>CM020180.1:32367634-32389209 GCA_009805545.1 Oryza longistaminata | reverse complement strand
GTTGCCATTTTTTTCCTCCCATCTCTGTTGCACGATCTTGAAGCAAAATCCAATGGACAGTTTCTCTCACCAATTTTGCAAGCAATTCTGAATAATAAACACCGGAGGGAGTAGAAAGCCTGCTAAAAAGGTATATCTTTCGGAATGTATGGAAGGTGTAAAGTGAGGACAAGTTTTTGAAAATAATCATCACACCGTGTGGCATATATGCATGTGGATTTACATGTATAAAATTTGCTTATTTCCTGCTTAATTGATCGATTAGACAACGCTCATGTCTTTCCCTAGCTTGAAAAGAACAAATGAATACACACTCTCTATCTCTCTACACAGTACTACAGCACTACAGTGTCATAGTCTTCTAGAGTAGTGAAAGGAAGGGGCTTTAAAGACTTGATGTAGAATTGTAGATGAACAATACAGCATCATGACACATGTTGGTGCATGAGAGACTTGATGTTGGTCAGTTCCAGGTCAAGCTTTTGTCCAATTGGCCGACCAAATTAAGCTTTTGCTTTTCTGATGGCGATTAATTACAGTATTCAGAAACGAAACTAAGCATAGATCCAACCATCCATTGCAAGCACATATTGAATCCAGGCCACACGCTGGAATGGAATGGACACGGTATGCTAACAATACTGGCCTAGAGAGTACTCTTGAACAGGCAGCGATCGAGTTGTGATCACCAAAAGAACGACCAATAATTTAAAGAGACCAGATTAGATCACCAAAGAGACAGCAATAAATCACGGAGAGTATAAAGAGAACTCTACGTCATGATTGCTTTATCTGTATGTGACGCACGTACGTTTTGTATGTCAAATATATATAATTACATATTATTGAGCGATACTTCGGTGATCTCTACTGATAGTATAAACTCTACTAGTAGGGGTAAAATAGTAATTTACTAACACAATGATTAGGAGTTACTTTGTCGTTTATATTTTTTTCTGGCTAAATTGATATATGATTATCCATTGCGCTGGCATCACTCATATTTCATTCGAAAAAAGCCAAAAAAAAGGCACAGTTGGGTTGTGGCACCATGTGGTCTAGCTACGCACATTGATCGGCTCTTCTTTTTCTTTTTTGTTCAATCTACTGCTATAACTTGCGGGCTCGCCAGATTGATAAACAGGATTTCTTACTCGTCACTCTTTCTGCCTCTTATATTTCGCTAAGTGTCGCTCAACTAAAGGATGTTGACCGTAGCCAATTAGCTAGCACGAAAACCAACCAACATGAGATAAATATATTTGTTTGATTTTTGCAATATTTAGATAGATAAAAAGTGAAACAATTAAAAATGCCCAATCATGAAAATAAAATTTTAAAATAGGATTTTGGTGAAATGGTGTGTCTGAGAATGAAATTCAAATGAAATTTTCAGGAGACTAAAACATGGAAGAAATTTCCTTGGTTCCGAACATATAAGTGAGCGTTATATGAGTATACAGAGGATAGAATTTTTCCAAGACATGAACAAATGTTGTCCTATACATAAAAAATGAACTTTTACATATCTAAGTTATCATTTTCTTTGGATTGCAAATAAGATCACCGAAACATAGTCATAGATGTAAGCTGCCATGTTATCAGTTTGCGACGTCACAATAATTTTGTTTGTGTGGATAATTCCAGCCCGATTCGCAGGAAGTCAAGATTCGTACGGAAGTCAATTTACTTTACCAAAATAAGCCATTTATAACTTGTTGTACATATCTACATCCACCACGTAATTTCATTTACTGCGAGTGCAATTTACTGAAAAAATATTCGGTAAAAAATACAGAATAGAAGGAAAAGCGGTTAGATATTAAAAGAAAACCCCACTTTATAGTATGTTGACATCTCAGGTCCTATGCCTATTGTTTGTTAGTGGCATGGACCTTTGTAATCCACGGTTATTTTTACTAGTTGGATTTAAAAATATTATACATCGTATTTTTCGTAGCAGATGACTAAGCCTTGTAAATAGTACCGGCCGGGTTCTTGGCCCATTAATCATTTTTCTTAATTCCATTGTTCTCATTTGGCTTGGCACTAGATATTTCACGTGAGAACATCACTTTGTTCGGCAGATTACAATAATTCTTGTATCCCTCTATCCTAAAATTTTATTTTAAGAGACTATTGTAAATATAATAGTTTCTTTACTACATTCTCTTATCCAACAATCATAATCTTTGGCCTTTTAATTTATCCAACTACTTATTTTCTCAACCAATCACAATATTTTGTCAAAACTTCTTACTACTTGGTAATAGTATTTAAAGGATTTTTATTTTTATTTTTATTTTTAAATACAGTTTTCGATTCGAACAAATTTCATCATAACCTCAATCAATTTCCGTTACTCATGTACACCCGTAAGCTCGTTACCGCGGTAACCAAACGGTTAATGGCCGAGATTGAAAAACCTTGGTTGTGCCCACCAGTTTAAACAGAGTGAATCATATTAAATTTGTAGTGATTGCTCACTGTAGTTTCAAATATACCGTTCTTTGCCATGCGGTACCTCTTGCAGAATTCTATAGAGTTCGATCAGTTTCTTGACAAAGAAGAACAATGAAGTGGGTTTTAACCATGGTCGAGCTCAATTTTGCAATCTTGCACAACATGGATGTCTCATTCACTATTCAGTACATATATGGGCTCTGCTACTCTCGAGAATCATGAGTTTTGGATGTAGCAAGCATGCAGCTTCTTTTCTTGTTGAGGCTAGTAACTGAACTTTATCACACCACACCGAAAAGGCCTTTTTGCACCTCACAAAGTAGGATCTTGTAGTAACTCATTTCTATGATATGATGATATATATGTTTGCTTTAGTTCTCTACTTGGTAAACTGTAGAAATCTTGACTTGCAATCACAAACCATTTAGGGGGTGTTTAGATATGGGGTGTAAAGTTTTGGCGTGTCACATCAGGTATTATATAGGATATCTCCTAGGGCATTCGGATACCAATAAAAAAACTAATTACAGAATCCGTCAGTAAACTGCGAGACGAATTTATTAAGCCTAATTAATCCGTCATTAGCAAATATTTACTGTAGCACTACATTGTCAAATCATGGAGCAATTAGGCTTAAAAAAATCGTCTCACAAATTAGTCGCAATATATGCAATTAATTATTTTTTAGCATATATTTAATACTTCATGCAGATGTTCAAACGTTCAATGTGATAGGGTGAAAAATTTAGGGGTGGAATCTAAACATGGCCTTACGCATATTTCGCCCCTATTGGCCTCTTCATTTAGAACGTGGCAGCCATGCGCTGATGTTACAACACTGCGATGACTAGTGTCAAGCTTTGCTGGCATAAACATGACGCTGAAATGAAACGTGACCACAAAAATGATCTGAAATAATTATATATACGGGCTGCCACAGCAAACCAGCACAGCAATATTTTGTGCCTTTCGCTAGCAGTGGCGCAGTCATATGCTGCCACAGCAACGATTCCCGAACAAGCTTTTATATATTTATATCCTGTATTGCACGAACAATATATCCTTTTAAGTCTGATGAACTCTGACGATCTAGCTGACCTCGAGGAAGAAGACATGCTTATGAACCACTTGCACATGCAACCGGTTTAAACCTTCGGCTTGAAAATTTGTCTTTTTGGTGAGTTCTTAAAAGCTATTTACACACACGGCTAGATTAACGGCCTGTGAAAATATTTCTTTTCTAATCGTCAAGTTGTCTGCGTGAGAAAATGGTGTTCATTTTTCGGTGAAGCTATGACCCTGTTTAGAGGGGACTAAGTTCCTACCACATCGGATGTTTGGACACTAATTATAAATATTAAACGTAGACTATTAATAAAACCCATCCATAATTTTGGACTAATTCACGAGACGAATCTATTGAGCCTAATTAATCCATAATTAGCCTATCTGATGCTACCGTAAACCGGTACCCTTTCACGCTGCACAGGCGTTCCAACATCAACAATCATGGCTAGCCAGTTGATTAATTAATGGACCCTAAAAATGCACTCGTACAATACAACAAGGATAGCTCGGTTGCAAAATTTTGAGAAAAAAACAGGGGCATAACTGTCTAATTCTAGTTACAGTGTAACTTCCACTAAAACTTCCTGGTGAAGCGGAGGGCAAGTATAGTCGATTTCCTACGGCTAAGCACGCGTTGCCATTTTTTTCCTCCCATCTCTGTTGCACGATCTTGAAGCAAAATCCAATGGACAGTTTCTCTCACCAATTTTGCAAGCAATTCTGAATAATAAACACCGGAGGGAGTAGAAAGCCTGCTAAAAAGGTATATCTTTCGGAATGTATGGAAGGTGTAAAGTGAGGACAAGTTTTTGAAAATAATCATCACACTGTGTGGCATATATGCATGTGGATTTACATGTATAAAATTTGCTTATTTCCTGCTTAATTGATCGATTAGACAACGCTCATGTCTTTCCCTAGCTTGAAAAGAACAAATGAATACACACTCTCTATCTCTCTACACAGTACTACAGCACTACAGTGTCATAGTCTTCTAGAGTAGTGAAAGGAAGGGGCTTTAAAGACTTGATGTAGAATTGTAGATGAACAATACAGCATCATGACACATGTTGGTGCATGAGAGACTTGATGTTGGTCAGTTCCAGGTCAAGCTTTTGTCCAATTGGCCGACCAAATTAAGCTTTTGCTTTTCTGATGGCGATTAATTACAGTATTCAGAAACGAAACTAAGCATAGATCCAACCATCCATTGCAAGCACATATTTGATCCGGGCCGCACGCTGGAATGGAATGGACACGGTATGCTAACAATACTGGCCTAGAGAGTACTCTTGAACAGGCAGCGATCGAGTTGTGATCACCAAAAGAACGACCAATAATGTAAAGAGACCAGCTTAGATCACCAAAGAGACAGCAATCAATCACGGGGAGTATAAAGAAAACTCTACGTCATGATTGCTTTATCTGTATGTGACGCACGTACGTTTCGTATGTCAAATATATATAATTACATATTATTGAGCGATACTTCGGTGATCCTACTGATAGTATAAACTCTATTAGTAGGGGTAAAATAGTAATTTACTAACACAATGATTAGGAGTTACTTTGTCGTTTATATTTTTTTCTGGCTAAATTGATATATGATTATCCATTGCGCTGGCATCACTCATATTTCATCGAAAAAAGCCAAAAAAAAGAGAAAAAAAGTTTAGCCATTGCTAAATGACGATTATACCCTCACGTTTCTACTGCCGCTAACAAGGGTGGTAGTATAAATATATCTGTATCCTTCGATCAAATAAGATCAACAGTATAAATAGATCTGTATCCTTCGATCAAATAAGATCAACGTTTCAGAATGTTTTCTACTACTAGTAGAGAGCAACGTAGTGAGGCTTCATATTATTTGGCTTTTTCGCATATGCTATAATTCTTTTCGAAGTAGTGTAATTACTATATATATGCATTCCTAGTGGATGGTTAATTGGATCCATGCCATTGTAATTTTCACATATTTGAAATATACCGTTACTATTCATCTATTACATCTTAAGGGTTGGTCTAAACATACCAGTGGTATGTTCAAAAAAGAGAAAAAGGAGATTCTAGTTGGATTTACTTGATAAAAAGGCATAAACAATTCTTTTGAGTCGGGAGGAATTGGATATTAGGTGCTTTTATAGGAATAGATTATCTTCAATCCTGAGAGAAGAGGAAATCAAATGGTATCAAAGGGCTAAAGTTAAAGACATTTTAGAGGGTGACTCTAATACCAAATATTTTCATTTGGTTGCAAATAGGAAACATAGGAAAACTAGAATTTTTCAATTACAGGATGGTGACCAATTAATAAATGGTGATGCAAATTTGAAATAGCATATTACCAATTATTATAAAGGTCTATTTGGTCCTCCTGATGATTCTACTCTTCAGTTTGATGAGAATAAATTTGCTGATATTCCTCAAGTTTCTCATTTAGAGAATGAGGCTTTAACACATGAATTTACTGAAAAGGAGATAAAGGAGGCTATTTTCCAAATGGAACATAACAAAGCACCGGGTCCTGATGGATTTCCTGCTGAGTTCTATCAGGTTTTTTAGGAATGTCATTAAATCTGACTTATTAGATCTTTTTAAAGAGTTCCATAATGGTACATTGCCTTTATTTTCTCTTAACTTTGGTACTATTATCCTATTGCCTAAGTGTGTAGATGCCATCAAAATTCAACAATATAGGCCTATCTGTTTACTTATTGTTAGTTTTAAGATTTTTACCAAAGTTGCTACAAATAGAGTTATGAATGTTGCTCAAAAGGTAATTAGTCCTTCTCAAACTGCTTTTATTCCTGGGAGAATCATTATGGAAGGGGTGGTTATTTTGCATGAGACTTTACATGAGTTACATCGTAAAAACAAAAGTAGTGTAATTTTTAAGATTGATTTTGAGAAAGCTTATGATAAGGTTGAATGGTCTTTTGTACAACAGACGTTGAGGATGAAGTGCTTCTCTCCTAAATGGTGCGAGTGGATAGCTTCTTTTATTCAAGGGGGTCATGTTGGTAATAAAGTTAATGATCAAATTGGTGATAATTTTCAAACCTAAAAAGGCCTTAGACAAGGGGATCCTTTATCTCCAATCCTCTTTAATATAGTAGCTGATATGCTGGATTTACAAATTAAAAGGGCTTAAGATATTGGTATCTTAAATGGGGAAATTCCTAATTTAGTGGATGATGATTTGTCTATTTTGCAATATGCAGATGATATTATCATCTTTCTGGAGCATGACTTATAACAAGCAAAGAATCTTAAATTGATCTTATCTGTGTTTGAAAAGTTATCTGACTTGAAAATTAATTTTCACAAAAGTGAATTATTTTGCTTTGGTCAGGGCAAGGAGTGTTTTGATAAATATTCTAATATCTTTGGGGTGTAAGTTAGGGTCTTTTCCTATTAAGTATCTTGGTATTCCAATGCATTTTAGGAAGCTGAGTAATAATGATTGGAAAGTTATTGAACAAAGGATTGAGAGAAAACTTAGTAGTTGGAAAGGTAAACATTTGTCTGTTAGGGGTAGACTGGTTTTGATCAATTTTGTTCTTTCTAGTTTAGCTATGTTCATGATTTCTTTCTTTAAGATTCTGAAAGGGGCTCTTCAAAAGATTGATTATTATAGATCACGTTTCTTTTGGCAAAAGGAATGAACATAAGAAAAAGTATATACTTATAAGATGGGATATTATATGCTAACCTAAGGACCAAGGTGGTTTGGGGTCCATAATCTAGATATTCAAAACAAATGTCTTTTGAATAAGTGGTTGTATAAATTAATAAATGAGGATGGTGTTTGGCAAGACTTATTGAAGAGAAAGTATCTTTATAATAAGTCCATAACCTAAGTTGATAGGAAACAAGGTGACTTCCATTTTTGGTCAGGACTCATGAAAGTCAAAAATACTTTTTTAAGTATGGGTTCTTGGATTGTGAATAATGGGGAACAATAAAGGTTTTGGGAAGATAAATGGCTAAGAAACATAGCCTTTCAAGATAAATATCCTTCTTTATATGTTATTGTCAGGAGGAGAAGTTCTTCTGTTGCTAGTGTTATGGAATCTGTTCCGCTTAATGTTTCTTTTAGGAGAGCTTTAGTTGGTTAGAATCTAGCACATTGGCATCACTTATGTGCTTCTATTGTTCATATGCGGTTGAATAATTCTTATAATTGTTTTAGATGGAGTTATCATCAGAATGGTCGGTTTTCGGTTAGGTCAATGTACTTAGCGTTAATTAATAATGGTTACATTGAGTGAAATAAGTTTGTTTGGAAGCTTAAGATCAAGATCTTTATGTGGTACTTGCTTAAAGGGGTTGTGTTAACCAAAGATAACTTGGCAAGATGGAATTGGAATGGCAACTTAAGTTAATGAGACCATTCAACATTTGTTTATAGAATGCTATTATGCAAAGTTTATTTGGAGAATAGTTCAGGTTTCATGCGAGTTGAACCTACCGCTTTACTTGTGGGTTGGGTTAAAGAGAGGAAGGTTAAGCAAAGAAAGTATTTTTAGCCGTTGCAACGCATGGGCATTTTTTCTAGTATATATATATATATACACACACGTACAACCTAGCATCTTTTTTCCTCGGAGGTTTATACGAATGCATACAAACCACAAGAAGGATGCACTGTTTAGTATAAGTAGGTCTAATTTATTTCATAACATTAACCACGTAAATTAACAAAACTATCTTTTTTAAACAAAGGAATATATTTTATTCCGGCCACTGCACAAGCCATGCACTCGACCATTCGTTATTACAAGTATTTCTAGCACAAAATAAATAGGGGTTAATAGGATCAATGCCACCATAATTTTCACAGTTTTGAAATATATCTTTACTATTTGGATATATGCCATTATACTTTCACACTTATTTGTTATATGCCACTAATTACCCCTTCAACAAATTGTTAAATTTTTTGGACTAAACTGCCCCTTATCTTCTTCCTCGTCCTCACCCCTCTCTCTATCTTCTCTCGCATTTGTCCCTGCTCTCTGGAAGCAGCAGGTGCTCTCATAGGAACACTCGAGGATGCACCGCATGCTCACGCGTGGCGGCGCTGAGTTACATGGGCATGACCGCATGAGAAGCACGAGGTGGTCGCCATCCTCTGTGACCTGCGCGCCCTTGTGCACTGGCTGCGCATGCCGCCGCCACCACCGAGATTTGCATGCACCCTTGATTGGCGCGCGCCGGGCTGAAGGTGGAGGGGTGGCCTTGTTTCCTTTTCTTTCCTTTAGTGCAAATTTCTGGATAAACAAAAACAGGGAGAAAAAATGAGAAGTTGTTGAAGATGAGCAATTGGTAATGGCTCGGGGTCGTTACATGGAGTTTCTCTTGAACACATGAGTAGATGATGAACTTGATCCGGGGACAATGCCAGGTGACCAGGGTTTTAAATCTCCCGCTATAGCTGTTTGAGAAGGGTTCTAACTATTTGCTCTCATGTACAATTTAGCCGCTATAACTCCATTTAACAAATTATAGCTGCCGCTATAGCTGTTTGAGAAGCTAACCGCTAAATGCCTTAGCCTGTTATTTAAAACATCCTGAACGTGGAGTGGGTGGCGTTCCCAAGATTCATGCGAAAATGGGAGAGGAGATGGGGAGACAAGCTGCCAATGCCATATCCAAATCCAGAAGGGGAAGAAAGGGGAGGGAGAAGATGAACAGGAGAGATGGAAGGATAAAAAATGGAAAGGGCAATCTTCTTTTTTAGTAAAATTTCAGTGCTACTCTAAATTTTTTTTATAAATGCATCGAATGTGTATGTAGTGGCATGTTTCCAGTAACTGAAACATTAAAGTGGCATGGTTTTAAATATGTAAATAGTAGTGGCATATTTCTAAACCGAATAATTAGTAATGGTATGGATCTAATTAACCCTTCGTGGAAATGACAAGAGCTAGTTGAGAATATATATGGATTGCTGGCCATGAGGGGGTATAGTTGGCAGCTAGGCGATTTACATCTCTGGCTGCTGCCCCTCTATTTTTATTGAGCTTGGCACACTGCATATGACTACATGGAAGGGTGAAGTATTTGAAGTTCATGAGACTGTTAAATTAGGGTGAACTCGTAAACAGTCCAAATACATGATAAGAGGTAAACATTGTAGGGTATATAATCTCACTACTATTATGAGACATCACCTAAAAAGGGTCAGCCAACAAGGTGATCATAATTATTGTCCTCCCTGTCCCTGAATATTTACTTCATCGAAGGTTTGGACCTCAAAGTGTTTCACATGAATTGCTCAATTTCCATAATTAAGAACATAAAAAAATTCTTGTGTTTAGACAATTCAGATCCTCTGCAGTACTGCTCACTGACATATAGGCTCAAGAACAGTACTGTATGTGCAATACTGCAGAAGACCGTCACCTCGTGTTTATAACATAGCCTTGAATCATTTCAGCTCTAATAGTCTTTCCCCAAGCCTACTTTTCCTCAAATCCCCACGCAATACCAAAGTTACAATTTCAACTTTGTATAGTATAAAAAGATCTTCAGAAAAGATACTAACTCTCGCAGCATTACTATTTTGCTAACACGTTGGTGGGTGTCAATGGCACTGCACCTCTACTATTATTGCTAGCTCGGTTAGACGATGACATAAATAGTGATAATTGGTAATGGCGGATGCAGCAGCAGTAGGTATCGATGATAAGGAAGAACGGTCTTAGCAGATACCTTTGCTAGAGATGAAGAGAGGATGGTTGGCTCACCGCTACAGAGACGAGTAAATACCTTTCCCCAAGACACAGGAAGACAACAACCGTATTAGCCCACCTGTACATGTTGAGCGGACCCATGTTAACGTAGCACGTTCTTGCTTTATATGAAAATGTTTACAAGACATATTATCATTGGAGTTAATTGGTTATATAAATCGGCTCAAATTTATCTAGACTTCTCGTATGAACTACTCTCACCCAATGATTATCGAAGTCTAACAGGCCTAAATCAAAATACGGCATGGGCCAAATTAATCAGACTAAACATATTCTTATATTTTGAAACACGAAGCGAGAATTTGAACTGTTTAAGATACTGAAAAGTTCAGGAGAAACTAACGTCGCGAATAGATTCATCGATGTGATCTAATACTAGTTAGTGGTGAAAAGGCACTCAAATCACTTGGACCCACTAAAGTAAGGGCGTAAAGCTACACTAGTGCCTAGCACGAGGACGATACTATATACTCCCTCCGTCCCAAAAAAAAAGGCAAACCATGGGTTTGCGTGTCCAACTTTGACTGTCCGTCTTATATGAAATTTTTTTATAATTCGTATTTTCATTGTTGTTAGATGATAAAACATGATTAATATTTTATGCGTGACTTGTCTTTTTAATTTTTTTCATAATTTTTTCAAATAAGACGAACGGTCAAACGTTGGATACGGAAACCAGGTTTGTCTTTTTTGGGACGGAGGGAGTAGACAAGAGGACAAAAACAAAAAGAACCAGCTAGAAGCTTGTACACTTCGACAGGTAAGGAAAATGACGACCATGGTACGTATGAATCGACAGTAGTAAACATTTTCTTCCGAAGCTCGAGTTTGATACCATGCAATTTCCAAGCGAATCTTGAAATCAGAGGGCTTATGATGTACCCCATCCGTTTCAAAATGTTTGACACCGTTGACTTTTTAGTACGTGTTTTACTATTCGTCTTATTAAGAAATTTAAGTAATTATTTATTTTTTTCATATCATTTGATTCATTGTTAAATATATTTTCATGTACACATATAGTTTTACATATTTCACAAATTTTTTTAATAAGACAAATAGTCAAACATGTGCTTAAAAAGTCAACGGTGTCAAATATTTTGAAACGGATGGAGTATCCTAGAAGTTACTACACATCTCACTCCCCTTTTACAGTACATCCTTCTTTTCTTCCTTTGCAGGAGGATCGATGTATATATCCTAGAAGTTACTACACATCTCACTCCCTTTTGCTGTTCTTCTTTTCCTCCTTGCAGGAGTACTAGAATAATCCACCTGGACAGGTTGTACAAACACTGTATCGTCAAGTCCGTGCAATTTTGTAATTATCAGATGTTACTATTGGGATCGAGCAAAATCAATAATCATTTAGAGGCCATATTTAGATTTAAACTTGTTTCTTCAAACTTTCAACTTTTCGGTCACATCAAATACTTGAACACATGCATAGAGCATTAAATGTGGACGGAAAAAACCAATTGCACAGTTTGTATGTAAATCGTGAGACGAATCTTTTGAGCCTAATTACGTCATGATTTGACAATGTGGTACTACAGTAATAAACATTTGCTAATAATGAATTAATTAAGCTTAATAGATTCGTCTCGCAGTTTACAGACGGAATCTATAATTTGTTTTGTTATTAGTCTACGTTTAATACAAATGTGTGTCCGTATACTTAAAAAAGGTTGTACCACGAACTTAACACAGCCAGAGTCCGTGTACCATTACAAATCCACTGTATATAGCCGATCACCTTCACTGCAATTCTATGGTCGATGACGATCGATCTGGATGTGCCACAATATTGCAGTCATTATTGAGGAAGGATATCGCTGTCAGGACAGGGTTTTCTTCCGCCGCCCAACGATTGTTTGCAAAACGATGGTTAAATTATTGATCCGTCACTTGTATGTATTATGGAAATTCTGCTTTCATTTTCGGAGGCACACGAAACTTGATATGAAATTTCCAGGGAAGAATAAGAACAAAATCTGACGCTACAACGGCATATCGTATCGGTGACTTCTTTGTTTTCTTTTTTCCTTTTATTCGGTTGCTACAGTGAGATTCTTATTCTGGAGATATGTATGTAGACCGTCGAATACGGGAATCTTGCAAGGTAGGCACCTTCGTGTAAAAAATGATTTAAGCAGTGAAACGAAAATTTTCACGGAGCCACTACAGAACCAACCATATAGTCATTGGTATCTTAAAAACCGGTGGCGGGAGGTAAATGCCCACTTCCATGCACCCGTGAGCCTGAGCAGTTTTCTAGGTTGGTGGACCAGCCACAGGCCGTCGGTTTATCTAACAAACTTGTCACAATTTCGTCAATCACGCATCCTAATTGGTGAGCTTATGCCCGCCCTAGTTCCTTCCCCGCTCTTAGTTTGCTTTACTGGAACTATTTTCCCAATTATTATTTAACTATTTTTTAACTAAAGAAAAAAGAAGTTAGAAGCTTCAACGTTCAATATTGTTGAATACTTGTGCATTGCGAAGCAAGCCACCAACTATAATGATGCCCTGCAAAACATTTTGAGGTTAGTTCGTGGTAGGTGAGCATGGAGTTAACTGGTTGGAGACCTTAATTCTTCTGTGAACGCGCAAAAGAATTGCACGTCAATATATTAGAAGAAAATATTTTTTTGTTACACAACGCAATCAATCAGACCGGCTTATGCCAAGGGAAGGAAGAAAACAAAGACAAAAAAACAAGGAAGAAAAAGAAAACTCGTACGACGGGTAACGCTACTCCAATCAGCGGAAGGGGGTAGAGCCACGCTATACTCCCAACAAGTTGGAGACCTTAACATTATTGTCGCCCTTGCCAAAAAGAAAAGAAATTAATGAGGACTATATATGTCGGAGAAATTTCCTTATATGCTCCTAATTTTTTCACCTAATCGATCTCTTTTATGTATGCCTTGAGTTTTCCTCAATCTGTTGTATACCCCTTATTTCGTTGCCATATCAAAACCCCACATATACATCCATCCCGTTAGTGTGGTCATTAATTTTTCTCAAAATGGCTATTTTGCCCATGTTCATATCCTATAGTAATAAGCGTACACCCTACATAACATATTTTAGTTCCAAAAATATTAGAGTGGCCGAAATACATAGTCACTGAAATTTTGAGATGAATTTGACATGCAATGTTTTAAATTTTAGATAAGTTTTTTTTTTTTTGAAAATGCATGGAGTGGTAAACCCGCAATTTCAAGATATAAATTCATTGAAAAAATATATTTCAAATTTCAAGAAAAAAGTTTCCATTTTTTTTTTGAAATTTCATTGATTTTACTAATTTATCCCTTATTCCCTTATTGTCCCCAATTTTTTTTTATAAAACCTTTCTCATTTTAGGCTGTTTAACAAGTGCTACAATATTGTGATTTCAAAAAAAAAAACGGTCAATTCATGTCCAGCTAACGAATAACCCGCAAGTGGAAATGCGTTATTTCCACATGCTTTTAGTTTTTTAGGGCAACATGCTTTTAGTTAGAGGCCCTTAAAATTACACTCTTATTTAATATTCAACCTAATTAAAAATTGAAACAAGTTAAGTCGATGCAAATCAGAATCAAATTATCCAAAGTATTCCTATCATAATACTTTGTCCATCGGTTTCGTATTAGAATACGTTTGTAGAGTCGAATAATTATATTGTGATATTATATTCCCAGGTAAATCTACCATATCATTTTTTCCTTCATTTTTTTTTCTAAAACAAGTATTTGAGAATTTATTGACGTTTTTTTTTAAAAATATTGTGGCCAAATCTTAGACTAAATGTCCAATACTTATGACCAAAACAAAACCCAATTTGGGCCAGTAGTCCAAACCAGGCCACTCAGTCACTACTGGCCTTCCCCAGTAACCAGTCCACATGTACTGTCCAATGTCCATGCATGAGAAATGACACATAGACCACCAATGTGTACTCCCTACTTCCGTCCCATAATACAATAGATTTTAAGTTTTTGCTTACAACATTTAACCACTCGTCTTATTCAAATACTTTTATAAATACAAAAATTGAAAAGTTGTGCTTAAAATACTGTAGATAATAAAGTAAGTCACAAATAAATTGAATAATAATTTTAAATTTTTTTTTAATAAGACAAGTGGTCAAACATTACAAGTAAAAAATTCAAAATCTCTTATATTATGGGATGGAGGGAGTAATGACCAACCAAAATCAATCAATCAATCGAACAATTCACCTCTCGCTGTCACCCTGACAACGCAGAACGCAACGAAAACAAGCAGCAAGAGAGAGAGAAAAACCGGTGCACTGCAAGCCCCTCCCCAACCCGGGAGGAATCCCCACCCAGACAGACACCTCGCCGGAGATTCCAACGACCCTTTCTTTGCTTTAACTTAGGTGTCCCTTTCTCCCTCCACCACCACCACCACCACCACCGCACAACCCAGCTTTGCCTCACCTCACCTTTTCTTTTTATTTGTATTTTTTTTATTTTTTTGCTGTGAATCGGAGGCCACCCCACTTAACTCCTAAGCAAAGGCAGGGGCTTCTCGGCTATAAATTGCGCCCCTCGGCCAGACCCCAATTCCCTTTTCCCTCTCCCTTCACCCCCTCGCCAAGCTTTGCTTCGCTCAATCTCTCTCTCTTGCCGCCCTTGCTCTGCTAGCTAATTAAGCTAAGCTTGCTTAATTAGCAGCTTGTTGACCTCACTGTGTGTGTGTCTGTGACCAACCTTACCTACCTACCACCTTTGCTTCTTTCAACTAGTTCCCTGTGCCCTGGAGATTCTGTCCGTGATCGAGCTTGCTGTTGATCATCTTTGCATGCTCTGACATACGCTAATCTACTCTTCTCCAAGGCAAAACTCTGCCCGAAATTTCGGTGCGAAACCTCGTTTTTCAGGGTGACACTCTGCCCAAATTTTCGGTGACAAAACCCTGCTGTTCAGGGCGACACTCTGCTGAAATTTTCGGCCGGTGAACACCGCTTTTTCAGGGCGACGCCCTGCTGAAATTTTCACCGAGGATTGGCGTCTTGCCCGATATTCGATTGGATTTCCTTGGTTTTTCTGGGGCGAGATTCTGCCGAAATTTTCTGCACGTACGTGTACGTGTATGCTCGTGCTGTTCCAACCTTGGTGTTTATGATAACATCCACTGTTCTTGTTCAGTCCTTCTCCGTCGTCTTCCTCTACTGGTTCTACGTCTTCTCATAATCAACCCAAATCACTCTACAAGAATTCCCAACTGGTTAATTAATTACTCTTGTTAAGAAATTGTTAGTGAAGTAATTAATCAAGTAATTAAGTCTGCTTAATTAATCAACTACCACACAAAGAAAAAGATCGATGGCGTCTCCTGGAGTTGTGTATGCTGTAACGCCGACGTCATCGGCCGGGTCGGACCAGGCCGTGGCCGCCGGTGGCGGCGAGGAGGCGCGGCGGCCGGTGCGCCGGCGGTGATGGAGGAGCGGAAGCGGAAGCGGAAGGAGTCGAACAGGCTGTCCGCGCAGCGGTCGCGGCGCGGAAGCAGCAGCAGCTGGACGAGCTGGCGGGGGGTGGCGGCGCTGCGCGCCCGGAACGGCGCCCTGGGCCTCGCCGCGCGCGAGGCGGCGCGCCGGTGCGCCGCCGTGCGCGCCGAAACGAGTTGCTCCGCGCGCGGTCCGTGGAGCTCGCCGCGCGCCTCGACTCCCTCGCCGACCTGGCGCAGTGCCTGCACGACGCAGCCGCGGCTCCTCCTTCGCCGCCGCGCCCCCGATGATGATGGCGGCGCCGCCACCGCCTTCCCACCGGCGCCGGCGCCCGCTTCATGATGCCCCAGCTGCCGCCGCCGCTCCTCGACGCCACCACCATGGGCATGCACTGCAACTACTACTACTAGTCTACTATAGCTATAGCTAGCGTGTCAAGTCTTCATTAAGTTAGCTCCAGCTTAATTAGCTCTAGTAAGCTCTCTCTAGTCTCTCTCTACATGTGTCCAAAGTGTTTGTGCCTCTTCTTTTGTGTTGTTATTAGGTGACCTAATCAAAGGGCAAGAAGGACATTTCATGTGTGTATGAGACTTTATTATAAATGTGAAATGGACATCAAGGACAATTTTATGTGGTTAATTTTTGATGCCCTTGTGGAATAATTGTATGAGACTTTATTCTGTTCCCATTCCCTTTCCTAGCTGATGGAAAAGCGAGAACTAATTCTCTAGAAAAAGATGGACGGCCTCAACTTGTTTTATTCATTTGGAATCGCTACGTGTACACGAAGCTGTGTCGTCATTGTGGCTCTCATTGCGTTGTTATATATTTAGTCCGTGTGGCTGACAAGTGGCTTATTGAGTTTCACTACCGCATAGCAGGCCCATCCACCGTCCATTCCTCATCTTAGAATATTCTTTAGCGAATAAATTCTTGGCGGAAATTTTACGACAATCGTTTTTACTCTTATCACGAATACGAGGTGTAAGATTTTCTAAATCTCCCTTTCCTTAGTATGTGCGTTCTTATTGGTCATATCGTACAAAACTCTTACTAAGTTGCATGCATCTTTCAACCATTGATTGCATGGAATTCTCTGTCAAAATTATGTGATTGATTTAGTGGTTGATCGTGTTTGTCAATATTTATTTTATTTCCCATATAAGTGCAATCATTAATCAAGTAGAAAAAGATCACATAAAAACTAGTCCAACACAACTCTTTACAATCTCCATCCTACGACATATGTGGACATCATAAAACAAAGATGGCCCACACACTGGTGGAGAAACCCTTTGTAGTCCCGGTTCGTAACCCCCCTTTAGTCCCGGTTTCCAAACCGGGAGTACCAATCCGGGACTAAAGATCGCTATCTTTAGTCCCGGGTGAAATAACCGGGAGTAAAGATCAATCTTTAGTCCCGGTTGGTGTTACCAACCGGGACTAAAGATCGAGCTGACCTTTTTTTGTCGAATCCGAAGAGTTCCAAGAAATGCGACCAGACTGCAGTGAAGAGTGTCAAGGCAGCTCAAAATTCCAGGCCGGATGAGAAGAAGAAGAAGAAGAAGGTTCTAGGCTGCTCGTTGCAACATGCCAGTTCTGAAGCTGGTAAAGAGAACAGAAATGGCCGTGAGAACACAGCTGCAGATGAGAATGCTTGTCCAGAATCTGCGAGCTCCCGTGAGGAACCGAAGGAGGTGATGCAGGAATCCAGAATTGAGGTGGAGACATCACAAGCTGACAATTGTGATGACGATAAGGAGAATTTGTCATATGTTGATCAGCCAACCGAACAAATGGTGATCATCTTGCATTCTGATGGTGAAAACCGGCAGCAGCTGGAGAACAATGAGAATGTCCCTCGGAAGGTACTGAAATGGTCATACTGAAATTGCCATCTTCTCTATGACTGTAGCTAAGACATGTTGAAACTGAAATGCTGTAATGGACAATATGCAGGTAGCCAAAATGCAGAGCAGACTGAACGCGGAGCAAGGAGGAAAGCTCAGGAAGACTACCAATCCGAAGCCATTTCGGCTAAGGACAGATGTGAGTTACTCCTACTTGGTTACATTCTGAAAGCTCGTTGCTGCGGAGTGTTTCACTCGTTCACTAACCTTCCTCACTCCATCTTCTGCATTTTAGGAAAGAGGAGTGTTGAAAGAAGCAAATCCAGAAAGACACCAGACGCTCACCGAGAACAACTCCATGGCCGCAGTTCAGGTAAGTTGCTCACGCCCACCAACTATAAGATTCCTAATGTAGTGGTCATCCACTGATCTGTATGCATGTACGCTGATGCAGCAAATAGGAAGGTGTCGTGACGGAAAGGGACGAGACAAACCGACGTTCGGCGAGAAACAGGTGAGCATTGATGTCTCCCCCAAACAAAATTTGCAGGTCCAAATCAATTTAGAAAGCACTCATGCTGAATTGCTGATCTGCGCAAACTGTATATCCAGAAGAAGCAAATCAGAAATGTTGCAACGGGTCAGGTTGATGAAGCCAAAAGGGTCTTGAACAGCATTCGTTGCAACAAGGTGAAGCCTGCGATGACGAATGGAAAAACAGTTGGGAAATCACAGGGAGCTTCCAGAGTAGCATCATCAACAAGAAGTACCAAGATAACAAGGTTTGCCCCCACAAAAAAAGAGTAAATTTGCAGCCCCGGTTATTGTTTTACAGAATTGCCATCATGTAATATTTTTCTTGCGTTTTCACAGTGGCTCCATGGCACCTTCTAAGGTTGGAAAAGAGAAGAGTACATCGGTGAAACTATCCAGGCTACAAGCAGCTGCTGCTTAACTGAAGTGACAAATGTTTTATTGTCAGCTCCAAGCATGAAAATATGTATTTACCGCGTCGAATTCGTTCCATTGTATTCTTGAACTACTCTCTAGTCTGCACACTCACTCACACCAACAAGGATGTATCATGTTCCCTTGTTTTGTCCATGCCATTGGTATGTTGAGTGAAATTTTTTTCTCTGTACTACCATCATCATCTAGATTATGTAACCTGAAAGAAAAATCAGGGAAGAAGATTTCACATGGTTCTTGGTGTTGTAAATTCAAGCCCATTGGCCTTGGCTGAACAAAAAATACAGAATGGCAGGGACATAAATTTGAATCCAGAATGTCACGAGATGCCCAGCCGCCCAACCAATCCAAGCCAGGCAGCTTGACCCTCTCTGCCCTCCTCTCTGCATCCATCCAAACGCAGAGACCGAAGTCGAACAGCGTCGCCATCTCGCCACACGGCCAGAGGCCGAGATAGATGCCATATGATATGCCATCCATGGACCACACGCAGAGACGCACTGCATATGCCTGCGTGTACAGAGCTGTTAGCTGTACTACGCAAGGGGCGCATCCCCTACGCTACGGATACGGCTGCCATCAACTCTGCCATTGAATCCATCCACACCATGATCAACTGGCTGTGCGGCAGCGTGCGATCCGGTGAACAGTTCCCACGGATTTGCAACAGATCGATCGACGGTTTATGTGTGCATCGCTCTGCCATCTGGTAATGTTTTCATTTCAGAGGTAAATAATGTTAGCACTAGGAAGCTTCAGCAGGGTCCATGGCCCAAATGGACCAAACCAAAATCTTTTCTTGCACCATATTTGATCACTTCATGCCTGTAGCACCGCACGAGCAGCATCCCCCCCCCCCCCCCCAAAAAAAAACCCTAAAAAAAAAAAAAGCACAAGTACTTGCACGATTCCACTCGCCCATAAGAACGAACGCATGCACGTAAACCTTATCCCTACGAGCATCTTCGAAGACTGGGTCGGCAAATTCTTGAGTTGACGAAGTCACCACAGACAGCTCGTTGTCGACGGTACTCCGTACGTCGCTTACCACCGAAAGCACAATGCCATTAAATCCTAAAAAACCCCATAAGAAATTGAACGCAAAACATAAAAGATGCTACTAGGACTTTTATAACCACTGCTCCCTTTCACCACTCCATAGAGATTTGAGACACAAACGGCAAGAAGCTTCCTTTTTCTCGAGCTGCCCGGCGAGACATTCTTCCATAAACGCCGGGGCCTCGAGATCGGAGAACCCAGTAAACAAAGTGCGTAAAAAGCGCTTTCCCTCTCAGTTAAACCGACGAACAGTCGATGTGGAAGCAATTAAGATTCGTGATTTATGCGTGGTAGGGTAGTAGTGGACTAGTGGTGGTAGCCGTGCTAAAGCGCCGAGATTAATTAGGAGAAGCGTACGTACTCTCGCTGCAACTTGCAGGACGTGGTGGGGTCAGGGGTGCCGGCCGCCGGAAATGGCGCAGGGATCACGGTGGCCGCCGGCGATGCGCGGCGCGTCCTTTACCTGATCTGGCACGCACGTGGACACGTGGTACGTGACAGGCAAGAGGTGCACGCACGCACCCGTACCATTCGTTTGTGCACATGTCGGTGTGTGTTTGTCCAGTGTGCGCAGACCTGCGAGCAGTGCACTTTTGTATCGGCAAGCCTCTTTGCATCAGGCAAAGTTATCCTACTACTCTCTCTTTCACGTTATAAAACATTTTAATTTGATCAATATCAAACAGTTTTAAATTTTACTAAGTTTATAACAAATACAATAATATTTATAATGCTAAATTAGTTTCATCAAATCAATAATTGGATATATTTTCATAATACATTTGTTTTAATTGAAAATGTTACTTTTTTCTTTACAAACTTGGTTTAATTTAAAACAGTTTGATTTTAACTAGAGTTAAAACGTAACCTGAAACGGAGGGAGTAGTACCGTATAAACATTAACAATCACACTCTTTTTTTATTCACGCTATTGTAATGATCATCTTGGCTCGGGGGAAGTCGGGATGGTCCAGGCGAAGAAGAAAAAGGGAAAAAGAAGAGAAAAGCGATTAAATCCAGGTCACATGCGACTCCCCCGCGAGTTGAGGCATGAGATCGCGCGGACTGGGGGGCCAACCGAGATCGATCGGAATTGCGATTCATCCCCCATCTCCATCGCCGGTTTTTCCATCGATGTTTGCAACGCGATTTGCCTGATTGGCGCCGGGAGTTTGGTAGTCCTGACAAATGGCGTCAAAGAACACACAAATCCTTGTGAGATTGCGAGAAACAGACAGACATGCCGCGTCTTTGTGGCCATGGATGGATGTCACGTTGACAGTTTTGACGCCGCCTTGCCGGCCCGACATGGCTGTGTGTTCGCCGTTGCTGTTAGCACGCGATTAATTAAGTATTAGATTTTTTTAAAAATAGATTAATTTTATTTTTTTAAACAACTTCCGTATAGAAACTTTTACTTAAAAAACATACCGTTTGACAGTTTAAAAAATATGTGCGCGGAAAAAGAACGAAAGGGTTGAAAAAATGGGCATTCGAACACAGCTAAGCCTAGCCAGTAGTGGCCAGCTAACCAAGCATACGGGCATTTCCGTTAGCCGCGGCCGCCGGAATACGTACGCCTAGTATTCGATTTCGGCGAACATCAAAATCGGCCGGCGCGCGGGCGGGCGCCAAAGGCTTTCGCGGCGGGCGGCGTCCGAAACCGGGTGGCTCCAGGCTAAACAGCTACTACTAGTAGCTCGCCGGCCGCTCGTTCTTAATTGAACGATGACAAGTCGACGTCGCAGAAAAGGGTCATCGATCGACTGCTGCTAGTAGTGCTGCCAGTGTACACGTACGTGCCGCTAGCTGTTAATGTCTGTGTACGTTCACGAGGAGAAATACGCGTATTAATTTGGTTTCATCGCTTTTCTGAAAAAAGGAATTGTACTAACCTTAGAGCAAGGTTAATATTGCAGCTAGCAATAAGCTCTAAAATTT
>CM020180.1:32306712-32367609 GCA_009805545.1 Oryza longistaminata | reverse complement strand
AGCGAGGGATGCTGCTCGTGCGATGCTACAGGCATGGACTCTGCTGAAGCTTCCTAGTGCTAACATTATTACCTCTGAAATGAAAACATGACAGATGGCAGAGCGATGCACATAAACCGTCGATCGATTGTTGCAAATCCGTGGGAACTGGTTCACCGGATCGCACGCTGCCGCACAGCCAGTTGATCATGTGGTGTGGATGGATTCAATGGCAGAGTTGATGGCAGCCGTATCCGTAGCGTAGGGGATGCGCCCCTTGCGTAGTACAGCTAACAGCTCTGTACACGCAGGCATATGCAGTGCGTCTCTGCGTGTGGTCCATGATGGCATATCATATGGCATCTATCTCGGCCTCTGGCCGTGTGGCGAGATGGCGACGCTGTTCGACTTCGGTCTCTGCGTTGGATGGATGCAGGAGGAGGGCAGAGAGGGTCAGCTGCCTGGCTTGGATTTTGGTGTGGCGGCTGGGCATCTCGTGACATTCTGGATTTCAAATTTATGTCCCTGCCATTCTGTATTTTGTTCAGCCAAGGCCAATGGGCTGAATTTACAACACCAAAGAACCATGTGAAAATCTTCTTCCTGATTTTTCTTTCAGGTTACATAATCTAGATGATGATGGTAGTACAGAGAAAAAAAATTTCACATCAACATACCAATGGCATGGACAAAACAAGGGAACATGATACATCCTTGTTGGTGTGAGTGTCGCAGACTAGAGAGTGATTTCAAGAATACAATGGAACGAATTCGACGCGGTAAATACAATTTTCATGCTTGGAGCTGACAATAAAACATTTGTCACTTCAGTTAAGCAGCAGCTGCTTGTAGCCTGGATAGTTTCACCGATGTACTCTTCTCTTTTCCAACCTTAGAAGGTGCCATGGAGCCACTGTGAAAACGCAAGAAAAATATTACATGATGGCAATTCTGTAATACTTGCACTATTCCACTCGCTCGTAAGAACGAACGCACGCACGTAAACCCTACCTCTATGAGCATCTTCGAATACTGAGCCGATAAATCCTTGAGATTGACGAAGTCATCACAGACAGCTCGTTGTCGACGATACGTCGCCTACCACTGAAAGCACAATGCCGTTAAATCCTGAAAAATCTCCCATAAGAAATCGAACCCAAAACCTAAAATGCTACTGAGACTCTTGTAATCACCACGTTACGTGCCTTTTCGCCCCTTCATAGAGATTTGAGACACAAACGGCAAGAAGCTTCCTTTTTCTCGAGCTGCCCGGCGAGACATTCTTCCATAAACGGCGGGGCCTCGAGATCGGAGAACCCAGTAAACAAAGTGCGTAAAAGCGCTTTCCCTCACAGTTAAACCGACGAACAGTCGATGTGGAAGCAATTAAGATTCGTGATTTATGCGTGGTAGGGTAGTGGACTAGTGGTGGTAGCCGTGCTAAAGCGCCGAGATTAATTTAGGAGGGGCGTACGTACTCTCGCTGCAACTTGCAGGACGTGGTGGGGTCAGGGGTGCCGGCCGCCGGAAATGGCGCAGAGATCACGGCGCCCGCCGGCGATGCGCGGCGCGTCCTTTACCTGATCTGGCACGCACGTGGACACGTGGTACGTGACAGGCAAGAGGTGCACGCACGCACGCACGCACCCGTACCATTCGTTTGTGCACATGTCGGTGTGTGTTTGTCCAGTGTGCGCAGACCTGCGAGCAGTACACTTTTGTATAGGCAAGCCTCTTTGCATCAGGCATAAGTTAATCTACTACTCTCACCGTTTCAGATTATAATACGTTTTAACTTTAATCAATGTCAAATTGTTTCAAGTTTTACTCAGTTTAGAGACAAATACAATAATATTTGTAATACTAAATTAGTTTCATCAAATCAATAATTAAATATTTTTTTATAATATATTTGTTTTGGATTGAAAATATTAGTTTTTTTTATAAACTTGGTCTAATTTAAACCAGTTTGATTTTAACTAGAGTTAAAATGTAGCCTGAAACGGAGGGAGTAGCATCGTATAAACATGTTGATCTACATTAACAATCGCACTCTTTTTTTATTCACGCTATCGTAATGATCATCGTGGCTCGGGGGAAGTCGGGATGGTCCAGGCGAAGAAGAAAAAGGGAAAAAGAAGAGAAATGCGATTAAATCCAGGTCACATGCGACTCCGATCCCCCGCGAGTTGAGGCATGAGATCGCGCGGACTGGGGGGGCCGGGCCCAACCGAGATCGATCGGAATTGCGATTCATCCCCCATCTCCATCGCCGGTTTTTCCATCGATGTTTGCAACGCGATTTGCCTGATTGGCGCCGGGAGTTTGGTAGTCCTGACAAATGGCGTCAAGAACACACAAATCCTTTGTGAGATTGCGAGAGACGGACAGACATGCCTCGTCTTTGTGGCCATGGATGGATGTCACGTTGACAGTTTTGACGCCGCCTTGCCCGACATAAGCTGTGCGTTCGCCGTTGCTGGTAGCACGTGATTAATTAAGTATTAGTTATTTTTTTTAAAATGGATTAATTTGATTTTTTTAAACAACTTTCGTATAGAAACTTTTACTTAAAAAAATATACCGTTTAGCAGTTTAAAAAACGTGTGCGCTGAAAACGAACGAGAGGGTTGGAAAAATGGGTATTCGAACACAGCCTTAGCCTAGCCAGTAGTGGCCAGCTAACCAAGCATACGGGCATTTCCGTTAGCCGCGGCCGCCGGAAAACGTACGCCTAGTATTCGATTTCGGCTAGTAACTCTCGATTCTCGAACATCAAAATCGGCCGGCGCGCGGGCGGGCGCCAAAGGCTTTCGCGGCGGGCGGCGTCCGAAACCGGGTGGCTTCAGGCTAAACAGCTACTACTAGTAGCTCGCCGGCCGCTCGTTCTTAATTGAACGATGACAAGTCGACGTCGCAGAAAAGGGTCATCGATCGACTGCTGCTAGTAGTGCTGCCAGTGTACACGTACGTGCCGCTAGCTGTTAATGTCTGTGTACGTTCACGAGGAGAAATACGCGTATTAATTTGGTTTCATCGCTTTTCTGAAAAAAGGAATTGTACTAACCTTAGAGCAAGGTTAATATTGCAGCTAGCAATAAGCTCTAAAATTTTATCATATCAAATAGAGCTAACTTAAGAGCCAACTTATACGACAAGCTAACTGCTACAAGTTAGCTATAAGCTGCCTTGGTTAAAGCATACATATATTAAATACTTGTATGGATACATCAGTTGTTGGACCCACATAACGTATTTTTTATTGTTTGGTTTGGGGCTATATGGTTTGGGGCATTGTGCAAGCGCCGGGGCTAAAACAAGCGCCTGGTTGTTTTATTCTTGGTGAATTTCTTTCCTTAATCTCAGATTAGGCTGATTAACAGGTTTTGGAGCCGACTTAATAGAGCTATTGTACCCGTTCTTATGGGGAAAAAAATTGTCCTCATATCTTACAAATTTGGGGGCACCAGATGTACTTCACGGTTCACGAATGCTCCATGCCCTTCTCCTCCAACTCTGACAACATTATTTTCTTATCCGACACCAACAACACAACGAAACCACATTAAAGAATTTACGGATTAAAGTCATGCGCCGTGATGGAGGTAGTAGGGGGGTGAGGAGGAGAAAGATCAAGGGAAATCGTTGTGCTTAGAGGATGACCGTAGAATGAGGTGCAACAAGTGGGCATCAACAACGTTGATGAAGTCGCGCGGTCGGCAGCTAGCGGTGGGCCGGTGTTAGTGGCGGGGTAAAAAGAGCAACAGATTACAATGTGGCAGTCGGTGGTGGTGGATCCGGCAGTAGGGATCCGCCTCAACAGGTCACCCACTTGAGGTGTAGAGGGGGAGGGCACGGGGAAGGAGGGGAGGAAGCTGACCAGATAAACCTCACTGGCACCATCGACATCTTCCGGCCACCCAATGAGGTTGGGCGACATTGGTGAGGAGTCAAGCAGGGGCATCAAAGTGTTCGGAAAGTGCGGTGCTCAAGAAAAATGAAAATGCTCAAGAAAAATGAAAAAAAGAGAGGAAAATTAGGTTTGAGTGTTTGCACGAATCTTACAATCATTGAACGAACCAAAATTATAAGATTTTAAAAGGTATTCTTTATCCAATGTGTAATAGACGGTAAAAAAAAGAGATTTGCTCCGATCCAACAAAAAGTACCGGCATCAAATCGTTTCCGATCATTGAATTTAATATTGCCCATCATGCCCAGTTAGATCCAACGGTCCGAAACGATTTGGTTACGTAAGATACCGGTAACTAGAGGCACTTTTGTTGAACCGGAGCAAATATATTTTTTAAAAAAGTTTTCCTCTCCCAAAGCGTTTGCTCGTTTTACACCAACCTGACAATTGCCATCACTGGCATAAGAGCAAGTTTAATAGTACAGTTAATCGTGAGCGCTGAAAATTTAACACGTCATCTAACAGCTAATTAAACCACGCTAAATACAGTAACCGGCTATAGTGTTGCTTTACCCAACGTAAAGTTCTATTTTTCTATTGGCTGTTCACAGCTATCTCATCCCTTGCACAGGGCTGCGTCAGAGAAAGTTTATAGGCGCTCGCGCCTGAGCCGACGATAATATAGTCGTTCGCTTTTCTCTCTCCGCTCTTTCTCTCTCTGCCATGTATGTTAAAAATCTGATGTAAGCATACTATTGGCTCACTATTGTACTAGCTCTAACACGGGTTGCGTACACATGCAAGTGTCCATGTGTTATCCGTAGTAGCCTACCTTGCTGCTGCTACCACTGCACCACACAGCTAGCCTGTATTGCTGACGCTTGCATAGTTGCACGGGTGTTAATGAACACCGTGCATGCGTACTCGTACCGATCGATCGATGGCGCCAACGCCGGCCACGCAACGCCAAGGCGATCTACAAACCTGCACGCGTACTAACAAACACGAGGACGACGTAGTACGTTACTACTCCTCCATCCCAAATAAAACCCAACCTAAACACCGATAGGATATTACATAGCACAACGAATCTGAACATGTTCGTGTCCAGATTCGTTGTACTATTTAATGTCCCATGGATGTCTAGGCTTTTTTTTTTTTAAGGATGGAGGGAGTACGTGGGAGTTTTCACTCTCGTGCCGTACTTGTTCAGCTTGCAGCCTGCAGCTGGCTGCCTTCGCTGAATTGCTGATACTACTACTACTAGCTAGTACTCCAGTGATAGCCAAGCATGCATCCAGCCCGGCCACTCATTCGTGGCGATATTGATTGACCACACGCATTGCATGCTCGGTGGTGTAGGGTCAATCCTTTCGTCCTTCAGTGTAGCACAGTAGTGGTAGTGGCTCGTTTAGCGAAGGGATTTTCCAGGGGACGACGTTTCATGATCCGATCGAACTAGTGTAGTATCATCTACGATGAATGCATGATCACGCTCTTGTCACAATCGAGAACAGTGCACCACAAAACCACAAAAAAAGGAGGAGCTGAATGAATATGGGTGTGAATTACCACGATCGACACCACCAAGCTTAAGCACAGGCCATCGGCCGGCACCATCCGTTTGGCACGTATGGTTTGTCGTCGCCCGTGGTGCTCGACAGAAAGGTACAAAGCCATGGCCAAACTGCTTGGCAGCTAGAGTATGATCAGTTAATATGAAGTCAATCAGCATGAGTTTGAGGCACCCGATTTAATTCCAACGACAAACTTACAAACCTTAGCGAAATCAAGGACAATGATTTTTTTCTGTGTTGTTTGAATGCGTAAAAATAAATAAATAGAATTATACATTTTCCCATTAAAAACACACACGCCCATCATATAGTACGTACTCCCTCCGTCCCAAAAAAAAAACCCTAGGTTTCTGTGTCCAATGTTTGACCGTCCGTCTTATTTAAAAGAATATAAAAAAAATCAAAAAGACACGTCACGTATAAAGTATTAATCATGTTTTATCATCTAACAACAATAAAAATACTAATAATAAAAAAATTTCATGTAAGACGGACAGTCAAACGTTGGATACGGAATCCCATGGTTTGTCTTTTTTTGGGACGGAGGGATACCCATGAGCATGTTACTTTAATTAACGGACGGATATCTTAAAGTTCCATGGTAAAAAAGGAATACATATGTGCTATATGTCATAGTAGCACGTCTTTAAGCATGTATTCGGGATATATTGATTCACAGTTAGGGGCGGATCCAGCATAGGGACAATGGGTCTCGAGCCCCCGCTATTGGCATGAATATTATGAGAGCTCATACGAAGTCCCCACTAAAATTTTTTATTATATACAGATGGGTAGGGGACTGTAACTCTATCTAGTTTGTTCAGACCACACTGCTATTTTTTTCTGGATCCGCTACTGTTCACATAGTGATCTAGGTGAGAATTGAGAGTGATTTGAACATAATTAATTCCACAGCTATAATATTTTGAAACTATCCTGCTCAATTCTCTTCAACTCTACTACTCCCTCAATCCACAAAAGTTACACATATTACTTTTGACACCAAGACCAACGAAAAATAAATCACCTTGGATGTTACAAAATCAAGTAGTGAATGCAAGCATGCAACCAATGAGTATTTAGAGGACTCCTTGGGATCTAATAAAACATTTAATTTATCTCTTCATTTAAGTCTTGAATACATAAAAACTACAAATATGAACAATTTATTTGGAAAAACTCAAATGTGAAATAGGTGTAATTTTTGTGGATAGAGGGAGTACTATTTTTATAGGATTAACGATTAAGGCGTAACCAGGAAAAAACAATAGCCTCGTGTAGTGAAAAAAAACTGTAATAAAAGGTCGTTGCTGGTGGAAGTAGAAACTAGAAAAAGGATAAGCGCGTGTGACAAATGGATACCCATGAGCATGTTACTTTAAGTAACGGACGGATATCTTAAAGTTCCATGGTAAAAAAGAAATACAGATATGTCATAGTAGCACGTCTTTAAGCATGTATTCGGGATATATTGATTCACGGTTAGGGACGGATCCAGCATAGGGGCAACGGGGTCTCAAGCCACCACTATTGGCATGCATATTATGAGAGCTCTCATGAAGACCCCACTAAAAACTTTTATTATATACAGATGGGTAGGGGACTGTAACTCTATCTAATTTGTTCAGACCACACTGCTATTTCTTTCTGGATCCGCTATTGTTCACATAGTGATCTAGGTGAGAATTGAGAGTGACTTGAACATAATTAATTCTACAGCTATAATATTTTGAAACTATCCTGCTCAATTCTCTTCAACTCTACTGCTCCCTCCATCCACAAAAGTTACACATATTACTTTTGAAACTAAGACTAAGGAGAAATCAAATCATCTTAGATGTTACAAAATCAAGTAGTGAATGCAAGCATGCAACCAATGAGTATTTACAGGACTCCTTGGATCTAATAAAACATTTAATTTATCTCTTCATTTAAGTATTGAATGCATAAAGACTACAAATAGGAACAACTTATTTGGAAAAAATTAAATGTGAAATAGGTGTAAGTTTCGTAGATGGAGGGAGTATTATTTTTATAGCATTAAACGATTTAAGGCCTAACCTGGAAAAAAAACAATAGTCTCGTGGAGTGACTGTAATAAAAGGTCGTTGCTGGTGGAAGTAGAAACTAGAAAAAGGATAAGCGCGTGTGACAAAGGCGGCGCCTGGCCAGCACGCACGCAGCAAACGAACACGGATAAATAAACCGGAGTCGCGCGCAGAAAAACCGACCAAAAACCAAACCCGGTCGAGCCGCGCTTTTTCTAGAACAGCGGCGATGTATGAGATGACTCGGCGCCGCGCCCGCCTCAGCCTCCTCCAGTCCGAGAACAGTGCACCACAAAACCACAAAAAAAGGAGGAGCTGAATGAATATGGGTGTGAATTACCACGATCGACACCACCAAGCTTAAGCACAGGCCATCGGCCGGCACCATCCGTTTGGCACGTAGGGTTTGTCGTCGCCCGTGGTGCTCGACAGAAAGGTACAAAGCCATGGCCAAACTGCTTGGCAGCTAGAGTATGATCAGTTAATATGAAGTCAATCAGCATGAGTTTGAGGCACCCGATTTAATTCCAACGACAAACTTACAAACCTTAGCGAAATCAAGGACAATGATTTTTTTTCTGTGTTGTTTGAATGTGCAAAAATAAATAAATAGAATTATACATTTTCCAATTAAAAACACACACGCCCATCATATAGTACGTACTCCCTCCGTCCCAAAAAAAAAACCCTAGGTTTCTGTGTCCAATGTTTGACCGTCCGTCTTATTTAAAAGAATATAAAAAAAATCAAAAAGACACGTCACGTATAAAGTATTAATCATGTTTTATCATCTAACAACAATAAAAATACTAATAATAAAAAAATTTCATGTAAGACGGACAGTCAAACGTTGGATACGGAATCCCATGGTTTGTCTTTTTTTGGGACGGAGGGATACCCATGAGCATGTTACTTTAATTAACGGACGGATATCTTAAAGTTCCATGGTAAAAAAGGAATACATATGTGCTATATGTCATAGTAGCACGTCTTTAAGCATGTATTCGGGATATATTGATTCACAGTTAGGGGCGGATCCAGCATAGGGACAATGGGTCTCGAGCCCCCGCTATTGGCATGAATATTATGAGAGCTCATACGAAGTCCCCACTAAAATTTTTTATTATATACAGATGGGTAGGGGACTGTAACTCTATCTAGTTTGTTCAGACCACACTGCTATTTTTTTCTGGATCCGCTACTGTTCACATAGTGATCTAGGTGAGAATTGAGAGTGATTTGAACATAATTAATTCCACAGCTATAATATTTTGAAACTATCCTGCTCAATTCTCTTCAACTCTACTACTCCCTCAATCCACAAAAGTTACACATATTACTTTTGACACCAAGACCAACGAAAAATAAATCACCTTGGATGTTACAAAATCAAGTAGTGAATGCAAGCATGCAACCAATGAGTATTTAGAGGACTCCTTGGGATCTAATAAAACATTTAATTTATCTCTTCATTTAAGTCTTGAATACATAAAAACTACAAATATGAACAATTTATTTGGAAAAACTCAAATGTGAAATAGGTGTAATTTTTGTGGATAGAGGGAGTACTATTTTTATAGGATTAACGATTAAGGCGTAACCAGGAAAAAACAATAGCCTCGTGTAGTGAAAAAAAACTGTAATAAAAGGTCGTTGCTGGTGGAAGTAGAAACTAGAAAAAGGATAAGCGCGTGTGACAAAGGCGGCGGCTGGCCAGCACGCACGCAGCAAACGAACACGGATAAATAAACCGGAGTCGCGCGCAGAAAAACCGACCAAAAACCAAACCCGGTCGAGCCGCGCTTTTTCTAGAACAGCGGCGATGTATGAGATGACTCGGCGCCGCGCCCGCCTCCTCCTCCAGTCCTCCTCCCCGTGTGGGACCACCGACCGCCCCCTCCGCCGGTAGGGCCCACATGCCCGTCTCCGCTCCCCAGCGCGGGACCCACCCTCTTGTGGGGCCCACATGCCCGCCTCTGCGTCCCGACGCGGGACCCACCCCTGCGCGCTTTCCCTCGGGCGCCCGTCGCTTTCCTTTTATTTTTTTTTTTGACTCCTGCGAGATGCGGAGGAGATCGGACGGCGCGGTTTGAAAAGGGCCGCGTCGGTGCGGATCTTGGGCCGTCCGATCGGGCCACGATCCGGAGCCGCGGCTACTGTTCACGGGGGGTGGACGACAGCGCAGTCACAGCCACGTCACAGGAGTTACGGCTTCGTTCGTTTCGGCCTCTTTTGCAGTAACACCCTCCAAGAAGAAGTTAATTTCCCTGTTGTACCAATCCATACCTGGTTCTGTCTACGAAGGACCGATTTGTACAGTGCAGGAGTAGAGAGGTGCTCTGTGCAAAAAAATTCGTCGATCTGAAAAGCAGGCTACTGTTTCTCCCGTGGTAAAGAAAGGGAAAACAAAACAGAGCATCGCCATCTCTCTCCCCTCCCCTGAAAGAGCTAAAAATACAAAAACATTTGGCGTACTCAACACAACGATCAAACCAAACAAACGCAAATTACGTGAAAAAAGGAACGAAATTTTCGAGGGAGAAAAAAAATTCAACGCGAGGACCACAGTCCAAAGCCGCTCCAAACATTCCACACACACTGCAAGATTAGAAAAAAAAGAAAATTAAAAAAATTTTAAAAAAGCAATAAAGAATAGCAGTACGATTTGTTCCCCTTTTGCCCTTCCACCCCGAGGGTTTAAACCGCGGGAACCGCGTAATTTGCCCCCCCTAATTAACTCCGACATAAAAACCTTACCAAACCAAGGGGGGTTTAGGGGGAAAAAAACACGCACGGAAAGACAAGAAAATATTAAAAAATTCGCTTCCTCTTCTTCCTCCTCCTCCTGCCGATCTCTCTCCTCCTCTTGACGTGTTGAGCTGAGCTGTTCCCACTTCCCACTCCGTCCTCTTCTTCTTCTTCCTCTCGCTCTCGCTTCTTCTTGAGCTTAAATGGCAGTGGGATCAGCTGCGTAGGTGTGAGGGGGAGGGATTGGCATTGAGGGGTGGGGGGAGGTGGAGGTCCAGGAATAGGGTGTGGGTGAAGTGTGGGAGGCTAATTTGGGGGTGAGAGAGGAGAAGGAGAGGTGAGGGGTGGGGGGAGGAGGAGGGGGAGGCTGGTTCTTGGACCGGCCATTGGATGGCGCCGTGGAGCGGCTTATGGGGCGGGAAGTTGGCCGCCGGCGGCGGCGGCGGCGGCGACCACTACCGGGGCACGCCGGTGGTGGTCAAGATGGAGAACCCCAACTGGTCCATCTCCGAGATCTCCTCGCCGGATGACGACGACGACGAGGAGTTCTTGGTCGGCGGCCGCCGCAAGGGGGGGCGCGGCAAGAACGCCAAGCAGATCACCTGGGTGCTGCTGCTCAAGGCGCACCGCGCCGCCGGGTGCCTCGCGTCGCTGGCCTCCGCGGCCGCTCCGCTCGGCGCCGCCGCCAGGAGGAGGGTCGCCGCGCGGGGACGGACGCCGACGCCTCCGCCGCCGCCGCCGGCGAGAGCCCCGTGCTCCGCTCCCGCTTCTACACGTTCATCAGGGCATTCGTCGTCCTCTCGGTGCTGCTCCTCATTGTGAGCTCGGCGCCTACATCAATGGTGGGACGACCTCGCCGCCTCCGCGCTCGCCCTCCCCGTCATCGGCGTCGAGTCGCTCTACGCGTCGTGGCTGCGCTTCCGCGCCACCTATGTCGCGCCATTCATCCAGTTCCTCACCGACGCGTGCGTCGTGCTCTTCCTCATCCAGAGCGCCGACCGCTCATCCAGTGCCTCGGCTGCTTCTACGTCCATCTCAAGCGCATCAAGCCTAACCCCAAGTCACCGGCATTGCCCGACGCCGAAGACCCCGACGCCGCGTACTACCCCATGGTACTCGTGCAGATACCAATGTGCAACGAGAAGGAGGTTGGTTTGTGCTGTTGCTATCGCTCTAAAACATGCCATTTTTTGTCTCCGAAGTAGCAACCTTTTGATGTTTGTTTGTTGGTCTGTCCAGGTTTATCAGCAATCAATTGCGGCCGTGTGCAATCTTGATTGGCCGAGGTCCAACTTCTTGGTTCAGGTATTGGATGATTCGGACGATCCGACGACGCAGACACTGATCAGAGAAGAGGTGCTCAAGTGGCAGCAGAACGGCGCTCGGATTATGTACCGGCATCGTGTCTTAGGGATGGTTATAAGGCTGGAAATTCTCAAGTCGGCGATGAGCTGCAGTTATGTCAAAGACTATGAGTTTGTTGCCATCTTTGATGCGACTTCCAACCGAATCCGGACTTTCTTGAAGCGAACCGGTGCCACATTTCAAGGTAAATTGAGATGAATTTTGTGCCTATAGCTTGTGGTGATAATGTATATGGTTTAGGGTTCTTATTCTGATTCATCTATTTGTTGTTGCAGGACAATGATGAATTGGGGCTAGTGCAAGCAAGATGGTCATTTGTGAATAAGGATGAGAACCTATTGACTCGTCTGCAAAACATTAATCTTTGCTTCCACTTTGAGGTTGAACAGCAAGTGAATGGGATATTCCTAACTTCTTCGGGTTCAATGGCACTGCTGGGTGTGTGGAGAATCAAGGCATTGGATGACTCGGGAGGGTGGATGGAGCGTACCACAGTGGAGGACATGGACATTGCAGTCCGGGCACACCTCAGGGGTGGAAATTTATCTTCCTAAATGAGTCGAGGTATTATATATGACAGCATTTTGAATAACTGGTTGGATTATGTTTCTTCACCTTTTCAGTTGAAATAACCCATTTCCCTCATTATGGACAGTGCCAATGTGAATTGCCAGAGTCATACGAAGCTATAGGAAGCAGCAGCATCGGTGGCATTCTGGACCAATGCAGCTATTCAGACTCTGCTTACCAGACATTATCAAATGCAAGGTACTAATTTGCTCTTGTTTGTTGTAGTACTCTTTTCTTTTTTGTAAACATCTAACAGATTAACTTATATAACCAAATGTTGTTATGAGGTATCTGATTGGTCTGGATAAATATATCTGTTATGCAAACATGTATAAAATTAAGTATTTACAATATTTCTCCGTATAATTATGTGTAACTTTGTTGTCTTCAAATATATGTCAGATATATCATTTAATCCGTTAGTACTTACAGTGAAAATTTGAACATCAGCAGGTAAATTAATGTGATCTTGACAAAAAATGTGTGTTCGATGCTTTTGTTGGATACACAATACGTGCTCATGGCATTGTGATATGCTCCAAGGATGTTAACATGATGAAATTCTAAAAGTGTTGGACTCTTTAACTGATCCTAGAACACTCAATTCACTTATTGATATTTAGGTTTTTTCTCTCAAGTACTTAGGTTTTTATACACTTTAATAAAGGCGCATTCTCATCGAGCACCATCCATTTCACTAAAATATAAAATGTAGATGTTGAATTGTATGTCATTGTGGCGCATGTTACAACTAGACCTTTTTTTTGCATGACCATGATGGAATTTGAATTTGCTTATCACCTTTTGTTGTCATTGTCATCAAAAATAATGTACTACATGATAGGATGTCTAGATAAACAACTGACTTGTTGATAGCTCTGTTTTACCAATCCGATTCCTAGATGAAACAACTGGCTTGTTGATAGCTCTGTTTTACCAATCTGATTGCTTATTAACTTTGTTTTATTCTGCTGCAGATTGCATTTTGGAAGAAAGCCAACTTGATCTTCCTTTCTTCCTTCTCCGGAAGCTCATACTACCATTCTACTCTTTCACGCTCTTCTGCATCATCCTCCCAATGACGATGTTTGTGCCTGAAGCCGAGCTCCCTGACTGGTCGTATGCTACATTCCTGCCCTGATGTCCTTGCCAACATCCTGCCTTCTCCGAAGTCTTTCCCTTTCATCATCCCATACCTACTTTTCGAGAAACACCATGTCCGTGACAAAATTCATGCCATGATCTCTGGTCTGTTCCAGCTTGAAGTGCATACGAGTGGGTGGTGACCAAGAAGTCAGGCCGATCATCGGAGGCGACCTCATTTCTTTGGCACAAAGAGTTGAAACACCAAAAAACTGAATCGGCGCCTAACCTCGACGCTATTGCAAAGGAGCAGTCCGCTCCTAGAAAGGACGTAAAAGAAGAGCACAACCGGATATACAAGAAAGAGCTTGCACTCTCATTGCTCTCCTCCTAACCGCTGCGGCTCGCAGTTTGCTCTCGAAACAGGTATACATTTCTACTTCCTCCTGTTCCAGGGCATATCTTTCTTGTTAGTAGGCCTTGATCTCATAGGCGAGCAGATTGAGTAAACTGTAAAAAGCTATGATAGATGTTAAAAAAAACAGTGACAATGGAGGGTGCTCCAGGGATGTTGTGTCGAAGCTCTTTGGCGATATTGAAATGTTGCATGACGCAATTGTGTCGTCCAATTGATTTATGTCATGACTTCACACAACATGATCCGCAATGTACCACGCCATATAGGCCCCCTCCCTCGGTTGTGTAGATATAGTTGTTCTTGGACTGTAAATTTGCCTAGTTATTCCAAGACTAATCCGATTTCTTTTGTAAACCAATTTTGGTGTTCATGTGGGGATTTTATGTTAGGAGGCAATTAACTGCCTGTACGAGTGAATTCGGAATCCACAATGCCCTTAATTAGAAGCCATTCCTTCCTCTGTGTCTGCTTCTGAATTCTGATGACCATCTTTGCCCAACCTGCTATGTTGGTCAATCTGATACCTTTCTGCTGATGCCATTCTGCATGACTCCAGCAAAACTGATACTGTGCATAACAATGTCACATGACTGGAAGCTTTATTTTTTCCTCTTAATTGTACGCGTCCAGATTCCAGCAGGTAGTCAATAAGAAGCTGCCCTTTCTGATATACACCGAGAATATAAATGTTGACAAACTTTTCAAAAAAGTGTCAAAACCGGAAGAGAACTTGTGAAACGGCATGCTTTTTCCAAGTGATACAACTACACTACATGGTGTAACGTACAAGACCAGAAACATCATCCTAACATACAGCTGGACACCACCACCACACACCTGCTGCTGATGTAGTATATCCCAATTCCATCCCAGTTGCCCAAGAAATTCCAATCCGGCTTCAATTCAGGCGTCAGCAGCACACACTCTCCAGCTGAATGTCAATTACCTGAATCTATAAAAAAATAGGAGTCCCATCTCCATTTCAAGGGGCCAGAAAGAATAGCAGATTCCAGATAGTGAAGTGAGATGGAAACAAAAACTAATAAACCCGGATGCTGTCTCAATTGAGATGAGCTGTGAGTAGCCGAGAACAGTGCGGCAGCATCAGCTGCAGATAGTGAGGAGAGAGTGAGAGGCCTGTGCGAGTCCATGAGCCTTATCTGCACGGGCATGTGGGCGGGAGACAGCTGTGTCGCGCCAAGGCGTCCGTCCGTCCGTCCGGCCCTTCTGCTGGTCCCGCGGCTGCCGTAAGCGAGCGTTTCACATGACGACGCTTTCTGTCGTGCTGAACTGGAAATACATATCATTACTGTACATATACAATACACCAAACGTCCTCTCTCTTTCATTTTTTTATTTTTTTTCTTTTGGTAGAATAAGAAATTGTACTATTATTAGGAAGTGAGTATTACTACGTCGTTCTAAAATATAGCAATATATTATTGGATTGGATATAACCTAATTCAACGAATCTACAGGCACTTGTCCAGATTCATTAGACTACATATGTCCCATTCTATCCTAAATTACTAGTATATTTTGGGACGAAGGGAGTAGGTATTTAGATGCGAGTGCTCTAGTGCAAGTATATATGCAGCTTTGTCAGCCGTTTGCCTTCTTGCAGTATAAGCCAAGGGAAATGCCATTGGTAGGAGTAGCAAACAATGGCCGACACGGCGACACGGCTTAGTTGCGTTCTTACATCTGGTGAATCTGGATCGCTCGATCACTCGATCGACCTATCTTCTGATCATGGCGAATGATTGCCGCAGCTCAGCAAAGCTTGGGGGGAAGTAAGTTACCCATAGCTTAATCATGATGTCACGCATCAAAACCGGGCAGTACCTGACTTCTAGCTTAGCTTTGCTGTAACGATCTGCCTTTGTGTGATTTTTGACTGTGTGACGTAAAAAGGCGATTATATAATGGGCCAATTATTTGCTCAAATTGCCCCACCGACGATATGCATGCCCCAACTGGTGAATAACAATGAGAGCTAGCACACGTGTAAAGTACACCCGGCGCTCCATTGAGTGAGCGGCGGTCGTCACAGTAACTTAGTCTCGAAGCCTAATTAGATTAAGAAAAAAACGCGTTCAGTGCACCAAAATACGTATATAATAATACTAAACACTTTTACTCCATGATGTATTGCTTGTGCATGAACTACGGTACATTCTGTGTACTGAAGTACTCCTAAGTTCACTTCGCCCCAAAATACTTGACTTTACACGGCGAGCAATTTTATGGTCCTTGAGCAGGTACCATGAAGTACCATTTTTTCTATTGTAAATTTAGTACCTTAAGTATCTAGGTACTGTGAAGTACCATGAGGTACTAAAATTTACACTAAAATTTTGATATTTCATGGTACCTCGTCAACTACCGTAGAATTGCTCTTACACAGCAGAGCAGAGCCAGCGGTTCACAAAAGTCCGATCAACCGAAACACGAAGCCCAACCCTCGTAACAGGCCGAGGCCTTTAACCAATCCAGATTTCGCGGCCCAACCTCCTCGGCCCTAGCCACGCGAAACCAGCCCAGGGCGAACGACGCGCGTGCGTCTCCGTTCGGCTCATCTAGCAAAATCGGAGAATAATTCTCCGAACCTCCGTGGGTTCATGCAAACCGTCCGATTTGGCGAGCAGCGTCCCTGTCCGGGCTCTGCTCACGGTAGTTGCTCAGGCCTCAGGCGTCGACGCGTTCGACATGTGTGCCGCGCTGGTGTTGTTTGCCACACCGCCCCGTGCGCGCGTCACCGAGAATGCGTCGCTCGACAGGAGGTCATGGTGGTGGTGCTGCCCGTCGCCGCCCGTTCTCGCGGCCCGTGGGGGGCAGCGCCGCCGCAGCCATCTTCCACTCCACCGTGTTCCCGTGGGGGGACCGCGGCCCGCGACGAAACGAAGCCAGAACGAGGCTCCTTCAACCCGTCGGTAGACTTGTTGAGCAGGCCTTGCTGTAAACCAATCCTTCATTTCACGGCCCCGTCCATTCCAACCACTCGGCCTAACCAGCCGGCGGCCGCCACCCCCGCCGCCGCTGCGGACGGATCGTTCACGGCACGCGTGAATGCGTGATCCGCCTTGGCAAAACCGGGACATTTTCTCCGAATCCCCTTGGTTTCCTACGTACCGTCCGATCGAGAGAAGGTCACGCAGGGGTTCGGAAGATTTTCTCCGAACCTCTGGAGGTTTACGGCCGCCGTTCGATCGAGAATGTGCTTTCAATCTACTTTGAGATGATAAACACCACCACTGTGAGTTCGGATTTGCAAAACCTACACGTTGTTGGTTGTTCCTATTGAAAGTTAACTGAGAACACTAAAACCAATCAACTCCAATCAGTGTGGCTGTGATAGAGGATCTCCTGATCTACTAGTATGCTGCTGCTGCTGCTGCATTGCCCCAATATTACAAAAACCCTTCGACTACTGGAGAAGGTAACGGACGAGGCGAACGCATGCATATGCATATCGAATTTCACCCTAATTCTTGCTCATCTACCACTAACTAACCAACTTCCTAAGCTAAAGTGGCTATGGACCTCGCCTAACGACAAGGATGCTTTGCGGCTCATGCGTCGGTCCACGCGGCGAACATTGGCAGGTGCGCGATGGACACGCCGGCCCTCGCCGGCACCGAGCTCACCGCCGGCGAGGGCGAGGCCCAGGTGTTCAGCGGCACCGGGCTGTACAGCTTCGACGCCGCCGCGGGCTTGGCGAACAGCGTGGCGAGGACGCCGACGCCCCTGTCAGGGCTCTGCTCCCGGGAGTTGCCCAGGCTCGTCGCCGCCATCGACATGTGCGGCGCGCGCGGGAGATCAAAACTTTTAAGTCCCTATCACATCGAATGTTTGGACACTAATTATAAATATTAAATGTAGACTATTAATAAAACCCATTCTATAACCCTGGACTAAAATTCACGACACGAATCTATTGAGCCTAATTAATCCATGATTAGCCTATGTGATGCTACAGTAAACATGCGCTAATTATGGATTAGTTAGGCTTAAAAAATTTGTCACGCGAATTAGCTCTCATTTATGTAATTAGTTTTATAAGTAGTCTATGTTTAATACTCCAAATTCATCCGATATGACAAGGACTAAAGTTTAGTCTCTGAATCCAAACACCACCTTCTCTAGGGAGGGACTTATTTTTTGGTCTCTCAACCAAACAGCCCCTTAATATTGCTATCTATTAGTATGTGATTTGTTTCGTCTTAGAATGATCAATCTGGACTGTCCAAATTCATTGTGCCAAACGGAGGAATTAAGTATTTAATTTGAATGAGCGAGTTATTAATTGATGCATGTAATTCAATATCACATGCATCTCTGGTTTAATTACTAGTATAATTTTTTTAAGCCTGCATACATCTAATTTAAACATGCTTTTTGAAACTTTTTTTTGCTTGGTGTGTTTCTTCTGGTGTTTTTTTAAAAGGTTTCTCCTCTGGCTCCATCTTCCTACATTTTTCATTCCTATGCATGGGATTAGAGAAGCTACATATGTTTTTTCTACCCCGTGTTTCGATCGAACAGAGCCGCACTTTGCATTAATTACCAGTTTCCGGATGAAAAAGCTAGTTTGCCAAAACAATTTTTAACAAAATATACTTGAATATATTAGCGCGTTTGTAAACTGAATGCCCTATATACTAACAGATCAATCGACCATGTAGAGAGTGAAGGCGGAATGCTAGGCTTCCAGTTGTACAACACAGCATATATATATATATATAAAGCTACTTTCTTGTGGCATGCATGCATGTCTATTAATTAAAAAGCCTAATTGCATGCATGCATGATACGTACATACTTCGTCAAGTACAACTACCACTATACATGTACTAGTAAGTATATACTCCCTCCATCACGTACATAAAATATATGATGGTACTACCAACCTTTCGTATATTTTTTAAGCATTCATCTTATAAAAAAAATTATTTATTTTTGTTGTGACTTGTTTTATTATCAAAGATGATCCAAACTTATAAAAAAAGATAAAAATATACAATTTTATATATTTATACTTAATGTTTTTAAAAGATGATCCAAAGTTATAAAAAAGACAACGGTGTCTTACTCTTCTATACGCAGCTACAGTCTTGCTGCAGTAGTTCAGTGGCTGTACATCGTTGAAGGGCCAGTTTAGTTCCCACAAATTTTCCCCTTCACCTATCACATCGAATCTTTGAACACATGCACGGAGCATTAAATGTGGATAAAAAGAAAAACCAATTGCACAGTTTAGCTATAAATCGCGAGACGAATCTTTTGAGCCTAATTAGACCGTGATTAGCCATAAGTGCTACAGTAACCAACATGTGCTAATGACGGCTTAAGTAGGCTCAAAAGATTCGTCTCGCGGTTTCCAGGCGAGTTCTGAAATTAGCTTTTTCATTCGTATCCGAAAACCCCTTCCGACATCCGGTCAAACGTCTGATGTGACATCCAAAAATTTTCTTTTCCCCAGCTAAACACAGCCGAAGTATAAATGCAAAACCCTATAGATGCATGGTAGTGTTTGTAATGCGATGCAATGCGTGGTGTGGGGGCCTGGATGAGGAATAGATAGAAGTATGTGTGGCAGCTTGCCAGCTTTCATCTAGTAGTAGATGGATTTAAATCGTTTTCTTTTTAAATTTGCTGGGAGTCAAAGGTCAACTGACGCGCGGACCGGTTTTATATGGCGGTCAGTAGGGTGTTCCCACGAGAGAGATAGGGGAGTAGAGAACGCTGATCAATGTCTGGTTGAGACATCAGAAACGAGGATTGAGATCAAATGCAGTTGGTATTGTAACTGCACAATAGCAACTGCACTCAATCATGGCCATCCGTTTTCAGATCCAGTGGCTCAAGATGGCTGCTACAGTACATGCATAATAGCACATCTCTGCTACAGTATATTTTGCTACAGTACCACTTCACATCCTGGCCTTCCATTCTAGATCATGTGATGCACATGACTGCTTAAGTTACAGTTACAATAACAACTGCACAGGATCTTGATCCCAGAAACGATGGTGTGTTCCTTTTACTCCTCGTGATGTCGAATTGTCGATACGACAGTGCAAATTAAAATCGAAATAATCAGGAAGAAAATACACGTTTGCCGTCCAAACTTTAATTACTATTTGGTTTCACAAAATTTGTCCTATATGCCTTTTTTATTATTACACGGATAACATACACGCAGTCACACCACATAAACCATATTCATACACAAACTAATACAATTCCTAACAAAAGCTCGAAATGACGAGAGATGCATGGTGATAAATCCTAACCTTATTAATTAAATTTCTATTGAATGGACACCCACCGGTGCGTAATATCTGTGAGTGTTATAATTTTATATAGGTGGATCATCCACCTCACGACTCGAACAACAGTCATCGATGTTTAACCCGACGCTATTTCTCTCCATATAATCTTGATGATATAAAGGTTTCTACATATGGACTTATATATGTGACGCTAACTCGACTCTAGTAATTAATCATGGTTATTTGGGTTTCTAAAAGTAGTGAATAGCTGCTATAATGGACAATTGACTCAATCTAACCATTTCTTCTTATATTTAGCTCTCTCAATTGTAAAATAATATTGTATCGTATATCTTATTATTATATACTTAGTAGGAGTATGCACATGTACGGACTTTCACCATAGTTTCATTAGGTCCTCTACCTCAAAATAATTGCCATGCATATGCTTCATATTCAACCAAAATTAAAGCTAAATTGCACATAAATTAGAAGTATGCCAGTATGCCACCAGCTCATCAAACCTTCTACTCCCAGTCACATTTCAACCACACAAACTAGTGCTTCTCCATGCCACAAAGGATCCTAGGCTGGTTGCTTGAAACTAGGGGATCCACCCTGCCACCCCCATTTCCCATTCCTTCATGCTCTCTCTCACACACCTAACTTTGATTAAGGTAATGATGGCAAGGGGCCAGCAGCTACAACCCATGCAAGCACTTTTGCTTCGGAGCAGTGCCACCTTGGATTTGGAGAGGAGCAAAGCAAACGGCACACATCGCATTCAGGTCCAGACCCAAATGCCAAGACTAGCAGCAGTACAATTCCTACTAGTACCAGTTTCTCTTCTCCTCCCATTTTCTTTTTCCTTCAACAGAAACGCAAACAAAGAAAAGAAGAAATAAATAAATTGAGAATATAATGGCGAATTAATCGATCAATTAATTCACTCACCCCATGCTCCAGTCCCTTTCACGCAGGGGCATTGCATGCTGCAGGCAAGCTTCTGCAGCAGGCCAATAAAGAAATTAAATTTGCAGGCTTCAATTGATCGATCGATTTTATTCCTCGCATTTATAGATCGATTTTATTCCATTGCATTTACAGATCGATTTTAAGTAGTAACTATTCCTGGCTATAGATCCATCATGTATGGGGATTTTTCTTTATTGCGACAAGTTATTAGGATTCAGAGAGGGTCGCATGCATTCAGATCGACTACAGTGTTGCTCAGGTTACATGCTCCGTGTGTGCAGTCTGTCTCCGATCGATCAAAGAATTGATTCCCACGAATTGGACCAGTGGTTTCCTGTAGCCAGGTAAGAGCTAGGCTAGCTAGCTAAGCTACTCCATACCATGTACTGTAGTTAATTATTTGGTTCCAAGTGACAATACATACCCTGATATATACCAAGACCAAGAAGTGATAACTGATAACAAAGTTTGGCCATAGCCTGTATTTCCGAAGCATCGATTGCGAGCGTTCTTTCCTAATTCAACATAATTACAGCGTATAAATATTACAGTAGATCTGCTTCACTACTTAAGAGAAAACTTATAATAGGGCCCGACTCTACCTAATAACTCCAAATTTTAATCGTAACACCCAAAATTGCATAGTACACTATTTTTTAAGAAACACAGTACAAACACATACGCTCACAACGCGCAGTGTACATCTACGAGAACCTCATAAAGACTATCACTTTGTCAAATTCCAGCACAATTATTTCTTTCTTTATCTCTACCCCAATTTAATTATTCTCTAACTTTCACAAACTCCGATGCAATGATTACTTAAAAGTACCTTATTTTTTACAAATGGAAGGGCTAAAAATAAACTTATTTTGTGAACGATGGATTAATATGGGCCGTGTTTAGTTTCCCCCCTATTCCCAACTTTCCATCGCATCATATCACATCAAAAACTTTCCTACACTAAACTTTTAATTTTTTTTCCAAACTCCCAACTTTCTTTAAACTTGCAACTTTTTTTTTAGGAACTAACCACACCCATGGTGGATGATTGTTTTTTTAGGAACTTGAGAGTTTATCAGGAGTTCAATTCCTGTGCTTATCTGTACGTTGGTGACTTGGAGTTGTAGCTGGGAGGTTGTCATGCACGCAAGCGCTCGAGAGACATGGCCGGGCCCAATTTTGTGTCCATTGCATGCGATTTGACAATTCATGGAGCAAGGTACTATTCCATCTCCGTCTCCACCATGGAAAACCTAAAGCTCCATCCATGTTCCATCATGCTTGCATGGCTGAAGCTGCATGCAACAATTGGTAGGAGTACTTTTTTTTTAAGATAATGGAATATAAATTGGTAGGAGTACTATTCATAGAATAAGAATATTTGCATCATGAGCACACATTTTGTCTCGCATATTTTTGGCGTGGCCTTGTACATGTAGCTACGTACTACTACCTCCGTCCCAAAATAAGTGCAGTTTTGCACTATTTATGTTCAACGTTTGACCGTCCGTCTTATTTGAAAATTTTTTATGATTAGTATTTTTATTGCTATTAGATGATAAAATATGAATAGTACTTTATGTGTGACTAAATGTTTTTATTTTTTTCACAAAATTTTCAAATAAGACGGACGGTCAAACGTTGAACATAAATAGTGCAAAACTGCACTTATTTTGGGACGGAGGTAGTAGTACGTAGCTACATGTACAAGGCCACGCCAAAAATATGCGAGACAAAATGTGTGCTCACGATGCAAATATTCTTATTCTATGAATAGTACTCCTACCAATTTATATTCCATTATCTTAAAAAAAAGTACTCCTACCAATTGTTGCATGCAGCTTCAGCCATGCAAGCATGATGGAACATGGATGGAGCTTTAGGTTTTCCATGGTGGAGACGGAGATGGAATAGTACCTTGCTCCATGAATTGTCAAATCGCATGCAATGGACACAAAATTGGGCCCGGCCATGTCTCTCGAGCGCTTGCGTGCATGACAACCTCCCAGCTACAACTCCAAGTCACCAACGTACAGATAAGCACAGGAATTGAACTCCTGATAAACTCTCAAGTTCCCTAAAAAAACAATCATCCACCATGGGTGTGGTTAGTTCCTAAAAAAAAAGTTGCAAGTTTAAAGAAAGTTGGGAGTTTGGAAAAAAATTAAAAGTTTAGTGTAGGAAAGTTTTTGATGTGATATGATGCGATGGAAAGTTGGGAATAGGGGGGAAACTAAACACGGCCCATATTAATCCATCGTTCACAAAATAAGTTTATTTTTAGCCCTTCCATTTGTAAAAAATAAGGTACTTTTAAGTAATCATTGCATCGGAGTTTGTGAAAGTTAGAGAATAATTAAATTGGGGTAGAGATAAAGAAAGAAATAATTGTGTTGGAATTTGACAAAGTGATAGTCTTTATGAGGTTCTCGTAGATGTACACTGCGCGTTGTGAGCGTATGTGTTTGTATCGTGTTTCTTAAAAATAGTGTACTATGCAATTTTGGGTGTTACGATTAAAATTTGGAGTTATTAGGTAGAGTCGGGCCCTATTATAAGTTTTCTCTTAAGTAGTGAAGTATTTAATTTGAATGAGCGAGTTATTAATTGATGCATGTAATTCAATATCACATGCATCTCTGGTTTAATTACTAGTATAATTTTTTTAAGCCTGCATACATCTAATTTAAACATGCTTTTTGAAACTTTTTTTTGCTTGGTGTGTTTCTTCTGGTGTTTTTTTAAAAGGTTTCTCCTCTGGCTCCATCTTCCTACATTTTTCATTCCTATGCATGGGATTAGAGAAGCTACATATGTTTTTTCTACCCCGTGTTTCGATCGAACAGAGCCGCACTTTGCATTAATTACCAGTTTCCGGATGAAAAAGCTAGTTTGCCAAAACAATTTTTAACAAAATATACTTGAATATATTAGCGCGTTTGTAAACTGAATGCCCTATATACTAACAGATCAATCGACCATGTAGAGAGTGAAGGCGGAATGCTAGGCTTCCAGTTGTACAACACAGCATATATATATATAAAGCTACTTTCTTGTGGCATGCATGCATGTCTATTAATTAAAAAGCCTAATTGCATGCATGCATGATACGTACATACTTCGTCAAGTACAACTACCACTATACATGTACTAGTAAGTATATACTCCCTCCATCACGTACATAAAATATATGATGGTACTACCAACCTTTCGTATATTTTTTAAGCATTCATCTTATAAAAAAAATTATTTATTTTTGTTGTGACTTGTTTTATTATCAAAGATGATCCAAACTTATAAAAAAAGATAAAAATATACAATTTTATATATTTATACTTAATGTTTTTAAAAGATGATCCAAAGTTATAAAAAAGACAACGGTGTCTTACTCTTCTATACGCAGCTACAGTCTTGCTGCAGTAGTTCAGTGGCTGTACATCGTTGAAGTATAAATGCAAAACCCTATAGATGCATGGTAGTGTTTGTAATGCGATGCAATGCGTGGTGTGGGGGCCTGGATGAGGAATAGATAGAAGTATGTGTGGCAGCTTGCCAGCTTTCATCTAGTAGTAGATGGATTTAAATCGTTTTCTTTTTAAATTTGCTGGGAGTCAAAGGTCAACTGACGCGCGGACCGGTTTTATATGGCGGTCAGTAGGGTGTTCCCACGAGAGAGATAGGGGAGTAGAGAACGCTGATCAATGTCTGGTTGAGACATCAGAAACGAGGATTGAGATCAAATGCAGTTGGTATTGTAACTGCACAATAGCAACTGCACTCAATCATGGCCATCCGTTTTCAGATCCAGTGGCTCAAGATGGCTGCTACAGTACATGCATAATAGCACATCTCTGCTACAGTATATTTTGCTACAGTACCACTTCACATCCTGGCCTTCCATTCTAGATCATGTGATGCACATGACTGCTTAAGTTACAGTTACAATAACAACTGCACAGGATCTTGATCCCAGAAACGATGGTGTGTTCCTTTTACTCCTCGTGATGTCGAATTGTCGATACGACAGTGCAAATTAAAATCGAAATAATCAGGAAGAAAATACACGTTTGCCGTCCAAACTTTAATTACTATTTGGTTTCACAAAATTTGTCCTATATGCCTTTTTTATTATTACACGGATAACATACACGCAGTCACACCACATAAACCATATTCATACACAAACTAATACAATTCCTAACAAAAGCTCGAAATGACGAGAGATGCATGGTGATAAATCCTAACCTTATTAATTAAATTTCTATTGAATGGACACCCACCGGTGCGTAATATCTGTGAGTGTTATAATTTTATATAGGTGGATCATCCACCTCACGACTCGAACAACAGTCATCGATGTTTAACCCGACGCTATTTCTCTCCATATAATCTTGATGATATAAAGGTTTCTACATATGGACTTATATATGTGACGCTAACTCGACTCTAGTAATTAATCATGGTTATTTGGGTTTCTAAAAGTAGTGAATAGCTGCTATAATAGACAATTGACTCAATCTAACCATTTCTTCCTATATTTAGCTCTCTCAATTGTAAAATAATATTGTATCGTATATCTTATTATTATATACTTAGTAGGAGTATGCACATGTACGGACTTTCACCATAGTTTCATTAGGTCCTCTACCTCAAAATAATTGCCATGCATATGCTTCATATTCAACCAAAATTAAAGCTAAATTGCACATAAATTAGAAGTATGCCAGTATGCCACCAGCTCATCAAACCTTCTACTCCCAGTCACATTTCAACCACACAAACTAGTGCTTCTCCATGCCACAAAGGATCCTAGGCTGGTTGCTTGAAACTAGGGGATCCACAACCTGCCACCCCCATTTCCCATTCCTTCATGCTCTCTCTCACACACCTAACTTTGATTAAGGTAATGATGGCAAGGGGCCAGCAGCTACAACCCATGCACACACACACAACGCCTCTCTCAACAGTCATCTTTGTAGGGTGTAGCAGAGACAATAACTCGAGAGACCGATGATAGATTGATGGAGGGACGATGCATGTCAACGTGAAATAAAGAATATACGTATGTACACATACCGTATGGAGTATTCGAGTGACTGTTCCTTGATGTTGATATACTAGTACCATTGCCAAATGAAGGGCAAGGGAGTGTAATGTATACGGCATGGAAATCTTGTACTAGTATACTAGTATACGCCATACAGGATTAATTTTAAAGTGAGAATTTCGTTGGTGTCTCTCTCCTTTGTGTCTAGAGAATCAAGAGACCATTGGAGTGCGAAATCTTGCACAAAACATTACAGGAGAAACAAACTGCATAGATGTACTTCTATACGTAGTGTTAGTTTAGTTTATGAGACGATACTACCTTCGTTCCAAAATTAGAGGGTGTTTGGGTGAGATCAAAACTTTTAAGTCCCTATCACATCGAATGTTTGGACACTAATTATAAATATTAAATGTAGACTATTAATAAAACCCATTCTATAACCCTGGACTAAAATTCACGACACGAATCTATTGAGCCTAATTAATCCATGATTAGCCTATGTGATGCTACAGTAAACATGCGCTAATTATGGATTAGTTAGGCTTAAAAAATTTGTCACGCGAATTAGCTCTCATTTATGTAATTAGTTTTATAAGTAGTCTATGTTTAATACTCCAAATTCATCCGATATGACAAGGACTAAAGTTTAGTCTCTGAATCCAAACACCACCTTCTCTAGGGAGGGACTTATTTTTTTGTCTCTCAACCAAACAACCCCTTAATATTGCTATCTATTAGTATGTGATTTGTTTCGTCTTAGAATGACCAATCTGGACTGTCCAAAAATTCATTGTGCCAAACGGAGGAATTAAGTATTTAATTTGAATGAGCGAGTTATTAATTGATGCATGTAATTCAATATCACATGCATCTCTGGTTTAATTACTAGTATAATTTTTTTAAGCCTGCATACATCTAATTTAAACATGCTTTTTTAAACTTTTTTTTGCTTGGTGTGTGTTTCTTCTGGTGTTTTTTTAAAAGGTTTCTCCTCTGGCTCCATCTTCCTACATTTTTCATTCCTATGCATGGGATTAGAGAAGCTACATATGTTTTTTCTACCCCGTGTTTCGATCGAACAGAGCCGCACTTTGCATTAATTACCAGTTTCCGGATGAAACAGCTAGTTTGCCAAAACAATTTTTAACAAAATATACTTGAATATATTAGCGCGTTTGTAAACTGAATGCCCTATATACTAACAGATCAATCGACCATGTAGAGAGTGAAGGCGGAATGCTAGGCTTCCAGTTGTACAACACAGCATATATATATATAAAGCTACTTTCTTGTGGCATGAATGCATGTCTATTAATTAAAAAGCCTAATTGCATGCATTAATTAATAGACATGCATGCATGATACGTACATACTTGGACAAGTACAACTACCACTATACATGTACTACTAAGTATATACTCCCTCCATCACGTACATAAAATATATGATGGTATTACCAACCTTTCGTATATTGTTTAAGCATTCATCTTATAAAAAATTATAAATATTATTTATTTTTGTTGTGACTTGTTTTATTATCAAAGATGATCCAAACTTATAAAAAAAGATAAAAATATACAATTTTATATATTTATACTTAATGTTTTTAAAAGATGATCCAAAGTTATAAAAAAGACAACGGTGTCTTACTCTTCTATACGCAGCTACAGTCTTGCTGCAGTAGTTCAGTGGCTGTACATCGTTGAAGTATAAATGCAAAACCCTATAGATGCATGGTAGTGTTTGTAATGCGATGCAATGCGTGGTGTGGGGGCCTGGATGAGGAATAGATAGAAGTATGTGTGGCAGCTTGCCAGCTTTCATCTAGTAGTAGATGGATTTAAATCGTTTTCTTTTTAAATTTGCTGGGAGTCAAAGGTCAACTGACGCGCGGACCGGTTTTATATGGCGGTCAGTAGGGTGTTCCCACGAGAGAGATAGGGGAGCAGAGAACGCTGATCAATGTCTGGTTGAGACATCAGAAACGAGGATTGAGATCAAATGCAGTTGGTATTGTAACTGCACAATAGCAACTGCACTCAATCATGGCCATCCGTTTTCAGATCCAGTGGCTCAAGATGGCTGCTACAGTACATGCATAATAGCACATCTCTGCTACAGTATATTTTGCTACAGTACCACTTCACATCCTGGCCTTCCATTCTAGATCATGTGATGCACATGACTGCTTAAGTTACAGTTACAATAACAACTGCACAGGATCTTGATCCCAGAAACGATGGTGTGTTCCTTTTACTCCTCCGCCGCACCGCGTGTTAAAAAACGACCCGCTCCTCCGCTCTCGCTCGCTCAGCCCCAACTCGGCCACTCCTTGGAGTTCCTAGAAGATGGCACTGTTTGGAGGCACCAAAAGCCATCGTCAAGCTGTCAGGCCTGCTTATATATGCATTGCTAGTACGGAGTGCTATAAACTAGTACTCGTAGTACCGGACGTTTGGATAAAATACAGCTCATCTTCACAAAGATGTTGGAGTTCGGATCGAATGCCCGAGCTGCACAATGCGCTGCATAGATCGGAGACCGACCGATGACTAGATGAGCACCTGTTGTGCCAACGGATAACATGGTTAGGTGTCTGTTGTATGTGCTCCCCGCCCAATCACACCTGCTGCTGCCGTGGAAGGGAATCGTACTCATTTGGAGTCAAAACCGTTGTTTATCTCCACCGATCGAAGAATCTGAGGTGGAGTGGCAGCCTGCCTTGCTCAATCGACCAATGGGACTGTATACACGCTTGAATGCTTGATCATTTGAGAGTCAATGATTGTTCCCGGTCGCTTGGATTGGATCATTCCAATTTAAACAAGTTATGTTCCCTGGTTCTTGGGCGAGCTCGAGAGGTGTCTCCACCGAAGTAGAAATCGCGTTTACTTCCCTACGCGATCAGCTCACGGCTCTTCAGTGATCGCAATACATGCATGATGCACACGTCCCATTGGGCTGAGATCGCATTTTAATAAGGCTCCCTTTAAACTGTGACCGATAGTATAAGTCGCATGGCAAATTATTTGAAAGGGCATGTAACCTAGTGGTTGCAGTGACCTGAGTAGCACTCTAAGGTCCTAAGTTCAAATCTTTATATGAGCGAATTTCAGATTGAGTTATTTGAGGGCTAGTTCCCTGCTCGATAGGCTAAGTTTCTATTAAAAAAAAGGCTGCACATATCCAAATTGATATAGAGGCCGGGTAAAAAAAAATACTCTTCTCTAAAAAAAAAGATTCAAAACAAATTTTTTAAGGGGTTAAAACTCTTGCTTACTTTCCTATAAAATATCTATAGAATTATCCATTCCATAGGATTTTTAAAGGAAATGATATGATTCAATCATTTGTTTCAAAGGGTTTTATAGAATTTTTCCTATATGATTGAAATCATTCAAATTTCCTTTTTTTTTTCCCTTACAAATGAGGGTTCTTTTGAAATACGAGATTGAAAAAAAAGGAGGAATTAAAATAACGTAGGATTTTGACATGAATATAAGTGTTAAACAAATAATTACAAAACATACAAAAAGTACAAGAATGATTGTTTGAGTTGACCGAAGAAAAAAATCACATGAAGCGGATGAGAGAGAGACTCATAGAAATTTTCAAGAGATTGTGCCCTTTGATCATATATACTATTCCTATATAATTATCTTCATTAGCTGTTATTCTAGCTAGCCATATCATCTTATTTATTTCAGCCATTAGATCACTATCAAAATCCAATAAAAAACGTTAGATCCCCTTTTTTCCTCTTGTCCTATGTCACTGCATGTTTGCATCTGTTTGAACGGTAAGTAATAAGAACTTCCCTAACTTAGAAACTATCAACTAGTTTCTATAGTTGTCATGTCATATAGAGACTATGTATAAAAACTATATATTCTATATATTCAAAGGACAATGTCTTCAAATTAAATTCTCATCCAATCATCTATCATCTATCTTCTTTTATCCACATATACCCTTATTTTCATTCTTGGTTCTTGTGTAGAGATAGTTTCTTTCATGAGAAATGGTTTATTCATCATTTTACATCTCTCCTCATTAACTCTCTTGCCACATTAGATTTTTGCTCATGTGTCAATGTATTTAATGCTATAGATACTACTCCCTCCGTCCCACGATATAAGGTATTTTGAGTTTTCGCTTACAACGTTTGACCACTCGTCTTATTCAATTATTTTTTGCAAATATAAAAAACAAAAAGTTGAGCTTAAAATACGGTAGATAATAAAGTAAGTCACAAATAAAATAAATAATAATTTCAAAAAATTTTGAATAAAACGAGTGGTCAAACGTTACAAGTAAAAACTCAAAATCCTTTATATTATGGGACGGAGGGAGTAGGATTCAGAGAGGGTCGCATGCATTCAGATCGACTACAGTGTTGCTCAGGTTACATGCTCCGTGTGTGCAGTCTGTCTCCGATCGATCAAAGAATTGATTCCCACGAATTGGACCAGTGGTTTCCTGTAGCCAGGTAAGAGCTAGGCTAGCTAGCTAAGCTACTCCATACCATGTACTGTAGTTAATTATTTGGTTCCAAGTGACAATACATACCCTGATATATACCAAGACCAAGAAGTGATAACTGATAACAAAGTTTGGCCATAGCCTGTATTTCCGAAGCATCGATTGCGAGCGTTCTTTCCTAATTCAACATAATTACAGCGTATAAATATTACAGTAGATCTGCTTCACTACTTAAGAGAAAACTTATAATAGGGCCCGACTCTACCTAATAACTCCAAATTTTAATCGTAACACCCAAAATTGCATAGTACACTATTTTTAAGAAACACGATACAAACACATACGCTCACAACGCGCAGTGTACATCTACGAGAACCTCATAAAGACTATCACTTTGTCAAATTCCAGCACAATTATTTCTTTCTTTATCTCTACCCCAATTTAATTATTCTCTAACTTTCACAAACTCCGATGCAATGATTACTTAAAAGTACCTTATTTTTTACAAATGGAAGGGCTAAAAATAAACTTATTTTGTGAACGATGGATTAATATGGGCCGTGTTTAGTTTCCCCCCTATTCCCAACTTTCCATCGCATCATATCACATCAAAAACTTTCCTACACTAAACTTTTAATTTTTTTCCAAACTCCCAACTTTCTTTAAACTTACAACTTTTTTTTAGGAACTAAACACACCCATGGTGGATGATTGTTTTTTTAGGAACTTGAGAGTTTATCAGGAGTTCAATTCCTGTGCTTATCTGTACGTTGGTGACTTGGAGTTGTAGCTGGGAGGTTGTCATGCACGCAAGCGCTCGAGAGACATGGCCGGGCCCAATTTTGTGTCCATTGCATGCGATTTGACAATTCATGGAGCAAGGTACTACTCCATCTCCGTCTCCACCATGGAAAACCTAAAGCTCCATCCATGTTCCATCATGCTTGCATGGCTGAAGCTGCATGCAACAATTGGTAGGAGTACTTTTTTTTTAAGATAATGGAATATAAATTGGTAGGAGTACTATTCATAGAATAAGAATATTTGCATCATGAGCACACATTTTGTCTCGCATATTTTTGGCGTGGCCTTGTACATGTAGCTACGTACTACTACCTACTGCTCTACTACCTCCATCCCACAATAGTTGTCGCTTTGACTTTTTCCTTACAGCGTTTGACCATTCGTTTTATTTAGAAATTTTGTGCAAATATGAAAAAAAGATAAATAATACTTAAAGTACTTTTGATAATAAATCAAGTCACAAATAAATAAATAATAATTTCAAAATTTTTTGAATAAGACAAATGATCAAATTTTACAAATAAAAACTCCAAACGACACGTAATATGGGACGGAGGTAGTAAGTTACAATATGGTGGATGGTTTAATAAAATTATAACACGTGCATTTGCATTTCAGATAGTAGTAGCATTATCGTTTCCTAGATAGGAGTAGAATAGGAACCGATCAAATCAGAGCTATTTTCAGACACATCACCTGTACAAACAGCCTTTGAGGTAGTATTATTAACAGAGCTACGTAAATGTTTACTACTATACGGTACTCCCTCCTTCCCATAATATAAGAGATTCTGAGTTTTTATTGTACTGTTTGACCACTCATCTTATTTAAAAAAAATTAGAATTATTTTTTACTTACATTATTATCCAAAGTACTTTAAGCACAACTTTTCATTTTTTATATTTGTATAATTTTTTTTAATAAGACGAGTGGTTAAACAATGCAAACAAAAACTTAAAATCCCTCGTATTATGGGACGGAGCGAGTACATAGGTTATAGTTCAGCTGGCTCTACTAATTATTAGGCACGTTTAGTTTTACCGGGGATCGATTAGCTAGAACTGATAGTATACTACTGCACTATACTACGTGCCTTTTCTCACTGAAGGCCTTATCTTGTCTCGCTTTTGCGGAGCAATTTTTGCAGCATTCATTCCTTTCTCAGACGAATTCAGTACACGCGTGCGAACCGTCTGCCGAATTACTAACCAACAACGACATCTTTTCGTGGCACCAACCATGCATATATGCATCTACTTCTGCATATACAGCTTAGCTTGAATTGCTCTACGTGGCCGATCATCAACCCAGCTAACTAAGGGTGTGTTTAGTTCACGTCAAAATTGAAAGTTTGGTTGAAATTGTAATGATGTGACGGAAAAGTTAGAAATTTATGTGGGTAGTAGTAGAAAAGTTCTGATGTGATAAAAAAGTTTGAGATTTGAAGAAAAAGTTTGGAACTAAACTTAGCCTTACGTGACACACATACGTGTCATGCCGCCCCGGTCAATTTCATGCAACCAGCTAGCGCACGCAAGCCAATAATCCGAGTCATGTCAAAATGTTTGTCAATCTCTCTAGCACGGCTTGGAACTTGGGATTAGGCTATACAGTACTCCAGCTAGCTAGCGGCGCATGAAAGGTGACAAGTCGTAATGTCGTCTTTGGCTGTGTTTAGTTGCATCCAAAGTTTGGATTTTAGTTGAAATTGGAGATGATGTGACTGAAAAGTTGTGTGTGTATGACAGGTTGATGTGATGGAAAAATACAAAGTTTGGAGGCAAACTTTGGATCTAAACACACCCTTTGCTTGGCGATATCTAACGTGGGCACGTTTAGAACGAACAGGGGTGAAGCTTCACCTATCGAGTACTATTATGTCAGGAGAGATACATAGACCCTGTTTAGTTCCCAAAACAAAAATTTTCACGTTGTCACATTAAATATTTGGACACATATATAGAGTATTAAACGTAGACAAAAAAAACCAATTATACATATTGTATGTAAATTGCGAGACGAATCTTTTAAACCTAATTGCGCCATGATTTGATAATATGGTTCTACAGTAAACATTTGCTAATAACGGATTAATTGGGCTTAATAAATTTGTCTCGCAGTTTACAAGCGGAATATGTAATTTATTTTGTTATTAGACTACGTTTAATATTTCAAATGTGTGTCCGTATATCCGTTGTCAAAACCAAACCCAAAAATTTTCTCCAACTAAACAAGGCCGTAGCATTCACCTCTGAATATTACTCCATCAGTTTCAGGTTATAAGTCGTTTTAATTTTGGTCGAAATTAAACTGCTTTAAGATTGATTAAGTTTGTAGAAAAAAGTAGTAACATCTTTAACCCAAGACAAATTTATTAAGAAAATATATTCAATTATTGATTTGATGAAACGTATTTGGTATTGTTAATATTACTATATCTGTCTATAAACTTAGTCAAACTTGAACTAGTTTGACTTTGACCAAAGTCAAAACAACTTAGGCCGAGTTTAGTTCCAAAATTTTTCTTCAAACTTCCAACTTTTCCATCACATCAAAACTTTTCTACACACACAAACTTCCAATTTCAACCAAACTTCCAATTTTAGCATGAACTAAACACACCTTTATAACCTGAAACAGAGGGAGTACATAGTAGAGTTTAGGGTGTGTTTAGTTCACGCTAAAATTGGAAGTTTGATTGAAATTGGAACGATGCGACGGAAAAGTTGGAAGTTTATGTGTGTAGGAAAGTTTCGATGTAATGGAAAAGTTAGAAGTTTGAAGAAAAAGTTAGGAACTAAACCGGGCCTTTGCGCGGTGGCTTCTTTGCGACATTGTTAACCTCGGATTTCGATAATAGAGTATCAATAGATGTATACGTGAAAGTGAAAGATGTCGAGTTAGAAATCAAAGTATAAATTATGTATTATTTCCCTAGAGTACAGGTTTGGAAAAACACACCGTCATCGCTTCGCTTATTTTGATTATAAGTTGTAGCTGATTATCAACAATAAAAATAATTTATAAATAATACTTATGTATATGTTTTCTTTTAGCAATTTAAAAACAAATGTTGGGAAGTAAATTATGATGAAAGAACCCAAAAATCAAGACTAAAATTAAGTTTTAAAATTTAAATTCTGTCTACGGCTATAAGGTGAAGAATAGACAATGGGAGTCCATGGATATTTACGCGACATATGAAGATTGGCATACATATTGTGTATTTGGAGTACTATCTAAGATCATACTTTTTAAAGCTTGCATAGTTGCATGCATAGTGAAACTAAAAGTGAAAAAAATGGGCATCGTTTAAACATAACACTGTCTAATATGGAGGAGAGAGTGAAGGAAATGCGCATAAACAGGGGTGGAAAAAAAGTTCAAAACTCTCAAGCAGGCTCACAAGAGTGAAAATGGCTCAGACACGGTTCTACCACATTTGTTTTCATTTTTCCTTAATCAGAAATGAAAACAGATACCTTATATAAAAACTGGAAAGGAATTTCACTTAAAAAAATCATCTATTTATTTTTAGAGGCGGTCTAAAAACTGGGGCTGTGGTTTTTCATTGTCTCTTCACGAGTGGATGCATGTGCATGGGCGCACAAGATCCAAACAAAATCTAAGGTAGATTTGTATGCGCTAGAGAGAGAATGAGATGATGGGGAGGGAGCTGTAGACTGGAACCAGAAAGCAGGGAGAGGGTACAAGCTGCCCAAAGGGAAGTACTACTGAGAAGGGGGGCCTAAGATAGGAACTATTCCCCCGTCCCAAAAAAGGCAAACCCTGGTTTGCGTGTCCAACTTTGACTGTCCGTCTTATATGAAATTTTTTTATAATTCGTATTTTTATTGTTGTTAGATGATAAAACATGATTAATACTTTGTGCGTGACTTCTCTTTTTAATTTTTTTCATTATTTTTTCAAATAAGACGGACGGTCAAATATTGGGCACGGAAACCAGGCTTTGTCTTTTTTTTTGGGACGGAGGGAGTATACATGACTGCAAAACAGCTGTTGGAATTTTTCTTTCCCATCTCTCTCCCCATCTTTCTCCTTGCATTGCATTTGCTTTGTTCTGTCCTTTTTTTTCCATGTCAACCAGCACAGGTTTGAACGAGAGACCAGCCAGTAGTAGTTTGAACAGCAACAGGTTTGGCTCCATGATTAACTTCAACAAGTTTAGGGCCCCTTTGAATCGTAGGAATGGAAAAACGGAGGAATAGGAAAAACATAGGATTCTGACATGAATGCAGGTGTAAAACAGAGGATTGAAAAATACATGAAAAACACAGGAGTAACCGTTTGACTGGACCACAGGAAAAACGCAGGAATCGGATGAGAGAGATAGACTCAAAGGAATTTTTCCAAGAGCTTGGAAAATCTCTCTTGCTAACTTTCCTCCAAAATCGTTTGACTGGACCACAGGAAAAACGCAGGAGTAACCACAGGAAAAACACAGGAGTAACCGTTTGACTGGACCACAGGAAAAACGCAGGAATCGGATGAGAGAGATAGACTCAAAGGAATTTTTCCAAGAGCTTGAAAAATCTCTCTTGCTAACTTTCCTCCAAAATCTCTACATGATTAGCCATTCCATAGGAATTTTGAAGGATAGTATAGGATTCAATCATTTGTTTTAAAGGCTTTCATAGGAATTTTTTCCAAATGATTAAAATTCTTCAAATTTCCTACACTTTTCCTACAAATCAAAGGGGCCCTTACTAGCTACAAATGCATGCAGACATTACTATGAAAATTGTTTTCGCACGTGGCCAAAACGGATTTTCGTAGGCGGTAGTTCATATCTATAACTAAAGGTATGTGAAAATCGTTCAACTTTACATGCGATTTTACAACCGCATATGACAATCGATTTTCACATAAGAGTATACAAAGAGAATTGCATGTGAAAAATCGATTTACAGCCACGCATGTAATAGGAACCAACTATAGGAAGATACCAATCGCATTGATTAAATTAAACAGATTTGCTAAATGGCATTAGGCAGAAAACCTATGCAAAATATTATGAATTCGTGGCCTAGGGATCTACTCCACAATTCATGTGCTATGACCTCGTTCTCCAACTCCATCAAGCTCAGACAATTTAGTGTCCAGGTGTGGGGTAGGGGTAAGAGTGGGTTAGGAGGGGGGATCCCTTGCAATTAGATGTAGATTGGGGTGAAATCAGCCTAGCGGTGGGCGGTGGAGACTCGACGAGGAAGGAGGGGGGAGGGAAGGTGGAGGCGATGAGACGTTGAAGACGAAGGAACAGAGAAGGGCAATGTGGACAACGGGAGCATCTCGAGCGGTTGTTTCCAAAGTAGTGGTCAATGGTACAGTATCAGGTGGAGGGAGCCATTAGAGATAGGGAGGATGACCATCGGATTGTGGAACCCAAAAGCGGGGATCCAGTGGGACTGCCTTTTCTGAGTTCAGCCAGGGAGATAGTCACATCAGAGTAAGGGGCTTGGGCCCCTCTATCACTCTAGAATGGATAAACACAAAGATATGTACAGGTTCGGGTCACTCGAAGGTGTAATACCCTACTCCTGTTGTTGTGGTGATTTATCTATTTGTCCTTGAAAGATCTTACAAGTTTATTGACTACTCGGAGCAGTTTCTTTTCATTTCTCTTCATTACAAGATGTGTTGAAGTCTCTCCTTAGTCACTAGGATCCAACCCCATCTCCCTTGGTCCCAACTCTTCCCTTATACCATCTCTAGGGGATACCATACGGTCAAAATTCGAGGTAAGGTTTTATTCATATCAACATTTGGGTATGGTACGAATTGTCAGCAACTCCTTTTCTCGCCCCCATCGCTAGCTTCGGGGCAGGCCTTAACAGGTCACACTGCGGATGAGGTATGGCGAGCTAGATCTCGCTATGTTGACCCACCCAATCCACTATGGCCTCGGGGCATCTTCGAGTGGGGCATGGTCATAGCATGCCATGCACGCTCGCTTAATCTACAATGGTGAATAGGTTTCACCATGCCTCGCTAGGCATGGGGCCTGCCGACCATTGCCTCACAAGAGGTAGTCAAAGGCGTGTGTCTCGGGGAAGGGAGGAGTAGTCAACCACGATCCTCCGGTTTCCTACTCCCATATCAGGCCCGACATGGTTGAGGTGACGAGCAACGGCTACAACAATCGTTGCTCTATCTTCCATGCTCTCACCTCTGTGGTAGATAACCATCCCATTTAAATGGGGGACAAGTTAAGGACCCGAGGCCACTTAGACATGTTATTCAACTTTCGTCTAGGATTTGACCTTGGGGTGCCCCGAGGATTCTATCATAGCCTTCTCGACCTGGGACATGCCACATGTTGCCCTCGAATCGATCTTTGGCATGAGTGATGAGCCAGATGAGGGGATACATGGAAACTTCATGGTGCACTTGTATGCTTTGAGGGTCCTGGTTCTTGGATCACCGACAATGGCAATATGGGGAATCTCGTGGGAGTTTAGAGTAGCACGAAGAGCACGGGAAAGAGTGCGATAATGCTCTCCTTATTTTAAATGTTGGCACCCAAGATAGGGAGCGGTTGTTGGCACCCCTCGCCAGTGTGAGGAGTGACGTGGTGCATGAGGAGTTGGGGGCGTAGGGGTGTTGCTGCGACATGTGATTGGAAGGAGGGGAAAGGAATATGTTTTTCTATATACTAGTGCTATACTAGGGTGTTACAACTGGATCTAAAAAGAATACAAAATAATGGTTTTATAGGGTTTAGTATTTTTATCCGTTTTTATAGGTCGGTTAATTTTGGGAGGAGGAAGGGCGGTAAAGTGGGAGAGGTGGGGGCAGTTCGGTCTTTTTCGGAGGTATTTTCCTTTAAGTTAAAATGCTGGAATGATCTCATTCTCTTTCCCTATAAAACTTCTGGTGCTCCCATCAGTTTAGTTATACTCCTATGAACCTGCAAATGAGCCATGCCCCCACATGTGGTACAGTACACACATTGAAGTGTTTCATTAAAAGCAACTTTAGCTCCCTTCTGCCCCTCCTGCCTGCCATAACAAAACAACCCCTAATGCCACTAACACAGTACTCTCATTTACACAGCTACAAATGTAACACACACATGACACATGCATACTCCTCACCTCTCTCTGCATCTGCACTATAGCTAGCTGCACTGAGGGGTCGCCATCTGAAGGTGCGTCCATGTCCTCGCGCATGTGCTGCTCCCCTTCTCTGAACACACCTTCAGAACGCAGGATGCAGAGACACCTACTATAGCACGATCCGATCGAATCGAATCGATAATTAATCGCATTTGGAATTTGCTAGGATACATGCCACACACATCTGAAATTCTGAATCTGCATCATCATCGGCAGGCGCCCTGCTAGCTTCTGCCTGCAGCAGCCTGCATGGTCCTTATCTACAAACTCATTGTCCTTAATTGGCATGCAAACTGGTAACTTTGGCTCACATCTCAGGCTTTATCTTTGTTTCTTTCTAGCTGATCGTCCTTGCAAATGGCGCCATGGTTGGTGACAGTTCGTGGTCCATGCGTCCACGTAGTAGCTATAGCTAGGCGATCGACATTTTGTTCCATTTTTCTCGGTAGATTTTACATGCGTAGGGGATGATGCCGTTTGCCGACGCCATCGCTGAAGTTTGAATCTGCATGCCAACCAATGGCGACTTGCGGCAGATTCAGGTTGAAAAGTTGTGATTTTTTGTTCACTTTGGGGGGTCTCTGGTCTGGTTCGTTGGCGTGAAGCTGATGGAGTTTTTGTTTGTTTCATATGAGAATTTTGTGGGGGTTAGTAGGCCATTGCAGATTCCAATTTTTCTTTACTTTTGGTCGTCACTGTAGTTTAACTTAGTGCTATAGTAGTACGTACTGTACGTGCAAACTGGAGCAGTGTTATTACGCGAGCCGCCTGCAGAGATGGTACGTACTACGACAGAATACAGAATCAGCTTGAGATGCTGTGTGGTATTTCACGTTATTTTTTGGTACGTAGTCTGTCAGAACATGCACACACCCAGTACATGATGAGAGTATGAAACCAATGGAGATTGGTACGTGATGTATCAATCATTCAGCGTCTCGTACGCCAAGAGAGATACTCCTACTTTGCTACAGAATCGCCCAAAGGATATTATCTGCATCGCTTGCTAATTAAGGGGGTGTTTGGGAGAGAGGGGCTTTCTCTCAAAAACATAAGTCCCTTCTCGAGGGACTAAAGTTTAGTCCCTCCTTCCCAAACACCACCTAAACATTCTACTACTGCGATTTAATTTTATGCTATCCTTGTACGAAGTAGACAGATACTAGCTTTTGACTGCCTGAGACCAATGAACAGTATGTGGTTGAAAAACTTGCAATGCTATCTGAACTTCTGAAGGATAGAGAGACAGAGCCATTGATGGAGATTTTACACCGAAATGTACATGCCTAGGAGCCCTAATTCCTGCAGCGAAGAGAGAGATACACCTCCTGCTGGCTGCTGCTGCCGCGGCGCCGCTGGAAACGGTTGGGTCTCGTGCGTGTGTGGGGGCACAGGTACTCGTGATGCATGCCTCCACATTCCCCACCCAGCTGCCATGGCCACGGCCGATTAAAGCCAAGGGGAGCAGTAGAGATGGCCAGCCATGGCTGATCGATCGATCGATCGATCATCATCTCTCTCATCAGAGAGAGGGGTGCAGTGTGCAAGGCTCAAAATAGGCCACTTTGCTCCCCATTGTGCTGTGCAACCTGTGTTTCTCTCTCTCTGTGCCTTTTTTGCTTTGCCTTTTTTCTCATTCTGTCTTGCTTTTTCTTCATGCCTCTGCAGCAAGCGAAACAGCTGCATGCAATGCACACCGGCGTCGTTTCTATGTGTGCATAGTTTGTCCTGGCCTGGACTCTTGTGGAGAGGTAGTCTGGTAGTACTAGATCAGTAGAGTGCCTCAAGTTGGCAACAAGATTAGAAAGAAAGAAAAGAGAGTGCTACTATGAGACAAGGTGCCTACTAGGAGAATACGGATATATATACTAGAAGATTAGTACGTTCGAATGATATAGCTAGTTCCTACATGCCGGGCTTCTTTGGAAAAAGTTTTTTGTTTTAGGGATCTACTCCTACGGACAAAAAAATCGTGTGGTCCTTTATTTGAATTGGCTCAAAAATAGGAAATTTTAGAGATTTCAACATGAGATCTAACCTCTTAGGAAAATCATCTATATATGTGTATTTCTCTTATGATTTCTACATTTTTTTTTCTCAATCCAAACGGTTATTCTTGCAGTTAATTTCTCGTGTTTCTTTAATTCATAGGATTTAAGGTGACATGACACTTTCAATCTTACGTTTCTTTTTTCCCGTTCCTATGTTAAGAATCGTGCGTTCCAAATGAGCTATAAATACAGAGCGCTCCCCTCGTTTTATACTATGGGCTTGTTGATTACTTTGAAGTATATTGCAAAAAAAGAAAAAAAACTTACAATTTGTTGGTAAAGTTAAAATTTGGCAATGCCAGTTTTTTTTTACAAGATCAATATGTAAAAAAGTAATGCTTGATTTGATATCTTACCAAAATTTGGTATAATTTTGTGAGTAGAAGTTTTTCTGAAACTATCAAATGTTGGTAGGGATTGGCGATGTTGCGATGTTAAAATCTTGTTCAGTTTGTTGCCTTGCCAAAATTAATTTGGCCATATTAAAAATTTGGTATGGATGATTTTGATAACAGTTTGAACGAGCTGATGAGGAACCAGGTTCCAATCTTCCGGATAGGTAAGGATAAATCAATTGTGTAGACTCGATGTTGATGATCCAAAGGCTCCGGCCGACCAGAACGATCGAACCATTATCATTCACTACACAATTGCTCCGTTGGTTATCAACCGTGCCAAAACACGGTTAACCTCGTGGAGAAGTCTATCTCCGGCAAGCGAATCAAGAACACAAGCAAGAGAGTATAAGAAGCAATCTGAATATATTGCAAATATACAATGAAGCTCACAAGTTGGGGTTGCACAAATTGAACTAAGCGGCGAAACTGCAACGACAGAATAATCTAAATAAAACTCAACCCTAATCCGATGACAACTACTAAATGAATAAGTTCTAGGATCAACCTAGGACCCCCGAACAAACTCCAATATGGTACACGGGCCTAAAGATGCTAACACATCATCTGAAAAGATTATAGACACTCTTTTGTTTTGATGATTCCTGATACTCAATAGGAGTTTTGATATAAGACCAGACCCATTGGAAAGGCGATCTCGTTACCTTTTCATACATATATAGAACGTAAAAAACCGAGTCCGAATGAGTTCTAGGTGTCAATTTTAGTGTGTGCTACTCTTGGATTCCGAGGTGTCCTCGAACTTGATATGAATTATACCTCCGTCTCAAGCCTCTCTCTAAGTGCTTCTCACTTCCCCTCACGCGTATCCTATCTCACTATAAAGTTATCCCCCACTAACTCCTTAAGCTTAACATGTAAATGTGCCACATCATCATCCACTAACAAGATGCCACATCATCATCCACTAATTCACTAATTAACAAGATGCCACATCATCATCCACTAACAATCATCACATTTAAACATCATGCAAACATGCTATATCTTTATAGTTTTTATAATTTAAGAGCTTTTCAAATACAAACATGTTAAATTATCATCCAACATAATTCACATAATGTTTCAATGTATATATTCATGCAAAGATGCCACATCATCATCCACTAACAAGATAGAGAGAGATACACCTCCTGCTGGCTGCTGCTGCCGCGGCGCCGCTGGAAACGGTTGGGTCTCGTGCGTGTGTGGGGGCACAGGTACTCGTGATGCATGCCTCCACATTCCCCACCCAGCTGCCATGGCCACGGCCGATTAAAGCCAAGGGGAGCAGTAGAGATGGCCAGCCATGGCTGATCGATCGATCATCATCTCTCTCATCAGAGAGAGGGGTGCAGTGTGCAAGGCTGAAAATAGGCCACTTTGCTCCCCATTGTGCTGTGCAACCTGTGTTCTCTCTCTCTCTCTGTGCCTTTTTTGCTTTGCCTTTTTTCTCATTCTGTCTTTGCTTTTTCTTCATGCCTCTGCATGCATCGCCCACACACCTACTAGCAAGCAAAATAGCTGCATGCAATGCACACCGGCGTCGTTTCTATGCGTGCATAGTTTGTCCTGGCCTGGCCTCTTGTGGAGAGGTAGTCTGGTAGTACTAGATCAGTAGAGCGCCTCAAGTTGGCAACAAGGGCTGTGTTTAGTTTCTGAAATTGAAGAGAAGTTTGGAGAAAGTTGATAGTTTTAAAAAAAAAAGTTAGGAGTTTAGATGAGTAGGAAATTTTTGTATGTGATATGATGTGATGGAAAATTAGAAATTTGGGGAAGTTTGGTGTGAACTAAACAGGGCCAAGATTAGAAAGAAAGAAAAGAGAATGCTACTATGAGACAAGGTGCCTACTAGGAGAATACGGATATACACTAGAAGATTAGTACGTTGGAATGATATAGCTAGTTCCTATATGCCGGGCTTCTTTGGAAAAAGTTTTTTGTTTTAGGAATCTACTCCTACGGAAAAAAAAATCGTGTGGTCCTTTATTTGAATTGGCTCAAAAATAGGAAATTTTAGGGATTTTAACATGAGATGGCCTCTTAGGAAAATCATCTATATATGTGTATTTCTCTTATGATTTCTACATTTTTTTCTCAGTCCAAACGGTTATTCTTGCAGTTAATTTCTCGTGTTTCTTTAATTCATAGGATTTAAGGTGACATGACACTTTCAATCTTACGTTTTTTTTCCCCATTCCTATGTTAAGAATCGTGCGTTCCAAATGAGCTATAAATACAGAATGCTCCCTTCGTTTTATACTATGGGCTTGTTGATTTTATTGCAAAAGGAAAAAAAACTTACAATTTGTTGGTAAAGTTAAAATTTGGCAATGCCAAATTTTTACAAGATCAAGATGTAAAAAGGTAATGTTTGATTTGACATCTTACCAAAATTTGGAATAATTTTGCGAGTAGAAGTTTTTCTGAAACTATCAAATGTTGGTAGGGATTGGTGATATTGTGATGTTAAAATCTTGTTTAGTTTGTTGCCTTGCCAAAATTTGGCCATATTAATATTTGGTATGGTTGATTTTGGTAACAATTTGAACGAGCTGATGAGGAACCAGGTTCCAATCTTCCGATAGGTAAGGATAAATCAATTGTGGAGACTCGATGTTGATGTTCTAAAGGCTTTGACCAGAATGATCGAACCCCTCACATTCACTACACAATCGCTCCGTTGGTTATCAATCGCTCCAAAACACGGTTGACCTCGTGGAGAAGTCTATCCCTTGCAAGCGAATCGAGAACACAAGCAAGAGAGTATAAGAAGCAATCTGAATATATTGCAAATATACGATGAAGCTGAGAGGTTGGGGTTGCAGAAACTGAAATAAGCGGCAAAACTGCAACGACGGAATAATCTAAATAAAATCCAACCCTAATCCGATGACAACTACTAAATGATTAAGTTCTAGGATCAACCTAGGACTCCCGGACGAGTCCCTAATGGACTCCAAGACGGTATACGGGCCTAAAGATGGTAACACAACACCCGAACAGATTCTGGACGCTCTTTTGTTTTGATGATTCCTGATAGTCAAAAGGAGTTTTGATGTGAGACCAGACTCATTGGAAATTTGATATCGTTACCTTTTCATACATATAGATAGAACGTCAAAAACCGAGTCCAGATGAGTTCTAGGTGACGATTTTAGTGTGCGCTACTCTTGGATTCTGAGGTGTCCTCGAACTTAATATGAATTATGCCTCCATCTCGAGCCTCTCTCTAAGTGCTTCTCAATCCTTCCTCATGCGTATCTAAAAGGAGTGATGTCCTCATCACGAGCCTCATAAGTTATTTTAGGTTTACTCTAAGTTTTCTTTTAGAGTTTGATCAAGTTGACAAAATGTAGTAATATTTTTAACACTGAAAATATACTAGAAAATTAAATATATTTAATGGTGAATTTAATAAAAACTAATTTGAAGATGCTTTATAAACTTGAAGTGAAAGTACATTGTACGAGCTGAACTCTGATCAGAGTAATTCAACTTTGGTCTAAGATAAGAAAAAAATGGCGCGTACGTTCAAATATGAATAATTGATTATTCAAAGATGGAGAAAAAGGAAAGGCAAAACTAAGCCGCGTTGCAATCTAGCAATAGTAACAGTAATCAATTTCGACCTGAATATTTTTTATCCGGAACTCATACTGAATTATGGTCTCTAAGAGACCAAGACGACACACAGTGCTTGCCTGCTTGGCCATGAAAATTTGCCAATAAATTGTCCATGGAGGACAAAATACTGTTTATATGTACTGCTTCGTCACCAGTGAGGCATCGCCCACACACGAGTAGAGTTTGGTCGGGAGGGCAGGGATGCATCTTTGATTTCTCCTCTTTAGGAATTCGGCAGACTGGGTTGGTTTGCATGGTGAGCAATGCTGGGGAGTCAGAGGCACAGTTCTCATTCAAATCAGCTTGTTTACTCCTGCAGCAGAGAGCCAGAGACCAAGAGAAAAATGCCATTTACAGCGCGACTAGTTTAAGAGAGAAGTGACATTTACAGCGCCACTAGTTTCTGCTTCATTAAACATAGGAGTAAGCATCTCCAACAGTGTTGCTATCCCACCCTCCAAATCAAATTCTAACAATTTTGAACAAAAAATGAACTCCAATAGACTTGCAATCTGGATGGCCAAGCCATCTCGCTGGCCAAACCGGCTCCCTCACTAATCAAACATGGCCGGCCAAAGCCGGCTTACCATCTATGGGGCCCATGCCTTCATCCCCCATCTCTCTTTCCCTGAATACTCTCTGATCCACCGGAACCTGCCCGCTGTGTCGTCGCCTCTTCCGCCAGCAGACGGAGAGGCCTCCCGCCCGCCGGGTCACCGCCTACGCCCTTGTCCGTTACCGTCTCGTCTCGTCCTAACCGAAGCCATGGAAGGAAGGAGCGAGAGGCGTCATTGTCTTGGGAAGCCTTCGCCCGATCTCCATGCTGGCGCCGTAGGGGGTTGTGCTGACGACAGAGGAAATAAGGGACCAGCGCCTCCTACCACCACATCTCGTGGACGAGCAACCTCACGCTCCTCGGCTCCACCTCGCTCCTGCCGGACGCTGCTAGCTTCACACTCACCACCCCGTTCTGCGTCGGTGTTAGCACCAACCGCAGAGTCTTCCCGGAGGACCATCCTCACACGGCGCTACCCATCACCTCTGCCCCATCCAGGACCGACGTTGCCGCTTTGATGGCCAAATCGTGTTGTCCACGTCGAGCCCTTGTCGGCATCGCGTCCCGCTCGCCTCATTCGCCGTCGTCGACCACCAACAACGGCGAAGGGAGGGAGGGCACGGCGGCAGGGCAGCGGCAAGCCTGCCTTGCAGCCGCACGGATCTGTCGTCGTCGTCCGTCGTCGCCATTTGTAGTCGCCACAACAGGGAGAGGGGAGGGGGGGGGGGCAAGGAGGAGCTCGGGATGCCCCAACAGGAGAACATCAAGTTACTTCATATCTGATGTAACACGTCAAAACTTTTCGTCTCGGGAACTAAGCCTGATTGGTTGTCATATCGGATATTCGGACACACATTTGAAGTATTAAACGTACTCTAATAACAAAACAAATTATAGATTCTGTCATTAGCAAATGTTTACTGTAGCAACACATTGTCAAATCACAGAGCAATTAGGCTTAAAAGATTTGTCTTGCAATTTATACGCATTCTGTATAATTAGTTTTTTCATATATCTAATACTCAATGTATGTGTGCAAACATTTTTGTTTTGGGAACTAAGCAGAGCCTTAGGTGCAACCTTTTGAGGTGCAGTCTGTGGTCTCAGGCCAAATCTCTCAGTACTCCTCCCAATATGGCAGCATTCAAGACCTCAATTGCAGTTGCTGACCACCATTGTAAAATGTCACAGTTGACCCCATCAATATATCTACTCCTCCTCATCTACCCCGGCATCAAAACGCAGTAGTAATGCATGGAGACGGCAAGCACAAGCAAGCAACCAGCAAAACCAAGCAACAGCAACAGCAGTTCCAGGCTTCCAGCTCCTGTCCAAGCGAAAGCAAAGCAAAGACAGGCGGAGCAGCAGCAAAACCAAACCGCGGCTTCAAATCAATCGATGGACGGATGGATCGGTGGCCGGACGGAAAATGTCCGGCGCCCCGAAATCGGCGATTCCATGGCGCATCGCCCATCCATCGCGTACTCGCCCGTCTTCTCCATCCATCCATCCATCATCTCACCACATCGACATCGACATCAATTTTAGGGTATAATAAGAGCATGTGAAAAGGATCGAGTAGACGACTTTGCGAGAGAGATGAGATGAGAGCATTCGAGTATTCGACTCCATCTTTCTTTCTGGCGTCTCGTGTTCCATGGACATGGCCATGCAAGCACGCATTGATGAGGACGAAGAGCTAGTAGTAATAGGCGGAAGAGGGACAAGGAATGACACGAGGGGTCAGCTCACTCACCATAGCTTCTGTGGGCCTTGCCATGCCTACAAAGCACTAGCCTAGTTGTTGCTGCTACGGCTTCTACTCCTTCTAGTGGGAGTATAGTATCTTAAAAAAAACATATGGACATGGCAAAAACTAGTGGGAGTATAGCTAGAACCTGAAAAAAAACAAAACTCAATTCTAGCTACGAATATGGATATATGACTTAAAAAAACCCTAATACTAGCTACGAACCTGAATATATGACTAAAAAAACCACGAAACTGGACATATGGACATGCGCGTCCAGGACATATGGACATATGCGTGTCCAGGTTCGTGACGCTACGAACCTGGACATAGGTTTATCTTTTTTTTTATGTGAACCTCCCAAAAAAATAAACTTTTGTTCAGATTTTTTTTTACTAAGATATGTTCACTAGCGCCGTGTTTAGTTCTGAAATATTTCTTCAAACTTCCAACTTTTCCATCACATAAAACTTTTCTACACACATAAACTTCCATTTTTTCCATCACATCGCTCCAATTTCAACCAAACTTCTAATTTTAGCGTGAACTAAACACAACCTGGTTTATTTTGTGAGACCAAGAGTACGAGTATTATTGAAAACCCACACTACAAGAAAGAAATCAAGCTAAAATTATTCTTGTGAACCAAATTTTAAAATTTGAAATCAGCATCCAAGAAACCATAACAATATTAACTATGTGTTCTGTCCCGTAACCAAATATAGGCATAAAATAAAGAAAGATGTAGAAGGATTTAAGGTTTTCCAAAGGATTTAAGGAGTCCTATTCAAGTCGGCAAAGATTTGAATATACATGTTAGAGGTTTCAGTAACAAGATCAACATGTCAAAACAGAATATAAGTCGGTAAAGATTTGAATATTATGCTGAGTTTTCAGTAACAATATCAACATGTCTAAACAAAATATACGATATGTAAATTTTGCTATGGTATTAACTATGTGTTCTATCCAGTAACCAAATATAGGCACAAAGATGTAGAACTATGTGTTCTGTCCAGTAGATTTAAGGTTTCTCAAATATAGGCACAAAGATGTGGATTTAAGGTTTCTCAAAGGATTTAAGGGCTTCTATTCAAGTCGGTAAAGATTTGAATATATATGTTGAGATTTCAGTAACAAGATCAATATGTCAAAACAGAATATAAGTCGGTAAAGATTTGAATATATATGTTGAGATTTCAGTAACAAGATCAATATGTCAAAACAGAATATAAGTCGGTAAAGATTTGAATATATATGTTGAGATTTCAGTAACAAGATCAATATGTCAAAACAGAATATAAGTCGGTAAAGATTTGAATATATATGTTGAGATTTCAGTAACAAGATCAATATGTCAAAACAGAATATAAGTCGGTAAAGATTTGAATATATATGTTGAGATTTCAGTAACAAGATCAATATGTCAAAACAGAATATAAGTCGGTAAAGATTTGAATATATATGTTGAGATTTCAGTAACAAGATCAATATGTCAAAACAGAATATAAGTCGGTAAAGATTTGAATATATATGCTGAGTTTTCAATAACAATATCAACATGTCAAAACAAAATATACGATATGTAAATTTTGCTATGGGACCAATAGCAGAAACACGAAGCATAGGTATAAGAGGTCAACTGCCGGTTTGTTGTGCACAATTGCATAAAAAACGCTGAGGGCAACTGCTAGTCATGTGAGACAATCCCAGATATATAACATATTGTCATCTAGCCTAGCCTGATCACTGCAAAGTAAGGTAGTCATCTATGTCTTAGCCTAGCCTGATCACTGCAAAGTAAAGTAGATAAAAAGGGTATTATTATCAGAGATACGCGAAGTAAAGTAGATAAAAAGAGTATTATTATCATATAAAGGAAGTATATAAATAATCTTAGCAATGAAACTATCGACAAAATCATCATATAAAGGAAATATATAAATAATCCTTGCAATGAAAGTAAAGTACACCAGGACGAAAGGAGTACCATTATACTAAAAACAACACAACTGAATGAATACAGACAAAAGGAGTACCATTATACTAAGAAACAACACAACTCGAATACGGACAAGTTTGTGTGGTTGTACGCGATAATAATATCAGTAGTTTATGTTACACATTCAAACCATGAATCCAATAATGGTATGTAAGTTATATTGTTTTATTAGGCTTTTTGTGTGCATCTACTTAAATTTTAGCCCCAACTGCGGATTGTTTTATTCGGTAAGTGTCAACCCATTTACAGACAACTTCCTATATGTATCAAATAGTGTCCTTCATAAATGCTATTATATAACAGAATGACAAATTAAAATCCTTTTGTTCAATCAAATATTTTTGATATTTAAAGATTGTTGGAGGCATGCTATCAGGGCCTTTGAATGGCATGCCGAAGCAACTAATGAGCCTGGCGAAGTGGCGCAAGGCGAAGGCTAGATGACACAAGGCTAGGTGAAATAATAACAAGTGAGCTTGACGAAGCAGCGTGGTATGAAGTCTAGGCGACACGAAGCTAGGTGAAACAAGGGAGAAAAGCACCAGGTGGTGAAAACCTAACAACGTAAGGCGAAAGCCAAAAAAGGCGAAAGCCAAAAAAGAGGAAGGCACAGTAAGCGGCATGGTGGTGGCCGAATAAGGACCATGAACAAGCCAAATGGGCCAAAAGATGCTAGTTATATATATGTCCCTATCAGAGAAACAATTATATATATAAATTATTAGCACACTAAACCCTAGGTTGTAAACCTGCCTATAAACCTATAAATAGACCTTAAGGGATATGTAATAGGGGGAACAAAATAGTTTTCTTCCATCGATTGTACTGTAAAACTTTCCTGAATGTAAAACTTTTGAGTTTGTGAACATTGTCTCCTATAAACATTCATTTAGTAATGGAGTAATAACTTAAAATGAGCGGGTAGAGGATCACTGAATAAATGGTTAAATCATTTTTTCTATCTGATTTTATCATATCAATTTGTATGAAAGGCAAATATCGAAAGAGTTGAGGTGTCTAGTTAAGGAAAACACAAAGACAATCCAAACTATACAACATAAAATAAAAGTCAACTATGTCATGGTAAGACACATTTATTAGTCATTAGTTACTCAATCAACAATCAACAACTAAAAACATGGTGCATATTTGAAGTAAATATGAAACACTATAAACAAATGGTAACAAATCAAGTAAAAATTTAAAGATATAAGAGACTATTGATCTACAAAAAAATATATTATAAAAACAATTAAATCCACATAAGTAGCACTCACCAGCAAGTCATTTCTTTGTGGTATCTATGGTATCGAGGTCAATAGGAGTAGTTTTGCTATAATCTTTAGCATAATAGTAAGAACCCACAAGATCATGCTGATATCCAATTGGTCCTCCATAAGCATAACATGAATAATCAATAGGTCCTCCATAACCATAGCCAAATGTGTATGGTGTGTATGGATGGACAGGGACCATTCCATCATAATAAGTGATAGGACTTAGACTCATATCCATTCTCATGTGATAATATTTTGCCTCTGAGTAGGTTGGACTCTTTGGGACGGCAATTTTAACTTCGACATCCCTTCCATTTAAATTATGAAACCTATTCAGTAGTATCTTGCACACAGCTTCATTTGAATCAAAAGATATGAAACCAAATCCCCTTGGTCTATTTGTGATTCTATTACGCATGACCACAGCATCTGTTATGGTGCCAAATTTCTCAAAATAACTTATGAGGTCCTTCACTGTAACACTTTCGTGCAACCCACCAACAAAGACCTTCTTTTGAAAAATAAATTGATTTTTCTGCACGCTGTCGTTTTGGTTCTTAATAGATGGACTAGTTTGCTTATGAGCATGTCTACGCTCGGCTCTCTTAACATCAACCTATCAAATGCATCAATAAGTTGTTTGATTAAAAACATACTAAAAAATAATTATATAAACAAATAAAACTCAAATAATGACAAAACTAGATCATAACTCTAATGTGCTTAGGAGTAAAGGTGTGAGATGTAAAGTAAACACCACCCAGAAGATATCTAAGGGAATTTCCAGTTAGGTAGAACAAAATTATCATGACAAGCTTAACTCATTTGTAAATTACAAAGAGGTGGCAGAGGTGGCAGAACTTCCAATTAGGTAAAACAAAATTATCACGACAAGCTTAACTCCTTTGTAAATTACATTGTGGTTGCAAGTTTTGCTGAATGCATTAATTTCAGTAGTGTATTTTACTATATCTACATAAGAATAGAAGTATAGAACCTTTGACTCCACAGATGTAGTTATCAAGGATGTGTTTAGTTCCACGCCAAAATTAAAAATTTGAAGAAAAAAGTTGAAAGTTTATGTGTATAGAAAAGTTTTGATGTGAAGAAAAAGTTGGGAACTAAACAAGGGCCAAGGTTATTTTCATATATGGGTTTCATCCCTATCTAAGCTGACAATGATTCACATTGACTAGACGTGCTTGTGTACCTCCTCACCAGTTAGGAGTAACATGAATTCTAAATTCTAAAGGGTGCACATATATTCCCACTAATTAACCTTCATTAAGATCTCCGCAAGCTTCCTTATCACTTAACCCATCAATGCGAACAAATGTAATCTACTACTCCAATGGACACCACCCGATGATCACGGTAAACCCAGGTATTTAACCGGAAATTAGCCACATTTAATCTACTAATCCAATAGACACCGCCCGATGATCACAGCAAGCCCAGGTTCAACCCGAAACAAGCACAGGTTGAACTAATCGATCAGCAGTAATCAACAAGCATCGATCTCGACAGCGGCAAGCCGGCGAGCGAGCGGGGGGAGGGGTCGCCTCACCTTCTTAAGTTAATTCATATCCGATGTGACATGTCAAAACTTTTCGTCTCGCGAACTAAGGCCTTGTTTAGTTGGGGAAAATTTTTGGGTTTGGTTGTCACATCGGATATATGTATACACATTTGAAGTATTAAACGTATTCTAATAACAAAACAACAGATTCTGCCAGGAAATTGCGAGACGGATTTATTAAACATAATTAATCCGTCATTAGCAAATGTTCACTGTAGCAACACATTGTCGAATTATGGCATAATTAGGCTTAAAAGATTTGTCTTACAATTTACACGCATTCTGTATAATTGGTTTTTTCATATATCTAATACTCAATGTATGTGTGCAAATATTTTTGTTTTGGAAACTAAACAGGGTCTTAGGTGCAACCTTTTGAGGTGCAGTCTGTGGTCTCAGGCCAAATCTCTCAGTACTCCTCCCAATATGGCAGCATTCAAGACCTCAATTGCAGTTGCTGACCACCATTGTAAAAAGTCACAGTTGACCCCATCAATATATCTACTCCTCCTCATCTACCCCGGCATCAAAACGGAGTAATGCATGGAGACGGCAAGCACAAGCAAGCAACCAGCAAAACCAAGCAACAGCAACAGCAGTTCCAGGCTCCCAGCTCCTGTCCAAGCGAAAGCAAAGCGAAGACAGGCGGAGCAGCAGCAAAACCAAACCGCGGCTTCAAATCAATCGATGGATGGATGGATCGGTGGCCGGACGGAAAATGTTCGGCGGCCCGAAATCGGCGATTCCATGGCGCATCGCCCATCCATCACGTACTCGCCCGTCTTCTCCATCCATCCATCCATCATCTCACCACATCGACATCGACATCAATTTTAGGGTATAATAAGAGCATGTGAAAAGGATCGAGTAGACGACTTTGCGAGAGAGATGAGATGAGAGCATTCGAGTATTCGACTCCATCTTTCTTTCTGGCGTCTCGTGTTCCATGGACATGGCCATGCAAGCACGCATTGATGAGGACGAAGAGCTAGTAGTAATAGGCGGAAGAGGGACAAGGAATGACACGAGGGGTCAGCTCACTCACCATAGCTTCTGTGGGCCTTGCCATGCCTACAAAGCACTAGCCTAGTTGTTGCTGCTACGGCTTCTACTCCTTCTAGTGGGAGTATAGTATCTTAAAAAAAACATATGGACATGGCAAAAACTAGTGGGAGTATAGCTAGAACCTGAAAAAAAACAAAACTCAATTCTAGCTACGAATATGGATATATGACTTAAAAAAACCCTAATACTAGCTACGAACCTGAATATATGACTAAAAAAACCACGAAACTGGACATATGGACATGCGCGTCCAGGACATATGGACATATGCGTGTCCAGGTTCGTGACGCTACGAACCTGGATATAGGTTTATCTTTTTTTATGTGAACCTCCCAAAAAAATAAACTTTTGTTCAGATTTTTTTTTACTAAGATATGTTCACTAGCGCCGTGTTTAGTTCTGAAATATTTCTTCAAACTTCCAACTTTTCCATCACATAAAACTTTTCTACACACATAAACTTCCATTTTTTCCATCACATCGCTCCAATTTCAACCAAACTTCTAATTTTAGCGTGAACTAAACACAACCTGGTTTATTTTGTGAGACCAAGAGTACAAGTATTATTGAAAACCCACACTACAAGAAAGAAATCAAGCTAAAATTATTCTTGTGAACCAAATTTTAAAATTTGAAATCAGCATCCAAGAAACCATAACAATATTAACTATGTGTTCTGTCCCGTAACCAAATATAGGCATAAAATAAAGAAAGATGTAGAAGGATTTAAGGTTTTCCAAAGGATTTAAGGAGTCCTATTCAAGTCGGCAAAGATTTGAATATACATGTTAGAGGTTTCAGTAACAAGATCAACATGTCAAAACAGAATATAAGTCGGTAAAGATTTGAATATATATGCTGAGTTTTCAATAACAATATCAACATGTCAAAACAAAATATACGATATGTAAATTTTGCTATGGTATTAACTATGTGTTCTATCCAGTAACCAAATATAGGCACAAAGATGTAGAACTATGTGTTCCGTCCAGTAGATTTAAGGTTTCTCAAATATAGGCACAAAGATGTGGATTTAAGGTTTCTCAAAGGATTTAAGGACTTATATTCAAGTCGGTAAAGATTTGAATATATATGTTGAGATTTCAGTAACAAGATCAACATGTCAAAACAGAATATAAGTCGGTAAAGATTTGAATATATATGCTGAGGTTTTAGTAACAAGATCAACATGTCAAAACAAAATATACGATATGTAAATTTTGCTATGGGACCAATAGCAGAAACTCGAAGCATAGGTATAAGAGGTCAATTGCCGGTTTGTTGTGCACAATTGCATAAAAAAACGCCGAGGGCAACTGCTAGTCATGTGAGACAATCCCAGCTATATAACATATTGTCATCTAGCCTAGCCTGATCACTGCAAAGTAAGGTAGTCATCTATGTCTTAGCCTAGCCTGATCACTGCAAAGTAAAGTAGATAAAAAGGGTATTATTATCAGAGATACGCGAAGTAAAGTAGATAAAAAGAGTATTATTATCATATAAAGGAAGTATATAAATAATCTTAGCAATGAAACTATCGACAAAATCATCATATAAAGGAAATATATAAATAATCCTTGCAATGAAAGTAAAGTACACCAGGACGAAAGGAGTACCATTATACTAAAAACAACACAACTGAATGAATACAGACAAAAGGAGTACCATTATACTAAGAAACAACACAACTCGAATACGGACAAGTTTGTGTGGTTGTACGCGATAAAAATATCTGTAGTTTATGTTACACATTCAAACCATCAATCCGGACAAGTTTGTGTGGTTGTACGCGATAATAATATCAGTAGTTTATGTTACACATTCAAACCATGAATCCAATAATGGTATGTAAGTTATATTGTTTTATTAGGCTTTTTGTGTGCATCTACTTAAATTTTAGCCCCAACTGCGGATTGTTTTATTCAGTAAGTGTCAACCCATTTACAGACAACTTCCTATATGTATCAAATAGTGTCCTTCATAAATGCTATTATATAACAGAATGACAAATTAAAATCCTTTTGTTCAATCAAATATTTTTGATATTTAAAGATTGTTGGAGGCATGCTATCAGGGCCTTTGAATGGCATGCCGAAGCAACTAATGAGCCTGGCGAAGTGGCGCAAGGCGAAGGCTAGATGACACAAGGCTAGGTGAAATAATAACAAGTGAGCTTGACGAAGCAGCGTGGTATGAAGTCTAGGCGACACGAAGCTAGGTGAAACAAGGGAGAAAAGCACCAGGTGGTGAAAACCTAACAACGTAAGGCGAAAGCCAAAAAAGGCGAAAGCCAAAAAAGAGGAAGGCACAGTAAGCGGCATGGTGGTGGCCGAATAAGGACCATGAACAAGCCAAATGGGCCAAAAGATGCTAGTTATATATATGTCCCTATCAGAGAAACAATTATATATATAAATTATTAGCACACTAAACCCTAGGTTGTAAACCTGCCTATAAACCTATAAATAGACCTTAAGGGATATGTAATAGGGGGAACAAAATAGTTTTCTTCCATCGATTGTACTGTAAAACTTTCCTGAATGTAAAACTTTTGAGTTTGTGAACATTGTCTCCTATAAACATTCATTTAGTAATGGAGTAATAACTTAAAATGAGCGGGTAGAGGATCACTGAATAAATGGTTAAATCATTTTTTCTATCTGATTTTATCATATCAATTTGTATGAAAGGCAAATATCGAAAGAGTTGAGGTGTCTAGTTAAGGAAAACACAAAGACAATCCAAACTATACAACATAAAATAAAAGTCAACTATGTCATGGTAAGACACATTTATTAGTCATTAGTTACTCAATCAACAATCAACAACTAAAAACATGGTGCATATTTGAAGTAAATATGAAACACTATAAACAAATGGTAACAAATCAAGTAAAAATTTAAAGATATAAGAGACTATTGATCTACAAAAAAATATATTATAAAAACAATTAAATCCACATAAGTAGCACTCACCAGCAAGTCATTTCTTTGTGGTATCTATGGTATCGAGGTCAATAGGAGTAGTTTTGCTATAATCTTTAGCATAATAGTAAGAACCCACAAGATCATGTTGATGTCCAATTGGTCCTCCATAAGCATAACATGAATAATCAATAGGTCCTCCATAACCATAGCCAAATGTGTATGGTGTGTATGGATGGACAGGGACCATTCCATCATAATAAGTGATAGGACTTAGACTCATATCCATTCTCATGTGATAATATTTTGCCTCTGAGTAGGTTGGACTCTTTGGGACGGCAATTTTAACTTCGACATCCCTTCCATTTAAATTATGAAACCTATTCAGTAGTATCTTGCACACAGCTTCATTTGAATCAAAAGATATGAAACCAAATCCCCTTGGTCTATTTGTGATTCTATTACGCATGACCACAGCATCCGTTATGGTGCCAAATTTCTCAAAATAACTTATGAGGTCCTTCGCTGTAACACTTTCGTGCAACCCACCAACAAAGACCTTCTTTTGAAAAATAAATTGATTTTTCTGCACGCTGTCGTTTTGGTTCTTAATAGATGGACTAGTTTGCTTATGAGCATGTCTACGCTCGGCTCTCTTAACATCAACCTATCAAATGCATCAATAAGTTGTTTGATTAAAAACATACTAAAAAATAATTATATAAACAAATAGAACTCAAATAATGACAAAACTAGATCATAACTCTAATGAGCTTAGGAGTAAAGGTGTGAGATGTAAAGTAAACACCACCCAGAAGATATCTAAGGGAATTTCCAGTTAGGTAGAACAAAATTATCATGACAAGCTTAACTCATTTGTAAATTACAAAGAGGTGGCAAAACTTCCAATTAGGTAGAACAAAATTATCACGACAAGCTTAACTCCTTTGTAAATTACATTGTGGTTGCAAGTTTTGCTGAATGCATTAATTTCAGTAGTGTATTTTACTATATCTACATAAGAATAGAAGTATAGAACCTTTGACTCCACAGATGTAGTTATCAAGGATGTGTTTAGTTCCACGCCAAAATTAAAAATTTGAAGAAAAAAGTTGAAAGTTTATGTGTATAGAAAAGTTTTGATGTGAAGAAAAAGTTGGGAACTAAACAAGGGCCAAGGTTATTTTCATATATGGGTTTCATCCCTATCTAAGCTGACAATGATTCACATTGACTAGACGTGCTTGTGTACCTCCTCACCAGTTAGGAGTAACATGAATTCTAAATTCTAAAGGGTGCACATATATTCCCACTAATTAACCTTCATTAAGATCTCCGCAAGCTTCCTTATCACTTAACCCATCAATGCGAACAAATGTAATCTACTACTCCAATGGACACCACCCGATGATCACGGTAAACCCAGGTATTTAACCGGAAATTAGCCACATTTAATCTACTAATCCAATAGACACCGCCCGATGATCACAGCAAGCCCAGGTTCAACCCGAAACAAGCACAGGTTGAACTAATCGATCAGCAGTAATCAACAAGCATCGATCTCGACAGCGGCAAGCCGGCGAGCGAGCGGGGGGAGGGGTCGCCTCACCTTGCGGCCGCGGAAGACATGGTTGGGCATCTCGTCGTCGGCGAGCGCCCTCAGCGTGGCCGCCTCGTCGGCGAACTCCACGAAGCCGAAGCCGCGGCTGTTGCCGCTGGCCATGTCGAGCACCACCCGGGTGTGCACCACCTCGCCGTACCGGGCGAAGTGGCCCCGCAGGTCGCCCTCCCGCGCCTGCTGCGGGAGGCCCGCCACGAACAGCTTCCTCTCTTCCTGCATCGATCCCCCCGTGACCGCCTCCGGCGAGACCGCCCCCCGCTGCCGCTGCCGTTGCTCTCGGCTGCGTGCGTGCGTGTGCGTAGGAAGGAAGAAAAGGAAGGAAGGGTTAACTAGGGCTAATTGCGCTATTTGCGGTGGGCTTCGCCGGCGGCCGGGGGTTTAAGCGGAGGATGAGACGGGCTGGATCGTGTGGTGGGCTCTTGCTGGGCCGTTCGTGGATTGGATTCAGATTTTGTTCGTAGCCTTGTGGGTCTCTCCTACCTGTCCGGCCTCGTAGGACTCGAAGCGCCGATGCCCACGTGCGCATGCCGAGCGAAGCGGGCCTGGAGTCATTTTGGGTCTTATGGGATTTTTGGGCCTGGATATTTTTTTTCAGCATTTTTCTATTAGGTGTTTTACAATTGAAGCATTCAACTCATATCTGATACTTTGTACTGAAAATTTGAAACTTTCAAATCATTTATTGAAAATTTATATTGAACATTTAGAAAACTTCAACCAAAATTTGAATATTTCAACATAAATTGTAAAGTTTTTATACTAAAAATTGAAAAAAAAACAAATTCTACCTCAAATTATAAGGCTTTCAACTTAAATTTTAAAAATGAAATTTATTCATTGATAAAAGTATTAACATAACGAAACTAGACAAAACATGGCCTTAAAAAGCTAAGCGTGCGCATACTAGTACACCGGTACTCCTTATGACCGGCTGGCTGGCTGACCCACCGGCCACCAGTAGCGCCACATATGAACACAAGTTTTCCTGCGTAGTAAATTGCAATAAGCGATACATGAATTTGTATGTGTGTACAATCAATTAATCTAGTACATAAATAAATTGTAAAATGTATGTTCAGATGCATGAATTTGTATGGTGCCTATGAACTAAGAAAGAAATTAGGATATCATAACTGATCTTGCGGTTTAACATAAATTAGCTAGCTAGGATACGCATCACACATAGGGCCACTATAGAATCAATCTGCACGTACGAGCTGTTTACTGAAAGTCTGAAAGAACACCACATCGTTGAAGTATTAATTTTGCAAATTCAGAATACCCAATATATATGAATTAATATGAGTCCTTCTCAAAATACTTCAAGTTTTTAAATACGAGTGTTTTACAAGTTTTTTACCGGTACTAGCTACTTTGGTTTGCTACAGCCAAAATTTTAGTACTTATATTTTCTTTTATTACAAGTACATTTTATTTATTCATTTCGCGTAGCACTGTTTTAGCAAGTTGGTGTTGCTGCTATGCATTGTGTTCTCTGTGTGAAAACCTGTACATGCACCTGTGCTTGTCGTATTTGCCGGGTTTTACTTCGCGTACACAGCGACCCACAGTATATGACTAATTTGGAGTCCACGAGAAGAGCAACTAAGCAGGTAGACAAGTAGTGTGTCCCACACTAATCTCTCGTGTGGCTCTCCTAATCTCGCTGTACAACAAGACATGGACAGCTTCTTTCCGTTTGCCCACTGACACACAAGATCAAGTCCTCGTTCATGTTACAAAACTGAGAGCACGTGGATTCGGACATGCATGTACAGCGTGGACGTCGTCGATGAAGTCTCGATGCAACAAAAAAAACTGGTAATATATTTAATTTTAACTTTGGTAGAATGGTAGTAGTAGTGATCGTAATAATTTACATCAAGTTCCATGTACTTATATCAGTCATACGTCCATGCAATGTACACGTACGTGCACTGTATACTACGTCGACACGAGAGACCCCTTTGGCCCTTTCACTAGCTAAAGTAGTGCGCCATGCACAGCGTCGTCCATTCCATCTCACGACAAAGTTGCCCATCGTCCGTTCCAAAACTTCACCTGTGTGCGCCTTCTACACCATCAGCGACGCGAGAACTGCGGCGGCGCCGGGAGCGCTGGGCGGCGGCGGCGGCGGCGACGCCGTGATCATCATGCGCTTTTTTTCCCCCCAAACCCGGGCCGCCACACAAAACATGGCAGCGCGATTGGGCTGGGCCTGTTTAGTTTTCCAAACAAAATTTTTCGCACGGTCATATCTGTTCGAAACAATACATAATATCTATTATATTTATTAAAACAGCCTAAAAAGAAGGCCCACGTTCGCTGTGGAGGCTAAAAAATTTCCACATTAATCGGAGAAAATATGAATTATTTCCACGGTTAGATTATAATAGGTCTTAAGATTTTAACGTCTGAGATTTAACATAAACCGACATGTTAATTAAGAGATACAGAGTACCGTACATGTGCAAAATTTAGAAATCAATCTCTAACTAGGACTTTACATGCAAAACGGACTCAAAAGAAATTTTGTCCGATTTCCTAAACTAATCAGAGTTAGGTTCTTAGATTAATTAGGCTATAATGATATATATAAATGAAGCAGCAGGCAACGAAGCACTATAGACCCTATTTTAGATCCGTTATGTTGATCTGAAGTTAGAATGATAGATACTACAGTGAGCAACGGAAATCCACGGCAGTGGGTAAGCCGTGCGGCTGTGGGTCAAGCCGTGCGCTGCACGATGCGCAGTACTCCGGGTGATGCACGTCAGCAAACGGAAGGTACGTATGGCATGTGCACAGCAGCTAGCCAGGTGCACACCCTAAGCAATACAATTAAAATGTCCCTTGAAAATATAGGTCCAAAATAAACTTAAAAACAAAAATTGGAATAAAAAAAACAATACCAATAATAAATATGTAAATCGTCTTTGCCAAGTATGAACCATGCCATTTATAATTTTTGCAAAGTTTAAGATATACATCGGTATTCAAGACATGTAGGACCCACATGAGTCAATGACATGTGAGTCAGTATGCGCATATTCAAATTTTAACAAAATTATAATGGCATGGTTCCAATTTTCTCTTTTCTTATATATATTATTAAGATAGCTTTAGAAAATCATCACAGACGTCCTATACGACGTAGAAATCTTTATTATTAAGACAACTCGGAAGATGTACGATATTATTCTAAAGGATATAAATTATCATTTGATCGAAGAATAAAATCCAGGCCATTAGACTAGGTAGAACCAAATTATAACGGCGAAGATTGATAACATAAATATATGTAATACAATTGTATCTTTAGAACTAAATATGGTAATATGAGGAGTATAGTGGCAATGTTTGATGAGAATTCTAATCTTACAAAAATAAAATCCAACGAGACGATAAACTCTAAAAACTATAAGGTCCAATTTTTAAAGGTTCGGGACTTCTAAGGAGTAAAAAAACAATGATATTAATGTTTGATTTTAAAATCTCAATGACAATAAAGAGAGGATGGAGCATGTGAGCCATAGAATAGTACAGTGGCAAAGCTGTTAACGGTTTGGCGGGACTTCTAGAAAGTTAAAAAATAAACCCGAACAATAATTATGTTCAAAT
>CM020180.1:32274696-32306687 GCA_009805545.1 Oryza longistaminata | reverse complement strand
GTGTGCGCCGGCCGCGGGCGAGCCGCTGGAGCGCGAGGAGGCGGCGGGACGTCGCGGACGGCGGCGGGCGAGCCAGCTGCGCCTCGGCAGCGAACGCCGCGTTTCTGGCACCGCGGCGAGGGCGTGGCCGCGCCACGGCGTGCAGCCTGGCCGCCAGCTCCCGTGGTTCGGCGCGGAGGCGGGCGCTCTCCCCGCGCAGCTCCTCCAGCCGCTGCTGCTTCCGCGCCCGCGACCGCGCGCCGGACAGCCGGTTCTGACACCTTCCGCCGCTGCCGCCTCCGCTCCTCCTCCTCCTCCACCTACCGTTCTCCTCTCTCGCCGCCGCCGCGTTGTCATCAACGACGACGGCGAGGGCGACGAACGACGCCATCAGCTGCTCTCAAGGTAGGGCACGTGTCAGCCGCCCACGGCGTGAACCCGAACCCGGACGTCATCGCGTCAGGTAAAGTCAAGCGCCTCCTGCCTGACAGCATTTTCACTAGCAAAAAAGGACCTATCCGCAATTTCAGAAAACTAGAGGGGGAAGTAGAGAATCGGGGAAAAGGGAGGAACGGATGAGGAAATGGCCGGTATTTATAGGCAGACCACCCGAGACCATACCCCGACACTCGAGCAGTGGGCCCACCCAACTACGCGGCCCACGGTTACGTGGGGTTTCTCTTCCTGTGCGGTTTAAAATTTTCCACCGTAGCTTTTCAAAACTTTAAAGCCGTGGCACCGAGAGAGAGAGATCTACTCCTCGCTTACAAGTATATCCGTATCTACGCGCGCAAACGATCCGACGGTTGGAAACATCCTAGTGGCGAGATCGGACGGTGGAGATGGGCGTCCGCGTAGATGACGACGTCGCCGGTCGCGCTGCTTTTGTGGGTGGCCCGGTTGGTGCGACGTGGGCGTGGGCCCACCTCGTCGTCGGTCGTCTTTAGCTTAATCGCGAAGTAAATGGCCGCCGCGCGATGCACCGGATCGATGGCGTCGCGGCGCTGCGCACGTGTCAGGGCGATGCGCCACAAGCCCAGCCCGGCTTGACGCGCGCCTCGCAGCCCCGTCCTACGTGTGCCGCCTTGGTGGTGCGGATGGCGCCACCTGGCATGCACAGCATGTTTTAGTCGTATCCCGGCGGGCATGAATCACGAGCACCCACATGCACGCGCTGGTTTCAAAAATTTTTCGCGCTGTTAGAATCGAAATGTCTTTAACACAGTAGTAAATTTTAAATTGTAGAAAAACACAATTAACACAGTTTGTAGAAATTGGTGAGATAAAATTTAAGTCTAATGTACGTTCATGATTGATATAATGTGGTGTACAGTAAACATTTGATAATGACGGATTAATTAGGCTATAAATTCTAGTTTTATGAGGAAACTCATGTTATTTTTATTTGTATGTTGCTAACATTTAAACATTTCAAATTTATATATCGAGTATATTTACATTGATATAACGATGTAAATTTAAATTTCCCAACTCAAACAGGTCCTACTAGAGTAAGAGGAGAGGCAACTGCCATTCACATGGAAAAAACGTATGACAGCGGCGAGCTCAAAGCGGGGTATGACACGTGTCTAGGTGGGTAATGTAGTTGTGTACACGTATACGTGCCAAGTGATGACGGTGATCTGTGCCTAACTTTAACTGTACGAGGTGATCATCAGGTACGTGGGCAAGCTGCATTCAAACATATGGTTGGTTATCGTTTGATAGTTGCTACAAGAAATTAAGTATAATAACTGTGTGTTTATCTGATTAGTTGCACTTTCAAGAGTGTCACTTCGGTTGCTAATTGATCGAGATTAAAGCAAAGTATCGTGACAGAATTTCGAGTCGCATGAAGTGCGATCGATTCAGTCCGAAGCTAACGAATGGAGTGTACAGTAGTGACATACGATCTACTAGCCAGGATCGAGCATGTTCTGCCAGCACGTGTGTCGCAAATGGTATAACTCCGGATGGGGGATTCACTACCGTAGCATGTAATACGGCAATAAGAGCTAAAATATCAGGGGCGTACCTGGGGGGCCGTACGGGGCGTGCAACAACAGGACACCTTTAAAATTATTAAATTGCCCTAATATGATTATAGAGCGCTTGTAATTCTTGTTAATTTGCAGTCCAAATAGTAGCCAAACACAAGGCTCCAACACGCTGTAAAAGGTTGAAATCGAACCATCTTCCATCGTACTCCCGTCCAGGCGGTTCGCGGTCGCGCGTATCGCCGAAGTCCCGATGCCGCAGCCGCTTCGTCTACTCTCCCAGTTCCCTCCGCCGTTTTAAAATCTCAATGACAATAAAGAGGCGGGCCGTAGAAGAGTATAGTGGCAGCGTTTGATGAGACTTCTAAAAATTATAAAAATGAAATTCAATGAGACAATAAACTCTAAAAACTACCATGTCCTATTTTTAAAGGTTCGGAACTTCTAATAACAAAAAAAAACAACGATAATAATGTTCGATTTTAAAATCTCAATGACAATAAAGAGGGGAGACAGCAGGCGAGACGTAGAACAGTATAGTGGCAAAACCACTAACGATTTGGCGGGACTTATAGAAAGTAAAAAATGAACCCAAATGATAACTATGTTCGATTTTAAAATCCCAATGATAATAAAAAGAGAATGCAGCGGATGGGCCGTAGAGGAGTAGAGTAGCAACATTTGATGAGAGTTCTAAAAATTATAAAAACGAAACCCAATGAGACAATAAACTCTAAAAACTACAAGATCCAAATTTTAAAGTTTCTAAGGAGAATGAGTAGAAATAGTGGTAGATCGAGCAAGCAAATAAAGAATAGGGTGACTTAAAAATTATAAAATTAAACACGGGGGTGATATGGTTTGGTTTTTAAAAGTCTTAAAATAACAAGATAGAGAATGAGTAGAAATAGTAGTAGATCAAGCAAGCAAATAAATAATAGGGTGACTTTTCAAAACTATAAAATTAAACACGGGGATGATATGGTTTGGTTTTTAAAAGTCTTAAAATAACAAGATAACTACTCCTTATTAAATAAATTTTAAGTAAAATCATATTAAAAATAGATAATTTTATATGGATGCTAGCCGTGCAATTGCGAGGGCCACCAGCTAGTTAAATATAGATAAAAAAACAATTACACAGTTCGCTAGAAAATTACAAGACGAATCTTTGAAGTCTAATTACGTCATGATTTGATAATGTGGTGCTACAGTAAACATTTATTAATGACGGATTAATTAAGCTTAATAAATTTAGTTTTATGAGGAAATATGTTATTTATTTTGTTATTTGACCATGTTTAATACTTCAAATATATATCGGTATATACAATATAACATGTAGGAATAAATTTCCCAACTAAACAGTCCCTAGCTAGAGAAGAGGAAAGGCAACTGCATCTCACATGGAAAAAAACGTGACAGCGGCGAGCTCAAAGCGTGGGTGACACGTGTCTAGGTGGGTAATGTAGTTGTGTTACACGTATACGTGCCAAGTGATGACGGTGATCTGTGCCTAACTTTAACTGTACGAGAGTGATCATCAGGTACGTGGGCAGGCAAGCTGCATGCAAACATATGGTTGGTTATCGTTTGATAGTTTTTTTTTTAGAACATTATCGTTTGATAGTTGCTACATAGAAATTAAGTAATTAACTGTGTGTTCATGTGATTAGTTGCACTTTCAAGAGTGTCCACTTCGGTTGCTAATCGATCGAGATTAAAGCAAGTATCGTGACAGATCGAGTTTCGGCGACGAGTGCGATCGATCGGTCGAGCTAACAACTGGAGTACATGAATCTGCTACCAGGATCGAGCATGTTCTACCAGCACGTGTGTCGCAAATGGTATATACTCCGGATGGGGATTCATTACCGTAGCATGTAATACGGCAAAGAGCTAAACTGCTAAAATATACATAAATACTACAAGAGGGTATACAAGTGTTAACGGAATAGCTGATCATAATGACATTATCATGATACCTAGATACTAGATATGATATATATGAGGTATCCTGTATAATACTAAAGGTACTAAATCCAATACCCAAGATACCACAATGACATCAGCATAGTACCTAGATACCAGATTTAATACCTATAGGTATCATGTTTAATATTAAATGTACTAGATCTGATACCTACGGCATCATGCTGACGTCAGTATAGTCGGAGTATCATATATGTCTGTTACTAGAGGTATCAGATTTGATACCTATAAAAGTACCGGGCCGATGTCAGTCGTTATTCTGCTAGACCGGTATACCGTTCTGTAGTCTTCATGATCTACAATATATGGTGCTAGGGGAACTATGTATCGTTTGATATGTCATGAATGGTTTGGATAAACTATACAATAAAAGAGCTACAATTAATCAAAATTGTCTTAAAATAGGTGATGTCATACTGTAGTCACAGTAAAGTGCTAGTATTATTCACTGAAGTTGTTCACTGTTCTACTCACATCAATAGTGGCTCTTACTGCAGAGGAACCGGATCGAACCCCCACCGTCCCAAATACAAGGGTATATATTTGTCTTATCGTAAATTTAAGCTAAATTTCTATATATAAAAGAATATTTACATTATCAAATTAAATGAGCATCTTAGATTCATTATAAAATATGTTTTTATAGTTTTCATTTTTATCAATGTCGTTGACGTTAATACACTCTTCCCTGTAAAATTTAGTCAAACTTATGAATTAACCTAAAATCTGTTATATTGGTTCTAACAATGATTAATCTATATTGCACTTACATGTAAGACCCGTATGCTTCGTCGTATGCATTGCGCCTACAAACAAACAGATCGATCAACTCAAGGATGTTGTTAATTATTTTGCTGCTAGCAATTTTCTAGTACAAAGAAAGATCATCATCATCTATCCAGGACTAAGTGAGTGACCATGTTAGGCAACTGATGAGCATCTATCCCATCACCGTCTACAATGCATACCACTACCTTAACAAGGATCGACATATACCATCATCGACAAATTAAGTACATCATGGGCTCCATGACGACAGCTAACTAAAGGACAATGTCACTCTAAATATCCAGTTCAACAACACTACCGGAGCTATATAGTTGTAGTGCTTGCATGCATCAGATCAACTAAACTCTGCGTTTTTTCTAAGCTTTGAATTGCATTATTAGTGATTATGGAAAACCTTTACTTTTGCTACTACTGTTTCTGCCTGATGATGAACTCGTTTTTTTGTCTTTCCCTCCCAACATGTACACCGGCCGGTTTACCGGTCATGTCGACGAAACCACAAATTGATACTTCCTCCGTACTCGTAAAGAAAGTCATTTAGGACAATGTTTAAGTCAAATCTTGGGAATATAAATCATAAATAACTCTCAAGTTATTGAGTTTGAAAATGTAAAAATTATATGAATAGATTTGTCTTGAAAAATACTTTCATAAAAGTATACATATATTACTTTTCAATAAATATTTTTATAGAAACAAGAAGTCAAAGTTGTGTTTTGGAGACCGTATTGCTGTACTAAACGACTCCTTTATGAGTACGGAGGGAGTAAGCCGTAGGAACACCTGGCCTAATTTGTTGCACTGATCTGCTTTTATGGTCGATTAGCAGCTTGACACCTAGACGTATTACTTATTTGACCAATGCAGTTAAGGGGTAGGTTTAAGTGCTAAGTAGTAGTACTAGTGGTCTAAAAGAATGTTACTCCAGTAGTGTAGCAAAGGAAACATCCAGAAAGGACTGATGAAGTGATGAGCTAAAGTGAGTAATTTAGTTAGACAAAAAGGGCACCACAATTTATTTGTGCAATGGTTTCTGCACTTTGGGATTGTGCTTGTGAGTCTTTAATATTTGACAGGATTGGCTGTCATTTACTTTTAGTTAGTCCTCCACAGGTAATGGCGCCTATCAGCATGATTTGATTAGAAAAGGAACGATCGAGGTGAAAAGAGAAACAGCTATTTCTCTTTCTCAAAAAAGAAGAAGAAGAAGAAGAAGAAGAAGAAGAAGAAACAACTACTCCTACCTGTCTCAAGGGAATCCAATAAATGCATAAAAGAATTGCGGTATCCTTTTCTAATGCGAGGCCACAGAAATACAGAATGCTAACCAAGAAAGGAGAGAATATAGCTAGTCCGCGTTAAACTCACTAACATCCCTATGCAAAACGAGATATAGCAAACACCTTTTGTTGAAAAAAAGAACAAACAAGTTGCATTGTATACCACCAAAAGGTTATTTCTCTGTCCATTATACACAACTTTGCCAATCGATCGGACCTCATATAAAGGCCGATGAAGTTAGAGTCTTATTGGTCGTCCATATTCCCTAATAAGCTAAAACAGTTCATTAGAAAATAAAAATTAATTTATAGGTAAAAATTTGTTCATAGTGACTTAAAAGCAAACGCTAAAATGAAATTATGTTGAAAATATCTTAAAAGTTTAACTTTAAAATCAAGCTAGAAAATTTAAATTTTGGTTTTTGTTTTGACTCTTTAGAAGCGCACGGACCCTCTGTCTGGAAAAAATATGATGTAAATGGCGATGAAAGAGTATAATAACATTGACAGAACATGGATTTATCTGTGAAAGAAATTAATCTGAACTCGTCAGGCAATACAAATTCTGATGTGCAGTTTCTTTCTCCTTTTTCCAATTTCTTTTTCAGAATTTTTTTCCCTCATCCTCTAATAAAATAAATTAGACCAGATTTTTTTTAACAGTGTAGACCTCGATTTTTCAATAATTTTTTATTTTCTATGCCAATGCACCCGGCCGGATTGCACTGGATATTTGCCCAACTGATGCTACTTCTTCACTCTGCTTCCACCCTGTTTCTGTGGTCATAATCAACATATTATCTTCAAAAGACATCGCAATAAAGCACTCCAACCATGCGTCCTAATCACTCTCAACACTTGGTTCATCATCTTATCTAAAGCACACCATTTTTTATCCTGCAATTTTTGGTGGCATCCGAGTTGACCCCCCTCTGCACTGTTCTAGGAATCACCATTTCACCAGCGACGACCACTCTTTAATTCGCGGATAAGAAACGCAGCAGTGCCAACACAAAAACGACATGTGTGATCGATCGATCGAAATTCCACAGCTACAGTTTTATAGAGCCTCCTTTTTTCTGAAGAAGCTCTAGTGACCAAACACTTAACCAAACCTGCAGCTAGCTGCCCAAGAACCAAAAGCAAACTTTCGCATAAAGCCAGGATTCAGATGGATATATGAACATATGCATATGGTAAGCGTACACATGGGGTGTTCTTCTCGGACAGGCAGGAAAAAAAAAATGCTTTGGACCAGGCTCTAAAGCTGCGGTTTCTACATGTAATGTTCGGATAGGTAGGCCACGGCGAGGCTTTTTGCTTGATTGGAACCATCACGGCAAAGCAAAGATTTGGGAGACGATTCCATCTCGATCGATCTCACCTTTAGTTTTTAAGGTTTTGCTTTTTTTTTCTTCTTTCTCTCTCTCTTCAACTTTGCTAGCTGCAGCTGCTTTAGCTGCTGTTTTAGCTTGGCTTTCTCTCAGCCTGTCACCGATCGATCAATAGCCGATCAGTCGATCGAGTGATAAGGCCACAGCGTGGTGGTGCTCGTAGAAAGGCGAGCTGATGAGTGTGAGGTAGCTTAGCTTAGCTAAGCTTATAGCTGATGCGGCTAAGCGAAGCGTATCACGGCAATGGATCGCGGCGGCGACGTGTGGCGGCGCCCGTGTCAACCTCATCGCGTCGCCGCTCGCCGGGGAAGACGATGAGAGGCACTGAACAAGTGTGATTTTCGCACTGTCTGATGCTAGTCGTTTAGAAAAAAAGAAAATGTACAGATATCCAAAAAGGACGGATTAGTGGAGTGTAAAGTAAACCGGAGTATCGGAGTGCTACGTACGGGGAAGATAAGTCCTGTTCACCTTTTCTCTTTTTTTTTTTTTTTGCTAATCGAGTTCACTTGGAGTAGTGTGTGATATGGTGATAAGGCAATGCCTTTTTTCCCAGCTTTAACATATAAGCTTCCGGAGCCATCGTTTGACTTATTCGCGGAATAAGCGAAACGGTATATTTGCAAACGAAAAGTAATTTCCGAATAAAACTTTTATATACGTGTTATTAGCGACCTAAAAGTAAAAGTTGAAAAATAAATTTCGATGAAAAAACCTTAAAATCAGCTTTAAATTTAAAATTTAAAATTTAAAATTTAAAATTTACCTGATAAGTATAAGCGAAAAGACGAGGCCTTTCGTCGGTGAGAGTACTGTGCCGGGGTGTGTCCATCTGGGTGTTTCTGGTTTTTGAGAGGGAAAATTCAGGCCTGAAGGGCCTGTTTGGTTTGCTACCAACTTATTGCCCTACTAATTTCTTGGCTACTTCAATAGTAGCAAATACATGTTTGGTTTGCTACCAATTTTTTGTCACAATAGTTCAAATTCAATACTACCCAATTTGGTAGTGCCAAAACTTCCAAGATTTTGGTAGGGCAAAAATTGGATTCAAACCAAACAAGCCCGAAAATATCTCAAAACGGATGGCCTAGAGCCCTGGAGTGTACTGGACTGAAGCCTGGGCCATGCGGAAAAATGGTCCATTTGCTTTGTTTGCCTTGCCCGTGTCCCCCAGCTGAAAAGAGGTGAAAAACACGGTGAAAACTTGGCCCATCTGCTACAAATTGGGGCCTGGCTTTATGTGCAAACCTTTGCTTCTGGTATTCGCCTTTCCTTCTTCGCTTCCCTTGTGCAAGTAGTTGTGGCCTCTTTTCCTGCAACCGCAAAGAAAGAACCTGTCGCCTTTTTCTGAATGTTTTTCGTGTGCCCGCGTATGGCACTGTACACACCGAGTGGTAAAAAGCAGACAGCGGTTGGCATTTCACACTGTTGGGATCTTGTATGATGTTAAACCACCAGCACGGTTTTAGGAGGGTGTTTTTCAGTTTGAAGCTATGACTGATAAGCTATTTGGAAAATGAACGAGGAACCAAAATAGTTTAGTAAAACTTTTATATTGTTGTTAGTAGCGGTTTGAAAATATGTTATGATGAGAAAAGAAAACAACTCTAAAATTAATTTTTAAAATTTAAAATTTTGGTTGTAGCTGATAAGCTAGTGGAGTAGTGGACGATGAGAGGAGTTTCTGACCGCCAAGATATGAACTGCCAGGAAATCCATTGCACAACAGAGCACCGCAATAGAACGCTGGAAGCGCGGAAACGGCTAATGAAGAAACATTGCTAGTAAAGAGAGCATACGAGCAAGCAGAAAGCAATAAACATGTGCCGTTTCGTTGCAAAAACGCTGAAGGTAGCAGAGACAAGTGATTCACGTCTTCAGAGAACAACTGTTACCAAAAGTTTGCCAATTGGACATTTGGACTTCTCTGTGACAAACTGGTTCTGTAATGTGGTCCGGCAATAGCTTAGTTTAGCCTGCACAATTTGTACATGATAAACATGGTGCAGATGACATCGTTGGACAAGTCTTCTTGAAGACTTGAACCTCATATTGCGGCCATTCCAATTACTAAAGTGTAAAACTGGATATGTCAGATTTTGCAGAGAAAACAAGAAAAGGCATTTGTATGACTTTGGTAAGACAAACACATAAACACTGAAAATTGTATAAAGCGGCCTCCGCCAACCACAAATCCACAATGGATAATGAAAAGTTACTTTCCTCCTCTTTCTGACCTCTCAGTCCATATGTCCAAAAGGAATTAAAAGGAACTGAATCTACCACGGTGTCAAAAACCACTTGAGAATTATTACTGCCAGCTGAACCTAATACCAGGATGCATCACATGGGGATAGGATGAACTAAGCTCTGATATATTAGTCTTATTATCTTTTGGACCAAGAACAAAGAATAAAAGTCACTACAGAGCACTGATTGTGAGATCTCATCAATAGATAATATACACTAGGTATGACCTGCTAAAAGTTTTATGATACTCAAGATGGATAGCAAATTGCTAATTCTGAACTTAGTACTAGTCTAAACTGGTTCAGAACAATAAACCAAAACTTTAGATACTTGATACTTCACATGAGAAAGTTGAGTTCAGCTGGACAATATAAGACCAAAAAAGATGCTGCAACATAACAGACAATTTGGTGGAAGTAGCATTGGTAACAAGAACGAAATACATAACTATGCAAATTGGTGGAGCAACCAGATCACCAGAAAGCTTAGTAATGGGCATAATCAATCTTAAACTGATAAAAATTGCCTGATGATATCAGCGATGTAACAATGACACTAGTTCATTCAAAATGCAAATCACATCTCCTTTATCAATAAATCTCGTGTATACACTTCCCCAAGGGCACAACAAATCAACAATCCCAGCACAGCAATTTTGAATAACAATCTAAACACATGACACTATAAAAGTTCCCGTGTATACACTTCCCCAAGGGCACAACAAATCAACAATCCCAGCACAGCAATTTTGAATAACAATCTAAACACATGACACTATAAAAGTTCCCGTGTATACACTTCCCCAAGGGCACAACAAATCAACAATCCCGGCACAGCAGTTTTGAATAACAATCTCAAACACAACACGAAATCATTTAAGTCATTTCAGCTCTTCTTCTCTAGATGAATTTACAGTTTCAGTATAAATTTTCCTACAAGTCATGTACCAACAATGCAATCCAAATACACCCGTGTTGATCTTGAGCACATCATCAAGCTGTTACCAGGAGCCGAGTGCCATTCAAAACATGCAAACAAAGTGTAATGCATATTGTGGCAATAACCATAGACTTATCAGTCATGTACTGCATCGCGCGCAGTCCGCTATCCATCACCGTGTTGCCACCCTTCTTCGCCCCAGCGTGCATTTTCCACAGTGCGAATTCAAGGAACGACCTCACTGTCTCAAATGTAACTCTACCAGTAACATCAAGCACAAACTTCCTGTTGCTTGGAACTGCCAATGTGCTCGACACTGTCTCAACCCACCCTTCCGCAGCACCACTGCTGCCACTGCCAACCGATTTATCATTGGCATTGGACATAACATGGTGAGTGGTCTTCACCATAGTCTCCACTGCCGCGTTGCATACCGAAACAAGCAATTCTTTAACCTTAGCATCATGGCTTGCATTGGTAAGGCCTTGGAAGAGCTGATCATATGTATTGATGTGGATTGTCTTGTCAACGAACACCCCCACGGCTGTGCTCACGAACACCTCAACCCAATTACTAATCGCCTTCTGGCCCTTTCCAGTGGCAATCAAGTTGACCCACTTCATCGGCGAGGAGGTCTCCCCGGGAGTCGATGGTGCGGAGTAGATAGCAGCTACGAGATGGCGGGCGAAGCTCCCGGCGATGGCAGCCGCAAGGCGCTCCCCGGATTCCGAGAAGAGCCTGTCGACGAGGCGATCGGAGAGGGCCACGCCACCGCCGGAGCCGCGCCCGGAGTCGGATCCGACTCCGCGGAGTATCCCGGCGGTGATGGCCTCCGAGATCGCGGCGACGGTCGCGGAGACCTCGGGGGACGCGGCGAGCTTGGCCAGCTGCGTGACGCTGCGGGGGAGCTCGTCCGAGCCGGAGCGGACGAAGTCGGAGAGGTCGGAGGCCACCAGGGCCGCCGCGTCGGCGGTATGACGCGGCGGCGTCGAGGAAGGCCGCGACCGCGCCGGCCAGCCGCGCGAGGCGGCGGCGCCGGCCGCCACGGCCGGGTGGTGGTAGATCTTGTACGCCCGCGAACGCCGCCGCCGCCCGCCCCGCCGCGAGGAGGATCCAGCGCCTGCGGCGGCGGGAGAAGGCCACGAGGCGGCTGTCCATGGCGGCGGCGTCGCCGGAGCTAGGGTTTCGGATTGGTTCGTGTGGTGCGGACGTGCGGTGCGCGTACCGTGCCGGTCTCCCTCTCTCAGTTTTTTTTTCTTTTTTTTCCCTTTTTTTTCTCCTTCGCGTGTTTTTCGTGGGGACTCCGGCGTGCGACCGGCGGATAATGGCGATGGGGAATTGTGGGGCCTACACGGAGTTAGTTGAATTTGTGGTCCGCACGAAGAAATCTCGCGTAATCCGAAGGGACTTGTAGCCCACATGAGGCCTATATTTAGACAGGCCGGAACTGGATCGTAGCCCACGTGCGTGCCAAATTAAGATGGGCTGATTGTAGCCTACGTGCGGCACGGCCTATCCTAAGATGGGCCGGAAGGGGAATCGAGCCCATGTTTATTGGTCTAAACGGTGTTGTAGCCCACATGTTTATTGGGTCTGAACCGTATTGTACCATACTTAGTTCACTTTGATTCCTTATCTTGACATCGAGTTTTAGTCACATCCCTGAATCGCAATACTAGATACGTGTTCCTCGACTTGCAAAATCAGATCACCTTAGATCATCTCCAACAGCCTCTCCAAATCGGACTCTCCAAACACCTATATAGTCAACTCTCTATCTGATTTGGCTAGTCAAACTAGTTACTCGCTCCAACAGCCTCTCTATCCACCCATTTTATTTTAAGTCTATGACGCTGGGTCCCCACATGTCAATAGCTTCTTCCTTCCTCTCTCCCTTCTTCCTCTTTCTCCCGCGCGGCACCTCGCGCGAGCCTGTTAATTACTCAACTCTAATCAATTTAACTACCAAGCATGTTAATTTGCACTCTGCAAGCGTGCACTGGCAATGACATCCAAAATAAAAAAAAAATCACCGAGATGAAATTGGTACGCAGTAAAATTCCAATAACTGGTAGGACTGCAAAATTCAGTAGCATACACACCCGCAGGACGAAGTCCTCCTGCTTCCAGACGGTCAGGCAACGGAAGGCGAGATGTGGGACCGCGACGCCGACGCTGCTGCACGAGTCCGACTGCTGCTGCTGGCTCGCCGTGAACACAAAGCAGAAGCCCAGGAGGCGGCAGAGCATGTCACGAACCCTTGATGATTTCCGCGGCGTCTCGCCAACGCAATCGAGTTCGTGAGATGGATTTGGGGATTTTTCGTTGGACTGGGTAGAGAAAGAGAGGGAGAGGGATACTTTCACAGGAGAGGAAGTTGATTATGATTTTTTCTTCTTTGATACCTCTCACCCGCGGGTAGGTCCCTTTATATATAGGCCTCCCTTTACACATCACGGACGCAACCGCCAAACCAGCACGGCATGCCCAAGACCCACACACACTGGCCCAACACTGGCCCAACACTTACTCAGAAGTCTTATACATAACATTCTCTCCCTCTTTTGGTTTGGCTTTTCCCCAAGCCAATGCGGAAGGAAACCGTGCCTTCATCTGCTGCAGATTTTCCCAGGTCGCCAACTCATCAGGAAGTCCAGACCAGTGAATCAGTCCATATGGTACTGCAACTGGAACTGGAAGAACTGCAACTGGAACTGACTCTGTATTATCCAAGAAACAATTCTGAGGAAGGTTAGAACTTACCACAGCATCATGTTTAACTGCTTTCTTCAGAAGCGACACATGAACCACAGGGTGAATTTGAGATCCAGCTGGTAAGTCCAGTCGATAAGCAACTGCACCCACACGTTCCAGAATTGTGTATGGTCCAAAGTAGCGAAAACTGAGCTTATGACAAGAGCGACGAGCCACAGACATTTGCACATAAGGCTGAAGCTTGAGAAACACCTGATCACCAACAGCAAATTGACGCTCAGATCGATGCTTATCTGCCTGATGCTTCATTCGTTGTTGAGCCCTGGTCAACTGTTGATGCAAAATTTCATTGAGGTGAGCTCTCTCCTTCAACCACACTTGCACATCTGGTACTGTACTGTCTCCTAAGTGAACCAGACCAAAATGTGTTGTCTTCTTAGCAAATAACACTTCATAAGGTGTCTTGTCGAGAGCACTATGATAAGATGTGTTATACCAATGCTGGGCCTGCGCCAACCATTGTGACCATTTAGCTGGGGTAGCATGGACAGTACATCTCAAAAAAACCTCCAAACACTGGTTGAGTCTTTCTGTCTGACCATCTGTTTGTGGGTGGTAGGAAGAACTCATGTTGAGTTTCACATCAGCCAACTTGAATAACTCTTGCCACAGAGCACTAGTAAACACCTATCCCTGTCTGAGATAATCACCTGAGGCATGCCAAACACATCATAGATATGCTTGATAAAGGCTTGACTACTGTAAGTGCTGTGAAAGGATGAGCCAAGGGAACAAACTTGGCAAATTTAGAGAACTTATCCACTACCACCATGATAGAGTTGAATCCCCCTGACTTTGGAAGTCCTCAACAAAGTCTAAACTAACAGTAGACCAAGCGTTAGAAGGATAGGTAAAGGTTGCAGCAAACCTGGAGTTTTGCAATGTCCTGTCTTGGCTTTGCTGACAGACTGTGCAACTACTCACATACTCCTGTATTGTTTTCTTCATTCCAGGCCAATAAACAGAGTCTTAACCCGTTGATGTAGCTGTAACCCTAGAGTGACCTCCAATCCCACTGCTGTGTAAAGCTAACAAAATGGCTTGCTGAGCTTCAGAATGATGCCCCAGCCAGATTTTTCCCTTCCACCTAAGAACCCCATCCACCAGCTGGAATCCTGGTTCTCCTTCTGGGTTTAAGCTGAGAGATGTTAGTAGTCGTTTGGTTTCTGGATCTTTGGCATACCCTTCCACCACTATTTCCATCCATCTGGGCTTGCTGACAGAGAGTGCTCCTAATTCTTCAGTATCTTCTTTGCGAGACAAGGCATCTGCCACCACATTCTCTGCTCCTTTTTTATACTGAATTCTATATTGTAACCCCATCAACTTAACGAATGCTTATATGCTGAATAGAAGTTGTAAGCTGTTTTCCCCCAAATATACCAGACTTCTATGATCTGTCTGGATGACAAATTCAGCATGCTGCAAATAAGCTCTCCACTTCTGCACTGCCAGGAGAATGGCTAAACATTCATTCTCATAGGTGGATAGTCCTTGTGCTCGAGGTCCCAAAGCTTTGCTTAAAAAAGCAATTGGGTGTCCCTGCTGAAGGAGAACAGCCCCAATCCCCTTGTCACAAGCATCTGTTTGTACTACAAACTCCTTAGAAAAGTTTGGCAACTAAAGAACTGGAGCTGAACCAAAGCCTGTTTCACAGAGTCAAATGCTCTCTGTGTTGCATCAGACCATGTGTAATGAACATCCTTTTTGAGCAGCTCAATAAGAGGTTTGGTCAGGATCCCATAACCTTGAATGAATTTTCTATAGTATCCTGCCAATCCTAGAAATCCCCTGAGTTGCTTTAAGTTCTTTGGCTGTGGCCACTCTTGCACTGCCTAACCTTGCTAGGGTCAGTTGAAACCCCTTTAACTCCAATTATATGTCCCAAATACTCTAAATGAGACTGAGCAAAGGAACATTTACTCCTTTTAACATAGAGATCATGTTGCTGTAGCAATAAGAAAACTTCTTTCAGATGGGCCACATGATCCTCCAAGGTTTGGCTGTAAATCAGTATATCGTCCACGAAAACCAGACACACTTTCTGATCAGGTGGCCAAAAATGGTGTTCATTAGCCCTTGGAAAGTTGCAGGAGCGTTTTGTTAAACCAAATGGCATCACTTTGAACTCATAGTGTCCATGATGGGTCCTAAATGCTGTCTTAGCTTCATCTGTTTCCACAAGCCTGATCTGATGGTACCCTGATCTTAGGTCCAACTTGGTAAACCATATGGCTCCAGCTAACTCATCCAGCAACTCATCTACACGGGCATTGGTACTTATTTTTTACTGTGATATCATTCAACCCCCTGTAATCTACACAGAACCTCCAGTACCATCTTTCTTCTTTACCAAGAGCACAGGTGAAGCAAATGGGCTTGTACTCGACTGAATTATCCCTTGATTCAACATTTGTACCACCTGTTTCTCTCTATCTCATCCTTTTGCAAAGGTGAATATCTGTAGGGTTTCTTATTGACTGTTTTTGCATCAGGAATAGAGGTATATGGTGATCAATTCTCGGTGTGGGGGAAGATTCTGTGGCTCTTGAAACCTAGTAGTAAACTCATCCAAGACTGCTGTGATGGATGATGGTATGCCCTGATCTTGAGTCATCTCGTCCTCCACTGAACATAATTGAACTGCATGAGATACAGCTCCTGCCTTTATCAGTCCTGCTAATTGCTTGGTTGACAGCATGTTGCAGGGACCCATATTATCCTTCACTCCTGTCAAGGTAACCCTCTTCCTTGATGTGTGAACCTGAGTTTCTTCCTCTTCCAATCTACCCACATAGGGCTGAAATTCTCCAACCACTCCATGCCCAAAATCATGTCATACCTCCCAAGGCTAAAACCTTCAAATCATCCACAAAACTGCATCCCTGACACCACCATTCCACCCCTTTAACCATGCTGTTACATTGCATTTTCCCTCCATCAGCAATTGTAACCATTGAGTGAATGGTGTCTTGAGGAACCAGCTGCAGTTTCTGCACCAATGCTCAGCCATAAAATTCCCTGAGCTGCCTGAATCTACTAGTATCAACACTTGCTGTTTATTAATTAGCCCTTGTAACCTGATTGTTTCCTTCCCATGGTCCCCTGTACAGCACATTCTGATAACACCAGTTCCTCCTCACTAATTTCCCCTTCTGGGTTCTCCTCTTCATCTTCTTCCAATTAAAAGCTTCTAATAACTCCTCAGAACATGTAACTGCACAGCCTTTGGACATTTGTGCCCTGGTCCCCATTTTTCACCACATTTAAAACATTCACCTCGAACTCTTCTTGCTGCTTTCAAAGATTCAAACCGCTCTTCCCATTTTGGTTTTTCTTCGGCCTTCCTCCCCTCTTTAGGTACCGGCCCCAGAATGCCTTTGTTCAAATGTAAAGGTTTTGCCCCAACTTTAATGCTTCCTTGAAACTGCTTTTGGAATAACTTCTTCTGTTGGTCCCTCCAGCAAACCTTCATGTGTTTGAGCAAGTGACAAAGCAGCATCAACTGTTCTAGGCTTATGCAACTTAATTGCAAATTTAATTTCAGACTTCAGCCCCCCTATGAACTTTGTAACAAAGAAAGTCTCATCATAGCCCTTATTGTAAACTAACACTAGGTGCATCAACTCTTCAAACTTACAGTGGTACTCCTCCACACTACCAACCTGTTTCAAATTTTCTAAGTCTTCTAGGTGGTGTTGATACATGTCTCTCCCAAATTTCCCATTCACTGCTACACAGAGCTCTGCCCAACTCTCAACACTATGCAATTCTTCATAAGTTTGCAGCCACAACGCAGCATTCCCTATGAAGTGCAGGGTAGCAAACTGTGCCCATGATTCATATGCTACCTGGTATATGCTAAAGTACTTTTCAGCATTTTTCTTCCACAGCTTAGGGTTCTCCCCACTAAACTTGGGAAATCAGTTTTAGGGAGTCTAGGACCCGACGATCTACCACCCTGAGATCCCACCCCAGACTTCTCAGAACTCTCCCCAATTTCAAAAGTGACTGGAGAATTTGGGAATTGGCGCTTACCCTTGCCCAGGGCATGCTCTGGTGCCCCTGAAGGCCCAGTCGCCATACTCTGGAATCGCAGATGCTGGCTGTGCCCATCGGGCGTTGCGATTTCCGCCGTGAATCTTCTCCGGCGGCTTGGTCTCCAATACCGCCACCCTTGCAGCAATCTCCCCAACCTCAACGCTGAGTTCTTCATTCCCGCATCCCACGCTTGAATCCATGCCTCCATCCCTTTGAGCGATCCAAGGATGCTATTCAAGCTCCCCGTAAGATCCAGCACTTGCTGGTTCAATCCAGCCGCATCCGCCTCCACCGCCACAATTCTATCCGTGAGATTCGGCGCCGCCTTCTTCCTCGCCAGCTTCCTTCAGGATTCCCGAGCTCTGATACCAAAAATGTCAGCAACCCTTGATGATTTCCGCGGCGTCTCGCCAACGCAATCGAGTTCGTGAGATGGATTTGGGGATTTTCGTTGGACTGGGTAGAGAAAGAGAGGGAGAGGGATACTTTCACAGGAGAGGAAGTTGATTATGATTTCTCTTCTTTGATACCTCTCACCGACGGGTAGGTCCTTTATATATAGGCCTCCCTTTACACATCACGGACGCAACGCCAAACCAGCACGGCACGCCCAAGACCCCACACACACTGGCCCAACACTTACTCAGAAGTCTTATACATAACAGAGCAGGAACAAATGCTGCATCGAAGAAGAAGAAGAAGCTGCCCCCATTGGCGTGCCACTAATCCCCGTGCCCTGACTGCTCTTCTCCTTCCTCTTCTTCTTCTTCTCTTTCTCTTCCTCTCGTGCCTTTCTTGGACTTGGCACTCGATTTGGCTTAGCTCAGAGAAAGCACCGGCCGTCGAGCTCCTCGCGCGCGGCAGCGACGGCGGCGGCGCGGAGTCCTCCTCTCCACCGGGGTCGCCGTGCAGCTCGCCATGGCGCTTCTCGAGGAGGAGCTATGCTACCTCATGGAGTCATGGTTCACCAAACCGTGCAGCTCGACCCCACGGGCATCTTCTCCCTGCGCCGCCTCTCACTCGGCTCCATGGACGACGGCATCGCCGGAGGATGACGGCGGCGGCGCCGGCGGACGGCGACGGCGGCACCGGTGGATGGCACGGCGGGCAGGGAGGGAGCAGCAGACGGGATGGAAAAGGGGGGAGAGAGAGAAGAGAGAGGGTGTGGGACCCACACCGATGGCAACCCTCCTGGCTGGCCAACTTTGGCTAGTGTGGTGAGGAATTTAGCCAGCCAAATAGCTTGGCCATCCAATTAGTAAGTCTGTTGGAGCACATTTTTTACCCAAGTTAGCCAAAATTTGGCTTGGAGAGCCATTTGACTATTCTGTTGGAGATGCTCTTAGGTCCTAAAACAGTATTGTGTTTGGTTTTCACTGACATGAAGAATTGACTACGATTAAGTCAGTCAAGTCAGCGTGGGGTCCATGTGGGATCCACATGTCAGAGGCATAATCTTATTCCAACTCTCACCCTCTCTCCCTTGTCTTGCCCCATCTCTCTCTCAACGTGTAGGGCGACGCAGAGGTGTAGGGCAATGTTGCAAAGACCGAGGCAGTGGATTCAGTGCGGGGATTAGTCAAGTCGTCACGTCACGTCAGTCAAAACCGGATACTATACTACCTTGGGACCTCAGATACGCTGGTTTTGCAAGTTGAGAGACACATCGGTTTAAAAGGAGGACCTAAAGTGAACTTATTCCCAGCATATCTGAACTCCAAGTGCCTAGAATACTTGGAGAGTTGTTTCATAAATTTCAAATGATTTAAATCATATGGAAAATTTCCTCGCTAGGTTTTTGGAATATAGGATTGAACATAAGGAAAAATTCATTTGGATTGCAATCCTATACTCCAATTCCATAGGGAATTTTGAATATGAGCTCCAAACTTTTTTTTTCTTCGAGAAGTCCAATGCTCTGTTATTTTTCATATCAGCTATCCAAACACTCTGTAAATTTCTCTGTCTTTTCTGTCTGCGGATTTACTTGACATCTCACTTCTACAAATTTTCCTATTTCCGTATTTCTAAAATCCACCCCTATGTTTCAACTGAGCCCTTGGGCAGCCGATGTTTGGCTCATATTTAGATGTTGCCGTTGACTAATGATGAAGCCGAACTAGTGTGCTTGACTAATGATAGGTTCATTCCAGAATGAAGTCCACGGCTCCACTGTGCTACATAAATTTAGCTACAGTTTGGCCGTTAATTTTCTACAATTTGGCACTTAATTGAATTAGGCGTACTCAATTGGCAAGCTGCAGTCCTGCTTTCAATTCAGACGTGGCCAGACCATGCTGGTGGCGCAGTTTTTTGTTTAACGAACTGGTGTATGCTTACGTGGGGGATTTCGATAGATGAGTGCGTAACGTGACAGGTGAATTATTAAACCATACGCTAAAAGGAAAAAAAAAACTAAATTAAGCTAACTTTTGCGTGACATATAGCAATTCCGAAAATACTATCCAGTTTCTTGCATTTGCCCCTGTTTTGCAGCAGCAAAAATGCAATTACGACTCACGAATTCTTGACAAAAATCATATTTACAAACGCAAAATCCCAAAGTTTGAATGGCTACTAGACCTCCAGAGAAGACCATTAATGGCGATGAACACCGTCCGAGCACGACCGGCGGGCAGCAGCTCAGGCCAAGGCCGCCACCTTCCTGTGACAGTGAGCGATCCTCCCGCGACGCCGCCGACGCAGCTCTGGCTCCTGGGTAGTGCATCACGCCGGCGCCGCCGAACTCCTCGCACGGCGCGTCCTCGTCGATCCGCGCCATGGAGATCCCCGACGCCATGCTTCCTCCTGGCCACGGCCCGCGCCTCCCGTCCTGCTCCGCGGCGCGCCTCTGCGACGCCGCCCGGATGAGCTCCCGGAGGTCGTCGTCGGCGCCGCGCCGCGAACGCGCGAGTCCGACCCGAAGCTGTTGCTCCTCATCGAGGCGGCGGCGGAGGACGGCACGAACACCGGGTAGCCGAACGCGGCGTCCGCCGGCACGCAGCGCGCGCACCCCGTCATCCCCCGCACGTACATGTCCCGCGCCCTCCCCAGCGCCCTCGCCGGCGCCCTCCACAGCCAGCTCAGCCTGCTCCTCCCCCTGCTCATGGTGGTGTTTGGGTTGGGTTGGGTTGAAGACGATGGAATTTGGTTGGAGACGTGGAGCTCTCACCGGTGAAGGGTAGGGCTGCCTCTTATACAATGGCCTTGTTTATAGTTGGGGAAAAAATTTGGATTTTGTGGTTAGATCGGATATACGGATACACATTTGAAATATTAAACGTAGTTTAATAACAAAATAAATCATATATTCTGCCAGGTAACTGTGAGATGAATTTGTTAAACCTAATTAATATGTTATTAGCAAATGTTTATTGTAACATCACATTGTACGCAATTAAGCTTAAAAGATTCGTCTCATAATTTACACGTAAATTGTGTAATTGGTTTTTTTCACATTTAATATTCTATGTATATGTCTAAACATTTAATGTGATGAGTGAAGATTTTTTTGTTTTGGGAAAACAGGGTCAAAACAACGGTGGGTGCGGAAGAAGAGAAGAGGAGACGGGAATGGAGGGGCGTCGGCGGCGGTGGGCGAAAACTGCGTAGGAAAGGGGGAGAATTGAGAAAAACCTGTGTGCGCGCGCGCGCCCACCACTCACTCCCGTGCTCCTGTTATCCTGCGGCGACGTTGATTGGTAAAGCGTTTCGTTTCGCCTTGGTGTTTTGTGCGCCCTGTGGCCTTCTAGATGGCGGCGCGTGAGTCACAGAGTCAGAGACAACTGTGTGACGTGGCATCCGGTACACAGTTCGTGACAGAATTTTACATGCCCTGGTCGGACGGAGGAAGGTTGGATTGGGTTGCTGACTGGTTTTACAGTTGTTGTTACTGCTAGGCTGCTAGCCTTGAAAGTTTCAGTGGAATTAGAGCAGGTACAATAACAGGCTATAAGCTAGCTATAAACATATTTTAAAGAGATAAAGGAAGAGAGAGAAGAGCAACGGGCTACAGATCTATAGCCAGCTGTAGCACGGGCTCTAAGACGTAATGTGTGTATGATAGGTAGGACCAGATATTAATAGTATAGTAAGCAGCTATTGTATGAATTGGCTATTACATTGGCTATAAATGATTTGGAGCTAATAATTAGCTGTACTATTAAACTTGCTCTTAGTACACACAAATCATCATCAGTTTCATCGCACTACTGCGCAGTAGAGGAGTTGCTATCACGGCTGGACCGCTGGAGCGGGCCGTCGCCTTTTACAAATATCTTCATCATGCATGGTGCGCCAACTGGCAGTAAAATATAGAAATACTACCAATCTCGCTTTTTTGTTAGAAAATGGGATTCCTGCTTGCTTGTTTAAATCTTGGCAGGCAGCAAACCTATCCATCAGCCTCGACAAGGAAATTTGAAGAAACTACTCGACGCCGTACGTACCTTCATTTCAGAATCATAAAATAATATTGTGCTAAGTGATAACAAAATAAATAATATTTAATAAGATAAATGATTAAACGCGGTAGGAAAATCTACCACGTCATATAGTACTACCTCCATATTTTAATGTATGATGCCGTTGACTTCTTGTTCAACGTTTGACCATTCGTCTTATTAAAAAAAATATATAATTATCATTTATTTTATTGTGACTTGATTTGTCATCAAATGTTTTTTAAGCATGTCATAAATATTTTTATATTCGCACCCATCGCCCCGCGTCGCCATCGCCCCGAGCCCCACGCCGCCGCGCCGTCCCATCGCCTGTTAAAAGCGGCAACCCCTCCCCGCGCCTATATAAAACCCCTCCCCGGCTGTCCATTGCTTCACCCACACCACCCTCACCACCTCCCCTCCCTGCCCTCTCTTTTCCCATCCCCGGCGTCCGCCGCCTCTTGGAAGCCCGCCGCCGCCGCTGAGCCGACGCGCCCCGCCGCCGCACTGCGCCTTGTCGCCGCCCGTGCATCCGCGTCGACCCCGCCGCCGCGTCTCCGTCACCCTGCCGCCGGTCCGGGAGCCTCCCCCTCCCCCACCGCTTGTCGTCGCGCCGCGCCGCCCGCCGTTTCCAGCCGAGCCGCCAGAGAGAGAGGAAGCAGAGAGGTAGCCTGAGAGAGAGAGAAAAGAGCAAAAGAGAGGCAGAGATTTAGAGTGGCCCCACGTGATTCCCGATTAAGAGTAGTAATCCCGCTTCTTAAATTCTTCATTAGTTGAAGTATTACATGTGGCGTCCGGTTGTAGAAATGCTAAATTAAGGGAGGGTTTGCAGTCTCGGGTCTAATGACAGCGGGGCCCTACCGGGTTTAATGGCCGGTTTGACCCAGCAAGGAGCGGAACCCACCTGTCATTGCCCATATGGATTCCTTTAGAAAGAAAAGTAAAGATAAAAGAAAAGGAAGAATAGGAAGCACCCCACCTGTCAGTCACATTATAGCTTGTGGATAAGGTTGTATTATAATAAATGAATAGAACAGTACCATTTCCAATTATTAGAATTTAATTCAATTTGAATCTTACACTAGCGTAACTGTATTCATCTTAACTCGGATTTGAGTGAAACTTTGTCGCGAGCCCCAAAACTAAACTGATCCGACTGAGATTAAGGTGGTCAATCCCTGGCATCAGTAAAAAATTGATACATACAATATAACTGGAATGGTTCTTTAATTGCACTATGTTAAAGTCTTACAATTACTAAGGGTTTTACAATAATGGTATACTCACCTATTAATTAGTACACAGCGGAAGTTCTATACATTCGACTAGTGAGTTAAAACCCTCAGGCATTTTCATAAGTTATCGGAGTCTTCGTTAGTAATAGTCATAAGGTCCTCCTCTGACCCCCAAATCTGAAAAAGGGGGTTATAAGAGCAAGGAATGAGTATTCACAAAATACCTCCCAGCAATTATCAACGGAAATATGTTATGCATTGACATTATAATATGTTCTTGCAAAAAAGCAGTATGGACATCTGGAAATTATAGAATAAACAAGAGTTTATAAAACATATAAATTTTAGGTTATCTAACCAGGGTACCATATGAGTCCCGCGTACTCAAACTTCCAGTGAGTACGGCCTATTCGAATAGTTTTCAAAGATTTCTACCTGCAGCAGATGTACGCTTTACCGCAGTCCACGACTTGCACCTTGATAAACATCGCTTTAAGTCATGGCCCAGTATTAAGTTATAACAATTATGGGCAACCTGTTCGCATGAAAACTTATATCCTTCATATGCTCTGAATGAAAGTTGAACAGCAGCAAGAGGAAGTTCTGGCTGTTTCCGAGGTATGTAAGAAACTGATCGTTATGACACCACGTCATCTCGACAGGTTTAGAATCTATAACCATAATTATAATTGAGCTCAACAAACCAATTACTGCTACATGTAATGGTTAGAAATTGCCCTTTCGCGGCTATAGCTTGCCCTCCTGGCGCGCAGGTGCTTAAAAATAGAACCACTATACAAGGGCCATATTGCCAATTTAACCTAATAACTAGGTCTGTCTCCATTCAGAAACTACTGGTCGTACCCAGTTCGTCGACATAAAGTACCATGTAAAACCTTATATCGATTGAGACAATAGTAGCCAACCGAAAATCATCCAAGGCTCTACGTTATTGCTCCCAATCTAAGTAATAGGGGTATTTTAACCAGAATTGCTAAGCAAAATAAAGCAATACTAAATTATCTGGGTTTCTATGATTAATTTATGCATAGAAAATAGAATATGAATAGAAGGCCTATAAATAAATAATTTGCTAAAAGTATTAGGCTTAGAATGATCAACAGGTATATGGTAACTTGCCTGCTCCCGATGTCCTGAGAATTGATTATGGATTAACTAGAGGTCAGAAGGAATCCTCAAGACCTGAGGGTTAGACATATTAAAATCCAAAATTCAAAAAAGGAGTTTTAAAATAAAATTATAAAAATAAGAAAAAATAGAGAAAAAAATAAAATGCAAAAATAGCAAAAAGGAGGTCAAGAAAAGATAGAGAATGATTTAGAAGAATATTGGCAAGTTTCATTGAAATTGGATTCTATAGTTTTAAAAAGATATGGGCTTTATAAGTTTTGAAAATTGAAGAAAAGTGAACATGCGCACTACTTTTGTGTGGGTCCCACCTGTTAGCGTCTCGCTCTCTCTTCTCTTCTTTCTACCTCCGGGCTGCCCCAAATCAGGCCGGCGGCGCTAGGTTTAGTGATTGCCGGCGGCGCCTAGAGGGAGAAAGTGGTTGCGGCCGAGGAGGGAGGGAGCTTAGGGATCTCCAGGCGACGGTGAGCGACACGGAGAGTTAAATTTGAGACATGGACGGCTTAGTGCTAGGGCGGCGGTGCACATTAGCCGAGATGCGATCAAAGTGATAAGAGTTTAGAACATGGCTTAGGGGAGGGTTTCTAAGAGCATCTATGAGTATTTAGAGGATTCCGGCAGCTTGCCAACCTTTGGCAAGGCGCGAATATAGCTTGCCGACGACGCCTCCATAAGGCGGCGGCCGTGCTCATGTCGGCAGCCTCAGAAAAGGGTGGCATGTTAGGTAAAGGGATTGCGTAAAAGGAATTCTAAGTAGTATATAGATGGTTCCGAAACGGAAGAACTCACCAGAGACTTGGTTGAAATAGACGGGCATTGCGGGACCGGAAAAAACTTCGCCGGCGAAAGAACAGATCAGCGCGGCTATGCTCGGCTTGGTGCGGCGAGGGTAAAACGATGCAGGCTTTGGTAGAGCTTATTATCTAGAACATGGTGGGATATAGGTGTTCAAGGCGTTATTTAGGGCGGAGGATGGCAGGAGAGGGGCTGGAGTCGATCGCGCACAAGGTGTTTGACGACGGGCCGAGGCTTGGTTGATGAGTGATTGGTAACGGAGCTGGGTGTGGGGCTATTGGTGCTGATGATCGATGATGACAGGGAAGGTGATTGTCGGTCCTAATTTATAGCGCTAGAGGAGCGGATGAGGCTCGCACCGTCATCGCCATGGATAGCCGTTGATGAGGCAAAGGCTGGCAGAGGCTGAGAGAGCGGCAGCAAGATCGATGTGATGGGCGGAGGCCACGTTCGAAATACTTACCGGCGAAGGATACTGGACCGCGGTTGGAATCGGCTGTGCGACTGTTGGCGCCAATCGAGCGCGACGCGCGGCGGGTGACGAGGGTTTGAAAAAACGGGCCAGCTGGGGGTGAGATGGTTTGAATTGGAGAGGGAATACCCACCGTCTATCTCCAATCCAATCTGCGCAAGAATTGGCGCGATTCACCCGGGTAGAAGCGAAAATCGCCACTCGCGGCGCTATGGACGTCGAGCGCACGCGTCGAGCCGGCCGATTTCCGTGCGCGGTCGTCGTACCTAGCCTTTGTCGTCTGTCCAAGATGGTGCTGCGGCGTGGCTGAGGGCGTCGGGCGGGCGATGGTGCGCCAAGGCGATCGGCCACGCGCCGCGGCCTCCAAAGCGAAGCGCCCCGGCGGACACCGGCGCGCGGCAAATTGGCTCCCATAGAGCGTGCCGTGAAGGGGTACCGGAGGAAAGGCCAACTAGACCACGTTTTTGAGTGGGATGTGGTCCCCTAGGACCTAATCTAAACTTTTGTGCAAGGTTGGAAGGATTGGGCTGCTTTCTAGTTGGGCTAGGCCATTCTACCGAACACCTTATGTGCAATGAAACATGTGAATTTCAGAATTTGAATATTTCTCTAGAAAAGATGAATTCAAACTGGAAATTTGGAAGGGTTCACTAGCGTTAGAGATATACAAAAAACTACCACTTAAATAATTGGATAGGCTAAAGAAATAATCTATGGTTTTAATTGAGAGAATTTGCTCCAAATTCACTAGGGTTAGAAATAAAGGGAATAAGTTAGACAGTAAATGGAAGGGTTCTAATAATACTTGAACCAATTTTTTAAAAAATAAATAGCAAATAGATTTTTGAACAAACAAATTTAATCAAAATCCAGCATGTGCCCAGCAAATTTTAGTTTAAAATTGAGGATGTTACAAACTTGAACCTAAATTCATCTAAATTCATAAGCTTTCCAATGCGTATATAATTTACTATTTAATTAAAATATATTTATAATTAAAATTAATTAATATCAGAAGGATTAGATAGTAGTAGCCTAAAATAGTGTGCCAATAAATAAAAAGGATATGGTACAGTAGGCATAATTAATTCTTTAATATGTTTGTCACTGTAGCAACCACATAAAAATAGTTATAATCAATCCTTTCAAATTAATGGGTGTATAGGAAAAAATTTTAGTGCCATTTATTAATATATGTCAAATATATAATTATACTCATGACGTCAAATTGCGATAAAATAATGTTTTAGCCTCATACTTTTGACTAAAGTTGAAACACACGTAGATGAGTCGTTTAACTTGTTTATGAGAAGATAATAACAGAGCTAGTGTGACTAAAAATCCACCCGCACGAAATTATATAACGGCATTCCTATACAAGTAGTATAGTTTAGGTTGGAAATCGACCCCTAAGATGTATAGACCGGATAACTCACTCATAAATCCACTTAAAATCACATTTTATGTGTAGCTCGTAGTAAATAGCAACTATTCAAATAAAATGATCAATATAAGATATTGTGCACAACACCTAGCTGGTTCTCATCCCATTATACCCACTATACGTTATAGTATTAATTTGCTTGTTGCATATATTAATTAGATGGACTATATGACAAACATGAATATTAGAGTAAATACTATTATTAATTCTTGATCTCATATAATTATAGTTCAATGAAATTTAGGATTATTCATTGTTAAAATTATTTGAAGGCGATAAACTGTAACCATAATATGATTAACCTAAACAACTCTAACATACAAAGCGTGCGATAAAATTATTAACCTTTTATTAATTTATTGTGAACAAGTAAAGTTATTGTTCCATAATTTTAAGTAAAGCCCCCATCAATAAGAATAAAATTAATACAAAGATTCACTGTAATATTTGATTGATCCTAAATCCATCGACAACAGAACCTCAGTATTATGACCACTTATTAGATTAAATGCATGTTAGCCATAATCCTTTTCCATAGCCATTTGATTAGACTAAACCATCATTAGCCAAAATATATATTGTATCCCATAAATGCTATGTTGCACGTTAACTCCTAAATAGACCACGATGACAATTAGAAAGATCTAAAGAAGGCCTTAGCCCTAGGCTGATTGAAATCCGATTAGCCCAAACACGAACAGTAGAGCAAACCCTAGGATCGACCCCAAAACAATTATCGTTTTGCCTCGCATATTTGCTTGTGTTTGATATATGTTCTTCTCGCGTATTAAGACCTTTGTGTATCAATTAGTCATGAGCGCAACGTCTGCAAACTTCCAGGAGAGAAGGTGATCAAGATTATATCAAGAATAAGGACTATCCTGAGCGGGCAAGTCATCACTATTCCTTGAACAGATTGATCCCGAATTGCCGAAATTATTTGTTACAAATAAAATGCATGCATGATGAACATCCTACTGTGTGATTAGCCATGCCTTGATTGTTGTTACCCTTAAATCTTGTAAACCATGATTACATAGAGCCCTAGTCCAATTATGACAATTGCTTAGAAATGCTATTCTAGAAGAATCATGGCATACTCATATTTATCCAAAAATGCTAATTGCTTGGGCAATACTGGGAAAGTAATTGAGATGCTCATTGAGCATGATCTCTCCTGAATCGATGCCATATATTGATGACATGATTGTTGAAAGAAAATAAAGTTAATTAAGCAAGCTGTTTTCGACTGGCGCTGTGGATGGATTTGGGTGGCCTGTCCGGAAAGCTAGTGCCTGCCCTGTCGATATAATGCTCTGATTTGGCAGAAGTTAAGCATGAAACGACCCCCGTACAACCGCATCTTCTCGTATGGTATAGACCATACGGAGTAGATAGCTGAGCGGTGAGCATATCTATGGCATAGTGCGTTTTCTTTTTAGGTGTTATGATTGCGGCAAGCAGTCTTGGCTGGCGCCATGCCCGTCCGGTGGTCTCTATATATCTATGCCCGTTCCCGGCCATGTCAGAGGCTGGCTTGGCCAATACTACATGAGGATACCATAAGAGAACAATTCATGATGCGACTGGGTTCAAACACAAGAAGCAACGTTAGGAATGTGTGGTTTTCCCTTACCCGGTGCCCAGAACTCCCTTCTCACTGCTAGAAACCGTTGTACGCCTAGAGTGCATTGAGGATGTAAAGTCATGAGCGGTACTGCCAATGTGAGGTTATCGAAAAGCTTTGCCGTGACGCGGTCTCATGTGTGCGGGCGAAGGCTCATGCTGTTGGCAGTCGCGAGTGCGGGAAACTGTACATCCACTGCAGTGTGAGTAAACCAAACTATTCCGAAATAGCCGTGCTCCGCGGTTATTGAGCACCCGGGACGTGTGTATACCTGGAGTTACTGCACTGAAGCCTGCTTGCCATGCGGAAAAATGGTCGCATTTGTTTGTTTGCCTCCGTGTTCCCCCAGCTGAAAAGAGGTGAAAAAACGGTGAAACTTGGCCCATCTGCTACAAATTGGGGCCTGGCTTTATGTTTGGCAAACCTTTTGCTTCTGGTATTTCGCCTTCCTCTTCGCTTCCCTTGTGCAAGTAGTTGTGGCCTTTTCTCCTGCAAAACCGCAAGAAACGAAACCTGTCGCCTTTTTCTGAATGTTTTTCGATGTGCCCCGTATGGCACTGTCACACCGGATGGAAAAAGCAGACAGAAAGGTTGGCATTTCATCACTGTTGGGAATCTTGTATGATGTTAAAACCACAGCACGGTTGTAGGAGTGTTTTTCCAGTTGAAGCTATGACTGATAAGCTATTTGGGAAAATGAAAGAGGACCAAAATAGTTTAAGTAAAACTTTTATATTGTTTTAGTAAGCGGTTGAAATATGTTTATGACTGAAAAAGAAAACAACCTTAAAATTAAGTTTTTAAAATTTAAAATTTTGGTTGAGCTAGATAAGCCAGTGGATAGTGGACGATGAGAGGTTTCCTGAACGCCAAGATATGAACTGCCAGGAAATCCTTGCAAACAGGCACTGCAATAGAACGCTGGAAGCGCGGGAAACGGCTAATGAAGAACATTTGGCTAGTAAAAGCGCATACGAGCAAGCCAGAAAGGCAATAAAAACTTGTGCCGTTTCGTTGCAAAAACGCCTGAAGTATAGCAGAGACAAGTGATTCACGTCTTCAGAGAACAACTGCTTACAAAAGTTTGCCAATTGGACATTTGGACTTCTGTGCAAGACTGGTTCTTGTAATGTGGTCCGGCAATAAGCTTAGTTTTACCTGCCACATTTGTACATGATAAACATGGTCAGATAATCGTGAAGAGTCTTCTTGAAGACCTTGAACCTCCATATTCGGCGCCATTTCTCACACTTACTAAAGGTGTAAAACTGGATAATGTAGATTTTTGCAGAGAAAACACAAGAAAAGGCATTTGTATGACTTTTGGAAGACAAACACACAAACACTGAAATTGCGTTAAGCGGCCTCCGCCAACCACAAAATCCCATGGATAATGAAAAGTTACTTTCCTCCTCTTTCGACTCTCACGTCATATGTCCAAAAGGAATTAAAAAGGAACTGATCTACACCAGGTGTCAAAAACCCTTGAGAATTATTATGCCAGCTGAAACTCTATGACAGGATGCAATCACACTGGATGGATGAACTTAGCTCTATATATTAGTCTTATTATTGATACTTTGGCCAAGAACCAAAGAATAAAGTCACTACAGAGCTGATTGTGGAGATCTCATCAAATGATATACTATACTTAGGTTACCTGCTAAAAGTTTATGAAGCTCAAGATGATAGCAAATGGATATGAGAACTTAGTACTAGTCTAACTGGTTCAGAACAATAAACCAAAGAACTTTAGATACTTGAATCTTCACATGAGAAAGTTCCGAGTTCACTGGACAATATAAGACCAAAAAAGATGCTCAACATAACAGACAATTTGGGGAAGTAGCATTGGGATACAAGAACGAAATACATAATATGCAAATTGGTTGGAGCAACCAGATCACCAGAACTAGTTAGTATGGCATAATCAATCTTAAACTGATTAAATTGCCTATGTTATCAGATGTAACAATGACACTAGTCATTCAAAATGCAAATCACATCTCTTGTATCAATAAATCTCGTGTATACACTTCCCCAGCGGCACAACAAATACAATCCGCAGCACAGCAATTTTGAATAACAATCTAAACACAAATAGACCTATAAAGTTCCCGTGTATAACACTTCCGCAAGGGCACAACAAATCAACAATCCGGCCACCAGCCAGTTTTGAAAACAATGCTCAAACACAACACGAACATCATTTAAGTCATTCTCAGCTTTCTTTTTTCTAGATGAATTTACAGTTTCAGTATAAATTTCCTACAAGTCATGTACCAACATGCAATCAAATACACCGTGTTGACTTGACACATCATCAAGCTGTTACCAGGAGCCGAGTGCCATTCGAAAACATGCAAACAAAGTGTAATGCATATGTGGCGATAACCATAGACTTATCAGTCATGTACTGCATGCGCGCAGTCGCTATCCATCACCGTGTTGCCACCCTTCTTCGCCCCAGCGTGCATTTTCCACAGTGCGAATTCAAGGTACGACCCTCACTGTCTCAAATGTAAACTCTACCAGTAACATCAAGCACAAACTTCTGTTGCTTGGAACTGCCAAGTGCTCGACACTGTCTCACACCCTTCCGCCAGCACCACTGCTGCCACTGCCAACGAATTTATCATTGGCATTGGACATAACATGGTGAGTGGGTCTTCACCATAGTCTCCACTGCCCCGTTGCATACCGAAACAAGCAATTCTTTAACCTTAGCATCATGGCTTGCATGGTAAGGCCTTGGAAGAGCTGATCATATGTATTGATGTGGATTGTCTTGTCAACGAACACCCCCACGGCTGTGCTTCACGACACCTCAACCAATTACTAATCGCCTTCTGGCCCTTCCAGTGGCAATCAAGTTGACCCACTTCATCGGCGAGGAGGTCTCCCGGGAGTCGATGGTGCGGAGTAGATAGCAGCTACGAGATGGCGGGCGAAGCTCCCGGCGATGGCAGCCGCAAGGCGCTCCCGGATTCCGAGAAGAGCCTGTCGACGAGGCACGGAGAGGGCCACGCCACCGGCCGGAGCCGGGCCGGAGTCGGATCCGACTCGCGAGTATCCCGGCGGTGATGGCCTCCGAGATCGCGGCGACGGTGGCGGAGACCTCGGGGACGCGGCGAGCTTGCCAGCTGCGTGACGCTGCGGGGAGACCGTGCCCGAGCCGAGCGAAGCGAATTTCGGAGAGGTCGGAGGCCACCAGGGCGCCCGCGTCGGCGGATGACGCGGCGGCGTCGAGGAAGGCCGCGACCGCGCCGGCCAGCGCGCGGAGGCGCGGCGCCGGGCGCCACGGCCGGGTGGTGGTAGATCGTACGCCCCGCAACGCCGCCGCGCCCGCCCGCCGCGAGGAGATCCAGCGCCTGCGGCGCGGGAGACAAGG
>CM020180.1:32167002-32274671 GCA_009805545.1 Oryza longistaminata | reverse complement strand
AAAAAAAATTTGAATAAAATGAATGATCAAACGTTGGTCGAAAAGTTAACAGTGTCATACCTTTAAAATACGGAGAAAGTAGTATTTTGGAATAGAAAACTCATCACTTCAGTTGATTCAGTTGGGCAAACGCGCGCGAGGGCCGAGCGCCGCCGGTGGCGACGGAGCCGCGGTGAGCCAACGCCCGCCCGACGACGCTCGAAACCGGCGGCGCGGGTTCCAGCCCCAAGAGCCGCGTAGGAGCACGTCTCTTCAGCCCAAAGACACGAAAACGTGGCAATGGAAGCTTCGATGCGATCAGAGGTTCGGTTTGAATTCGATACGTGCAATTTTAGTACTAGTAGTATACTGTAGTAGTAAAACTGCATGCGCTTAGGACGAATTCTTTTGGTTCTGGATGACGGTGGAGTCGCCGGGGTGAGTCACGGCCGTGCTGTCGGTCGGTTCAATGCAGCAGCTGAATGATTTGCAGGGGCGCAGGCACCTTTCAGCTGACGGGAGCGTCATTAACTGTTGAACCGGCGTGGACTGGTGACTGGTACGATGACAGAGACGGGCGTGTTTATCTGCTTCCGTTTGGGAGGTTTAGCTCGGATTCTCGCTGGGGACAGGACGCCCTTCTTGACTTTCTCGATAATACTGGACGTTTCTCGATTAGTTTTCCAATCAGACGGAAACTAATATCAGTGACTCACCTAATACCTGTTCAAAATTCGAAATATAATAAGGTTTTGTATTGTTTGGTCATGACGATGTGCAATTCATTCCAACAAGGGGGTACGCCTTTTGAAATGGACAGAGACACGCACTTCGTAGTTGCTAAACTTTCTCCAATCTGGAGAAGGCCACGAGGCGGCTGTCCATGGCGGCGGCGGCTCGCCGGAGCTAGGGTTTCGGATTGGTTCGTGTGGTGCGGTGCGCGTACCGTGCCGGTCTCCCTCTCTCTGTTATTTTTTCTTTTTTTTTTGGCCCTTTTTTTTCCCTTCGCGTGTTTTTCGTGGGGACTCCGGCGTGCGACCGGCGGATAATGGCGATGGGGAATTTGTGGGGCCTACACGGAGTTGGTTGAGTTTGTGGTCCGCACGAAGAAATCTTTTCCGCGTAATCCGAACGGGATTTGTAGCCCACGTGAGGCCTATATTTAGACAGGCCGGAACTGGATCATAGCCCACGTTCGTGCCATATTAAGATGGGCTGATTGTAGCCTACGTGCGGGCTATGTTTAGTTGGCCCGGAAAGGTATAGTCGGCTACGTGCGGCCTATCTTAAGATGGGCCGGAAGGGGAATGCAGCCCATGTTTATTGGGTGTATTGTAGCCCACATGTTTATTCCGTTCACTTTAGATCCCTTATCTTGACATCAAGTTTTAATCACGTCCCTAATTGCAATACTAGATACGCGTTCCTCGACTTGCAAAACCAGAGCACCTTAGGTCCTAAAACAGTATTGTGTTTGGTTTTTGCGGATATGAAGAATTGACTACGATCAAGTTAGTTTGAGTCAGCGTGGAGCCCATGTGAGACCCACATGTCAGAGGCCTAGTCTTATTCCTCCTCTCGCCCTCTCTCCCCTGTCTTGCCCCATCTCTCTCTCAACATGTAGGGCAACGCAGAGGGTGATGTTGCAAATACCGAGGCTGCGTATTCGGTGCGGGGATTAGTCAACTCGTCACGTCAGTCAAAGCTGGAAACTATACTGCGTTGGGACCTCAGATACACCAGTTTTACAGGTTGAGACACATCATTTCGAATGATTTTAAGGAGGATCTAAAGTGAACCTATTCCTAGCATACTTGAGGACTACGTTCAGTGGGCTAGACGCGATTAAAAATACGTGGCGGTCCAATTAGGGCACCTTTGGAATGGAGGGTCGTTTTATAAATTTCAAATGATTTAATTTGTATGGAAAATTTCCTCGCTAGGTTATTTGGAATATAGGATTGAACATAGAAAAATTTCATTTGGATTGCAATCCTATACTCCAATTCCATAGGGAATTTTGAATATGAGCTCCAAACTTTTTTTTCTTCGATAAGTCCAATGCTCTGTCTCTATTCTCTCTCTAAAACCCATAAAAATCCTACGTTATTTTTCATAACAGCTATCCAAACACTTTGTAAATTTCTGTCTTTTCTATGTCTGCCGGATTTACTTGACATCTCACTTCTACAAATTTTCCTATTTCCGTATTTCTAAAAAACCACCCCTATGTTTCAAATGAGCCCTTGGGCAGCCGATGTTTGGCTCATATTTAGATGTTGCCGTTGACTAATGATGAAGCCGAACTAGTGTGCTTGACTAATGATAGGTGCATTCCAGAATGAAGTCCACGGCTCCACTGTGCTACATAAATGTAGCTACAGTTTGGCCGTTAATTTTCTACAATTTGGCACTTAATTGGATTAGGCGTACTCAATTGGCAAGCTGCAGTCCTGCTTTCAATTCAGACGTGGCCATACCATGCTGGTGGCGCAGTTTTTTGTTTAACGAACTGGTGTATTGCTTACGTGGGGGATTTGGATAGATGAGTGCGTAACGTGACAGGTGAATTATTAAACCATACGCTAAAAGGAAAAAAAACTAAATTAAGTTAACTTTTGCGTGACATATAGCAATTCCGAAAATACTATTCAGTTTCTTGCATTTGTCCCTGTTTTGCAGCAGCAAAAATAGCAATTACGACTCACGAATTCTTAACAAAAATCATATTTACAAACGCAAAATCCCAAAGTTTGAATGGCTACTAGACCTCCAGAGAAGACCATTAATGGCGATGAACACCGTCGCGAGCACGACCGGCGGGCAGCAGCTCAGGCCAAGGCCGCCACCTTCCTGTGACAGTGAGCGATCCTCCCGCCGACGCCGCCGACGCAGCTCTGGCTCCTGGGGTAGTGCATCACGCCGGCGCCGCCGAACTCCTCGCACGGCGCGTCCTCGTCGATCCGCGCCATGGAGATCCCCGACGCCATGCTCTGGCTCCTGGCCACGGCCCGCGCCTCCCGCTCCTGCTCCGCGGCGCGCCTCTAGTCACCGCGCCGATGAGCTCCCGGAGGTCGTCGTCGGCGCCGCCGCCGCCGAACCGCGAGTCCGACCCGAAGCTGTTGCTCCTCACGAGGCGGCGGCGGAGGACGGCACGAACACCGGGTAGCCGAACGCGGCGTCCGCCGGCACGCAGCGCGCGCACCCCTCATCCCCCGCACGTACATGTCCCCCGCGCCCTCCCAGCGCCCTCGCCGGCGCCCTCCACAGCCAGCTCAGCCTGCTCCTCCCCCTGCTCATGGTGGTTGGTTTGGTTGGGTTGGGTTGAAGAGCGATGGAATTTGGTTGGAGACGTGGATCTCCACCGGTGAAGGGTAGGGCTGCCTCTTATACAATGGCCTTGTTTATAGTTGGGGAAAAAATTTGGATTTCGTGGTTACATCGGATATACGACACACATTTAAAATATAAACGTAGTTTAATAACAAAATAAATCATAAATTCTGCCAGGTAACTGCGGAATGAATTTATTAACCTAATTAATAGTTATTAGAAATGTTTATTGTAACATCACATTGTCAAATCATGACCAATTAAGTTAAAAGATTGTCTCTAATTTAACGTAAATTGTGTAATTTGTTTTTTTACATTTAATATTCCATGTATAAGTTAAAATTTAATGTGATGAGTGAAATATTTTTTGTTTTGGGAACAGGGTCAAAACAACGGTGGGTGCGGAAAGAGAAGAGGAGACGGGATGGGAGGGCGTCGGCGGCGTGGGCGAAAACTGCGTAGGAAAGGGGAGAATTGAGAAAAACCTGTGTGCGCGCGCGCGCCCACCACTCACTCCGTGCTCCTGTTATCCTGCGGCGACGTATTGGTAAAGCGTTTCGTTTCGCCTTGGTGTTTGTGCGCCCTGTGGCCTTCTAGATGGCGGCGCGTGAGTCACAGAGTCAGAGACAACTGTGTGACGTGGCATCCGGTACACAGTTCGTGACAGAATTTTACATGCCCTGGTCGGACGAGAAGGTTGGATTGGTGTGCTGACTGGTTTTACAGTTGTTACTGCTAGTGCTAGCCTTGAAATTCAGTGGAATTAGAGTAGCTACAATAACAGACTATAATCAGCTATAAACATATTTAAAGAGATAAAGGAAGAGAGAAAAGAGCAACGGACACGATCTGTAGCCAGCTGTAGCACGGCGTCTAAGACGTAAATGTGTTATGATAGTAGGACCAGATATTAATAGTAAGTAACAACTATTGTAAATTGGCTATTAATTGGCTATAAATGATTTGGAGCTAATAATTAGCTATACTATTAAACTTGCTCTTAGTACACACAAATCATCATCAGTTTCATCGCACTACTGCGCAGTAGAGGAGTTGCTATCATGGCTGGACCGCTGGAGCGGCCGTCGCCTTTTACAAATATCTTCATCATGCATGGTGCGCCAACTGGTGTAGAAAATATAGAAATACTACCAATCTCGCTTTTTTGTTAGAAAATGGGATTCCTGCTTGCTTGTTTAAATCTTGGCAGGCAGCCAACCTATCCATCAGCCTCGACAAGGAAATTTGAAGAAACTACTCGACCCCGTACGTACCTTCATTTCAGAATCATGAAATAATATGTTGCTAAGTGATAACAATAATAAATAATATTAATAAGATAAATGATTAACGCCGTAGAGAAAATCTACCACGTCATATAGTACTACCTCCATATTTTAATGATGATGCCGTGACTTCTTGTTCAACGTTTGACCATTCGTCTTATATAAAAAATTATATATTATCATTTTTTTTGTGACATGTTTGTCATCAAATGTTCTTTAAGCATGTCATAAATATTTTCATATTCGCACCAAAAAATTTGAATAAAATGAATGATCAAACGTTGGTCGAAAAGTTAACAGTTCATACCTTTAAAATACGGAATAAATAGTATTTTGGAATAGAAAAACTCATCACTTCAGTTGATTCAGTTGGGCAAACGCGCGCGAGGGCCGAGCGCCGCCGTGGCGACGGAGCCGCGGTGACCAACGCCCGCCCGACGACGCTCGAAACGGCGGCGCGGGTTCCAGCCCCAAGAGCCGCGTAGGAGCACGTCTCTTCAGCCCAAAGACACAGAAACGTGGCAATGGAAGCTTCGATCGATCAGAGGTTCGGTTTGAATTCGATACGTGCAATTTTAGTACTAGTAGTATACTGTAGTAGTAAAACTGCATGCGCTTAGGACGAATTCTTTTGGTTCTGGTTGACGGTGGAGTCGCCGGGGTGATCACGGCCGTGCTGTCGGTCGGTTCAATGCAGCAGCTGAATGATTTGCAGGGGCGCAGGCACCTTTCAGCTGACGGAGCGTCATTAACTGTTGAACCGGCGTGGACTGGTGACTGGTACATGACAGAGACGGCATGTTATCTGCTTCGTTTCGGAGTTTATCACATCGGATATTGACACTAATTATAAATATTAAACGTAGGACTATATAAAATCTATTCTATACCTGGACTAATCGCGGACAAATCTATGAGCCTAATAATCATGATTAGCCTATGTGATGCACAGTAAACATACGCTAAATGAATTAATTAGCTTTAAAAATTTATCACGTGAATAGCTTCTCATTTATGTAATTTTTTATAGTAGTCATATTATACTCCAATTATCCGATATGACAAAGACAAAGCTTAGTCCCTGATCCAAAACCACTTAGCTCGGATCCTCGCTGGGGACATGACGCCCTTCTTGACTTTCTCGATAATACTGACGTTTCTCGATTAGTTTTCAATCAGACGAAAACTAATATCAGCGACTCAACCTAATACCTGTTCAAAATTCGAAATTAATAAGGTTTGTTTTTGGTCATGACGATGTGCAATTCATTCCAACAAGGGCGTACGCCTTTTGAAATGGGACAGAGACACGCCTTCGTAGTTGCTAAACTTTCTCCAAAACTTGTGGTGACCAAATTGAATCGAAAGAAAAGAGAGCCAGGTTACCCTTTTCCTCGCGAAAGCATATCTGTATACGTGTGGTTGTGTAGCTGTGGATATATAACTTCACCTACAATAATTTATGTTGTGTTTAGTTCAGCGCAAAGTTGGATTTTGTGGAAATTGGAATGATTACTAAAAGTTGTGTGTATGACAAGGTTGTGTGATTAAAAGGGATCAGATTTATAGAAAAGGAGGATCCAAACTTTGGATCTAAACACAGCCTTAACTACTTGTACGCGCAATTATATGAACATGCATGTGGTCTTTTAACAAGTATTTTAATGAGAGCATGTGTTAGTGAGCTGTATTAGAGGGGCAAGGCTGGTATATTGGTAATGTGCGCGCGTATGTGTTCTGCGTGTAATAAAAAATTACACATTTTCCCTTTTATATAAAAAGCATAATGTAGGCAAGAAATACTCCTTTCACCAGAAAGAAGGCAAGAAATACTAATCAGACATGAATCAAGACTGGACTCTTGCAACCCCCATCTATCCAGGCCGTCGTTCTTCACATCATGGGCCCTTATGTATTAATCCCTCGAAATATCCGGCCCCAGTTGCAGATAATTTCCTCCCTTCCCTGATCCCTTTCGTCTTCGCCGCTCCACTCCACGTACCGACCCGACGCGCGCCCTTATCCACATCAAGCCCCTATTTTTCGCCGCGGCGCGGGGGAGCCACGACGGCGATGCGGATGCGCCTCCTCGTCGTCGCGTCGTCACTCCCTCCTCCTCCTCCACCCCGCCGTCCTTCCCGACCTCGTACTGCTCCTCAACCCCCCGCCTCAGGTCACCACCTCCCCGCCTCCCCTCCCCGCCGCCTCGTCGCGACCGCGGAGCGGCGTCACAGTCTCCTTGCACGCTCAGACTGAACCGGGCCTTAGTGCCGTGGCGGGTGCGGTCGGCGTTGGGTGAAGCGCGAGGCCATACCCGCTGGAGCCGGAAAGGCAAGAAGCAGGGTCGTGTTCTTCGAGCCGCGCGTCCGTGGTGTCGCAGGCGGCTGGAGGGGGAGGGGGAGGGGAAGGTGGCGAGGAGGAAGAAGGAGAACGTCGCGTTGGGGTTGGTTAGGAGGTTGACGAAGAGGACGCTGTCGCTGCTCTCCAACCTCCCGCTCGCCATCTCCGAGATGTTCGCCATTGCCGCGCTCATGGCCTTAGGTGATTCGCTGCTTATTTGATACTACTTCGAATTCGCTAGCTTAGCTTCTCCGGAATGGATTGCCCATTTGCCAGTATGTGATTGCTGTTTTTTTTATTCATGATTGTGATTGCAATTTGCAATTTGCGATTTGCTATTGCAGGCACGGTGATTGATCAAGGGGAGGCGCCGAGCTACTACTTCGAGAAGTTCCCCGAGGACAACCCGGTGTTCGGGTTCATCACGTGGAGGTGGATCCTCACTCCCGGGTTCGACCACATGTTCTCCTCGCCGGTGTTCCTCGGCCTCCTCGCGCTGCTCGCGGCGTCGCTCATGGCCTGCACTTACACCACTCAAATCCCCATTGTCAAGGTTGCCAGAAGGTAGAAATGGCCATTCTGATGTGCAGGTTTTCTCTTCTTGATAATGATAGTCTGGCTGATCAGAATTCAGAATATGAGTTATACTTGTACATAATTGCAAGTGCTGATTAATTGTTTCTTGCAGATGGTCGTTCATGCATTCAGCAGGCAGCATCCGGAAGCAAGAATTTGCGGAGTCGCTTCCTCGCGCATCCATCCAGGATTTAGGAGTTATATTGATGGGTTATGGATATGAGGTGATTTTAGTCACATTCTGTGCATTTCATTTGCTCCGATATGCATGTAAATCATGTGTGTTTGATGTGTGTTTCAGGTATTCACTAAGGGTCCATCTCTGTATGCTTTCAAAGGACTGGCTGGTCGGTTCGCGCCTATCGGTGTGCACATAGCTATGATTTTCATCATGGCAGGTGCCACGCTTAGCGCAACAGGGAGCTTTAAAGGATCGGTGGATGTACCCCAAGGGTTGAACTTTGTAATCGGAGATGTGATGAAACCTAAAGGAGTTCTCTCTTTTGCGCCTGATGTTTTTAATACTGAAGTCCATGTCAATCGGTTCTACATGGAGTACTATGATAGTGGAGAGGTAGTCACTTTTGCCCAGCATTTCATATGCCTGTGTGATGTCAGATTTACATGTGGCAAATATTTTTGGCTTTCCAGGTTTCACAATTCTATAGCGATCTTTCACTTTTCGACCTTGATGGCAAAGAGGTGATGAGGAAGACTATCAAAGTGAACGATCCCTTGAGGTATGGTGGGGTCACAATCTACCAAACTGATTGGGGATTTTCAGCATTGCAAGTAAAGAAAAATGGTGAAGGTCCTTTCAATTTGGCCATGGCCCCCTTGAAATTGAATGGTGATAAACGCGGGTTCCAGCCCCAAGAGCCGCGTAGGAGCACGTCTCTTCAGCCCAAAGACACAGAAACGTGGCAATGGAAGCTTCGATGCGATCAGAGGTTCGGTTTGAATTCGATACGTGCAATTTTAGTACTAGTAGTATACTCGTACGTAGTAGTAAAACTGCATGCGCTGAGGACGAATTCTTTTGGTTCTGGATGACGGTGGAGTCGCCGGGGTGAGTCACGGCCGTGCTGTCGGTCGGTTCAATGCAGCAGCTGAATGATTTGCAGGGGCGCAGGCACCTTTCAGCTGACGGGAGCGTCATTAACTGTTGAACCGGCGTGGACTGGTGACTGGTACGATGACAGAGACGGGCGTGTTTATCTGCTTCCGTTTGGGAGGTTTAGCTCGGATTCTCGCTGGGGACAGGACGCCCTTCTTGACTTTCTCGATAATACTGGACGTTTCTCGATTAGTTTTCCAATCAGACGGAAAACTAATATCAGTGACTCACCTAATACCTGTTCAAAATTCGAAATATAATAAGGTTTTGTATTGTTTGGTCATGACGATGTGCAATTCATTCCAACAAGGGGGTACGCCTTTTGAAATGGACAGAGACACGCACTTCGTAGTTGCTAAACTTTCTCCAAAACTTGTGGTGACCAAATTGATCGAAAAGAAAAGAGAGCCAAGTTACCCTTTTCCTCGCGAAAGCATATCCAGTAACGTGCGGTTGTGTAGCTGTGGATATATGACTTCACCTACAATAATTTAGGTTGTGTTTAGTTCAGCGCAAAGTTTGGATTTTGGTGGAAATTGGAGATGATGTGACTAAAAAGTTGTGTGTGTATGACAGGTTGATGTGATAGAAAAGGAGGATCCAAACTTTGGATCTAAACACAGCCTTAACTACTGATACGCGCAATTATTATGAACATGCATGTGGTCTTTTAACAAGTATTTTAATGAGAGCATGTGTTAGTGATGTATTAGTAGGGGTGCAAGTGTGGTATATGTAGTAATGTGCGCGCGTATGTGTTCTGCGTGTAATAAAAAAAGTTACACATTTTCCCTTTTATATAAAAAGGCAATAATGTAGGCAAGAAATACTCCTTTCACCAGAAAGAAAGGCAAGAAATACTAATCAGACCATGAAATCAAGACTGGACTCTTGCAACCGGACCATCTATCCAGGGCCGTCGTTCTTCACATCATGGGCCCTTAGTTAATCCCTCGAAATATCCGGCCCAGTTGCAAGATAATTTCCTCCCATTCCCTGATTCCCATATCCCTTCGTCTTCGCCGCTCCACTCCACGTACGACCCGACGCGCGCCTTATCCACATCAACCGCCCTATTTTTCGCGCGGGCGCGGGGGAGCCAACGGACGCGATGCGGATGCGCCTCCTCGTCGTCGTCGTCGTCACTCCCTCCTCCTCCTCCACCCCGCCATGCCTTCCCCGACCTGCTACTTGCTCCTCAACCCCGCCGCCTCCAGGTCCCACCACCGTCCCCGCCTCCCCCTCCCCGCCGCCTCGTCGCCGCCGCGCAGGCGGGTCCATGTCTCCTGCGACGCGCAGAGGACGGGCGGCGGTGGCGGTGGCGGTGGCGGTGGGGTGAAGCGCGAGGCCATACCCGCTGGAGCCGGAAAGGCCAAGAAGCAGGTCGTGTTCTTCGACGCCGCGCCGCCGGTGTCGCAGCGGGGCGGCGGGGCGGCGGGGAGGGGAGGGGGGAGGGGAGGGGAAGGTGGCGAGGAGGAAGAAGGAAACGCGCGTTTTGGGGTTGGTTAGGAGGTTGACGAAGAGGACGCTGTCGCTGCTTCCCAACCCTCCGCTCGCCATCTCCGAGATGTTCGCCATTGCCGCGCTCATGGCCTTAGGTGATTCGCTGCTTATTTGATACTACTTCGAATTCGCTAGCTTAGCTTCTCCGGAATGGATTGCCCATTTGCCAGTATGTGATTGCTGTTTTTTTTATTCATGATTGTGATTGCAATTTGCAATTTGCGATTTGCTATTGCAGGCACGGTGATTGATCAAGGGGAGGCGCCGAGCTACTACTTCGAGAAGTTCCCCGAGGACAACCCGGTGTTCGGGTTCATCACGTGGAGGTGGATCCTCACCCCGGGTTCGACCACATGTTCTCCTCGCGGTGTTCCTCGGCCTCCTCGCGCTGCTCGCGGCGTCGCTCATGGCCTGCACTTACACCACTCAAATCCCCATTGTCAAGGTTGCCAGAAGGTAGAAATGGCCATTCTGATGTGCAGGTTTTCTCTTCTTGATGATGATAGTCTGGCTGATCAGAATTCAGAATATGAGTTATACTTGTACATAATTGCAAGTGCTGATTAATTGTTTCTTGCAGATGGTCGTTCATGCATTCAGCAGGCAGCATCCGGAAGCAAGAATTTGCGGAGTCGCTTCCTCGCGCATCCATCCAGGATTTAGGAGTTATATTGATGGGTTATGGATATGAGGTGATTTTAGTCACATTCTGTGCATTTCATTTGCTCCGATATGCATGTAAATCATGTGTGTTTGATTGTGTGTTCAGGTATTCACTAAGGGTCCATCTCTGTATGCTTTCAAAGGACTGGCTGGTCGGTTCGCGCCTATCGGTGTGCACATAGCTATGATTTTCATCATGGCAGGTGCCACGCTTAGCGCAACAGGGAGCTTTAAAGGATCGGTGGATGTACCCCAAGGGTTGAACTTTGTAATCGGAGATGTGATGAAACCTAAAGGAGTTCTCTCTTTGCGCCTGATGTTTTTAATACTGAAGTCCATGTCAATCGGTTCTACATGGAGTACTATGATAGTGGAGAGGTAGTCACTTTTGCCCAGCATTTCATATGCCTGTGTGATGTCAGATTTACATGTGGCAAATATTTTTGGCTTTCCAGGTTTCACAATTCTATAGCGATCTTTCACTTTTCGACCTTGATGGCAAAGAGGTCATGAGGAAGACTATCAAAGTGAACGACCCCTTGAGGTATGGTTGGGTCACAATCTACCAAACTGATTGGGGATTTTCAGCATTGCAAGTAAAGAAAAATGGTGAAGGTCCTTTCAATTTGGCCATGGCCCCCTTGAAATTGAATGGTGATAAGAAGTTATTTGGAACATTGTTGCCACTTGAAAACTCCGGTTCTTCCAATGTCAAAGGAATGTAAGTTTTTAACACTTCCCCTGTTCGGAGCTAAATGATAAACTGGACACATTCCCTATAAGCTATTAACTTCTTCTCTTGATGGCTTGTAGATCGATGCTTGCTCGAGATCTGCAGTCTATTGTGTTGTATGATCAAGAGGGTAAGTTTGTGGGGGTTCGTCGGCCAAGCTCAAAACTACCGATTGAAATAGATGGTAACGAAATAGTTATTGAAGATGCCATCGGTAGCACCGGTCTCGATCTTAAGGTCAGTGCTCCTGATAATTGTTTTGAATTTGCAGAAATTTTGTACATGTTTGATATATCATTAAACGTGCCTTGTATTTATTTCCCTTGCCATCAGACTGATCCAGGATTCCTATTGTGTATGCTGGATTTGGTGCACTCATGTTAACGACCTGCATTAGTTATCTTTCACATTCTCAGGTGTGTGCATATGGCACTTCCTATGATTATTTTTGAAATATAAGTATTGTAAAACTGCTACAGATTTCCGATTTGATTTCTGTCTAGATATGGGCATTGCAGACGGAAGTACAGTAGTCATCGGAGGAAAGACAAATCGAGCCAAGCTTGAATTTTCAGAAGAGATGAACAGATTACTTGATAAGGTACCAGAATTGATCAGCGTCAATGAGAACAAAATCGATAGTAAACAAAGTGCTACTTAAGAAATTCTTATTTTGAGATTGGGCTGTTAGAAAAAAAAAAATTGCAAATGTTCACTTGTGGTTGAGGCTGAATTTCACAAATCATGTTCAAGACCATAACATTATACCGTCTTTTTTGGTGGAAGATAGGCTATGATTCAATTGATCCCACTCTGTATACAACCCAAAACGGCACACAGCAATAATTTGTTTATCAGACGGTCATGATACAATATACCGAGAAGAAACTGAACTGACAATGTAACTTCATTACAAATTTACAACAGAACAATGTGCCAAAATACTGAAGATGTACCCTCCTTGAGCTGGTTTTGTAACTGTTTTTGGGAGCCTATCTGTAGAAAATCATACAAACTTATATATTACAATAGATGCTTGATTAGTTGGTTGTTGTTGAGATATGTGTGTAAATACCTCCATGGCAGTATTGCATTGAGATAGGAATGGAAGGTGTATTGTCAACGAGAATCATTATTGCTGTGGTCGGTGTGGTGACATTGGAGCATCAATGGAGTACCTTGTTTTGTTAGGTCCATCTAGATCACGTTGGTACATACCATTTTCCATACCGGTCAAATCAAGGATGAACATAAACTAACAAGCAAAGATTCTTCTAACCGGTCATTTTCGATGCTTGAACCCAATCATGAGTTTCAGGTAGGTCATTTATCTATAACTAATTAACCGGTCACATCTACTGCCATGTGGTGATGCTACACAGACATGTGCCACTCTCAGTTCCATGAGAGGCACATGGAAGCTCTGCAATTGTTTTTTTCTCCTTCATTATTGAGAGGTACCAAGATTTCAGATTTCTTGCTCCCCGAAACGTGGTATGATCTCTCTTCAGATCTCAATATCCACTGAAAAGAAATATGCAAATCTGGGCATTTGATGAAAACATGATCACCGAAAATCATTTAGGACTGAATGATCTTCCCTATTTTTAGATACTTCCCCCCTTTTCTGAAATACAAGGAGAAGTCACTGACCAACTGAAATGTCTACTGAATCTGAATTCTTCACAAGTCACTCACTGCATCACTGCATCCAGTTTACTCTTCCTGTCAGCTTCTGAAGACCTGCAAGCCTCCAATGACTGAATTTTTTTGAGTGAAAGACTGAAATCTCGCTCGTCAGGTCAAGTGTCTCTCTCAAATTAGCACTAATTCAAACCAACGGAATCTTGAGCTCATAACTAAATCACGGATTCCGAGATATCGTTGTTCGTTGGGCGGCGGCGCGAGGATCATGAGCATGTGATGGCACTGTCTGTTGGGAGTTAGATAATGCCAAGCTGACAGTATCTGAGGCACTGTGCAAGGTTAGTTGCCATGCAGATGCAGCCCTAACTACCTTGTGAATTGTGATCATGCTATTCAGTCAAGTCAAAACACACACAAAGATAACTTCTCTCTGCAGATCAGCACCTATAAAAGGAGATGAACACCTCACTTGTTCTTCCATAGCTGAATTGGCAATTTGACATTGCACAAGTGTATAGAAGAATACAACATTTTCTTCAGTTCTTTGGAGTGTTTGTGGCGGCAGCAATGGCGAACTTGAGTGTTCCTAAGCCGGCGAAGCGCCTGTCGCGCAAGAGGAGCTTCAGGCTCGGCCTGCCGCTGCTCTGCGGGCAGTCCGACGTGGCGAGCCCACGCGGCGGCGGTGGCGGCGGCGCCGCCCGTTCGTCGTCGTCGGGGAGAAGGCAGGGCGAGCTGCACAGGATCTTCCAGCACTTCGACAGGGACAACGACGGCAAGATCTCCGGCGCCGAGCTGAGCGCGTTCTTCGCGTCCATGGGCGACGAGATGCCGGCGCCGTCGCCGGGCGGCGGCGGCGCCGCCGCCGGCTACATGCTCGACTTCGCCGGATTCGTTGCCCTGATGGAGAGAGGTGGCAGCCAAGAAGAGGACCTGAGGAGCGCCTTCGAGGTGTTCAACGCCGTCGAGTCCGCCGGCCGGATCACGGCGAGGGGCCTGCAGAGGGTGCTCGCCCAGCTCGGCGACGAGCGGTCGGTCGCCGACTGCGAGGCCATGATCAGGGCCTACGACGTCGACGGCGACGGCGGCCTCGACTTCCATGAGTTCCAGAGGATGATGAGCTAAGTCCATGGAATGCCTCAGCTTGAAGCTGCTACAGCGAGTGAGTGACTCAGCGAGGTGTTTTTCAGTTTCAGAGTCCTGAGAAAATTATACTGCTACTATAGGTTGTTGATAAGTCTGCTGCATCCAGATGACACATTGCAGATTGTTTACAGGGCAGAAGAGTTCTTCAGAGCTCTTTTGCTTGCCTGGAGCAAATTTGTTGTTGTCATCTTGAGTTGTTTGGTGTGCCACACACTTAATCCAGTGTATCAGTAAAGTTACAGTTGATTTCCTTGTTTCAAAAGGAAAAAAGAAAAAACAGTTACAGTTGATTTCTTGGCTTCACCTGTATTTGTTCAGGAATAATTCGTCGAGATCGTGCACCCTTTTCTTATTATCCAAAAACATAGAAATATTCTAAAATATAGCCGGATAGATCAAATATATTCTTAAAATAGACAATTTGACAATTTGCACACCGAAAATATCGGTATTAACTCCTAGAGGATAGCCAGTGAGCTAAAAAAAACAAAAGAACAGGATACCCTTTTTCATATACTCTCCTCTTATAGATTAATAGATAGGACAGACAAATAACATTTTTTTTTTCATCACTTACTCCGCTCACCCTTTTGAGTTTTGATTGGTTATGCAATAGCATTTGAAGTACAGTGAGACCATGGTTTCATCATCTGGAAATGACAGATAACAATATGCCGACATAACAAGGAAATGTACCAACTTTATTTTCACATAGTATAATTCGATTGGGTAACTGTAAATTAAGTAAAATTCAAATATGAAGGTTGTTTTTCTTTCAAATTTTAGAGGGCACATCTCAGGGAAATCTTTACAGTTGCATTTTAAACATTGAGTTTGTACATGAATCCATATTACAGTAAAAAAAAAGCTAATATTGCACAATGCTGCAATATTCAATGCAGTGCAACAAACTGATGTCATGATAGTAACAAGCAGATAAGAAATTCTGCAACCAGAATTCAGAGAGCTTCACTTATATTTGATAAAATGAAGCATCAGAAGCACAACGCGCACATATTCTCAAGCCTTGCAAGATAAGTACTAATTTACATCCCCATTTTGTTTTCATTTCCTGGGGTTCTCCCTAACAGCAAACCGAGTAAGACATTACCCATTATCTAAAAAGTAAGACATTACCACTACTTTCTCAGTGATATTCTACATGAAAAAAGATGACAATTTTTTCTTGCAGTCTATAACCACTTGAGACCTCAACTCCGACCCGGCTGAGATTGATTCCCTTGTTCAACATAAGGCCGCACGAAAGTCCTCTTCCACCACACCTCAAAGGCCTTCTGCAGATTGGGGCAGCTATCCCCAACCTTCAAGAAGCTCCCGAGCCATGAAAGCAATATCGTCTGCTGATCCTCGAGCGGGAGTGTCAAGATAGTACGCCCGATCCCTTCCTCGACAACTTTGCGGTCGAATGACCTGCAGCCATGCTGTAACCAGTTGTAGTCATCCATGAGAGGCTGCAGCCAGACATCCAACAGAAGCTTCCTTGTGTCCTTTGAAGGGAGCATCTCTCCTTTCCCAATTGCCACAAAGAGCCTTGCTGTGACGCAGCTGACAAGATGGCGCGACTTGGTTGGTAACTTGGAGTGAAGCTCAGCCAACTCACCCTGGTTAGACCACATGACTGCAAACTCACCAGCAGCATTCCTGTCGGCCAAAATCTCAGTTAACCAAAGGAGATTATCTGCTTCTAGAGCAATTTGTCGAAAAACTGGCTCTTTAAGGTCTAAGGATTGCTCAGCAAAATCGTCGGCAGTCGCTTGTCGAAACAAGGTCAACAAGGATTCCAGGCAATTCTGGCAAGAGCTGTAGAGAGTCTCAGCATAGATATCCACAGATGTACTGGTACAGCTGCTATTCTCCTTCAGAAGCTTCAGCACCAGGGATTTCATTTCGCGGCGCCCTCTATCCTCGCCGCTCTTCAAGACTAATTCTATGATATGCACAAATGTGTCATTTGGTGGGCTTGTTAGGTCCGAGCATACCCTCTTCAGTATTGGGCTAACACCATAATTCCCACTTTGCAGATGCTGAACAGATGATACCACATTCTCCTCTTCTTCCCCGACCCAAGGGACGGCTTCCAAGTACTCTAAGCAAGACAAAACACATGCTTGGAAACCTAATAATTCTGCAACCTGTATATCATAAAATCAACATTATACAGGGAACAACCAAACTAATGTATAGAACAAAAGGTGCATTTCTTCTAAAGTTTCGACATTGGTTGGTCCTAACTCCTAATTGAGATGTCTTATTGGTGAGGGATGACCAAGGTCCATGGATGCTGTGGGCCTGATCTGTGGAAAAATTTTCTTTACAATTGCTCCATAAAGCACTGACACAATAATGCATGGCAGCCTGCCTGGCTTGATTTTGTTCCAACCCCCCACCAACTGGTATGGCAAGATATATTTATCAGTTGTGGGCTCTATTCAGAGTTTGTCAACTTGTAGTTATTAAGTGACATATTGAAGTATATGGGTATAGAAGACATAAAAGACCATATCCCTTTGATGTAACAACATGAAACAGACATGCATATAATACATGCAATGCTTCTTTTTTTCACATTAAAGATTATTAATTACAAGTGGTAGTAAATAACAATAGCTTCTAGGGAATATTTCTGTTGGATAGACATAAAAGACTGACATTAACGACAACTTAAGTAGATTGTATATCAAAAAAAGCTTGTAGAAATTTCAAAACTTGCAATACAGGGAACGTTCTTTTGATATATGACTAATACTGTAGTAAGCTAGATAATAAGTAAAATTAAATTCTGACAGAATGGTAAAAGTTGGCACCGTACTCCCTTTTCATTTCGCATATTAGCTTAGAGAGTTGAAAAAGGAAAATTGATGACTATATGGATTTTCAGTAAACTGAGAAAATAAACAGAACCAATATTCAACTGCAGCAAACCTTCAAGATCCGAAGAACGCGTGGAACACTTTGCTTGATAAGCCTCTGCTTGGCATCATTGCAGTACATCAATCCAACTGTCTCAACATAGATCTCCACATCCTCACAATCAGGCACCTCCATGCTTGACATTGGGGATTGTCTTGAGAGCTTATCAGCAAACCAGGTACTATTTTCTGCAAGGATGTTCCTGTGAACACTCATCTTTACAGCAACACCATCCTTGCCATACAACACAACCTTGAGATCACTCATCTCAAGTTGACCAAATCCAACAGATATCTTATGCTGCTTCTGTGGTCTATCATTCGCTACCTTAGGTGGATTGGGTGTTGAATTTTCCGCTGGCGCGCACTTCTGTTCATCCGAATTGATTCTAGACCTTGTCGGAGTTGAATGCGCTCTTCTCTCTGACGAAATGGTAGGCGCCCTCTGAACCGAAGAGGCCTTTGATGCAAGAGGAGATGCACCCCCTTTAGGCTTTGCCTGCTGATTTTGGTTCTTCATTGTCTTTTGGAGCACGGCCTGCGACGGGCAGCACCAGAATCCTTCTGGTGTTACAGCAATGGGGACATTTCTGATCTTTGTTGCTCGGGCATCAAGGCTCCCAACCTTGAACTCTGTCATGTTGCCTTAGGAAGCTTACGGCCAATGACTTATCTGATATTAACTGTAGAACTAGCACTTGTTCATATACCTGAGCAGCAATCCATAAGAGCAAAATTAGTGAACTCAAGTTTTAAGCAACTAGCTAAAATGGCCATGATAGTGAATGTACGTAATTAAACAAGAAGAGCTGACAATTTAGAGTATCTACTGTATGAGCAGGAAGCAAACCATATAGAACATACATAATTTTCAGTTAAGCCACCTTTTCCTAACCTGCATCTCAGATACTGCAGTTTCTAAGTTAAATCCAAATATTAGGAAATTCATAAGCTTGGAACCTAACATGAACGACCACAAATACCAAAATTTGCAGAGCCTGAAAACAGGACGCTCTATCTTCAGCGAATTGGAACGTCGACCAATGAAAATCACACCTTATAGAGCGGCCAAATTCAACATAATTCACAACTCACAAGCAAACAGTCCTAACTTTTCTTAATAAACTAACAAATGCAAGAACACTGAAGTGCAAAAAGGAAAATGACCAAAGGAGCTAATAATAACATACCTCTGACTGAAGAGGCACTGAGCACAATCCTCCTCCACTCTTCAGTTCCGGGCACGCACCAAGCCCCAATCCTTGAGTAAATTCATGAACTGCAACATCACCAATTCACCAAAAAATCACCTACCATAGGGCAAACCAGGACGAATTCTCCTCAAAAGTTCAAGCTGTCACACAATGGCACAGACTGAACAAATTGCCAAGAAGAGAACAAAATACCTCTTCCCCACCACAGCTGGGCAGCAGCCAGTATTAATCATGAACCAGCTGCAGCATCTAGCCAGGCATGACAAGAATCTCACATCATTTCTTTCTCCCCCAAAGTTGAAAAAGAAGAGAGAGAGAGAGAGACGAAGGCAAGGCAAAGAAAAGAGGCAGCAAGGGGAAAGCAATGGAAGGAAAAGGGCACAAAGCAGCTTCCTTTGAGCTTTACCAGACGAGTGGTGTCCTCCCTTTAACCATCCGAGCTACCACACCGGCCATCATGGCGAGCTTCTCCTCTCTGAAATCTCTCTTCTCTTAGCTTTTCTTTCTTCTTCTCCAGCTCTCTCCTCTAGCTTCTTTGCTTCTTCTCCCCCTTTATCCCTCTTGGCTCTGGGTGCTCTCTCTCTCTCTCTGTTCCTGTTTGTACTACCAGCTCACAGGCAGCAGCACAGAGCACAGACGCTAGTGGCTGGCGACTTGGCTCTTCTTCGTTCTCCTCTGCTCGCATCAGACACCTCACTGGCTAACTCTAACAGTGCCCTAACTTAACCAGGAGTAAAAAAAAAAAACTTATCTTTACCAGTATATCTCCATTGGTTCTTGTGAGGAGGAGCTCCTCCTCTCCTCTCTCACTGTGTGTGACAGGTGGGGCCCGTAGTCAGTGTGAGATCTACTCCACTCTTGGATGCCGCGATCGTTTTGTTTTTACCACCAGCCTCGGCGCTTGGATCATCCGAGCTGGAAGAAGGGTAATTTATCTGGCAGTTGTTTCGCCCCAAAAAGCTTTTTTGATCATCACATGCACGTTTCGATCTTACCATTACCATGATGGATTATACATATATTCACTTGGTTTTTACTGAAAGTAATACTACTGGTAGCACATCAAGATTATTATTTTTCTGTTACTTTAAGCATGTATACATGGATGCATCTGAATAAAAGAATCTTGCAATCAAATTAACCTCGAAGCATGTCGGCATGTTGCTTCAGAAGAAATCATCAGCAAGACACGTTCTTTCTTGCATAATCTTAGTACTATTATGCATGCCCTAGGTGCTAGCACCCTGGAGCAATATGCCAAGGCCCTGTTTGTAAGATTAGCACAGGGCTAATTTTAAGAGCTAATATTTAGTCATGAATTGGTAGGCTAAACATTAGCCTAAGGTGTCATGTTTGGATCCACAGGCTAATTCAAGGCTAAAAGGTGGAGAGAGAATAGAAAGAGAGGGGAGAGAAGGAGAGAGAGAACTGATTTTTTATGGTCCCCACACAAAATTAGCCCCATTAGCACCCCTTGGAGGGGCTAATGTTTTGAGGGGGGCTAATTCATATTAGCCCAAAATTAGCCCACATGTGGATCCTTGAGGGCTAATTTGAGACTAAAAAGTAAGAGCTAAACATTAGTCCATGGAACCAAACAAGGCCCAAGTAAGGTCAAGATCATTTTGAGTACAGGATACTTAACTTAACTGTGAGCATTAGGGAACAGTATAGTACTTAACTGTGAGAGTGAGCATTAGGGAGAAGGAGAAAGATTTGAACTTTGTCTTGAGATATGTGGGACATAATCCTAGTAGGGAGCAGCAGGACAGGACAATGACAAGGCAAAACCTGCAAGAGACACCAAGAAATCCAAGATGCCATCGGAGTTGGCAGGCAGCCAGTGTATGTACTATGCTGGCTTGTACCGTTTGCTTGACCTGACACGAGTAACATTTGCTTTTGGAGTTTTTGAGCCTTGGTGACATTCAGGGATACTACCTGTGAATGCATGGAATTCGAGGTATATACTCTGGTTTCGGAACACAGGTCCAAAAAACTTGCTAAAACTGAGGAGGAATTGGGGGTGTGAAGAGTGGAGTAGAATGCAATGCACGGGTTGCATGTCTTTGGAATTAGAATCTACTACTAGTAGCTAGGAAATGTTAGTTTTGACCGTAATTTTGCACGGTTCTACAACCCGGTGTGTACTCAAAATCAGATAGAATTAGTAATTGTTCGTGCGAGTTTGTTTCGCGGTTTGCAGATCGAAATTGGCATTGGCTTATTATGAGTGTCAGCATCGATGCTTCTGTTCAGTTAAAGATCTGGTTCAAATCTGCAACGCTCTTTCCCTCCTTTTCTTTTTTTTTTTCCTTTCCTTTTTCTTTTTCTTTCCGTCGTTCAAATTGAACAGCAGAAGGTAGCGCCTTGACTCGATGCTTTTGACCTCTCAGATCAGCGACTATGGCTGGTCATGTTCAGTGATCGTAATAATTTCTGCCCTGGTTTTCGATCGACTGTGTGTGTGAACACGGTTCGTTGCAGCTACAAATTGCCATGCCCTTTTGCTTTAGAGAAAAGTCGGTGATCAGATCAGCTAATCAAAGTGGAAAACTAGCTTTCCTCTGGTAAGTGCAGAGATTAGGGTCCGGTTAGTTGGGGTGGAACGGGGCCGATTTGATCGACCTAGATTCAGGAAAAGCACTACTAGCCATTACCTTGGTTGTTGGTCTGAACTGTATCTGCTCAACGTTGAACCAACCAACTACTGGCTGCGTTCTTTTCAGATTCTCCCCACCCTCAACGGTGTTCACGGAAAACGGAGCGATCCATTAGCACATAATAATTAAGTATCTGCTAATTTTTTTTAAAAAAATGGACTAATATGATTTTTTAAGCAACTTTCGTATAGAAACTTTTTACAGAAAAATACACCGTTTAGTAGTTTGAAAAACGTGCTAACGAAAAACGAGGAGAATCTAGTCCTACTAGCCTGAAAAGAACGCAGCCTTCTTTTCCTTCTCCTCCAGAGCTCCAGTAGTCCAGTGCCATTGACACGTTCCGTGCTGCTTGGTACTAGCAGATTGTGTTAAGAGAGACTACATAACAGTATATCGTTGTAATGGAATAACTAGCACAGTGGCCCGCGCAGATTGCGCGGCTAGCATCATTATATTTTCTCTCATATAATAGCATATATGTTTCCTCATTATATTATTCAAATATATTAAAATGACAACATAATTTTAAATTTTGCAATAACTTTACAAAACTACTAATGTGTAATATTCATATTATATTTTATATATGTGTTAGTTATTAATTATTTTTAATATCAAATTTTAGTTATTTATTTTAATTTTTTTAATTGTTATTGTTATTTTCATATAGACTCTATGCTCTTCTTCCAATATTATTTATTTTTTATTTCTGAATTTTTATTATTTCTAATTGTATTTCTATGTGGACCCTAAACTCATATTTTATATTCTTTAATTTTTAATTTCGAATTTTAGTTACTTCTAAATTGTATTCCTATATTTGCATTCCTATATTGACCTTAAACTCTTCTTCCATGTTTTTCTTAATTTTGAATTTTAGTTATTTGTAAATTGTATTTTTATACGGACTCTAAACTCTACTTTTAATTTTATTATGTTTATTCCAAATTTTAGTTAGTTTTAAATTCCTATATGGACTCTATACTCTACTTCTAATATTTCTTATTTTTTAATTCCGAATTTATATTTTTCCTAATTGTATTTCTATATGGACTCTATACTCCACTTCTAATATTCCTTATTTTTACTTCAAATTTCAGTTATTTCCTAATTGTATTTCTATATAGACTCTATACTCTACTTCTATATCCTTATTTTTAATTCCGAATTTCAGTTATTTCCTAATTGTATTTCTATATGGACTCTATATTCTACTACTTCTAATATTCCTTATTTTTAATTCCGAACTTTCAGTTATTTCCTAATTGTATTTCTATAGGGACTCTAGTCTCCTCTTCTAATATTCCTTATTATTTAATTCCGAATTTCAGTTATTTCCTAATTGTAATTCTATATGGACTCCGGTCTCCTCTTCTAATATTCCTTATTTTTTTAATTCCGAATTTAAGTTATTTTCTAATTGTATTTCTATATGGACTCGGTCTCCTCTCTAATATTCCTTATTTTTTTAATTCCGAATTTAAGTTATTTTCTAATTGTATTTTCTATATGGACTCCAGTCTTCTCTTCTAATATTCCTTATTTTTTAATTTCGAATTTCAGCTATTTCTAAATTGTATTTCTATATGGACTCTGATTTTTCTTTTTCTCCGATTAATGTGAGAATTCTAGGCCATGAGAGCGAACGTGAGGCCTCTTTTCTATTCTTTTAATTATATAATAGATCTCCTCTTCTAATATTCCTTATTATTTAATTCCGAATTTCAGTTATTTCCTAATTGTATTTCTATATGGACTCCGGTCTCCTCTTCTAATATTCCTTATTTTTTAATTCCGAATTTAAGTTATTTTCTAATTGTATTTCTATATGGACTCCGGTCTCCTCTTCTAATATTCCTTATTTTTTTAATTCCGAATTTAAGTTATTTTCTAATTGTATTTCTATATGGACTCCAGTCTTCCTCTTCTATATTTCCTTATTTTTTAATTTCGAACGCTATTTCTAATTGTATTTCTATATGGACTCTGATTTTTCTTTTTCTCCGTTAATGTGAGAATTTCTAGGCCATGAGAGCGAACGTGGAGGCTCTTTTTTTCTATTCTTTTAATTATATATAGATAGATAGATTGACATCAGCATGATAGGCATAATAGGTATCGAATCTGGTACCAGATATGATACACCATAAGTATTAAATGTGATACCTATGTATCATGCTGACATCCGCATGGTATTTCCGATAACAAACACGATACCCTGTATATACTAGGTCTGGTATCTAGAGATGATGCTAAAGTTAGCATAGTACATGATATCTGGTAGATATCAGTTCTGATACTATTCTGTTTGGAATGGTAATACCGTTCTGTAATATTCAATATTGTGATCGTGTTTGCGCACGACATGTTACTTAGCTCGTGGGGTCTCATCACGTTTGTGCGAGGGCGCAGCGGGTGGCGTAGCGGGGTGGCGTGGAGTGGCGTTTGCCGCGTTGGAATCTGGAGAGGAGGAGGGGAGCGCCACATGTGATGTTGGCGCGCGCGGCGCGGGCGATGGAAAGCAGCAGCCGGGCCGCGCGCACGGCACGGGCGCACGGATGCATGATTTTCGCGGTGCGCCCGCGTTGGCGCTTTGCTCCCCCTCTCGTCTAGTAATACCCGTCCCGCGTCGCGTGTGCCGCGCCGCGCCGCGCGGCCGGCGAGGCGACTGGGGGGACGGGATTCGGTGACATTTTCCGTGATATTCTCGGTGCATCGAGTCACTGATATGTGGGTCCAGGCACATATGGTTTTCACATGTCGTGACTCAATGTCACCGAATCCCAATCCGACTCGGGTATGCGCGCTGGCGCTGTGGGCTGTGCTCGTCGACTTTCCGTTCTCTGGTCGCAAAAACATACGTACTGACGTACGGGGGTTTTGACGCACGCGCGCGTGCTTCCGGCCGGCTGCGTTGTCGCTCGCTCGTGGTTTGTTGGGTTCGTGTGCTTGGCGTGAAGGTCTCTGTCAAGTGGCGTGCCACATTGTCGTGGTTTGTTTTCCACCAATAGTTTCTGTAGACGCTACCCGTTGGACTGTTAGCTCGTGGCAACAGCTAATCCCATCGGTCGTTGCAAGTAGGCACGCACGCCTTTGGTCCATGGTGATACTCTTGATAATAAGAAACGTAACAGAAGCCCAACACAGATCCATTGTCGTCTAGTCCGGTTAGGATATCTGGCTTTCACCCAGACGACCCGGGTTCAAATCCCGGCAATGGAACATTTCTTTTTGGTTTTTTTTTTTTTTGGTTTCACACTCACGGGCTTCAGTCTGAGCTTAAATAGGCCCACCTCGGTATGCAGTGGGCTTCCTTAGAGGGCCCATATTCACCGTTTCAATGCGGTTCTATTCGTTGTGTTTGGTCTGCCGTCTGCCAGTATTGCCAGCGGTGGGATAATGTGGAGCCATGGCTTGCCTTTTCTAATACCTTGCTACTATAATTGAAATGTTTTATCATACTAATTCATTCATAGAAAATGTTGGTGAAAACTTAGGCTTGGATATAGATACTGTTTCACAGCCACAATTACTGGTTGTTGTAGTAAAAGAGCTGTTGCACAACGCTGTAACAAGCTGCCGAACAAGCCCTTAGCTACTTTGCCGACCTCTGTATTCCATGACAAGCTATTTTTTATTGGTTTCCTTTTAAACGTATTCCGAAAATAAACTATAGCAAGATATACTTTAATTGGTTAAACTATAAATAGACGTCATCATGTCCGTGGACATTTCTAAAAAAAGATGTTTTTTTTTAAGTTTTTGGGGGCTGCTTATACAACGGAATCCCATTAGGACGGGATGATATCGGTTAGGTATCATGCGATTCCTATCACATATCATGTTATACTTCCGAAGTATCAGGTATCAGGCGATTTCTACCACGTGTTAGGTAATACTTGCAAGGTATCAGGGCCGGGCACCAAAAAGCGTCGTCGCTGGTGGTCCCACCGTCTACATCCCGTGCTGGAGCTCGTCGGCGCCAGCCGCATCATCCAGTCCACGCCACGTTGAAGCTCAGCGCGGCGGCCAGGGCCGGCCTTGACTTTTTGGTGGCCCGGTGCGGAACAAAGAATAAAGGCCCCCATTCACCATAAAAATACAAGATAATATTTAAAAACTCATTGTCTTTAACGAATTTCACACTAATAAGTTTAAAATACCAAAAAGAAATATCTTTAGATCATTTAAAACAATTTATTCTAATAGTTCTAGATGCAAAATCAGTGATGATAGTGTCCATAACAATCTCATCCAGCAGCCTCTTCTCAATGCACAAAGTAGCCTATCAGGCCTGATACCATAAGTATTATGTTTTGGAGGCCCAGTGCGGTCGCACTGCCACACTGGTCCAGGGCCGGCCCTGGCAGCAACCACGTCCTCCGTCATCCACGCCCCACCACGCTGGAGCTAGTCGCCGACGGCTGATCCTCCACGTCATGCCAAGTAGGAGCCCGTCGCTGGCGGCTATGTCCTCCTTGCTTTGCGTCTATCCACTCCGATGACAGCTCCGTCCCCGCCCGTCACAACAACCCGCGTCCATCAGCTCCGACGCCGAGCTCGCGCTGCTCCTCAAGTGACACCTCTCTTCGTTCAACGACGGCGATTCAAGCCTCGCGCGCCGCTGCCATCCTCAACTAGCGCGAGTAGCTTGCTTAGCACGACGGTGACACCCATGACCTACAACGATGGACGCCACGCCGCAACCTCGCGCGAAATAGGCTGTCTCCGCCGCAACGGCCACCATGAAATTTGTCCCCACGCCATTCTTATCTATATCCGTAGCCGCGTGAGGTGGGAGAGGATCCCTTCCTGAACGCTAGCAATAGTATCCCGGTATTTAGCATTTTCGTTTTTGAAATCGTATTTTTGGTAGAATAACATAATAAACAATCCAATGGAAATAATTCAGTCGATTAGAAGAACGGACCATAGTATTTTCTCCTTTCACAATGTAAGTCATTCTAGCATTGCCCACATTCATATATATGCTAATGAATCTAGGCACATATATATGTCTAATTTATTAACATCAATATAAATGTGGGAAATGCTAGAATGACTTACATTGTGAAACGGAGGGAATAGATAGTACCACGCTCTGTAGCCTCGTTCCCTAATCCCAGCCAATCTCGACCGTTGATTCCCAATCTACCGGTGGAGACGCCACCATTGCACGCCGAGAAGTTCAGTGTCACTAACTCGTTCAGGCGAGCAGCCGAAAAGCTTATCCCTCTCTCCCATCGCCGCGGCGCGGCCTATCCATCCCTCTCCCCCTCACACGCTCTCCCATGGCCTCTCCCTCACCACCGCCTTCTCCACCTCTCCCTCCCCTCCACCTCCAAGCCCCACCCGCTCCCCTCCTCCACCTCCGCCTCCCCTCCTCCTCCTCCCCGCCGCGCGCCGCTCGCTGGGTGCTATCCGCCTCCGCCGCCGACGCGCCAGAGCTGCACGAGGGCTGCCGAGCCCGTCGAGGCGCCCGCGGAGGACGGGGCGGATGAGGTGGTGGCCGTGGAGGACGAGCTGTCCGGGCTGGCGCTGCGAAAGTACGTGAAGCAACGGCTCCCCGGGGGCTTCGCGGCGCAGCGGATCACCGCCACGGGCCGCCGCAAGACGGCCATCGCCCGCGTCGTGCTCCAGGAGGGCACCGGAAGGGTGTTCATCAACTTCCGCGATGCCAAGGTGTGTGCCCTTGCCCTGCGCGCTTACTTTCCGATTCAATTCGAGAAATGCGCGCTTGCTAATCTCGTAAAACCACCGCAGCAGAGTTTCTCTTTGGTTTGGGGCTGTAGCCTGTAGGCTCTAATTTCATCCTGCATTTGGTTAAATGCACAATTTATGCTTCAGAAATCGGATATTGGATGCAATGCACCAAAAGGAGTAAACTTCACCGTAGAGTAAAATGGAGACTTCAACTAACAGAAGTAGACATTGATGTTTAGCTTTACACAAGCTTGAGGGAGATTGTGAAAACTGCTTGTTTTGTTACACAGATGATGTATCAGGCAACTTCAATAACAGTGAACATTTTAGTTTTGCGTACTTGATGGAGGTTGTGCAAACTGCTTGTTTTGTTACTCAGATGATTAATCTAGTCTTGCATGCTTAGGATGCTCTCAGGGTATGCCTTGATTGGCACCATTGCTTCAGTACTTCACATTGTGGAAAATAACGAATACTGGTTGTCCACTCCACATAGAGGTTTTAACGATGATAATGCATATAGTATCTTTGATAATTTTCTCGAGGATTAAACTATTCGAGGATGTAGATATATTAACTACAGTCAAAATTGAATATTCTATTAAAATAATTAGTCTACTAAACTACACCTAACATTGATATTGATCAAATTACGGTTTTGGGCATAAGTTGTAAATTATTGTGAACTATCTATAAATTGTGGTCACATAGACCAAAACACTAGCTTTCAAGTTTAGACTAATGGCCTGGAATTGGTGTGCACAAGCATACAATATTTTTTGTGAATCTCTCTGCTCAAACATTAAAAATCCGTAGGAGTATTTGCAAGGAAATCCAATGTGGATGGAGTACTGCAAGGTACCCCTGGTGACCCTAGGGTTCGAGAACAGCTACGACGTCTTCGTCAAAGTTCACGGGGGTGGTCTCTCGGGCCAAGCCCAGGCCATTTGCCTCGGCGTCGCCCGTGCACTGGTGAAGATCAGCACCGCAAACAAAGTTACTCTGAGGGGAGAAGGTTTGCTGACAAGAGACACCCGTATAGTTGAAAGGAAGAAGGCTGGTCTTAAGAAGGCACGCAAGCGCCCGCAGTTCTCAAAGCGTTGAGTATGCACATCCTTGTTGTTAGACTCGTTTAAAAGTTTTACATTCCACAGCTTGTATTGGCCCTTCTCTGTCATTTTCTGTGCAAATTCTGTGCTCCTCACCACAGACTTGTAACCTTCGTTCTCTGTAAGCAATTTTATTGAGGTCACAAAAGGCAATTATCTTGAAATCATTCCTGATATCTGATGAGAACAGCTGCTCTCAACTTTACATCCTCATATAGTCACACAAGACAATTATAAAGGTCTTGAATTCTGAATGCAGAGTATTTTTTATACATCTTTTTAGCCAATTACCATGTTGAAAATGCCTTTTTGTAGGGAAACTAGATATAAAATGGCGGCTCTACCATAAAGATCAAATGCAAATATGCACAATTCTGTCAAGTATGCTCTATCTTGTCCATCTGTGAAGTTGTCTCGAATTGTTTCAAATCCAAAAAGAACCATAAAATTTGCTTCCTCCTCTCAAGTCGTAAATGGTTACTGCATCCGTGTCGCCGAAGCTATAAAAGCAATCGAAAATAATCAGAAACGTTTTCCTTTTGTTTTTATAAAAAGGGTAAAAAGTATAAAAAATTTCATGCTTATAAATTTAACTATTTAGTGTTAACTTCAACGTGAATGGTTAGACTTTTCTAAAAGAAAATCTTATATATGTGAATGAGAGATGTATAAGTATTATTTATCAAGAGAGTGGTTGATTATGTTTAGCCATGTGACTTTAAAGTGGGTCCAAGAATAAGTTTAAACTAAAATGATAAAATTGAACAACTAATATGGACATATTAAAACGTCAAAAATTAAACTGAGCCCTAAATAAAACTTTCAGGACCACTTTAGATATTAAAAAAAAAAACGTTGCCTTTTTCACCCCTACTCAAAGCGACCGATCCGTACTAACCCCGACCGAGCCATTCCGACTCGCGCTGGGCGAAACCGGTTAGCCCCAGCCGCTCGAGCCCACCACCGGAGTCCTCCCCGATCTCCGCTCCGTCCATGTCGCCGTCGTCGTCGTCGTCGCTGATCCACGGCATCTCCATCTCCGTCTCCGACGACGAGGAGGCCTCGGGGAGGGTGCGGGTCCGCGTCCGCCGCAAGCGTCACCGCCACCCGGCCTCCGCCGCGCGGCGCCGCCTCCTCCGCCGCGCTCCGCCGCGCCGCGCGGCTGTGCGCCCCGCTCCTCCTCGCCACCCTCGCCGTCTCCCTCCTCCTCTACGAGTCCTACCGCCTCTCCCCGTCCTCCCCCACGCCGCCTCCGGCGGGCAACCTTACCCGCGTCGACCACACCGGCGCCGCCCGCGCCGCCGATGGCGCCCGGAAGCGTGAGTTTATGCCCGATCCTTAAACCCTAAATTGGCGTGGATAAAACTTCGTCTTAGTTTGGCTGTTCATTTGATACTCGGATTCAACGATGTCTGGATGTCGAACTGTGGATATATACTGTATTATATTGCCATCTAAGTTTGTATTGTAGTGAAAAGAGTTTTTAATTAGGCAATGGTCGTAGCAGCAGAGTATAATGTTGACCTGCTTAATCTGACTGTACTTTTATAAAATGCTCGAATAGTTAAAGAAATTCTGTTTATTTCTGCTTTGCATTATGTGTTGTCAATGGTGTCTATTTGCAGTGTATTGCCTAGCGGTTCTAACGTGGTAAATAATTGCAAGTTGGTCAATAAGTATCTAACAGAATGACTAAGCTCATCAATGTGAAGTATGGAGTCCCGACTTTGCCAAATTGAATAGAAGCATGAAAATGTGGTAGGTTGTGACTGGAGGAATGTCAAGCTCATTCTCTTGAGTCGACTTGAGTGTACATTGTTCAGTTTTAGAGATGAGGAGTTGATGGAGGGTTTCACTGAAACAACATCAATCAACTAGATGGGTTCTTCATGGTCCTACTGCACAGTAGTACTGGTAAATTTCTACTACTAGTATTTATAGCTTTCCTAGATCAAGATTTTGACCAATACTTGTTTTAAGTATCTGGGTTTCCAAGGCTTGAGATAAATTTCAGCTTGACTATAACCTAGTGTCTAGCTGATGCTGCTGATGCCCTGATTTACTAATTTATGGTGGAGAGAATTTTTTACATAATTTTGTAGTGAAAGAGGAGAAACTGCACCTGCAATCTCTTATCTGATTAGCATTTCTACCCCATGTATTCTTCTGATCATTGTAAATTTACTTTCCATTTCCTTTGGCTGCTTTTGTTCATTTACACTTTGATAAGATGTGGTCGTTAAAACACATGATTTGCTAACAAATCAGTGATGTTGCATTGACAGCTTGCTTGAAGATTCTTGGTCCCGAGAAGTTGCAGAATCTGGAACCTCCTGAAGTTCGTGAACAAAATCTGTCAGTCAAGAAAGTTGTGTACAAGTCCAGTCTGCTGCATATTGGTGACGAAGATTCATCTCGAACAGAGATATCACGTTTTAACTCATTCACAGGATACCAGACTCTAAATGAAAGAGAAGAAAGTTTCAAGGTTTTGTTTTGGCCTTATTTTGTTCTTGAAAATTATGCAAACTGTGTTTTAGTTGCTCCGAAACTTCATCAGAATTGGTGCTACATCATGTGCAATAGAATTATGGGGATATTGTTTATTACCTACCACTCTCATGTTATGCTTTCCACTGACTTCTACAGATGAAGGAAATCACAACTGTGCATTGTGGCTTCTATAACGAAAATGGAGGGTTCAAAGTTTCTGATGTTGATAAAGATTATATGAGATCTTGTAGTGTTGTTGTGGCCACTTGTGCATTTGGTGGAGGGGATGACCTTCACCAACCAATAGGGATGACAGAAGTATCTACAAAGAAGGTTTGCCATTATCTTTTGTTGGATGTTAATTTATTCTGGTCCTTTCAGGTTTGTTCATAGGCACTTGGGTGTTTTTCTAGGTTTGCTATGTTGCATTCTGGGACGAAGTCACTCGTGCAGCTCAAGAGGAGGAAGGGAACAAGATTGGTGAAAACCTCATGATTGGCCTTTGGCGGATTATTCTTGTGAGAGATCTTCCTTTCTCAGATCAACGATTGAATGGGAAAATTCCCAAGGTATCATTTGAAAGCTTTGTGTACAAATTATCTTCTTAGTTGCAGGATAATATTGGCTCAACTCTTCATATTCAGTTTCATTTTTTCATATTCTGGTAGTCCGTGAATAGAAAGATTCTCAGGGAGCTTCGTAGGAATATCTTAGTTTCGATGATGTCAATGTAGGATATTCATTTTTCAAAGCTGATTTCCGTTTTGGTGATTTTTTTTCTCTTCAGCTGATAAGTCATCGCCTTTTCCCTATGGCAAGATACTCAATTTGGGTGGATTCAAAATCTCAGTTTCGGAAAGATCCACTTGGAGTCCTTGAAGCCCTTCTGTGGCGTTCAAACTCTTCTTTAGCATTATCTGAACATGGAGCTAGGAGTAGTTTGTATGATGAAGGTAAAGCAATTGTTAAGAAGCACAAGGCAACTCCGGAAGAAGTTAAAGTACAATTGGATCAGTACCGACAAGACGGCATTCCAGATGAAAAACGATTCAATGGAAAGAAAGGTTCGCTTCTAGTCTTCTTTTGGTGTGCCTATTTTTATTTCCTTCTTACAGTTGTACCATGTCTTGCATTTTTACAATATTCCAATTTTGATTGGCACTGATCTAATGTTTATTTTCCAATTTGGTTTACTTAGTTCACATGTCGATATACAACAACTTTTACATGGCTCTGTAGCTCTGTTTTTTCATTGGATCACCATCTTTATCTAGTTAATTAAAGGGTTAAGATCCATGCCACTGCAAATGTGGCAAATCAGAAAAATGCCACTACTATTCGCGTTATCGGCCGGGTGCCACTGAAAATTTTTAAAATTGGAACCATGCCACTCCCGTCACTATTTCCATCCTCCTCTCTCACGTCGGCACGGGCAGAAGGCGAGGCAGCGCCGGTGAGCGGCGAGGATGAGGCAGCGCAAGCAAGCGACGAGAGGACGGGGAGAAAGCGAACGGCGAGAGGACGAGGCGGCCGCCGGCGAGGATAGTCGCGAGCGCGGGGAGCGGGCGCGGCCGCGGCCACCGCCAGTGAGGACGGTCGCGGAGGGGCGCAGGGAGGGTGGAAGAGTCCGTCCTCTCGCCGCTCCTTCCCCATCCGCCGCCGTGCTGCCCTCCTCTGGCACCGTACTGCCATCCGCCGCCGTGCTGCCCTCCTCCAGCTGCCCATCCACCGTTGAGATGAAGACGACAAGAACATGAAGACGAAGACGGGAAAATGTGGGGAAATCGTGATGGAGTGGCATGGTTCTAATTTTAGTACATTAACAGTGGCATCTACCCGATTTCATGAATAGTAGTGGCATTTTTCTGATTTGCCACATTTGTAGTGGCATGGATCCAATTAACCCTTAATTAAACACTACTCACACTCAACTAAGTCTTAATCCAATACTAATCACTTTCAGAATTCAGATTCTAGGTTATGTTCTTCCTCATGTCCCAGTTAGTGATCTTTCTATCGTGTAACATAAGATGGTTTGCCATTCATCATTTCATTTACTTTGTGTGAGAAGTCATTTCTGTAGCATTTACAGTGTGGGCCAGGAATTTAAAATGCTGGGGCTCACTTAATAAGGTTGTGTTTAGTTCACGCCAAAATTGAAAGTTTGGTTAAAGTTGGAATGATGTGACGGAAAAGTTGGAAGTTTGTGTGTGTAGGAAAGTTTTGATGTGATGGAAAAGTTGGAAGTTTGAAGAAAAACTTTGAAACTAAACACGGCGTAAGGGGGTGTTCAAGGGGCTAAAGTTTAGCCCCTCTCTCCCAAACACCCCCTTAGTAAAATAACACCCGGTGTTGTAGATAACTTTGGTTGGTGTTACTGCACAGCTGTAGTTGTGCAAAAAGCATAAGCTATAAAGTTGGCCAGGCTGCATGCGTTTAGCATAAAAGCGAGCTCCTTTCTGCACTTGAACCAGTGTCCAGTCCAGTGAGGCAGTGATACAGGACACGGCATGTCTAAAGCCCAGTTACCCCACAGGTGGGCTAAGTAGAACCAGAACCACCGCCCAAAGTAACATAATGTTTCGCCTCAAATCATTCTTGTCCGAAATGAACAGATATGTCCTTGCAATTGCAAGTGGTCCTATGAGCTGATATGTTAGTTAATGAATTTTCTGCCCTTTCTTACAGCTCTCGCAGAAGCTTCAGTTATTGTGAGGGATCATGCCCCTTTGACCAACCTCTTCATGTGCCTTTGGTTCAATGAAGTGGTTAGGTTCACGTCCCGGGATCAGCTGAGCTTCCCTTATGTGCTGAGGCGTCTAAGAATGCCTGGTGTCCACCTGTTCCCGGTGTGCGCCCGCAAAGACCTTGTTAACAGCTTCGGGCATAGGCGCAAGGCGAAGCCTCTTGCCAGGGAGCGAAGATGAGCTTCTGAAACTTACTCTGCCCCTGCAATTTTGGTAATGCAAAGCATCGATCAGATTGACCAGCTTAGTCTGCAGTTGTTATCCCATTCATGAACTCTTGTGTAGCTGAGTTGATGATGCTAACGTAGACAAAGGAGAACTGCTAGTGTTTATAAGTAAGAGAAATGGTTGTAACCATAGTCGTAGAAATGTTCCGATAGAAGAATTCGTTTCTTGCAAGTTGCAATACGATACTGTTCATTGTTTGGCACTTGCAAACGTCGACAGTAGTAGTAGCTCTGTTGTTTATGCAGATACAGCCGTTGGAGGATTTCCGGTCGATTTTGTCCAAATGTGTTCGCCGAGACAGGGTTCAATAAATACCCTGAACTTTACACATACCTTTCGGGATAGTGGAGTACTGTACTACTACTATGCCAGTGTTTAGATCTAAAGTTTGGATCCAAACTTCAGTCATTTTTCATCACATCAACATATCATAAACATTCAATTTTTCAGTCACATCATCTTTAATTTCAACCAAAATTTAAACTTTACGCTGAACTTAAACACAGCCTGCATGTACCTACCTATACTCATCAAGCGTCTCTCTGCCCAACATGGTGTACATGCAAAAGTGAGAGGCTGACATGAGGGAGGGGTACACCGTCACTGCGTGCCAGGACGCATTTATCGTCTTTCATTTACCCGTGTGTCTCTGAACTGAAGAAGGTTGGTAGGCGAAGTGAATGCCTCTGTGGTCTGTGTGTAGTGTGTGCCCGTCTATGGAATGGGCGTGCAGGGAGCCAGAGAGCGTCTGCCTCGCTTTGCCAAACGCTTCCAGGCAAAAACTTCTGCTGGACCATGGCGATAAACTTCTGCAGGACCATGACGTTCTTCTGATTGAGACAATGTCCTGTTCTTGTTACTGTACTACTCGGTGGAGCAGACGTAACAGTGGACGTTTTGATGAGCTACAGTTGAGAGATCGTGTTCGGTGTTCCGTCCTCCCTTCCGAGGAGGCACATTTGCAAATGATTTGACGCTTCCTATTGCCACATTTGGGAACGTGATAGTGATACTTCATACTACTAATTCATACTTCATACTATTAAGGCTGTGTTTAGATTTAAAGTTTGGATCCAAACTTCAGTCCTTTTCCATCACATCAACCTGTCATATACACAAACTTTTCAGTCATATCATCTCTAATTTCAACTAAAATCCAAACTTTGCGCTGAACTAAACACAGCAGTAGTAGTAGTACAAATTGGAGTTCAGCAGTAGTAGTAGTACAAATTGCACCAAAAGCAGTTCAATTCCTCAGCTTTGACTTTTGACGCCTTTCTTTTTATTAGTATTAGTATTTCTTTTGCCGTCAACTAGTGTCATGGGTGATCATGATTCATGAAAGGATGAACTCAAAGGAAGTCGCCGGTGGGTGGTGGTGGCCGTCGAATCCAATGCCGCTTTGGAGAGTTCTCTCGCACTGTACCAAGTGCCACCCCCACGTATCCGAAGCGTCGGCATCCCAAGTCCCAGAGCCCACGCACGCACCAGCAAATTTATCCACAAAACGCTCGTCTTTCTGGCACAAAAGATGGCTGCGAAACTCGGCCTTTCGCCGCTTTTCCCCTCTCTTTTTTCCTGCCATTTTCTTCCGTTGCGTCTTGCGTGCAGCAGCAGCAGCAACAAAGCCACACAAGGTATCTGGCTTTCCCTTTGGCTCTTCTCGTGTAACCTTTCTCTTTAGATTTCTTTCTCTTCTCGCGTTTCTCTGTCTCAATCGCCGTGTAAAAAATGAGTAAAAAGATTAGCCGCACGTAGCAGCACTGAACCCTCGCTCCGCTTTTGCTACGGGAGAAGCGAAGCAAGCCCAGGATTCGCGGCCGGTGTGCGTGTGTGAGATACGCCATGTTCTTCTCGCAGTCGCAGGCAGGAGTAGATTATTAGAGCAAGTTCAATAGTATAGCCCACTACTAGCTCCAATTCATCTATAGCCAATCTAATAGCCAATTTATACAATAGTTGCTTACTATACTATTAATATCTGGTCCCACCTGTCATACACACACCATATCTTGGAGTCCGTGCTGCAGCTGGCTACAGATCTGTAGCCCGCTGCTCTTCTCTCTCCTCTATTATCTCATTAAAATATGTTTCTAGCTGGCTTATAGCCTGCTATTGTACCTGCTCTTAGAGCACCCGCAATGGTAAAGTAAGGTGCTCTTTATAAAACATGTGCATCTCAGCAATAGGCTAGATTAATAGTAAACCACCTCAATAGTATGTCTATATGGGTATCTATAGCTCTCTCATGCATTGTCTCGTTTTTCTCTATAGACTATTTCTAGGTTAGTAGATAGCTTTGCTCTCTCTCTTCATTTAATATCTTCCAAGTAGAAAAATATGTTGACATGGATCTCTTGTAGAGAGCCTATAGATAATCATTGCGGGTGCCCTTGCTATTATGCTGGCGGTTTGGTCACTTTAAAGCAAAGCGACCTGTGTTTGTGTTGGTAATTGTGATGGGTTTGGAGGCTTTCTGTCATCAAAGCCTACTCCTATGGTTTTCTGCGTCAAATCTTCCTTCTGACACGGGTTTTTTTACTTTGGAGTACAGTAACTGCTTATGTACAGTAAAATATTTGGGGATGAGATGTTCATTGGTGCAGCTTGCTTGAAAACCAAGTACTGTACTGTTTTTTCTGCGTCGAGAAACCGGTTAGCATTAATGACAGCATACTCAGATGACAAATGCATTCATACTCAGATGACAGATGACAGCATACTCACTATTTTTCAGCACTTCTGTCTCCCCTTGATACTGTAGCTGTTCAAGGGTGAGTTGGGTAGGTTACTGTTGTTGAGACTTCACAAGATCAGGTGATCAGGTCATGACACATTGACACTAAATACATTCATGAGCTGGTTTATTTACACCTTAAAGGCACATGCTCCTATTACATGATGGAACTCTTCATGAACGTAGTACTATGCACTCGTAGTAGTAGTAGTAATGGCCAAGAACACCTAACACAGCAACAGTGCAATGCACTCGTCGGTAAAAAGCTGAAAAGAGGCTGTGAAAGTTAGACCACCGTGGTGATTAATCATCAGCTAATGGTAGCATCTTTGCATCAAAGAGTATATCCAACTGTATCCAACTATCAGTAGTATGATATCCATGGTGGTCGTGGACCTTTGCTCCCAAAAAAAGACATTGGATTCGCGTGTCTTTTGACCTTGCAATAAAGAACACAACAACACCCGGGCTCGCTGGCCAAGACCAAGAGAGCAGAAGCAGAGACCTTGGGTTTTGGAGAGACCCAAGAAAATGAGATGGACGGACGGATGGATACCGATGGATTTGATAGAAAGAAAGAGCTGTCTCTGCAGTGCACACACACATGCATCTTTTGGGATCTCAAGAAGATCCATGCATGCAATGCAACGATATGCAGCAAATGAGATGCATTTGCATGTGCCAGTGGCAAGCAAGCAAAGGGGCAAAGCATAGTCTACTCCATCTCCATGTGACATTTGACATTGGAAATCAAGATTCCAAGCTCCATCACACACGCCCTGTGACTACGAGCATGTCTGTCTGGACTGCCAGTCTTGTTCTTGTCGGTAAAGAAAAAATGAATCTTTTTTTTTCAACACTCTCAATCTCGCTGTTTGCACAGTGATTTAACTTAATCACTGATGAGAGTAGTAGAAGTACTCCCCCCGTCTTCTAATATACTCCCTCCGTCCCAAAAAAAAAAAAGACAAACCCTGATTTCCGTGTCCAACGTTTGACCGTCCGTCTTATTTGAAAAAATTATGAAAAAAATTAAAAAGATAAGTCACGCATAAAGTATTAATCATGTTTTATCATCTAACAACAATGAAAATACTAATTATAAAAAATTTTCATATAAGACGGACAGTCAAACGTTGGCACGGAAACCTACGGTTTACCTTTTTTTGGGACGGAGGGAGTAATTGATTTTGACATTTTGCTTGCACTGTTTGAGCATTCGTCTTATTTAAATTTTTTTGAAATTATTATTTATTTTTTTGACTTACTTTATTGTCCAAAGTACTTTATGCATAAATTTTTTGAGTAAGCCGAGTAGTCAAACAGTGTAAGTAAAATGTTAAAATTTCTTATATTATAGGACGGAGGGAGTATCAAAATCTCTTATATTATGGGATGGAGGGAGTACTATAGTGGGAATAGGGTGAACAGTAATGTAACATGAAAATGCTTACTCAGGATTTTGGTGCAGGGTGAGATGTGATTAATACTTTAATCATCATGTGATGCAGTGGCCAATCATGGATGGATTGACTTGGACATGCCATGTGGTGGCTTGTGAAAAGATGGCAGGAGCACCTACATATCCATCAATTCACAACCCAAGGAAGAGCAAGAGGAGCAGTGAGCATGTACACTCTGCCATAGCTGACCCTGGAGAAGCTGGGCCTTCTTCCATGGTGGCAGGCCATTGCCGGATGGGGAGCAAAGCAATGCTGGTTTTGTCCTCGTGTACATTAGGGCTGGGCAGTTTGTAATAACGTGATGGTACTGTGTCCAAAGCTGCAGATTGGCCATGGTATTGGCATGGCATGGCATGGCTTGTGTGTGCCTAATTTAAGAAGCGCATGGAAATCAAACCAAAGTTTGGCACGGTTCAAAAATTGTCTGCCGTCTGGGTGTCATATAAAACAGGGCACACCAGTATTTTCATTCAAGTGGTAGTAGGCAACAAGAACATGGCATGTAAAGGGAGTTAGTAGAGTGTTCTCTATTTTATATATATGGCCGGACACAATGAGATGATCTCGTGGCCATCTGTTATAGTACTAACCATTTGTTAGATACTCTGCGAGATGAAAGTTATTGGTTCTCATGTGTAGCAATCATAAGACATTCTGCACAGTATTCCTCTTTACATTAATTTGCTTGAATTGACAGTGTTTCTCATATCTTTAATTAACATCGTCTGCGTTGTGCATGCTAACGTTAATAAAAGTTCTCGATCGGGGATGTCACACGCCACGGCACGCATGTGGAGCCATGACCTTGAACCCTAAAGAGCGGTGTGAAATGCCTACTTGAAATCTACTATGTTCATTCTTAGGTTTTTCGTTATAAAGGTGATTTTTAGATAAGATTTATAATAAGTGATAAAAGAGTAGTAATTTGCATAGGAGGATAGACGACACACCCAATTCATCACCCAATTCATCGTACTTCGAGTAGTAGCAAATCACTTGTTAACGATTCCATAGTCAGTAAAGCAACAAATAACTAAGTATGACCAACCGGTTTAGTTTTTTACGGTGAAAACCGTTCGCTCGTGTTCTGAGTGTCCGATTCAATACGAATGCTCGAATTCTTCTTATTTTTTTCCAAGCAGTATCAGTATATTTATACCGCTTTTCAAAAAAAAAGTCGGTATAAACATTTTTATTTACTTTTTTGTGCAATTCATCTGCACGAACGAACCACGCCGTGGCACATGTACAAAGCCGCTATCACCACAGAGGATCAGCAAAAGCCTCCCACTTTTCCCGGCACGGCCAAACCTGCCTGACCTACCACCCCCCAAATCCCATGCGCCCGCGACGCCCCAAACCACACCACCACCAACCGCTCGCCGCCGCCGCGCGGCTGATTATTCCTGTGACAAACCGAGCGGCGTCTCGCCGCAGACGACAAGTGCTCGCCTCTCTCTCCCGTTGCTTCCCTTTCGAGAGGTGAAGTGCCAGGAGACGACGAGGAGGGCGTTGGATTAGCGAGAGAACAAGGAGAAGCGCCCAACAGGAGAGGAGCTGATATCCTTTATCCTCCTCTCCTTGCTTGCTTTCGTCCCTTTTGAGGATTGTTAGTGTAGCAGTAGTAGTACTTGCTTTTGTTCCATTCTTCAGGGTTTGTGCCCCTAAAGAATGGCTTAAACATTCTTTCGGCAAATGCGTGTGGCCTTGTCTTTAATGACTGTTTGTCTTAGTAGAGGGAGTAGGTTCTAGCCTTTTGTTCCTGTAGTTTGTACTACTACTAGGATCATTTCAGGTTTGGGTTGCTTTTTCAAAGACAAATTGCACGAAATATATTCTTTTCTGCATGTTTTGTTTATTAGTGTAAACATTATTGTTTGCATGAAATGTTCAGTGACGCATTCGGTACTGTTTTCACAAAAAATTTTTACCTTAAGAGAATAAGAGTTTGTATCTTCTCTTTAGAAAATCGTACAGAGGATCATGTGTCCATCTCTTTTTTTTTTAATGTTTTGTTTAGTGTTCAAATTGTTGCATGAAATGTTTACAATGTCACATTGGATACTGTCTTAAACATTATTTTAACTTACAACTACTCCATCTGTCCCAAAATATTTTTGAATGGAGGGGAGTTTCTCTTTTTATTTTACAAACAATTATGTATACAGCGGCATGCAGACTCGAAAACTGTACTACATTTTACGGATTGGCAAGTGCCAACCTTTGGGTAATATAGGCGTTATGGTACATCACGATTGCTTGAGACTCAGGAGTCAGGAATTCAAGATAGCTGCACCAACCCATTGCAAATTTGCAATGCAAAAGGAATATATGAGATGGTTGGTTGCGTTAGTGATGAGTTCCCTTTACTTCCAAATGCCAACCAATTTTAGTTTGTACAATCAATGTGTGGTACTATCACGGGATAGTATATGTAGCGTAAACCTATAAACTATTGTAGGATACACAAATGGATGTCTGGAATTTGTTCACGTCCCCCTGATTAATCTTTTACTTCTAGATTAAAGTATGATTATTTTTTTATTGGCTAAATCTCAGATGATAATTTGTGTATCATATAACAGTTTTCAGGTTTGCATTACATACAGATGGTTTACACTACATAATTTCTCTGCTATCGTTGTGTCTCTATCTCCAGGCCATTTCTAGTCTTCTCTATATGAACCAATGGGAAGTTGGCTTGCATTGCATCATTGTTGACCATAGTGGAAGGACGAGTGAGGATTAACAAGTGGACTCATTAGTCATTAGTCATGGTGGTTAGTATGCACGTACGCTGATTAATTTGAAACAAACCAATAATGATGCCCTTCTCCAAATGGCACTGCAGACTACCTGCTCTCGGCTCATTTGCTGGTCTGTCAGTATCATAAAACAAACTCATCGCAGGGCAGAAAAAACTATTATGGTCACAAAGATTTCTGAAGAGCTATGTCAGGCACATCTGGAAACCTGCCTCCAAAGTGCAATTTCAACATACTACTACTAATATTCTGATGCTGAAATCCCTCAACCAAGTTTGGTAAACAATAACCTAAATTAACAATGCTGATGTTTTGTCGGTTAGGTATGCAAGCTTGGCTCTATTAGCAGCTGGATGCAGTAATCCTGAGTTAATATAATCCCACAATCTTACTGCTGCTCACAACCCCAAAAACTGTACTCGAGGTTGGTTGAGGTAGAAAGCCTAAGACACATATAACCAAGCTGATGTTAAAAAAAAAAAAAAGCTAACCTTTTCCTAGTTTTGCAAGCTGCAGAATACAAAGAAGCCGGGAGGGATTAAAATTTTCAGACCTGTGGATGCAAAAAAGGTACAGTGATTAGTGTATACTACTACTACTCCATTTATCCAGCGAAGAACCAAGGGAAAAGTTGTGCGTGTCATTTTCACGAGATGTCACAGTCAACGGCCTTTTTGCAGGCGCCCTAAACACTAGTGTGCGTCACTGGTTGTGGCTGTGCTGTATATAACGCAGAGTGCGGGGTTTCTGCAGAGCTGGAGTGGAGAAAGGAGAGACCTTTCCATTCCCTCTCTGAAAAAACAACAATTTAGTTTTTGACCTGAAGGGTGGTAGTAGTGGGCTAGTTGGCGGTAGATGGCATTGACACTGGTTGCCAAGCACAGTGCAGGTTTTGTTGGAGCCTAGTGTGGCTTCAGAGCTCAGAAGCAGCCACATTTCTGCATTCTTGGATCATTTGGAGCTCTCCTTGCTTGTTGTTGGGTCTCTTCTCTTTCCTGCTTCCGAGTTCTGTGAGCCAGCCAACTAATCTCTGTAAGTTCCACTATCTTGTTCTTATTTCTCCTGCTCCTTTGCCTCCAAGGATATGGCTACTACTGCTTGATGTCCTGTTGCTTAGAGTGTTCTTGGCTGGTTGCTTTCAGTTCTTGATTGGTTCATACCTTGGTGCCAAGAAATGGAGGTGGAGGCAATGGAGAAGAAGGGACACAGAGCCTTTGCTAAGGCAATTAAGTCTTTCGGTTCTTCAGAAAGGCATAAGCGTTCTAAGAGGTTTGTGTATTTGGATTTTTTTTCTGCAAAGTTCTCTGTTTCTGTTGTTACGAATGCTAATAACGAGATCTAGATGTTTTTCTATGGCAGTGATCTTGAGGATATGTGTGCTAAAGATGCGCTGTATGCTTCAGATAAAACATGCATTCAGCCTAAGCCAGTGAGTTTATTTTCTGTTCTCTGTTCTGTCTTCCACGTTTTTCTACTGTATTCTGCAGTAAATGCATAATAGTTCTTCATAGTTTCAGCAATTTTGAGCATTCTGTGTTCTGGTTTACTCCTCAGGATGCTGTAAAAGTTAAGGTAAAAAGTGATATCAACGCTGAAGTGCAACCTGGGAGAGGAGCGCAGAGCTTCTTGAGAAAAGAGGTAATGAGTGTAAAATGCTGTTTTTCTTCATTGATTTTATCGCCAACCTCCCCTTTCTGGGCTTAAAAATCTTTTTTAGTAGGAAAAGAAAAGAATCACATTTCAATTACAGACAGGAGGTTGCATTTCCTTTTTGTATCTCCATGCTTGCCAAATGGCACATTTTTTTTTTAAATTTTCGTTTTTGGCCGAACAATGCAAATCCTTAAACCAGTCAGGTTTTTTGTTTGTTTTACAAACAAAGCATGATTTTTCCCAGTGAAAAATAGTCCTGGTAAAAATTTCCCTGCAAATGGTCTAGGATAATGTTACTTTTCTGCTGAATTCAACATAGTTTAGACTCATCATGATGGCCTGATGCAGATTCTCCAGCTAGAAAAGCACCTCAAGGATCAGCAGGTCATGCGTGGCGCCCTGGAGAAAGCTCTGGGACCGAACGCTACTGCTGCTCCAGTCAACGTATCAAACGAGAATCCAATGCCAAAGGTAACTCCTTTGCCTAACCACATGAATGAGAATTCACCAATTGTAAGTTTTTAACCCCTTACCTGAGCAATACTGATCTGAAGATAAAATGGTTTTTTTTTCAGGATGCCAAAGAACTTATCAGGGAGATTGCTACACTAGAGCTTGAGGTCAAGAACATGGAGCAGTATATCCTTACCCTGTACAGGAAGGCCTTTGAGCAGCAAGTGCCCACATTTTCCCCTCCTGACCACCGGGGAGCTCCGAAGCCGCCGGTACCGGCGATGGCGGCAGTGAGCTCGCAGCTTGTGCAGCTGCAGAAATCACCCAGTGTCAAGGCATCTCGCAAGAACAACAGAGCTGACGCAATGCTGCGATCCAGCTACCCGCCACCGTCCCGTAGGACGTTGAACGATCCAGTGATGACGGATTGCTCTACGTCGGGTTGCTCTAGCAGGCTAGGTGAATCTGATGTTCTCCGGTGCCAGTCTGCGTTGTCGTACCGCGGCATTTGTTCGTCCAGGATTTCACCATCGGAGGACAGTCTTGCGAGAGCTCTTCGGTCATGCCACTCTCAACCTTTCTCATTTCTGGAGGTAATGATTCACACTGCATTTTTTTTTACTAATTACAAGTCCTCGTGCATGATAAGAAATGATGGGTACAGTGTGGTTATGAGATTATGCGCAACATAACAGGTTGTGAAAGTTTCCGTCTGGACCTGTATAAGATTCTAAGTTGCTTGTTTTTATGAATTTTGTGAGCAGGAAGGAGAGAGTACTGCAGCAGGAGTGATAAGCTTAGCAGAGTATCTAGGCACTAATGTAGCTGACCACATTCCTGAAACTCCCAACAACCTATCGGAGGAGATGGTGAGATGCATGGCAGGGGTGTACTGCAAACTTGCAGATCCCCCTTTGGTTCACCACGGCTCGTCGTCTTCGCCAACGTCATCGTTCTCCTCGACGAGTGCGATATCCCCGCAGTATCTGGGGGATATCTGGAGTCCCAATTACAAGAGAGAATCTACTCTGGACTCTCGTTTGATAAACCCTTTCCATGTTGAGGGGTTGAAGGAGTTCAGTGGACCATACAATACAATGGTTGAGGTTCCACTGATTTGCCGCGATAGTCGGAGGCTAAAAGAAGTTGAGGATCTGCTCCAGACTTACAAGTGAGCTGTTCTTTCTTGTCTCTGTTTGGTGAATGCAGATATTTTTCTTATATGTTCAATGTCCTAATACGATATACTGAATTGTATACTTCAGGTTGATTTTGTACCGGTTGGAAACCGTCGATCTCAGGAGAATGACGAACGAAGAAAAGATTGCATTCTGGGTCAACATACACAACGCTCTGCTGATGCATGTAATGCTTCTACTGTTTCAGTTCACTACAAATTTCTAGCATTGTCTCAAGTTTTTTTTTTTTGTTAATGGGTATAATTTGTACTACCTCCACAGGCTTATCTAAAGTATGGCGTCCCACAGAACAATCTGAAGAAGACATCACTTCTTGTTAAGGTAAAGCGAAAACATTTTCCTTTGTAGAATCAATGGAATGCACCTTTCGTGTACTTAATTCAGACGAAGTTTCTTCTTTCCCTGACATCTGTTCACCACAGGCTGCCTGCAAAATTGCTGGACGGAGCATCAATGTAGCTGTTATCCAGAGCATGGTTCTTGGATGCAACACACACTGTCCTGGACAGGTAAAGCAAACATGATTATTAGGTCAACACTAGTTAAAAGTGTAATATTCACACTGTACTGATTATATAGCAAGCATGCTAATTCTATGTGTTGTTCCTTTTAATGCAGTGGTTACGTACTTTGCTTCACCCAAGGATCAAAAGCAAAGTGGGCAAAGTAGGGCATGTGTGGCAAGCCTTTGCCGTTGCACAATCAGAGCCTCTTTTACGCTTTGCGCTTTGTTCAGGAAGCCATTCTGATCCCGCGGTAAGCTCATTGCGTTTTCTCAAATTGGTGTCATCTTCATTGTACCTCGATCTATTTTAAACTAACCAATGCTTCCTTTTATCAAGCCATACTTGAGTAATTCAACCCTTTTTAGCTTTTAGGCACAAATTCGGTATGAAAAAGTCTCACGTGTCCTGAGGAAATCATACCCTGACACATTGTCAAAACATGCTAATGAAATGAAAACCTTTCACTGATTGGGGAATATTGTTAGGAATCATTCAATCATTCTCCATGTTTGGAATCTCTCACCAAAGTTACTGCAGGCATTATTACTTGGTGGTGCCAACTACTGCCAAGCCAGTCAATCCCCTTTAGTCACAATCATCTCACAAACTCCTCTTTTTCTGCAGGTGAGAGTGTACACTCCAAAGAGGCTGTTCCATCAACTGGAGGCTGCCAAGGAGGAGTTCATCCGGGCAACGGTGGGCATCTGGAAGGAGCAGAAAATACTGCTTCCAAAGCTCGTCGAGGCGTATGCGAAAGACGTCAAGCTCTCGTCGCAGGGCCTTGTCGACATGGTGCAGCGCTACCTCCCGGAGAGCTTGAGGATGGCAATGCAGAAGTGCCAGCAGAGCAGATCCAGCAAGATCATAGAATGGGTGCCTCATAACCTGAATTTCCGGTATCTGCTGTCCAGGGACCTGGCATTTCCTCACCTGAACTGACTAATCTTACTGCTCTCTGCTCAAATAGGCTGTGAAATGAGCTGAAGTATATGCATTGTATCATATAGATTTAGACGTAAGGATTGTGTAGGGTTGATGTGTGAGTAGTGTTTATCTTTGCCTGTAAAAATTTTTGTAGATGAACAGTAAAAGGGGAAGAAATGAGAAAGAAGCATCCTTTGGTTATCTGACAATTTCGGTATGTTGTGTCATTGTGTGCCATGTTAAGCCTCTTTGTGTGGGCCGAAATGCAGGTTTAATTTTTCGGCCATGTTGGACTGACTTGATTACATAGATGGGCCAGGACTTTTGCCCATCCAAACAACCAAGGTTCAGACCATTTGATAGCTGACAAATGTTTAGGTAACAATAATCTATTTGGGCTAAGAGAACACCACATCGGGGTTTTTTTTTGGCAGTTTCAGAGCTGAAGATTCCAAATGAACACTGGGCTATAAAGAAAGCTACTATCTCAATTCAGAGCACATTGGACGGTGTGTTAGCTAGAGATTGGAGAATATATTTTGCTATCTTGGTAGATTAATCGATTGATTATTCTCTTATTCAGATGAGTCTGTCGACTCTTGTGTTCTGAACTTTTGATCCACATGCCATTCAACAATTTCAGTTTTAGAAGATGCAAAAGGCACAAATATTAGTTATGAGCTTAGGCAGTGATTTGGCAGTTGGTAGCACACCATTTCTTATACTTTATAATAGTAGTAGTAGTATCATTTATATTTACATTTAAATCTACCTACATTTTCTTCTCATGTTTTTGGCGCCTAAATTAACCGCACCAAGAACGGACGCAGGCTGGCTATCGTTGCTACAGATCACAACGCAAGCGCAAGCTCAAAGCATCACAAGGATTCCCAGCCGTCCGATCGAGCTCGGGCGGCCGGGCCCACACGTCACCCCTAGCGTGGGACCCACTGTCAGTGAGACAGTGCACTGATGCTTCTCGCTGTCTCGAGGTCGTGGCCATGGCGGCGAGGCCGGGGCGCTCTACTCGGCCTCCGGAATGGCGGTCAGGTCGGGAGAGAACTTGCTCGCCCTCACGCCTCGCGACGCCACCGCCAGCTTCCGCGCACCGCCGGCTTGGGCGCGGCCGCCGCCACCGCCGTGTCATCCTCCTCGGGGAGGGGGAACACGAGCGGGCGCCACCGCGCCGCGCCGGCGACGGCCTCCCGCGGGGGAGGATGCCGCCGCCGCCGCGGCGGCCTTGACGAGGGCGGCGCTGGCCTTCACCGCCAGCGCGGCGACCTCCTCGCGGGTGAGGCTGCGGCGCCGCGCCTCGGCGGGGAGCACGAAGTAGATCTGCCCAGGGAGGAGCTCCTCGTCGCCGGGCACGGCCACGACACGCCCCTCAAACCCGACCCCATCCGCGTCGCAGAGGAACCACCCCTCGCCGGCCTCCTCCAGCGCCATCGCCGCCGTCGCCGGCTGCGAGTACTCCCTCAGCTCGCCGCCAGGCATCACCACCCTCGCCGTCGCCGCCCCCTCCGCCACCGCGTCGCACGACACGCAGATGCCCATTGCCGCAGTATATGATGATATATACTTCTCTCTACGAATTGACCGAAATTCTCTTTCCTCGATCGGTTGCTTTGCTTCTGACGCTGGGGTGGATCGCTGTGCCGCGCCTGTCCGATCGATCTCTTTTGCTGCCGTGGTGTGTGCCGGAGACGGCGACGAGGGCGAGGAGGGTATATATAGCGGGGGCGGGAGGTAGACGACGAGGGGGAGGAGGGAGGGTGAAGTGTCGTGTAGGCGGGAATGGGGGCAGCACAGGCTGGAGGTTCGCTGCGGGTTGCGATTTGGCGGGGTTCTATGGGTAAACGTGGTCAGAGGCTCTGGATTAAATAAGCCATTAGGACTGTATCCGTAGCATTAAATAAGCTGTCATCTATGATAAAAAATGATGTGACAAGTAAATAAATGAAGAAGGAGAAGGAAACCGTGTCTTACATGAGACATGATTTCTACACAACATCTAATACAATATGTGGTGTTTGCAGTGGAATAGTAGTGTCTAGTACTAGTTTCTTGATGACGTAGAGTTTATAGAAACTATGTCTTGGGTTGGAAATGGTTTTAGAGTATGTTATCTGAAACTGAAGTTCCTGTGTCCTGATTAAGCAGAGGGTGTTGTTGTTGCGAACTTGCGATTATATTTGGCCAGCTAGATTAGCTTTGCCGGTCAATTGCACGTACATGTACGTTGGCTTGGATTGGCTGGATAGGATGTACAAGACACTATCCGACGAGGACAAGAGCGCGTCAGATTTAGATCTGATGGTTGCAAATCACGTGGATTATACTCTCTCCATGACTCCATTCGGAGCCCCCGTTATTTTCAACTTACTTATCGGATTATTTGTTTATCAGTTTTATTTTTTAAAATTAATTAATTAATATTCCTACAATCGAGTAACTATCCATGACAGTAATCCAATGAATAATTTGTTTCAAACGCTACTTTAAGATGACGTTTCACATAGGCACCTAAAAACTTTTCTCATAAACATATCAACAAAAGCTAATTTTGGTAGGAGTATGTGCAAACAACACAGGTAGATTTGTCTAAAAAAAATCTTCTCACTTAATAACACGCACTCCGAATATCTAGCCTGATTAGCCGGAGTAATTTTTTTTCGAACACGCAAAACAATTGCATGCACGTTAATATATTAGAAGAAGTAGAGTTACTGTTACACAACACAACCGACCAAATCGGTCGTTGCCGATTACAGGAAAAGGATTTTGAACGGAAAAAGTGAGTTAAAACTAAGATCTAAAAGTTGTTGCTCCTATCTAGCGAGAGGGGTGGCATAGGAGCCGCCTATAGGTCCCCAAACGAGGTGGCACCAAGGAGAGACCAAAGATAACCCTGCTGGTGAATGGACTACGTAACCATCGAGACTGGTGAAAGAAAAAAAAGTTAAAAACCCTGGTGTTCCGCTCTTTCCAAAGTTGCCAGGAAACTAAGAGAACCGGAGAATCGAAACCCTTGTGAAGATGCACAAGCAGGTGAGTCTAGCCGGAGTAAATATTCTGTACTACACGGGAAAAATACGATCAACTTGAGTGCAATGAGATTTTTCTCCTTCGGTCTTTCAAAAACTGAGATATTTTTTCCCCTTTGATCCCTCCAATTAATACACAGCGACTTTCACTTTCCATCTCACACCAAAACCACGGTCGCAAACGTAGAGATCGAGCTAGCGTCCGTCCGTATTGCAGAAGCTTCTTTTGCTTCGCTGGGATCTTCCCCTCTCGTCGTCGTCTTCCGCTGCATCCGTCGTCACCTCGCGACCCTTTCAGTTGCAGATAGGCCCAAAAGGCTAGCGCATTTTGTTGGTGTGCGTAGCCAACCCGCGCGCGCGCGCGTCTCCGGTCCGGGGAGCGAGGCGCGCGTACGTACGTACGTGGGGGCCGGAGTGGCCGCGCGCGGGCGCCGTTGCTGCCCCTCGTCACGGGGGTAGGGGGACGCGCGGACAAGCCTCGGCAGCGGGGAGCCGGACGCGGAGATCACGTGGCGGCATGGGCGTCCTAAGGCTTTTTGACGTATAGTAGAGGAGGTAGCCTGTGCCATTGATGGATGAGAGTACGTAGGAGTACTTTGCTAAAGTAGTAGTATCTGGGTTCAGCGAACGCTGAGCGGTTTCGTTTCTGTGCGTGGATTCGTCACCGTCGGTTACGCATAGGACAAGCTGCGTCCGTGGAATGGAATAGAGTGGTGGAGTCACTCTCTTAGCTCGATCACTAACATGGATTCATAAATTGGCGTGGCTGCATATGGAACGCAGCTAGCAAGCGTATATGGAAACCAGCAAATTAGTAGTACCATCAAACAGATGGATTTCGCGCCGATCGCCCATGCATCATGCATGTAACTCAAGCGACTGGCTAGCTTATCCATAAGTCTGCCGCAAACTCATGCGCATATGGTCCGTGGAACAGAAATACAGATCAGGCCAGTCCAAACTCCAAAGTTCAAAATCCAAACATGGGGGGTGTCCGGTTGGGGAGCAAAAACTCGCGTCAAGAAGGACGCCAAAAAGAGGCGCGGCACGCACCGGCACCATTTTCCAGGCCCATGCATGCATGCATGCACCGATATTATGCACGCAGTCACGCACTAGACGATCGATCAATCCGTGCAGAGCGCCAGAGATAACGTACTTAAATTATCCCAGCACAAACGAGTAAACGACGAATACTACCCTACGACGCCACAGACCGCCACCGGCGTCCGCATTCGGTTTTTGGCTAGCACTCGCAGCAGAGCCCCGGGTTGTTGGGTCACTGCGCGCGTGGCGCCGTGCATGCGCGCGACGAAACGATCGGTGGTGATCGATCCATGATCTGCCTTGCCCCAACCGGGCGCCGGCCACGTATATACGCCCCCACCCCGTTGGCGCACGACGCACACGCGCACATGCCGCCCGGCACGCAGGGCCGCGGTGCCCGGCTCGCGGGGCGCCACCCCGCGCTGCACGACTGCCCACCCGGTCCCTTCCCCTGCCTGCCGGCCCAACCGATCCCCCGTGCGCGCGCGCACCAAACCGACCATCCCGACGCCGAATCGCGTGGTGTGTCGCGTGCGTGCGCGCCCGTCTCGCTCTCGGACGCTCGCGCTCGCGGAGTCGCGGACTCGCGGGGGTTCGGCCAGTTTCCGCGAACGTTCGCGCGGCGGAGGGCGGAGGGCGGAGAGTAGATCCTGTCCGCTGCTGCGTGGACCGGAGGCGGGCCGCGGGGGAGGCAGGCGGAATCTTGGGGCGGCCAGTCGGCACGCACGTCTCAACGTGGCCCAGATGCGATCCGGGGGGGAGGACTAGTTTACTCGCGGCCGTACGGTGCCGCACCTGTACGCTTGTACTCCTACGTGACGGAACGACCAGGAAACGGAATGTGTTGTTGGCCTTTGGTTCTGAGGAGAGAACGGCCGGGGAAGCTGCGGAGATCGAGTCGATTTGGATCGCCGACGCCCGTTGATCCGTATAGAACGATCGGTTGAAATTGGTAGAGGAAGAAGCACGGAAATTACAACAGCACATGCACAGCTAGGAGAGTAGGAGACAGGGTTTTTTTTTCTTGGTTGACCCTTCATACAAATGCCGTGCTTAATATTCACAAAACCCAACCCTGCATCAAGCCTAGAGTATTTAAACCGTTCCCGTCCAATGCTCAATGCGACTATGTACATATTTCTCGTACAAAATCATATTGAAAAAATCAAATCTAGACTGGATGTGATACATTCTAGTACGATGAATATGGACTGAGATATATCCAGATTTCTGTACTGAGGTGTACACTTGGAACGTAACTAACGGACTGGCGGGCTGCCTGCATGCGAACAAGGAACTAGCAAGCCGCTCCGCTAGCTAGTTGCAAACGATTTTGGACTACTCATTGGATTGCGTCTGCTCTGTTTTCATGATGTTTGAGAGGCCACTTGCGTTCTCAGATGCGGCCAAATTCGGTTGCTCTCGTGAACGCTCGTACCGTTGTCCGCCAGGTGCTCGCCGGCCGGCCGGCCTCCATTAACTCTGAACTGACCTGTGCCCCCTCTCGCCCTGGTCACAAACGTGTTGCACAGTTGCACGCAATAATATGTCGCAAAATGCATCATTGCACACACAAACATTTCGCAAAAGAACATACAGTAGTTTACATCACTGTAAACATGTTCGTAAGCTCTTGCAAAGAGTCAACAAAAATCTCTGTCATCCATGATCTGACAAGCACCCGATCTAGAAAATAAGCTTGGGCAAGTACACAGCCCTAAACATCATCACTGTACTACTAGTTAACGTACAACCAAACCGAAGTTGTGAACTGCAGTAGTACTGTAGTAGTTATCCAGCTAAAGCAGGCTGTGGTGCGTGCAAACCAGTCAATCCAACCCCTAGATTTTGGATGCATCGAACCGTCCAAGAACGAGACAGTCTGGTCCCAGGGGCAGCAACATGCAACCATTTGTTCTTGTTGCATTGCAAAACCGAATTCAATTATAATCGCTTTTCTTGCAGAATTCATAGCACAGGCTGGAAAAGGCCGGCCAGATTGGGAGGCAGCCGTGAGACATAGATTCAGAGAATGCCTCTCGACCAGAAAGGAGAACCACGTGTTGTATTCCCTGAATTCCGATCTGATCCTGTCATAACATGGCGCTCATAATGCGTTCGTAAGTTGCAGTTGCAATGGCACTCGAGTAGACAGGAAGCATTTTTGGCCCTAGCAGGGTGTATTTGACGGGAACCAGCATGAGCCAATAATTAGTAGGGATGGATAAACTGAACAAGAAGGTTGGCCGACTCTGCCTTTTAGTTTTAGTGTGATTACTGATTAGGTTGGTGATTCTCGAATCATTTTTATGTGTTAAATATCAGTAGTATATCCTGAAAAATGATGGTGAGCATTAGACTATATGAAGCACAGAGATTTCACTTTATACCTACAATATATCTGCATCCTTTAAAGTACATCATAGAATATGCTGTCCATTTTTCTGAACACGTTTCACCATATCTTTTGATTAAAAGAAACAAGAAGCTCCGGTAGGACCTAGGGAACCTTGAAGTAACCCACTATTTTTTTTAGTGAATATCGAATTCTAAATTTAGAGGTGTATTCAGGGTAAGCTTATGCCTCATCCTGGTTGGGAAGGTTATAGTAGCTTCAGTCATTGGAATTACTCTATTTCTATATATAGGCCTTATCCTTTTTGTTATTGCGTTATGGTAGAGGGAAAGAGAAAAGAAAGAAGAGAAATTGGGCCATGTTTCCCGAGAGAGACTGCCTTCTCTCAGGCCAGCAGTCTTATACTTATAGTCGACTGCTCTATGACGATCTGACCTCTTTCCTGGGCTCTGCTCGCTCGTCTACGCTCCGACCAATTCAGTCAAAATCGAAAAAAAAAAGTTTCTTTTGAAAAAGTCTAAGAAATAGTAGTAGTAGTCAAAAAGTGCACTTTTCGATTTATAGGGATCCCTATGTTTATCTCTATCCACGAAACCTATCTTCTGTTTGATATTGATAGAAGGTTGCTGAACAGAGAACAGGCACGGATCGATCCACCAGAAGAAGAATCTGGCCCGTGCGTAGGCCCAATACAGGCCCATGTAGATGATTACTATAGATGGGCCACTTAGCGCGAAGAACCGAAGGCCTGATGTTTTGGGCCTATATGGCCTTTCAGCAAATTTGGCCCATGAAATCTAGATATTTTATTCCACCAGGAGTCATGCAAAGAGATCCCTGGAGTAGTTTGGATTGCTACCAATTGTAGGCTGTAGCGATCAGGATTTTTTATATTTTAGCCCTCGTGTTTCTCTCTCTCCCTACTGCCTCTCGTCCGCCGGCGGCGAGCCGGCGAGGCGGCGACGGCTCACGGCCGCCTTCCGCGGCGTCGCCGAACGGCAGGCTTATCGCCGTGCCCGTGCCACTTCTCTGACTCTCCGCCCATCACCTCCTTTCCTTAGGCGGGAAGCACTACGTCTCCGGCCTCCACGTAGAGGGCGCGGGGAAGCGCCCATGGTCGCCACGCCGTCGCGGTCTCCATCGGCCACTGCAATGAACGTAGCTGCTATGGCCACCGGAGCCTGGTACTGAAGCGCACCATTGAACTGACGAGGTGATCCGTGATCAGCGCCTCAAGAGCCTTCCCTGGTTTGGCGGATGAATCTCTGGCGGGTGCATTCTGGGCCCGCAACTTGCTCGACGAAATGCCGACCTCGTGTTTCATTCCTCTGTGGCTCTGTCTGACGCAACATGGTTACCAAGATCAAGCCGTTGGCACCAATTAGAGCCGAAATGATCGAGGTAATATTTCAGTTTCATTGCCAGGTTCATCGTGACTTTATTTCTAATCAATTTAGAAGACTAGATCAGATTAACATAGATGGACAAGAACTGCATTGTGGATTTGTGGTAGGTTCAGAAATTGATGATCATGTATTCATGTGGAGTGTAACTTCACCACTCTTCACTCAGACCCACAATGACTAAAATTGCAAAAAAATAAATAGACTTTCCAAGCTATAGTGCTATGCACATACGGTATCCAAATCCATGACTGATTGTGGAGTCATAATGGAGTTAGGGCGTAATCCAGAATCAGCAATCAGCAGTGGTCATCGGGAGGCGATGAACCAGAGGTTGAAGAGTGAGGAAGCGGCCGTTAGGAACCAGGACAAGAAAGCCATCATCGCCGACAGTTGATACCTCCCACAGAATCTGGGAGAGCAGTGAGATCCATGGAATTGGAGCAGAAGATCGATGACCGCCGCACTTGAGCTGGCAGCTGCTAGTGAAAGTATTGCCAGGACCTGAAAAAGATTGCACGCAAAGTTCTTGATCTCTATCTGATTTGCACAAGAGAGGGTGAAATATAAAGCTTAATGAGAACCACAAGGAGATGTGCTCTTATACATACCCAGTCTCCGATGACGACAATGACCATGACACCTGGTACCCGAAGAGGGCACCCTACAAGTATGGAGTACACGTCGATCATGGCGAGCGTACAGCTCCAGGGGATCACCAAGCCCATTATTGTAACTAGGAAGCTGCCAAGTTTACAACAAATTCAGCATAAGTAACTAGAGGACATGAAGAGTTTCAAGGGATAGAGCCTGCAGCAGTAGCATTGAGCAGAGTGGGTTGAATTTGGTTGTGTTGCCAATTTGATTGCGGAGGTATGTAAGGAGTTAAGGACAAATTTGCATCATAAAACCAGATGGCTGATCAGTTTAACATGTCTGGTGATCACTGGGGATATGGCTTAAACCTCTAGAACCATGGCCATGCAGTCCATGTCTGAACAAAAGTAGGAGAAATCCAAACGGTGGCACGCCCAAGTGAGCACTTACCAGAAGGCAGTATAGCTGAAGAACTCGACGCCGACGGACATGAACAGCAGGGACGCCGACGAGAAGACGGCCTGCCCGACGCGGAGGCCGAGGCTGCCGGCGCTCCCGACGGCGCCGGCCCCCGCCCTCTCCCGGTTCTCCATCCCCCGGCGGCGCCTTCACACCGCCGGCTCATGACATCTTTGCTTCCTCGGCGAGTCCACCGTCGCCGCCGGCCAGCTCTGCGTGGAATTCTTGGCCGGTGCAACGGAGGTGCTGGGTGAGGCTAGAGGAAGACGAAGACGAAAAGGCAGGGGAAAAAAAAAAAGAGGGGGACAAGATGAAAAGGCCGGGGCTTTGGGTGGATGGATACGGTGGCACGGGAGGTGGAGCTGATTCTTGATTCTTCGTTTCTTCCCTTTCCTCTCGAGAGCTCTCTCCCTCCTCTCTTTCTCGTCGCTGCTCGTCATGGTTACTGCTTTTGACTTCGCGTAATTCTCCTCCTCACGTCGCTGTCTCCACCTGGATCAGAACAGATTCTCCTTTTTTTTTTGTGCAGAGCCCTACTCGGAGTGGCACTCTAGCAGCTGAAATGGCACGATCTAATTGCACTCTTATACACTGACCACGACATCTGGGGAGCTACCAAGCTTGCCACGTAACGTAACCGTGTGCATTTCGACCCTCAGTTTGATCAATCGTGTTCACTGATCGCAGCCGCGATAATCCAATGGACAATTGATTCTCTTCTCTTCTCTTCTGGCGTGTTGCATCCGAGTGGTTTTGGATGATCACTGTTCCACTAGCAGTGAAGAATAATGCCTGAAAAAGGGCGGGAGGATAGCAGCCGGGAAGAAGGGGAATGTGCAGTGTTTCCCACCTTGTGTGGTCGCGCCGCGACGAGGAAAGAAAAAAAAAAAAAAGGCAGAGTAACTTGAAACGACGGCAGCGAGCAAGCCAGGTGTGACACTAGCTAGTAGCGTCCACAGTTTCTACTGTAGCATACATGATACATCCAACCACACCCCACTGGCCCCAAATATGATCAGAAGTAGCATTGGATATTCACACAACTGCATAGCATTATTGTTCAGAAGTAGCAGTGGGGATAATCGCATAAGAGAACTTGGATAAAAAGCTCCTCAGATTTACACAAGGCAACAGAGATGAATTTATTGACGCTTGTACACTCAGAACGGCGAAACACGGGCTGATAGCAAAGCTACAACAAACGAATATGCCAAGAAAACGTGCATCAGGAGGCAGGAGGTCCAAACATACATTATCCATCTCCTCAAAACGATACTACCAGATCACCAGATACCAAATCACCGTACAAGACATGTACACAAGAACGAACAGCGATCGGAGCTGGATGGTGTAGAGAAGCGCTGAAGCGGTGGCGCCTACAGAAAGTTCAGCACCAGAGCCCAGACAGGGTAGATGAAGAGCAAGAGGATGCCAATGCTGTTGGACACTCCGTTGCCCTTCCTGAAGGCGTTCCTGAATCCACCTGACGCCCTGATGTGCTCTTGAAGCAGGTAGCATCCAATGATGAGGCATATGAAGATGCCAACTAAGTCGCCTCGGAAGGTGCTCGCAAACAGGTTCGGGGCAACAGCAATGAGAAGGATCACAGCACCAGGTAGCTCTAACCAATCTAATCAACATGATAAAACATTGCTGTGAGACCCATGTGAATTTTTGTCAGGCTACTAAACAACATTCTAGAAAGTAGACATCAAATGATACCAGGGAAATGGCGAGGAAAGAAGAGACGGAGGATGACAGCAATGATCGCAATCCATTTTCCAATTTCTCCCCTGCAATTTATTCATTTAGCAATAAGATAATTTGTTTGATATATCTATATGTGATGTTGTGAACTTTCATACAACAGAATAGAACATAACTATTTTGTAAGTATTTACAACTATATCCCTAGTCCTCCAACCAGGCCACAGTATGAAAAACTAGCTTCAGCAGCATATAACTTGCTTGCATCTTATGCTTATAAAAAACCTACAACTTTTTTCTAAAAAAATCCTCAATTCTTCAAAACTTATGTTTACCATGATTATCATTCAGCCCCTAATCCCATGATGCCAATTGTCAGTTTACTAATACATCTTTCATGTTTTGTGGGCTAAGAAATGCTGCCAGCGTGTCAGGGTATTTGCATATATACCTCAACAGAGAGAACAGCCCACCAGGCAGTGTAAAGAAAATGTAAGGGACCAAGAGAGCGGTCAGCATGTTGGTCTTCCAGTTTGTCCGATCCAATATCAGGAGGTACCTGCAGTAGAAGAGAAAAGAGGGGGTTCAGTCAAATACTCAAATGCACAAATGACAACTGATAAGTGACATTTATAAGGACCGTTCTCAGGTTAAATGTACACAGAAAGTTCTAAAGTCATGGTCTTGAGAGTAAATACTGAAGACTGAACGAAATCATCAAGTTTACTGAGGGTGGTGCAGCACCACTGGCATATGAAGCATATTCTGATATTCAGAAAGCACAACTTCCATGGACGGTCCTAATAATTACAACTAAAACTCCATGTGCAGCAGTTATCTGCTCTTCGTAAAGTACAGTATGCCAATATCAGTGTATCACTCATATCACATCACAAATTCACAGTGCAGCACACCATCACTAGTTCATTACACTGCATACAATGCCAAAAATACTTAATATGCAGAAATTAGGCTGTAGGATCCTGCAAACTGCTCAACACAGCATAGAAGTTTTGTAATTGTACAATCGTATCTCGACTTCCTGCTCACCTGTTAAAAAGATATAACTTGTGAATCGAGCACTATATAAGCGCACACATATTTGGCTGTGTATATCTGCTTGCGGATATAGAGGCCGGATTTTTATCTATCTCTAGTTTTCGAACAGAAATCAAATATTGCCAGCTACAGGCCGCATCTCTCATGCAGTCACGGATATCCGGTAGAACAGTAGTACTACCAATTAACCATATCCCCCAAAATGGCGTACATTTGTTCTCAGTAGTAACGGAGCTAGCAACACACCAACTCTCGATCCTCCATGCCGTGTCGGCGTGCCCCAATCAGCAACACAAGGAGCTTTTGAGCCCCAAAAAAATGGCGAGATCGGAGATCCCCTTTTGGAACCAAAGCTCACTCTTGGTCCTCTGCAAAGAGACACCGAAACGAACAAAGAAAGGACATGGAGCGGGTGTTTTGGGTGACTCACACGGCGGCGAAGAAGGCGAGCCACTTGAGGAAGGTGGTGCCGAACCCGAGGCCGCCGCCGAGGACGAGCGCGTGGTTGGCGAGCTTCCTCGCCGCCACGCCCAGCTCCTTCAGGTCGGCGTCGATCAGCGCCGCCTGCGCCGCCTCCCCTCCCGCCGCGTCCGTCTTCATCGCCAGGTACGACATGAACCCCTTCCCCATCTCCCACGCTGCGGATCGCTCGCAACCCTAGCTTCCTCCTCTCGCTCGCTTCGTCTTCTCCGCGCGCGGATCAAATCAATCAAGCTCTCGCTGGCGATTGGGTAAAATTTGGCTAAATTGGGTTTGGTGGTGTGGATGAGTACTATGTGAACAGGTGGGGAACTAGGTGGCGCTCGCTCGATCTGGACGGTTCCCGGGGGGGACGTCGTGGGACACGTGGAGGGCTCCAGGTCCTACAGTATTTCTGCATGCATGCATTATTCTACTCCTCACTGTTTTTGACTTGGCTGTGATTAGATAATTTAGATCTGGTTTAGCACTAACGAATACTAATCCATTTTTAGCACATTAATTAATTGCCTTTTGTTTGTATAAACTGGATAGTAATGCCGTATTAATACCGGTATATTCTCCTTTTCTTAGCTTCCTGCCAGAACGCCAGTTGTCGCTTCCTATGAGCGTATGAGCAAAGAGCTCGTGGTGACCCTACCGTCGCGGTCTCCATCGGCCACTGCAATGAACGTAGCTGCTATGGCCACCGGAGCCTGGTACTGAAGCGCACCATTGAACTGACGAGGTGATCCGTGATCAGCGCCTCAAGAGCCTTCCCTGGTTTGGCGGATGAATCTCTGGCGGGTGCATTCTGGGCCCGCAACTTGCTCGACGAAATGCCGACCTCGTGTTTCATTCCTCTGTGGCTCTGTCTGACGCAACATGGTTACCAAGATCAAGCCGTTGGCACCAATTAGAGCCGAAATGATCGAGGTAATATTTCAGTTTCATTGCCAGGTTCATCGTGACTTTATTTCTAATCAATTTAGAAGACTAGATCAGATTAACATAGATGGACAAGAACTGCATTGTGGATTTGTGGTAGGTTCAGAAATTGATGATCATGTATTCATGTGGAGTGTAACTTCACCACTCTTCACTCAGACCCACAATGACTAAAATTGCAAAAAAATAAATAGACTTTCCTAGCTATAGTGCTATGCACATACGGTATCCAAATCCATGACTGATTGTGGAGTCATAATGGAGTTAGGGCGTAATCCAGAATCAGCAATCAGCAGTGGTCATCGGGAGGCGATGAACCAGAGGTTGAAGAGTGAGGAAGCGGCCGTTAGGAACCAGGACAAGAAAGCCATCATCGCCGACAGTTGATACCTCCCACAGAATCTGGGAGAGCAGTGAGATCCATGGAATTGGAGCAGAAGATCGATGACCGCCGCACTTGAGCTGGCAGCTGCTAGTGAAAGTATTGCCAGGACCTGAAAAAGATTGCACGCAAAGTTCTTGATCTCTATCTGATTTGCACAAGAGAGGGTGAAATATAAAGCTTAATGAGAACCACAAGGAGATGTGCTCTTATACATACCCAGTCTCCGATGACGACAATGACCATGACACCTGGTACCCGAAGAGGGCACCCTACAAGTATGGAGTACACGTCGATCATGGCGAGCGTACAGCTCCAGGGGATCACCAAGCCCATTATTGTAACTAGGAAGCTGCCAAGTTTACAACAAATTCAGCATAAGTAACTAGAGGACATGAAGAGTTTCAAGGGATAGAGCCTGCAGCAGTAGCATTGAGCAGAGTGGGTTGAATTTGGTTGTGTTGCCAATTTGATTGCGGAGGTATGTAAGGAGTTAAGGACAAATTTGCATCATAAAACCAGATGGCTGATCAGTTTAACATGTCTGGTGATCACTGGGGATATGGCTTAAACCTCTAGAACCATGGCCATGCAGTCCATGTCTGAACAAAAGTAGGAGAAATCCAAACGGTGGCACGCCCAAGTGAGCACTTACCAGAAGGCAGTATAGCTGAAGAACTCGACGCCGACGGACATGAACAGCAGGGACGCCGACGAGAAGACGGCCTGCCCGACGCGGAGGCCGAGGCTGCCGGCGCTCCCGACGGCGCCGGCCCCCGCCCTCTCCCGGTTCTCCATCCCCCGGCGGCGCCTTCACACCGCCGGCTCATGACATCTTTGCTTCCTCGGCGAGTCCACCGTCGCCGCCGGCCAGCTCTGCGTGGAATTCTTGGCCGGTGCAACGGAGGTGCTGGGTGAGGCTAGAGGAAGACGAAGACGAAAAGGCAGGGGAAAAAAAAAAAGAGGGGGACAAGATGAAAAGGCCGGGGCTTTGGGTGGATGGATACGGTGGCACGGGAGGTGGAGCTGATTCTTGATTCTTCGTTTCTTCCCTTTCCTCTCGAGAGCTCTCTCCCTCCTCTCTTTCTCGTCGCTGCTCGTCATGGTTACTGCTTTTGACTTCGCGTAATTCTCCTCCTCACGTCGCTGTCTCCACCTGGATCAGAACAGATTCTCCTTTTTTTTTTGTGCAGAGCCCTACTCGGAGTGGCACTCTAGCAGCTGAAATGGCACGATCTAATTGCACTCTTATACACTGACCACGACATCTGGGGAGCTACCAAGCTTGGCACGTAACGTAACCGTGTGCATTTCGACTCTCAGTTTGATCAATCGTGTTCACTGATCGCAGCTGCGATAATCCAATGGACAATTGATTCTCTTCTCTTCTCTTCTGGCGTGTTGCATCCGAGTGGTTTTGGATGATCACTGTTCCACTAGCAGTGAAGAATAATGCCTGAAAAAGGGCGGGAGGATAGCAGCCGGGAAGAAGGGGAATGTGCAGTGTTTCCCACCTTGTGTGGTCGCGCCGCGACGAGGAAAGAAAAAAAAAAAAAGGCAGAGTAACTTGAAACGACGGCAGCGAGCAAGCCAGGTGTGACACTAGCTAGTAGCGTCCACAGTTTCTACTGTAGCATACATGATACATCCAACCACACCCCACTGGCCCCAAATATGATCAGAAGTAGCATTGGATATTCACACAACTGCATAGCATTATTGTTCAGAAGTAGCAGTGGGGATAATCGCATAAGAGAACTTGGATAAAAAGCTCCTCAGATTTACACAAGGCAACAGAGATGAATTTATTGACGCTTGTACACTCAGAACGGCGAAACACGGGCTGATAGCAAAGCTACAACAAACGAATATGCCAAGAAAACGTGCATCAGGAGGCAGGAGGTCCAAACATACATTATCCATCTCCTCAAAACGATACTACCAGATCACCAGATACCAAATCACCGTACAAGACATGTACACAAGAACGAACAGCGATCGGAGCTGGATGGTGTAGAGAAGCGCTGAAGCGGTGGCGCCTACAGAAAGTTCAGCACCAGGGCCCAGACAGGGTAGATGAAGAGCAAGAGGATGCCAATGCTGTTGGACACTCCGTTGCCCTTCCTGAAGGCGTTCCTGAATCCACCTGACGCCCTGATGTGCTCTTGAAGCAGGTAGCATCCAATGATGAGGCATATGAAGATGCCAACTAAGTCGCCTCGGAAGGTGCTCGCAAACAGGTTCGGGGCAACAGCAATGAGAAGGATCACAGCACCAGGTAGCTCTAACCAATCTAATCAACATGATAAAACATTGCTGTGAGACCCATGTGAATTTTTGTCAGGCTACTAAACAACATTCTAGAAAGTAGACATCAAATGATACCAGGGAAATGGCGAGGAAAGAAGAGACGGAGGATGACAGCAATGATCGCAATCCATTTTCCAATTTCTCCCCTGCAATTTATTCATTTAGCAATAAGATAATTTGTTTGATATATCTATATGTGATGTTGTGAACTTTCATACAACAGAATAGAACATAACTATTTTGTAAGTATTTACAACTATATCCCTAGTCCTCCAACCAGGCCACAGTATGAAAAACTAGCTTCAGCAGCATATAACTTGCTTGCATCTTATGCTTATAAAAAACCTACAACTTTTTTCTAAAAAAATCCTCAATTCTTCAAAACTTATGTTTACCATGATTATCATTCAGCCCCTAATCCCATGATGCCAATTGTCAGTTTACTAATACATCTTTCATGTTTTGTGGGCTAAGAAATGCTGCCAGCGTGTCAGGGTATTTGCATATATACCTCAACAGAGAGAACAGCCCACCAGGCAGTGTAAAGAAAATGTAAGGGACCAAGAGAGCGGTCAGCATGTTGGTCTTCCAGTTTGTCCGATCCAATATCAGGAGGTACCTGAAGTAGAAGAGAAAAGAGGGGGTTCAGTCAAATACTCAAATGCACAAATGACAACTGATAAGTGACATTTATAAGGACCGTTCTCAGGTTAAATGTACACAGAAAGTTCTAAAGTCATGGTCTTGAGAGTAAATACTGAAGACTGAACGAAATCATCAAGTTTACTGAGGGTGGTGCAGCACCACTGGCATATGAAGCATATTCTGATATTCAGAAAGCACAACTTCCATGGACGGTCCTAATAATTACAACTAAAACTCCATGTGCAGCAGTTATCTGCTCTTCGTAAAGTGCAGTATGCCAATATCAGTGTATCACTCATATCACATCACAAATTCACAGTGCAGCACACCATCACTAGTTCATTACACTGCATACAATGCCAAAAATACTTAATATGCAGAAATTAGGCTGTAGGATCCTGCAAACTGCTCAACACAGCATAGAAGTTTTGTAATTGTACAATCGTATCTCGACTTCCTGCTCACCTGTTAAAAAGATATAACTTGTGAATCGAGCACTATATAAGCGCACACATATTTGGCTGTGTATATCTGCTTGCGGATATAGAGGCCGGATTTTTATCTATCTCTAGTTTTCGAACAGAAATCAAATATTGCCAGCTACAGGCCGCATCTCTCATGCAGTCACGGATATCCGGTAGAACAGTAGTACTACCAATTAACCATATCCCCCAAAATGGCGTACATTTGTTCTCAGTAGTAACGGAGCTAGCAACACACCAACTCTCGATCCTCCATGCCGTGTCGGCGTGCCCCAATCAGCAACACAAGGAGCTTTTGAGCCCCAAAAAAATGGCGAGATCGGAGATCCCCTTTTGGAACCAAAGCTCACTCTTGGTCCTCTGCAAAGAGACACCGAAACGAACAAAGAAAGGACATGGAGCGGGTGTTTTGGGTGACTCACACGGCGGCGAAGAAGGCGAGCCACTTGAGGAAGGTGGTGCCGAACCCGAGGCCGCCGCCGAGGACGAGCGCGTGGTTGGCGAGCTTCCTCGCCGCCACGCCCAGCTCCTTCAGGTCGGCGTCGATCAGCGCCGCCTGCGCCGCCTCCCCTCCCGCCGCGTCCGTCTTCATCGCCAGGTACGACATGAACCCCTTCCCCATCTCCCACGCTGCGGATCGCTCGCAACCCTAGCTTCCTCCTCTCGCTCGCTTCGTCTTCTCCGCGCGCGGATCAAATCAATCAAAGCTCTGGCTGGCGATTGGGTAAAATTTGGCTAAATTGGGTTTGGTGGTGTGGATGAGTACTATGTGAACAGGTGGGGAACTAGGTGGCGCTCGCTCGATCTGGACGGTTCCCGGGGGGGACGTCGTGGGACACGTGGAGGGCTCCAGGTCCTACAGTATTTCTGCATGCATGCATTATTCTACTCCTCACTGTTTTTGACTTGGCTGTGATTAGATAATTTAGATCTGGTTTAGCACTAACGAATACTAATCCATTTTTAGCACATTAATTAATTGCCTTTTGTTTGTATAAACTGGATAGTAATGCCGTATTAATACCGGTATATTCTCCTTTTCTTAGCTTCCTGCCAGAACGCCAGTTGTCGCTTCCTATGAGCGTATGAGCAAAGAGCTCGTGGTGACCCTACGTTTAATTAAGTTTTCATGTAGACTTGGTTTTCATTTTTATGTTTTGGCGATTATTCCATACTGATATGCTGATAATCCTATCGATGTGATTAATTAAGCATTTACTAACAAATGTTAACATTAATTTGAAAAGGTGTAGCCGACGTGTCAGCCACGTGCTCCACACACCTTGCACATAGACAAGCTGAAAAAGACGGTAACAGGCTGACCATTCTCATCCTAATTAACCAATGAACTAATTCAGCTTATCAACCGATCATAATTAGCCAAGTCGAAACACTAATTTAATTTCAGGCGTCGCTGTCTCCCCCTTTATTTCTGGATCAATCTGCCAGCTCGTCCATGGCGCTCCTGGCCAATCTCCCCATGATCGTGTCGCTGGCTAGCTCGATGTGAGAGACGACCAAATCCCCAACGGTTTTGCCGATTCCGCAACTAGTGTCCATTCGTGTGTGGCTGCGTGGTGGCACGTCGGCATGCAGAGTTACAGAGAGAGCTCCACTGACAAGCACGTAGCTGATACTGTAGATAGCTGACCGTGTTCGTTTTGTACACGTCGTTTCAGTTATCTGAAGCCTGCTTTGTCTGTACACGGCCGGCGTACGTAAAGTTCGTCATGTTTTCGTCTCGAACCGACACCTTTTGTACTTTTTTTTTTCCTTTTTTCTTTCGAGAACAGAGCATTATGTACGTTAACGGAAAAACGAGGAAGAGACAGAAAATACTTATGGGTTTATTGGGCTAGAAGTTACTATGGGCTCATTGGGTGCTTATAGACTATATTGGGCTAAAATATACATATGGGCTTATTTGCACGAAACTGAAAGTCTCTCTATTCTAGTCCAGTCCAGTAGGCAACAGCTTACAACTGTGGGTCGGCCCAATAAACTGGCCCGGTTACATATGGACCGGGCGCGTAGACCTCATCGTCTTTCTCCCTCGCTCGCGCGGCTGCGGTTGCGTCTTCCGCTTCCGACCGCGACCCACTCCCACCATTACCGTCGGATTCGGAGATTGCTCCGCCACTCCGGCGCCCCACACATCGCCGGCGAAAATGCTAATATCTCCTATGCTCGCCGCGCCGCCCCCTCCTGCAGCCGCTGCAAGCCCGCGCTGCCGCGGCTTCCTCCCGGCAGCTGCGGCGACGGGGAGTCGACGCCACCGGGGAGGGTGCCGCTTGCTTCGCCGCTCCGCACCTCCCAGGGTCGGCGCCGTCACGAGCACCGTACGCACGCGGCGTGAAGAGGGCCGCCTCGACCGCGACGAGCTCCGGAGGCTGTGCCAGGAGCCTAACCCGGAGGCAGCCGTTAACCTGCTCGACGAAATGCTCGTGCGAGGCGGCGCTGGCGCATTGACCGACCTCGCGCCGGAGGAGCAAGCCGCGGTTCTCCAGGCCTGCGGAGAGGCGCGGTCGCTGGCGTCGCTCAGGCGAGCGCACCGATTGCTGTCCAAGTCCCTGCCCGGGATCGCCACGCCCATCCTGCACATGATCGCCACGCTGTACTGCAAGCTCGGCGCCCGCGGCGACGCGCGGCGAGCACTCGAGGGAGCGTCGAGGCCGCAGGGGAAGGATCATGAGCAGGAGCAGGAGCACGGCGACGAGGCGAAGCGGCGGGAGGCGTACGAGAAGGTGCGGGAGCTGCACGAGGAGATACGCGCGGCGGGGTACGTGCCGGACACCCGCTACGTGCTGCACGACATCGACGAGGACGCCAAGGCCCGCGCGCTCATGTACCACAGCGAGCGCCTCGCCATCGCGTTCGGGCTGGTCAGCACGCCACCGGGCCACCCCGCTCCGCGTCATCAAGAACCTCCGCATCTGCGGTGACTGCCACAACGCCGTCAAGCTCATCGCCAAGGTCACCGGCCGCGAGATTGTCGTCAGGGACAACAAGCGCTTCCACCATTTCAAGGACGGCGCCTGCTCCTGCGGCGATTACTGGTGAGGTGAGCCATCTCTCCACCACTACTGTCATTGACACCCATTGTTATAGTTGAATTCCTTCACTACGGTTGTAAATTGTTACTGCTACTGGATCATGTCAGTGATGAAGAAATGATGATTCACTTTGCTTAGCCAACGTATGACTTGATGCATTGGCCATCCAGATGGCACTGAACAATTGTGCACCGCTACAATTCAATGATCAAACATGGTAAAACTCAATATCTCCCAAGGAAAACCCCTCCATTTTCCACAAATCTAAGTAAAGAATCAACACAAGAAAACAAGTGGAAGCTATGATGTGCAAGGGGGAAGAATTTCAGGGGCTCTGCTCGATCCGTGGCCGGCGAGGCCGCGCCACCACCGTGCGCTGCTGTGACTGGCACACCTGCGCCGGGAACTTGCACCCGAACCGCTTCGTCACCATTGATCCCCACCGTCCTTCCATCGCCGGCGTTGCTCCTCTCTCCCCCGGCGTGCTGCCGCCGCCTCGCCGGTCCATCTTCTCAATGGCTTTCCTCATGCTTGTGCACTCACGGTCCAGCTCCTGCACCCGGTTTCGCATGCTGTCCATTGCCAGCCTCAGCATTTGGTTCCCCCTTGTCGCCACCCGCCATGTTCCACCGGCATCGCTGTCGCCTTCTTCCTCCCCTTGACCAGCTGCTCCACCTTCGTTCGCCATGATTGTCCTTGCAATGGCGCGACGCAGCTGGAGCTGCTCGAAGAAGAGCACCTGCACCACTGTCCGCAGCGGCAGCCGCTCGTTCTCGCCGCGTGCGTGCACGCCTCTAGCGTCAGCTTGCGCCCGTCGACGACACCACTCACCTTCTCCTTCTCTTCTTCCCTCAATCCAGGATGAGCCTAAGAACAGAACAAACAATCACTGCTAAGTAATGGCATTGTGTTGTAAAGAGGTAGAAACACGTCTGTGCAGTGTTGGTTTACCTTGAGATAGATGTCGACGCACGGTAGAGGCCGTCGTCGTAGACGCGGGCGCCGTCCGGCAATGCCCAGGCGAGATCACAGAATTTGTCCGGCTTCAGGTTGGCATCTGCGGCGATCTCGCCCAGGTAGGCATCCATCAGCCTCCCAACGGCGAGCATGGCTCGTCGGCTGGCCTCTCTGCCCGGTGTCTCCGCTCGCTGCCGTCGTCGTTGCCGTCGTCGGCGTCTCGGCCTTCGAGGAAGTAGCGCACGATGCGCTCGACGCACTCACGTCGTAGAGCGTCTCGACGAGGTAGGAGTAGCTCGGGATGAGCAGGTCGTCGACGGCCGCGTCGGGGAGCCTCGCGGCTATGCGCCGCTCGAGCATGTCGCGGGCGAGTCCGACGCCTGGAGGATGCTCGTCGTGCGCAGGAGGCCGAAGAGGACGCGCGCCGTCGTGGCGCCCACGGCCGTGCCGGTATGGGCGTTGCTCTTGATGGTCTCCTCCGGGAGGTTGGCGATGACGGTCTCCAGAAGCGCCTTCTGCTCGCCGTCCGATGACGGCGAGCCGCGTGGCGGAGGCGGCGCCGCCCGCCGCCTACATGGCGGCCGGAGCGCGACAGCCCAGGGATGGAGCGCTTGGCGTAGGCGAGAGAGCGCCTTCAATGATCTCCGGGCCGACGTTCCGCTCCTTCATGGCGGCAATGACACGGTGTGAACGTGGCCAGCGACAAGCCGGCGAGGTCGTCGAACCACGTCGCGCCGGCACCGGCATTGTTCTTGCGGCGCGGACGGTCGCCACCGCCGCCGCTGGAGGCGGCGGCATCGTTGATGGGCCAACCGAACAGTGCGGTGGGCGTGGACGCGGCGGCCTTGGCGGCGATGGCGTCGACGCAGCGTGACACGAGGCCGAGGTCGTCGGCGAGGGGGAGGAGGCCCTCGCACGACCTGAGGGCTCGGATGGCGTCCCTGGGGTTCCTCAGGACGGTGTGGGACATGAACCTGTCGGCGCGGGAGATGAGGTTGTCGTCGGAGTGGTCGTCGGACATGCCGAGGCGCTCGGCGGCGCAGCGGAGCGGCGCGGCGGTGGCCGGCGTGAGGTCCAGCTTGACGCCGTAGCAGAACTTGGCCGCCTGCTCGAACGCCTCCGCGCCGCCGGGGAAGTCCGGGAGGCGGATGCGGTGCACGTCGGAGTCCTCGTCGACCTCCAGCACCACCTCCTCCTCCCTGATCTCGCCGGCGTCATCATCCTCCTCCTCATCTTGCTCTCCTCCGCCGGCAGCGCGCGACTCCCTGTTGGTGATGAGGTCGTGGAGCTTCTTGCTCCTCGACATTAACGGGAACTGCAAGGAAATTCTCGATATCAACAACAACTGCAGAGAATCTTCACACTTTCCATAGCCCGACATCAAGAAATGGACCACACAAGCTCATGAATCATGACAGAGATTTGGAGTACGAGATTTAGCATCAAATTAATTGAGATCAAGGAAAAAGAAAGTGCTCAAAGCCAACACTGTCCGTGCATCAAGGAGAGTTGGGAAAAAGAAAAAAAAGGAAATTTATGGGAGGCACAGGTGTGGGGGATAAGATTCACCAACCTTGTGGAGATGGAATGTCATGTCGCCGACCTCGATCACGACGTCGCTGGGGAGTCCGGTGGTGCAGAACCTGACGAACACAAGACATTCACACAGATTGGGGATCAGAGAACAGCAAATCGGTGACAGAGAGAGACAGAGCTCAATCAGTCGCTTGCCATGCTTGGCCTTTGGAGCTCGATTGCTGCTGCTGCTGCTGCTGCTGCTGCTGATGATGATGATGATTCTTCTCCTCCCTGGCCATCTCCCTCGCGCTCTTCATCTTCCTGCCCTGCATCTCGTGATCCTTTGGAAGAACGAAGCAGACAACAGCAATGGCGCAAAAAGAAGAAGAAAAAAACTCTGCTTTGAACTAAGGCATTTCTCGGGAGAAAGGAAGGGGTGTGATGTGTTTGCTGTCGCTATGGGAATCAGAGAAGGGGAAGGACACCAGGGAGAGACGAGAGACGAGGGAGCTCTCAATAATGGCGTACTATTCTGATGCTTGGTTTTAGGTGGGAGAAGTGAAGGATTCCAAGTGGGGAAGACGAAGACAAGATGGCGTTTTTGGTTTTTTGAATGCCGCTCGGCTTGCCTCAAAAGCACGTATCCTCCATTACCCATTTGTTTATCCTACCATCCGTACTTGCTTTCTCTTAATCTAATGCTTTACTACTGTCTCTTTCTGAAAGATTGTCATCTACTCTAGGAGTGACAGTTATAACCATGTTTTACGCATTGCCACCAAAATCTATCCCAGTAACAGCAAAATTTTCACCTCTACACAGCCACTGCTCATAATAGTATGTTTTAGTACTCTATTATGCTTGGAGCTCCAAAAGAATGTCTGGTATGCTTGGAGCTGTCTGATCATCCATCATATGTATAGTGTGACACTGACACAAGAATTCAACTACAGTACCTGGGGTTCATTTGTAGAACCATTTTTTTCCAGAAATTTTCTAGTAGTAGGAAATAGGATGCATTGCAAAACAAGCCTTCACCTATCAGGTAGAGTATCAGCATCCAGTATGAAGATTCGGATACCACCTCGATAAAATGAAGCCATGAACCAAAGGCACCATTACTTTAACCCAAGTGAACGCAGGTCAGGTTAATTAAGTACTAACAACGAGAAGAATGAAGGAATCTACGGCACAAGCGCACAGGTAACGACTGTTCTTTTCCTTTTATCCAGTACCCAAAAATTTTTACACGTCTTGAAAGTAGTACTCCTAACCAACGTCCATATGATCCAGCCATCTTTCTTTGTCAGGTGAAGGCCAAGAAGTGCTCTGAAAAACCTGGATTTTGAACTTTGAACTCCAGCTGCCGCCTGGCCAAGGGAAGAAGAAGATGATCGCCTGATCGGACAATAATAAATGTGAAGGCGTGATCCGGTCATCAAGACTGGAGGTGGTGGTGTCCTGGCGTACCTGCCGGTGTGTGTTACTGCCTCTCTCTTTTATGGCTGTACACATGAGAGAGAGAGAGAGATGCAGGTTACTGGTGGATGGAGTAGATCAGTGCTCATCACAAGGCAACAACTCTGGAAGGTGAGCCCCAAATCCGGCTGCTTCCTCACCGCCTGAAAAAGAGAGGCTTCTGTGTCAATACCCAGCACTCGTGCCAGTGGCAGCATGTCAGTGTAGTGCGTGGGCGTGCCTGGGGGATGGGTGTGCTGGACAATGGACCTGGCAGGCGCCATGGCCTGGCCTGGAGGACACACCAAAGGAGAAAAGGGCTCAAAGGCAACAACGCGAGTAGCTACGACAACCTTAACTTTGCTCGGATTCTGCAACAGATTGTTCAGGAGTGCGTGTCACTGTAGAACAGTGGAGGCTTGGCATGACTCAAGATGTCTGTGGTTGGAGAAAATTGACATTGTGCCATCATCAAAAGTGGGTTTCACCCAAATGCCATGCTGGGAGTGGGCTTCGTTAAAATGCCACTTTCAACACATGGTTACATGCTAAAATACTATCTCGGACCAAATTACCCTCCTCTCATCTTCTTCCTCCCTCCTTCATCATCAGCTCTCGCCGGCGGCCACCATCCGCCTTCGCGCGAGCTCTCCTTCATGGAGAACCACAGGCCACAGGCCCCTGCGGGGACCCCTCCCATGGCTCCCCTCCCCGTGTCCCCTCCCATCGCCCCCATCCCAGCCCCGCCCTCCGCGAGCCCCCGCACCCGTCCCGGCCGCCGCCGCCGTCGCCTCCACCTCTGATGACCACCGCGCCGTGCCTTTGCCATGGCCATGCCCACCAACGACTCGCCGCCTGGAAGAACGGGAGTGCTGGGACAACGGGTTGGCACGAAAAGATTGGAGACCGCAACGTCGGCGTCGGCGGCACGGATGGCGTGGAGCGTGACCACGGGGTCGTCGGTTGGGGACGTCGAGGCGGGAGGAAGGGGAGCGGAGGTGGAGCGGATGAGGTGGGCCGGCAGAGGCGAGCGCGCGAGACATCCCTTGTCAAGGCATCCCTTGTCAGAGTGAAAGAGGTAGTAACAGGGTATTTTTGTCCGTTCGGGCATTATAGCGTGTAGTCTTTCGATTGAAAGTGGCATTTTAACGAAGCCCACTCCCAGCGTGGTATTGGGCGAAACCCACTTTTGAGGATGGCACAATGTCAATTTTCTGGTTGTTTGGGCATTGGTCTCATCAGGGCTTGTGTGGTTGATGAGGTTGCAGTCTTGCAGAAACCAGGGAATCTAGTAGTACCCAGCGATGTTGCAAAGGCAGAGATGAGCTTGCTTCAACTTTCTGAAAGTGTTCAAAGCATTTTCCTTTCAGAAACAAAAGTGTTCAATGCATTGGAGTTCGAGAAAAAAGGCTAAGGTCAAGAGCCATTTCGTGCTAGTACGACTGTTGGAGTAACATTTTGATTGAGTGAAAGTGTTTGTTTGTCCTCAAGGCCAGGTGAAGTCGCTTCTGATGAGTGATGTTCATCAAAACTGATGTGTGCTAGTCATCATCAACTTACAGCCCATAACGTGTTGTTCGGTCTGTCCCTTTTGCTTCTTGTTCGCTCTACATCCACATCTTCTATCCTTATGTTATGTTAAAAAGAAAAATCAGCAGCGACACATTAATATGGAAGCTTGTTTTTGTTATAGATAACAGTCAGAAGCTGGCAATCTTGGCGAGACAAGGCATGGAGCCATGGACATATGGGTGTGAGCAACTAGTGCTGTGTTTGCTTTGTGAAACCTTTATGGAAGTAACAGAAAGAGTCAATTTCATGCGGGTCCTGCTCCAAGGCAACCTTTTCCGAGCCTTTTGTTCATCCATTGCCTTTCCTAATCTTCAGGTAATGAGTGTGCATGCTTAAACAATCTTTGTACTCTTTGCATTCACCAGATTACATACTTCATAGTGCAGTAGCTTGCATATCCAGGTATGTTTGCACACTAAGTTCATCTCAATCTTGGTCTGTTATTATTGAACAAGAGTACAGATGTACCATCCAAACTCACACCATGTTCATCCGACATGACGTATGAGCCCTACTCTGATTGTTCCTTCACAAAACAGTACTATTGGAAGAGGACAATCACCTCTTTACCGGCATCCGCAGATCGGAGGCGGAAGTGAAGAATTCCCAGAGCAGAAAAGTTACAGCGGTAACAGCACGGAGCAAGGGACAAAGCTTCTGAATTGCCCTAAACAAATCCATCAACATTCCCTTCACAGCTACGACATAATATACTGTAAGTATCAAGCAGGATAACCAATCAGAGTATGGTTGTATGCTCTCACAGCTCACATGCTGCACAACAATGGACGCATTTGCCGGTTAAGCATCAGGGCTAACACACAATTGGAGGCAGTATAAAAACTATAAATAAATATATCAGATCTAGGCGTGTAGCAAATGTGGGCCTCTCTTCCACCTCTCACACGGCTTGACCAACCTCTTCTCTGAAAAAGAAAATAAATACGCCACAACCACTGCCCATTATTGCTCTTGCATCTTGCTCCTAGTATAGTCTGCAGCATTTGCCATCTCGTTTCAATGATGAATTCTTCCTTTTTGGTAATTCTGCAGGGACCTGATGATGGGGACAAACAATCGGACAAGCCCAGCTTGCACGCAAGCGAGCGTGCGTGCATGCGTTGCATGTTTGCATGGCAAATGCAAATGCATCGATCGGTGGACAGAATGATCCCTATATTATCGCCTCCGCCGCTGGCTCAGCCTGCGTGCGAGGTTGTGTGTGACCGATCATCCACTGGACACTGGTCAGCTCCAGCTGCGTTGATAGTGCCGGCAATCATCCGCCGCCGGAGGCCGGGACCCAGCTCGCCCGGGGTTCGTCTCCGTCGCACGACGCGCGGGCGCGACGAGCTTTTGCGGGGGAAAAGAAGTGTTTTTCGGTTGATGATTCTAATCACAGTGAACCTCCACTGGTTTATTACATAATATAAAAAGGTTTAAAAATTTAACAATGGTAATTCATCACTATGTAAATATGAAAGTTTTAAATTCAACTTTTATAAGTTATTAAAAAATGACTGTGAATATTCGTATGGAAATTTTTTATTTTCTTATAACTTGTACAACTCGAATTGTAAGTTTATGGAGTGATATATTACACATTAATATATCTTAGCAATTTTTTTAATTTTTTATAACTATTTAATTAACACGTAAAAACGAGTTGAAATCTAGGTGATTAAAAGAGTTTCCTGTGTTACTATGGAAAAGGGCAAACATGAGTCCGTCGTTTGGCTTATATTCACAAAGTAAGTCAAATGACATATTTGTAAACGAAAAATATTTTGTACATAAAATTTTAATACGTGTTCTTAGATCTAAAAGAAAAGACTGAAAAATAAATTACAATAAAAAATCCAAAATAAACTTTAAAATTATGGTTAAAAATTTAAATTTTGTCTCATATACCAGAATAAGCTTAAAGATGAGGCTGAAAATTTTCTCGCAGGCGAAGCGAGGCCTGGGCTGATTCGCTCGGTGTGGAGATTGGGCCGGAAATATCGTGATGGGCTTTTGTTCGGCTCTGTAGCGTGGAGTCCCGGTTCTTCCATGGCGCGAGCGGGCGACGTGGCGGCGCGTCGGCCACCCACATCATCATCGTCTCCACCTCCGGGCTTTTTGACTCGCGAGGGGTTACTGCTCGACTTGTTCTTCCTCCTGCGCGTGTTGCCGTGCCGTCTCGTACTCTCTCGTGTGCGGGCTCACGTCGGAATCTTGGGAGGGGAGATGGCGGTCGTGGCATCGAGGTGTACGACGGGGCTGCTCCCTCCCCGACCTCGGCGCGAGCCTCGCCGGCTTCCGCCGCCGCCGCTCGACGCCGGCATCTTCTCTCCGCCTCCGCCCGCCGGCGGGCCGTGGCCGGCTCGGGTCCCTCCTCCTGCGTCGCGCCGCCCGATTCGGCGGAGCCGCAGACGGTGAGTCGTCGCAAAAAATTTCGTCGTCGTATAGTGTGTTCTTTTGTTACTAGTACAACTCCTGTATCTTGGCGTGCTGATTCGCTGCATCCGATGGAAAAGCAGAAAATCTGAGTTGCTGGGATTTTACATTTTTAGTGACCACTCACTCTGCTAATGGTATACCTGATTCTAAGCATGCTTCATTTTTCTTTTCGGTCTAGGGGCCTGCATCTGCATGGCGCTAGCTAGCTGCTGGCTGTGACTATGAAATTTATTAGAATTCACAAACATGCGCTAGCTAGCTTCATGCGCCTAGTTTTTGGGATAACTAGCCAAAAACATGCTTCATGTTTACAAAGACTAGTGCTGTCTATACATCAGTGAGATTTGAATTATGATGGATTGGAAGTTTCTTTGCTTCGTCAGGATGCAGCCGGCCGCCAAAGATGACTCAACTGAAGTAAGGCTGAGGCAAGTAGTGCATCCCGGGATGCTGGAAACCAACTTTCCAATAAGATCTCAGCAGCAAGGATACACTGGCCTCCACTATTGGAGCTGTTGGGCCTCTTTGCATATTCAAAGACTCGACTTTGGAGGAGTTTCTCTCAAAGATTCTTGCAGCAAATGCTACACCGTATGAAGAGGTTTGCAGCCTTCTCTATGAGACTAATTACTCTTACCCATTTACTGGAAAAACAGAAGCAAACACGCAGAATTTCTAACGCTAACTGCAATCCAAATCCACCAAAAACAAAAAAAAGGAGTTAACAAAATCTTTATGTACTTAAAAGTCTCTAGATCTCTAAGCATTCACCCATTATAGTACCTTTTTGGGGGGCAGAACTGATCAGAACCTTTTACGTTCACGAGGAAGATGAACATGCGAGTTGACATTTTTTATGTGCGTCAAGACGATGTTCTGCCACTAGGCAAGCTAAGTGAAACATCCAATCATTTCAGACAAGAGTTGTTTTGGATATGTAATCTCAAATACTGTTTTCTTCTGTAAATGTATTATTATTTTTCCAATGGTCGCAAGATGCTGTCTTTCTTGGCAGTTGTCACAGATGATGATGCATTCATTTTCAATCAATAGATCTGATGCCTTTAACATGTGAAAATTTCACTTGTTATGACTTGTCAATTGGTTAAGGCAATATTATATTTTCCTTCCGGTGCTAAGGCAAATACCTTGAATGGCAAATTAAAACCTTCCATGTTTTTTGCTTCACAATTGGTATCTGGATTTGCTGCATTTCCTGTCAAGACATTTTCTTTACATGCCTATGAATGTAACCTGATAATATATATGCAGGCTCTCTCAAATGGCAAGCCCACTGTAGTTGAATTTTATGCAGACTGGTGTGAAGTTTGTCGAGAATTAGCACCAGATGTCTACAAAGTTGAGCAACAGTACAAGTAAATTCTCCTCCTTTAATTTTTTTGTGAGGAAGTAAACTCTCTTTTGGACGTTTACTTTTGTACCTTAACCTTTTTCCTATGGCAAAATCAACTATGATTAGTTTCCTTCTCACAGATCATAAAATGCACCCAATGTAGAACTTAACCTCATGGCTGGAACTATATAACAATACATTGCAAGTGCTTGCATTATTCATAAACTGATGTACCGCAATTAATCAACTAGTCTAGAAATCCTGTTGAAAAGTTTTCCTCCAGTATCAGTATCAAAAAGATCCAACCTGGGATAAAATTACTGACTGAACTCATCTTTGAATTTTTCTTTATTCTATTCAATGCTCAGTGCTTACCTTAAGTCTTCTTCCCAGGGACCGTGTCAACTTTGTCATGCTAAATGTTGACAACACGAAGTGGGAACAAGAGCTTGACGAGTTTGGAGTAGAAGGCATTCCTCATTTTGCCTTTCTGGACAAGGAGGGAAATGAGGAAGGCAATGTTGTTGGGAGACTTCCAAAACAATATTTTCTTGATAATGTGGTTGCTCTTGCTTCCGGTGAGCCCACTGTACCTCATGCACGGGTTGTTGGCCAATTCTCGAGTGCAGAATCCCGAAAAGTTCATCAAGTTGCTGATCCGAGAAGCCATGGCTAACAATAGCTTGTTGTGGTGACCAATTTTAGTGGTAATGCCAAGACCTATTGACAAGTAAGTCTCGTTTTCTGTTGAAGAGGTACTAATGTGCTGTCTACCTGAGCACTAGCATGTCTATCGTCTGTTTACAGAAGTGCCACCAGATTACTTTACACACTAAAATCTCTTGGTGACAGAAACTTTGAACCTTTATGAAAGCTACCTTTCCAGCTAAACTAATACTATATACTATAATTTAATAATAGTTCAAAGAACTTGTTTTAAATGTATGTTATCTGAATATCATCGTTATCGTGTTATCTCACCTGTTTTCTTTTTTTTGGACTGGTCACCGGGGGGATATCTCACCTGTATATTGTCATATGTTTCCCTTCATCTGCATCTCGATTTCTAAAAGATGGTCTAATTCCTGCAGGAGGCGATATGGTCTGCATGCTCAGTCCTGGAACCAAGCATTAGCGCGTGGACATTGGTACCGAGCTGTTCCAACTCCCGAAGTCTCCTAAAACATGCAACCGTACTCAATTGTATATGATTTTGCTGGTAGAACCAGGCATTCGGCTACAGCATTGATATGTTGGTGATATTTGAATCGGTGCATGTCTGCATACATATTTGCATAATGAAAATGCAGACACGTGTTGCAGCCGCAAGCATGCCCATGTTAGTAAACTGTTTACCAATCACCACTAGTTTCTACTTAGAATTGCAATAGAATGCTTATATACAGGAGCTTACTAAAATTTGTGTGATATATATATGCTTCTGCTACTCTTGGGGAAAGCTGCGCAACCTGTGTTGATCTATCTTAGCATACTCTCAACTGAAGTGAAAAATTGCAAGCCAACTATTGCCGTGTGTCGTTCACTCGTTCGTCTGAACTTTTTCAGTTCGGATTTTCTAAATTTTGAGCATACCAGATGAGATGACAGAATCGTGACGCAGGCAGTGAGTCCCCTGCGTTGATAGTGCCGGCAATCATCCGGCCGCCCGGAGGCCGGGACCCAGCTCGCCCGGGTTTTCGTCTCCGTCGCACGACGCGCGGCGCGGACGAGCTTTTTGCGGGGGAAAAGAAGTGTTTTTCGGTTGATGATTCTAATCACAGGTGAACCTCCACTGGTTTATTACATAATATAAAAAGGTTTAAAAATTTAACAATGTGTAATTCATCACTATGTAAATATGAAAGTTTAAATTCAACTTCTATAAGTTATTAAAAAAATGACTGTGAATATTCGTATGCTAAATTTTTTATTTTCTTATAACTTGTACAACTCGAATTTGTAAGTTTATGGAGTGATATATTACACATTAATATATCTTAGCAATTTTTTTAAATTTTTTTTTCATAACTATTTAATTAACACGTAATAAACGAGTTGATATCTAGGTGATTAAAAGAGTTTCCTGTGTTTCTATGGAAAAGGGCAAACATGAGTCCATCGTTTGGCTTATTCACAAAATAAGTCAAATGACATATTTGTAAACGAAAAATATTTTGTACATAAAACTTTTATATACGTGTTCCTAGGATCTAAAAGAAAAGACTGAAAAATAAATTACGATAAAAAAAATCCAAAATAAACTTTAAATTTATGGTTAAAAATTTAAATTTTGGCTTATATACCAGAATAAGCTTAAAGATGAGGCTGAAAATTTTCTGGAAAAAGTCCACTTTGACTCCCTTAATTGTTCATCGAATCTAATTCGTGACCTTAAGTAGAAAACCGGGTAGGACGACTCCCCGAACTATTGAAACTAGAGCAATTTAACTCCTCTAGCGGTTTTGAAGAGTGGTTTTGCTGACGTGGCGCTGACGTGGCAGTGTTGACCCGGTCTTCATCCCACGTGGCGCTTATATGGCATTAAAATTAAAAAAATATATGTGGGACCCATCTTGTCATTCACACACAAAATAAATGTGGGACCCACTGATATGTGGGGCCCACATGTCATCCTTTATTCCTCCTCCCTCTATCCCTTCTCTCTTTTCTCTCCCCCTTTTCTTTTCCCCACCGGAGCGGCGGCGGCGGTGGCGTGCAGGCGATCCCCTCCAGCTCCGCGCCATCTCCATGTTGTGTCGTATAGTGTGTTCTTTTGTTACTAGTACAACTCCTGTATCTTGGCGTGCTGATTCGCTGCATCCGATGGAAAAGCAGAAATCTGAGTTGCTGGGATTTTACATTTTTAGTGACCACTCACTCTTGCTAATGGTATACCTGATCTAAGCATGCTTCATTTTCTTTTCGGTCTAGGAGCCTGCATCTGCATGGCGCTAGCTAGCTGCTTCTGTGACTATGAAATTTATTAGAATTCAGAAACATGCGCTAGCTAGCTTCATGGCGCTAGTTTTTGGGATAACTAGCAAAAACATGCTTCATGTTTACAAGACTAGTGCTGTGCTATACATCAGTGAGATTGAATTATTGATGGATTGGAAGTTTCTTTGCTTCGTCAGGATGAGCCGGCCGCCAAAGATGACTCGACTGAAGATAAGGCTGAGGCAAGTAGTGCATCCCAGGATGCTGGAAATCCAACTTTTCCCAATAAGGATCTCAGCAGAAGGATAGCACTGGCCTCCACTATTGGAGCTGTGGGCCTCTTTGCATATCAAAGACTCGACTTTGGAGGAGTTTCTCTCAAAGATCTTGCAGCAAATGCTACACCGTATGAAGAGGTTTGCAGCCTTTCTCTATGAGACTAATACTCTTACCCATTACTGGAAAAACAGAAGCAAACAACGCAGAATTTCTAAACGCTAACTGCAATCCAATCCACCAACAAAAAAAGGGTAACAAAATCTCTTATGTACTTAAAAGTCTCTTAGTCTCTGAGCATCACCCATTATAGTACCTTTTTGGGGGGCAGACTGATCAGAACCTTTTACGTTCACGAAGGAAGATGAACATGCGAGTTGACATTTTTTATGTGCGTCAAGACGATGTTCTGCCACTAGGCAAGCTAAGTGAAACATCCAATCATTTCAGACAAGATGTTGTTTTGGATATTAATCTCAAATATGTTTTCTTCTGTAAATGTATTATATTTTTCCAATGGTCGCAAGATGCTGTCTTTCTTTGGGCAGTTGTCACAGATTGATGATGCATTCATTTCCAATCAATAGATCTGATGCCTTTACATGTGAAAACTTTCACTTGTATGACTTGTCAATTGGTTAAGCAATATTTATATTTTCTTCCGGTGCTAAGGCAAATACCTTGAATGGCAAATAAACCTTCCATGTTTTTGCTTCAAATTGGTATCTGGATTTGCTGCATTTCCTGTCAAGACATTTTCTTTACATGCCTATGAATGTAACCTGATAATATATATGCAGGCTCTCTCAAATGGCAAGCCCACTGTAGTTGAATTTTATGCAGACTGGTGTGAAGTTTGTCGAGAATTAGCACCAGATGTCTACAAAGTTGAGCAACAGTACAAGTAAATTCTCCTCCTTTAATTTTTTTGTGAGGAAGTAAACTCTCTTTTGGACGTTTACTTTTGTACCTTAACCTTTTTCCTATGGCAAAATCAACTATGATTAGTTTCCTTCTCACAGATCATAAAATGCACCCAATGTAGAACTTAACCTCATGGCTGGAACTATATAACAATACATTGCAAGTGCTTGCATTATTCATAAACTGATGTACCGCAATTAATCAACTAGTCTAGAAATCCTGTTGAAAAGTTTTCCTCCAGTATCAGTATCAAAAAGATCCAACCTGGGATAAAATTACTGACTGAACTCATCTTTGAATTTTTCTTTATTCTATTCAATGCTCAGTGCTTACCTTAAGTCTTCTTCCCAGGGACCGTGTCAACTTTGTCATGCTAAATGTTGACAACACGAAGTGGGAACAAGAGCTTGACGAGTTTGGAGTAGAAGGCATTCCTCATTTTGCCTTTCTGGACAAGGAGGGAAATGAGGAAGGCAATGTTGTTGGGAGACTTCCAAAACAATATTTTCTTGATAATGTGGTTGCTCTTGCTTCCGGTGAGCCCACTGTACCTCATGCACGGGTTGTTGGCCAATTCTCGAGTGCAGAATCCCGAAAAGTTCATCAAGTTGCTGATCCGAGAAGCCATGGCTAACAATAGCTTGTTGTGGTGACCAATTTTAGTGGTAATGCCAAGACCTATTGACAAGTAAGTCTCGTTTTCTGTTGAAGAGGTACTAATGTGCTGTCTACCTGAGCACTAGCATGTCTATCGTCTGTTTACAGAAGTGCCACCAGATTACTTTACACACTAAAATCTCTTGGTGACAGAAACTTTGAACCTTTATGAAAGCTACCTTTCCAGCTAAACTAATACTATATACTATAATTTAATAATAGTTCAAAGAACTTGTTTTAAATGTATGTTATCTGAATATCATCGTTATCGTGTTATCTCACCTGTTTTCTTTTTTTTGGACTGGTCACCGGGGGGATATCTCACCTGTATATTGTCATATGTTTCCCTTCATCTGCATCTCGATTTCTAAAAGATGGTCTAATTCCTGCAGGAGGCGATATGGTCTGCATGCTCAGTCCTGGAACCAAGCATTAGCGCGTGGACATTGGTACCGAGCTGTTCCAACTCCCGAAGTCTCCTAAAACATGCAACCGTACTCAATTGTATATGATTTTGCTGGTAGAACCAGGCATTCGGCTACAGCATTGATTTTTAGATAATGGAAATGGATTACGCTACAGCATTGATATGTTGGTGATATTTGAATCGGTGCATGTCTGCATACATATTTGCATAATGAAAATGCAGACATGTGTTGCAGCCGCAAGCATGCCCATGTTAGTAAACTGTTTACCAATCACCACTAGTTTCTACTTAGAATTGCAATAGAATGCTTATATACAGGAGCTTACTAAAATTTGTGTGATATATATATGCTTCTGCTACTCTTGGGGAAAGCTGCGCAACCTGTGTTGATCTATCTTAGCATACTCTCAACTAAAGTGAAAAATTGCAAGCCAACTATTGCCGTGTGTCGTTCACTCGTTCGTCTGAACTTTTTCAGTTCGGATTTTCTAAATTTTGAGCATACCAGATGAGATGACAGAATCGTGACGCAGGCAGTGAGTCCCCATTGTCGCCAGAGTTCTGAACTCTTTTATCTAAATCTCTGTTCTGTTCATATGAAGTCATTCGGCCTTCGTTTTCAACAGCAAGCCCCTTCTTTAATATTCTTTTTAATATTTGACAGTGTTGACTCTCAACATAAGTTTGACCATTTATTTTATATGTATTTTCTCTGTTTCATATTTTAATCATTTTAACTTTTTTCATAGTTAAACTTCTTTAAGTTTGATTATGTCTATAGTTTGATAATATGTTTGTTTTGTGTTAAAAATGTTGCTATATTTTTTATAAATTTGGTTAAACTTAAAAAAATTGACTAAGAGAAAATGACAAAATGACTTATAATATGAAATGATGGGAGTAGTATTTTTTATCATTACAAGTATTTTAAATATGATTTTTTTTTCATATTTGCCAAAATTTTTAAATAAGACCGATGTAGGTATGTAGATCAACTATGTCAAACATAGTAAATTTTCTTTGGGTCATCTTTTATTATCATTGTTTTGCTTTTGATCACCATTTAACAAATGTTTTCATTTTGAACTAGTAAAATTTAATTTTATGGCACTTTGGACTAACCTTGACTAGGTAATAATCTAAAGTTAGCTATGGGAGTTCATTGACAAATAGAAGCCGGCGCATTGGTGGTCCTAAGTGAAACAAAGCTGATCTAAAATGAATATATTAGTTTAAGGGTAATCCAAAGCAAAACATTGTGTTCAAAATAAAATTTACTTTTAACATAAAACAAACAGGAGTGTAATAATAAAAACAAAACTGCCTATCAAGCAATACTACGGGATACCATTTCGAGCAGGTATAATAGCATACTATTAGTTGGCTACAAACATATTTTAATAAGATAAAAGATGAAAAGGAAAAGTAGCGGGCTACAGATCTGTAGCCAGCTACAACACGGACTCCAATATACAATGTGTGTATAACAGGTGGGACCATATACTAATAATATAGTAAGTAATTATTGTATAAATTGACTATTAGATTAGCTATAGATGAATTGAAGCTAGTAATGGGCTGTACTATTATTGCTCCTCCTGATCGAGCTGGATGGAACGGAACCGCATGGTTCGTGAGTCTACCACTTCATGCGAGGAGAGTTTCTTCTAGTTCTTCTCGCGGACCGCGCAACGCTGACTGGCCTCACCCACGCGCACACGCGGTCTCTTTGGAATCAGCAGACGATGCATCGAATCGTATGCGACGTGGTGTGAAACTGCACGCGCGCGCGGCGTCAGCGTGAAATGGGGAGTGCGATACTTGGGGACTAATATTCCTGATATTACACTTTGAAAAACAGAGCATTTGACTCTCTGTTGCGCCCAGGTCTTCTTTGCTCTTTGCCTGAAACAGAAGTTGTCGGTCAATAAGACAATATACTAACTACGAAAAGTTGCTTAACAACTCAAAGTCAAAGAACCACCACATGTATTACTACGGGGTGTTTGGTTAATTGCCACACTTTTAGCTGCCATAGTTTATTAGGCATGTGTTTGGATCACAGTCACAGTTGTGACTTGCCACACTTTTTCAATAGCATGTCCCACATGTTATAAACTCAATTTGCTTGTCAATTTTTACTATACTTTATGACTAGCAATCTGTCCACTACATTTTTATGTATGTCACAACTTGCTTAACGTTAGTTGTGTTAAAGTGTGACCGATGAACAAACACATCCAACATGCGTCGCCGACCAGTTCGCCCTGATCAAGCTAGGAGCTTCCAAATCAAGTGAGATCACATTCACATCACGGAGCTAGGACTGCAGTTATGCAGTGACAAAAAATGTGTCGGAAAAGGAGCCGCACCCGCACACAAAGCATGAAGGAACGAGCCCCCCGAGTGCGACGCTGACCACGTTTGTTAAGTGTAGTAGTACGGTCCAGAGTAATATATGTTAATTTTGCTGCTTCCTCTATTTTTTTCGATGGCTTTAAAGGGTGCATTCTTTTTAAGGGAGCACCTATATTTGTGGCGTCAAATTTTTCAAAAAAAAATAGTCAGTATATATTTACATTGTAAGTTTACAAATTATATATGTAATTTTAGTATATTTACAATGTAAGTCTCAAAATTATATAGGTAAGTCCTAAAATTACATACGCAAATCCCGAAATTACATATATGTAATTAGTATATAATCATCACTCATCATGATGATGTATGTGTGGAAATAATATTCTCCCTCACGGAAGCACAGTTTGGAGGCCTCAGGCCTGTGCGATTGTGTTGCCATAGACATGCAAATTGACTGTAATCAATGGAATTTTATGGCGCCATAAATTTAGCAAGTCCACTTTTTAATTACTACATCCATCCTCTAATATAAGAGATATTCACTATTTTCATGTAACTTTTGACCACTGATCTTATTCAAAAAGTTTGTGCAAATATAAAAAACGAAAAGTTATGCTTAAAAAACTTTGGATAATAAAGTAAGTCACAAATAAAATAAATAATAATTCCAAAATTTTTTGAATAAGACGAATGGTCATGCAGTGCAAGCAAAATATCAAAATCTCTTATATTAGGGGACGGAGGGAGTAAGATTTTGGCTAATCAGGTGTACATAAAATGAGAAACATAATTATCATATAATTAATTGAATATAAAATATTTTAAAATAAATTTATTAAAATTTTAAAGCTTTTTCTATATATATATAAAGTTTTCATACCAAACACACCATTGTCATACTACTGCTGCGACAGTTATGTGACAATTTTGACACGTTTAGCTATAATCAGCAATAGAAAATGGATGAGTCGCCGTTGCATATTCAGGTGTGCACGATTAAAAAACAAAAGCAAAAAAATTGCAGACAGTGAGAATCTTTCGTTCTTTCACCGTAGGGCCCGGCAGTTGAGTGCGGTAGTAGGATGTGTGTATTGGTGGGCCGTGTGGGCAACTGGGCATGGTCTCCACATGCGGAATGGGTTACCTCTCTCAGGCTCTCACCAACCAGATCAACGTCGGAAATAATTTTTAACTTTCAATTTCTTAAATAATACCCTCTCTATCCCAAAATATAAATATTTTTGAACTTAGTCTCCGAGATACTACTTTGATCAACGATATCTATAAAAGTAAAATGTTTTAAATAAAAAGAGTTGCATATTGTGATAGTTTGTTTAATGATAAATCTAGTAACATCAAATTTACATGATTGATTTTTTTTATTTTTTTCTATTATTAGTCAAAGTTATAAATATTTGACTTGACACTATACTAAAAATGCTTATATTTTGGGACGGAGGGAGTACCATGTTTGCAGTGAGAAAATCACAATTATATAAAAGTAAATTCAATTATCAATCAATGATATTATTTTTATCAAACAAAACTCAATTTATTATTAATTAAGTATTTATAGAGTTCAAATTTAAAAATATGTACGTGCATTATTGAGTGGATCGGAAGGAGTACCGAAGAGCCTCGGCCTTCAACTCGGGCGTCATTGCACCTACCGACCAACGCAACACGCGAACATCCCGCCCGCACATCCTTCTTCTGTCACTCTGATCACACATGGACCTCGTGGGAGATCGGAAAATATATATAGTCGTTGGATACATAATCCGTTAAATCTTTGAGCTAATTTCTTATTACAAAGTGCTGTCGGTTGATATGTAGCCTCGCCAGCTACCTCTGCGTTTGTTTGTTATTCATTTTGAGAGTTGGCACCAGAGTTGACAAACTCCATTATAACCACTCAGTTTTTTTAAGATAAAAGGGCGAGAGCCCTCCATTTCCATTAATAAAAATGAGATAGTAGCTACCACAAACTGGAAAAACGAAAAAAAAATAACTGTCTGAAGGACTATCAAGTTCTGACTATCCTAAAAGTTGAGAAGAGAAAGAGGTCATGCAAACTAAGGCCATGTTTAGATGGGACTAAAACTTTTAAGTCCCTATCACATCGGATGTTTAAAAATTAATTATAAATATTAAACGTAGACTATTAATAAAACTCATCCATAATCTTGGACTAATTCGCGAGACGAATCTATTGAGCCTAATTAATCCATGATTAGCCTATGTGATGCTACAGTAAACATTCTCTAATTATGGATTAATTGGGCTTAAAAAAATTGTCTCGCGAATTAGCTTTCATTTATGTAATTAGTTTTGTAAGTAGTTTATATTTAATACTCTAAATTAGTGTCTAAATACAGGGACTAAAGTTAAGTCTCTGGATCCAAACACCACCTAAAGCTATGAGTATAACCAGTTAACCACTCAGTTGTCACGGTTATTAGACTAGCAGTGTATACTGACTAGGTAAAAAACTCAAATTCAAAATTTTAACAAAATTTGTCTCAAGTTATGTGCCGTGTGCGGATCTGTCCAATGTGATGCATCCACGTCTATATCGTAGAGTAGTAAGAGTATACCTACGGCCATACTTCACATACTACTATAGGACTGTTTGGAAAAAAAAATGAGAGTTGTAGCTTATTCCAAAATCAAAATATTTCCAAACAAATCAGTTTTCCATCCAAATTCAAAGAAGTTATAGCTACAAAATTCAAAAAGTAATTTAGAAGTTAGAAACTAGGTTTTTCAAAAAAAATTCATATTCTCAAAAACTAAACCAGTTGCTTCTCAAAATTTTAAGTTTCTCCACACAAGGTATATAGTCTATTTAGAGAGCTTAAAATTATAAGAAGCAACTGATTGATAGTCGGTCTCTAAAGAATCTGAATAAGCTAGGTTTCTTAGTTTCTGACTTCTAGTTTATTTTCTGGTTTCTACAACTATAGCTCAATTTTCTAGCTTTTTTTTCTAGTTTATTTTTTAGATTTTACTATATCTTTTTAGAATCTGAACGAAAAGCTAGAGATGATTGTTTAAAGAGCTTCTAATCCTGAAAGAACTGCATTTGTCAGAGATTCCCCCAAACAAGCCTTAAAAGCATGAGCAATGGGTATCCTTGGCTCGTACCCCTGCTCATGGCCATTACTTTTTGCGTCCATCTCGTGCCCCTGTGGGGGACGCACCCCATTTGGTAGAGGGACAAGCGAGGAGCCACGTTGGGCACGTCGTAGCTAGGGCTGGAGCTTGTGGACACCGCTCCCCACACATGTATTTCCCTTTCTACCCTTGGCTAGACCTGGAGGCGGCGAGGTGGTGGAGGAGCCAGAGGTGACGCCGGCGAGGTTATAGAGTTAAATTTAAAAATATGTACGTGTATTATTGAGTGGATAGGAAGGAGTACCGAAGAGGCTCAGGCCTTCAACTCGTGCGTCACTGCACCTACCGACCAACGCAACACGCGAACATCCCTCCTTATTCTGTCACTCTGATCACACATGGACCTCGTGGGAGATCGGAAAATATATATAGTCGTTGGATACAAAATCCGTTATATCTTTGAGCTGATTTCTTATTACAAAGTGCTGTCGGTTGATATGTAGCCTCGCCAGCTACCTCTGCGTTTGTTTGTTATTCATTTTGAGGGTTGGCACCAGAGTTGACAAACTCCATTATAACCACTCACACACTCAGTTTTTTTTAAAAAAAATTAAAAAAAGATCAAAGGGCGAGAGCCCCATTTCCATTAATACAAATGAGATAGTAGCTATCACAGTCTGGAAAAACGAAAAAAAAAAATAACTGTCTTAAGGACTATGAGCCTGTTTTACAGATCCCATCCTAAAATTTTACACCCTAACACATTGAACGTTTGAACAGCTACTTGAAGTATTAAATATAGGCTAAAAAATAACTAATTACACAGATTGCGACTACTTTGCGAGAAAAACCTTTTAAACATAATTGCTCCATGATTTGACAACGTGATGCTACAGTAAACATGTGCTAATGACGGATTAATTAGGCTTAATAAATTCTTCTCGTAGTTTACTGACGGATACTGTAATTAGTTTTTTATTAGTGTCTGAACACCCCCATGCGACATCCTACATAATACCCGATGTGATGCGACAAAACTTTACACATTGGATCACCCCTATCAAGTTCTGACCATCCTAAAAGTTGAGAAAAGAAAGAGGTCTTGCAAACTAAAGCTATGGTCGTATTTAGTTCTTTGACCAAAATTTTACGGACACACATTTGAAGTATTTAATATAGACTAATAACAAAATAAATTATAGATTCCACCTGTAAACTGCGAGACAAATTTATTAAGCCCAATTAATCCGTCATTAGCAAATGTTTACTGTAGCATCACATTGCTAAATCATGACACAATTAGGCTCAAAAGATTCATCTCGTAATTTACATGCAAACTGTGCAATTGGTTTTTTTCTCCACATTTAATGCTCTATACGTGTGCCCAAACATTTATTGTGACATTTTTTGTCAAAAATTTTGGGAATCTAAACACACCCTATGAGTATAACCACTCAAGTTGTCGCGGTTATTAGACTAGCAGGGTATATTGACTAGGTAAAAAACTCAAATTCGAAATTTTAACAAAATTTGTCGCAAGTTATGTGCCGTGTGCGTACCCGTCCAATGTGATGCATCCATCTGTGTATATCGTAGAGTAGTAAGACAGGGCCAGAGTATACCTACAGCCATACTTTACATACTACTATAGGACTGTTTGAAAAACTTCTGGCAGCTGTAGCTTCTTTCCAAATCAAAAGATTTTCAAACAAATCAGATTTTATCTAAATTCTAAGAAGCCGCGGTTACAAAATTCAAAAAATAATTTAACTGGGTTTTTTAACTTTTTCATATTCTCAAAAACTAAATCGGTTGGTTCTTAGGCTGTGTTTGTTTGTATCGGTTGGAACGCTCCCTTCCTGCAGAAAAAACGGAGCTGTTTATTAGCACGTAATTAATTAAGTATTAGCTAGACAAAAAACTTGAAAAATGGATTAATATTTTTTTAAAGCAACTTTCATATAAAACTTTTTTTAGAAAAAAACACACACCATTTAACAATCTGAAAAGTGTGCACGTTGGAAAACGAGGAAGGAGAGTTGGGAACGCTAAGAAATGAACTCAGCCTTAGAATTTTAAGCTTCTCTACACAAGTTCTATCAGTCTGTTTAGGGAGCTAAATATTCTAAGAAACGGTTTATTGATAACCGGTCTCTAAGAATATACAAAATCTAGATTTCTCGGCTTATATTTTTTTGTTTATTTTCTAGATTCTATAACTATAGTTGAAATTCTTAGCTTATCATAGTTGAAATTCTTAGCTTATCTTTCAATTCATTTTCTCGATACTTCCTTCGTTTCACAATGTAAGTCATTCTAACATTTTCCACATTTATATCGATGTTAATGAATCTAGACATATATATCTATCTGGATTCATGAGAAATGCTAGAATGACGTTGTGAAACGGAGCGAGTAGTTTATTACAATCTGAAAAAAAAAAAACTAGAGTGCTTCTAATTCTGAAACAACAGCATTTGCTAGAAACTCCCTCCAACAACCGGCCAGCGGAGCGGTCTTCGGCAGGTCAACCAGTGAGGTGGTGATTCGGCTCACCACCTTCTACGCCCAGTGCGTGCGTGGCGTGCTACACGCTCCGGAGTCTGCACCCATCTTCCCCACGTGCGCGCCCATCGCCGGGCCACCGGAAAGCCACCGCGGCCATCCCCCGCCCGCGATCCATCACCCGGACCAGCTTCACACCCGCGTAAAAATAATAACCCAAAGCCCCACGTTTTCCCACTCGCCCACGTTGAATAGACCAGGCTCACCTGCTAGCTGCTAGTACTCCGGCTGCGTGACTGTGTCTGCGTCGCGTCTCCTCCACTTTTTAAAACCCAACGACGCTCGATCCGAGATTATTGTGCTCATACTGTTCGCGAATTGACACCGCCTGCACGCCTGCGCCTGCACCTGCACGGCCGTGGCCGTGGACTTGCAGTTGGAGCTAGTAGCTAGCTGGGAGTAGTAGCTTATTAGGTGTAGTTCATCGGATCAAGGGGGGATGGCCACGGCGGCGGCTTGCATCTCGTTCTTCGCGTCGCCGTCCGCCGGCGCGCGTCGTGATCAGGCGGCAGACGCGGGCGTCGGCGTCGGCGTCGGCGACGGACCGGCAGGAGGTGGTGTCGCCGAAGCGGCGGCTGCCGCTGCGGAAGTGCCGGGGGACTACGGCCCGCCGGTTGGTGGGCGCGATCCGGGACAGGTACGAGTACTTCTACGGCCGCGGCGCCCGCGACGGCTTCTTCGCGGCGCGCGTCCGCGCGCACCGCTCCACGGTGGTGCGCCTCAACATGCCGCCGGGGGCCGTTCGTGGGCGCGCGACCCGCGGGTGGTGGCGCTGCTCGACGCCGCCCTCCTTCCCCGTCCTGTTCGACACGTCGCTCGTCGACAAGACGGACCTCTTCACCGCGCACCTTCATGCCGTCTCACCGACCCCGGGCCGGGTCACCCATGCGTCTTCTCTCCTACCTTCGACCCCTCCGGAGCCACCACCACGCGCCGCTCAGACGCCCTCCTCTTCTCCTCCTCTCCCCACCGGCAGGCAGCAGGTGATCCCCAAGTTCCGCGGGTGTACGGCGACCTGTTCGGCCTCAGGGGAACGACCTCGCCCGCGTCGGCAAGGCCGACTTCGGCGCCCACAACGACGCCGCCGCGTTCGCTTCCTCTGCCAGGGGCTCCTCGGCCGCGACCGCGCGCCAAGTCGGCGCTGGGGCGCGACGGGCCCAAGCTGATCACCAAGTGGGTGCTGTTCCAGCTCAGCCCGCTGCTCAGCCTCGGCCTCATCCCAAACCCTCAGTAACGTTAGGACCGCGGGCCTCCACCCTCGCTCCGCCTCCCGCCGGCGCTGGTGAAGAAGGACTACGACCGCCTCGCCGACTTCTTCCGGGACGCGGCCAAGGCCGTCGTCGACGAGGGGGAGCGCCTCGGCATTGCGCGGGAGGAGGCCGTGCACAACATCCTCTTCGCGCTCTGCTTCAACTCGTTCGGCGGGATGAAGATCCTGTTCCCGACGCTGGTGAAGTGGCTGGGGCGCGCCGGGGCGCGGGTGCACGGGCGGCTCGCCACGGAGGTGCGCGGCGCCGTGCGGGACAACGGCGGGGAGGTGACGATGAAGGCGCTGGCGGAGATGCCGCTGGTGAAGTCGGCGGTGTACGAGGCGCTGCGGATCGAGCCGCCGGTGGCGATGCAGTACGGGAGGGCGAAGCGGGACATGGTGGTGGAGAGCCACGACTACGGGTACGAGGTGAGGGAAGGGGAGATGCTGTTCGGGTACCAGCCCATGGCGACCAAGGACCCGCGGGTGTTCGCGCGGCCGGAGGAGTACGTGCCGGACAGGTTCCTCGGCGAGGACGGCGCGCGGCTGCTCCGCCACGTCGTGTGGTCCAACGGGCCCGAGACGGCGGCGCCCACCCTGCACGACAAGCAGTGCGCCGGCAAGGACTTCGTCGTGCTCGTCGCGCGCCTCCTCCTCGTCGAGCTCTTCCTCCGATACGACTCCTTCGACGTCGAGGTCGGCACCTCCGCGCTCGGCTCATCGGTCACCGTCACCTCGCTCAAGAAGGCCACCTTCTGACCACCGCCGGTCAAAGTCTCCGGCGCCCGGTCATCTTATTTTCCGTCCTCTTCTTCTTCACTAAATATTTTAGTAGTATTAGTAATTTTTTCACTCTGTATGGTGTGATCAATCAACTTGTACGGATACGGAGTTGTACTGGTAGTGATTTTCTTTGCTGAGATAATACTAGTAGAAGATATTTTTTTTTTCACAATTACTTTAAAAAATCATATTAATACATTTTTTAAATTTATTTTAACTAATACTTGATTAATTATGACATAAACGCTGCTTTGTTTTGCGTGCTAAGAAGTGCGGTTCACTCCCGAACACACCCTAGCTATCCTGGTAAGAACAAGGAAGCTCCAGTGCTAATGAAGCAAGCGGATATTTAGATTAGCGCCATAAAGTTGGATTAAGATTCCAGGGAGTCGGCGATGGTGATGGCTATTATCTTGTTCATTGTCACCCTGTGCTGTTATCACTTATTAGCCATATGGAGCAGGTGTGCAAATTATTGTGACTAATGCTGAGAATAAAAAATGATGCATAAATACTGCATACAATTGTAGATAGCCAACAAACTTTTTTCGCGGTGGTGGCTATCTTAGCACTTGTGAGGTCGCATTACTATGCGTTAATGCTATTGTTTCGAGATGAAAGTGGATGGAGAAACCGAAAGTGATCGGTGTGATGGTGCCCAAGCGAGACTAAGTATTGTTTTATTTTCTCAATGTTGAACGGTCGCCTTGTCCACTATCAATCCCGATTGTGCGTGTTGAACTAGCCCGTGTGTTGTGTGCATGCTGGCATGCTGCCACACTCAAATAGTCATAGGACTGGAGATGGACACTTTAACGTACTAACAGCTTGTAAGGGGTGTGTTTAGTTCACGTCAAAATTAAAAGTTTGGTTAAAATTAGAACGATGTGATGAAAAAGTTAGAAGTTTGTGTGTAGAAAAGTTTTGATGCGATGAAAAAGTTGAAAGTTCGAAGAAAAAATTTAGAACTAAACTCGGCCAAGGATAACCAAAGTTGTCACGCCAACATTTGTACGGTCCTGAGGACCACCACCATAATACCATTCCTATGCGCAAGTAAATTATACTACGTAGTACTGAATACCGATCCATTATGTAAGAGCAGGTTTAATAGTATGGCTAACTAATAGCTCCAAATCATCTATAGTCAATGTAATAGCCAATTCATACAATAGTTGCTTATTATACTATTAATATCTGGTCCTGCCTGTCATACACACATTACGTCTTGGAGTCCGTGCTGCAGTTGGCTACAGATCTGTAGCCCGCTGCTCTTATCTCTCTTTTTTTATCTCTTTACAATATGTTTATAGTTGACTTATAGCCTGCTATTGTACCTGCTCTAAAGTACTCCACCCGTTAACCTGAACGACCTAGCTATATGACCCTGACCCAATAAAGAGGCCAAAAGATGGCTTATCGGGGAAATAAGCTAAACGACATAATTACAAACAAAAAATAATTTACAAATAAAACTTTTATATACGTATTATTAATGATATAAATGCAAATACTGAAAAATAATTTTTTGATGAAAAATACAATTTCAAATTTAAGGTTGAAAATTTAAATTTTAGCTAATAAGCATAAGCGAAAAAAAAGGCAAGAAAACCCCAGACAATCAACCTTGAGTAAAATAGAAGCGGGCTAACAACTATGCTGACAGTACTGAGTATAAAACAGATGCACATGCATTCTTACCTCCACAATAGTTTTTGCTCGGAATCTTTATGGACTTGCAAATTTCCTGTTGGCATGGAGTTCGCAAGCTTTCATCTGGCTCGGCGGCTTGACGATCAGCACATCCACAAAACTGCACCCGGCCCAGCTCCCTCAGCTATGCAAAAGGGATAAGACATGAAGAATACACTTCCTAGTCACAGATGCATATAGATCTTAAAAAAGATGCAATCATTCTTTACCTTAGTTGCCTGAGGCGATCCAAAATGGGCAGGCAAATGGGCATCACCTTCGCGATTGCCTTGCCAACAGTGTATCCTTTTTGGTAGCTACTTTCCCATAAAGCGGTGCGCACTGGCACAACACTCTGATTCTTCCACCACATCAAAATCAATCGAACCAAAATGCAAAACGGCAGTTGCTCCCGGATGGAAACACCCCTTGGAGCTTGGAATTCCACAATCTGCTTATTGCACATGGCAAGCTACAGCCTACAGAACGCCACCAACTGAATTGACATATATCTAACGTTTTGTTAACACAGTTATCAGTCACATAAACGTTCCAGCTAATCAATTGTAGGTTCAAGTACAATCATGCCCTTACAATATAGCCGGACAACAGGATCTTAAAAAAAGAATAAGTACAATCAAGCCACGAGTTCAGCAAGAAAACTGGAATTACACTTTTGTCGCTTTACCTAAACCATTTGATACTCATCACCTTCCTGGAGACTTCTTGCACAACCCCTCAACCCTCATGCTAAAAGTTCAACATCCTCAATCCTAAATAGTGCTCATGATAGCAACCTCACCTATCAAATCGTGCAAAAAGGACTTTATTAGCCAACCAAAAGTTGCAAATGGAAAGGAGGGGATTGCAATCAGGGTCGACACACTTAGCAACAGAACAAAAGAGGGGGCAGTGGATGCTAAGGAAACCATACTTCAACTAAATAGCTATTTTAGTTAATTGACCTAGCATACCGCTACAAAAGTATCAACAAATTACTATTGGCGAGTGGTTAGCTTCTGTCTTTGATTGCTGCACAGGACCATTCTAAGATTATTATTTTTTTAATTATTGTAGGCTTCAGTGATGCAAAGGCATAAAAGAGGTACTATAACATTGCGGTATGGACCAACATGTTTCTACCTAGATCCAAAAGTACCTTAGTTTAACATGTGGAATAATGTGCTACTGGTCCACTACAGCTACCATATCAAGGTCTTGTTATTGCCACGACAGTGGTCTAATAACAATCAAGATTGCGAAAACCATTAACAAATTGTACTGATAGTTACAACAATGGCCGGCCCTGACCCTGATGTTGACTAATTTCATGAATCACAATATTGTAACAAATTGCGTCCAAGGTCAATAGTGGCCGCCTATCTGTCAAAAGCCAGTTATAAACCAGGAAACCTCGACCTTTTTCTTGCAACACTATAGTATCCGAACGATGTAGTTTCTTGCAACAGAAAAACTCAGTCGAGATACAAAATACATGAAAAACTTTCATGATAGATTGTCTTGGGCTACAAACTTTTCATTCCAAAATGTTCAAACAATTTTTTTTTCCATAGAAGACTATAAATAATTTTAAGATGCCTATAAATAATGGTGCAAAGAAAAGACAGAACATTTCAGCAGATATTATGCTATGGAATATAGGTATCTAACAAGAAAAATCATCCTACGCCAAAAGTGTTTATAATAGAGAATATCTTGTGACGTATCTCTGATTAAGTGCATCAAATCATCTTTAGTTTTAACTATAAGCTCATGCTGGAGCTTAAATTGTTGATGACATAATTAATATAGGTTTGCTGGTTTATGATGCATGTAGTCTACAGGGGCATTTTGGTTTATTGGATGCAAATGATGGCATAAAGCGTTTAAGGTGGTGTGACATTTCCTTAGCAATTCTTTTGCACTCAAATTTTAAAAATTAAATATTTGAACTTGTATGCTAATAAAACACCATAATCACATAGTACGGATAATACTGCCTTCTTCAATACAAATTTGACTTACTAGATAGGTCTTCAAGTCTAGAAAATAGAGAGGTCAGGTGGTGGTCCATATACTGATTTCCAGGACAATGGAATAGTCCATCCATTGGACCCATTTCCTGAAAATTCACAGCAGGATTTGTAAACACAGGATTCCAAAATCTGATCACAGAATATTGAATATCGATATTCCTAAAGAAGGAAAGTAAGGCAAATTACCAACGGTTAATAGATGAAAAACTAATAAACTTGATATATAAATGTACCATGGAACTGTTCAGGGCCTTGAGCAACAAGTTTGCATGCTGCTTCAGCCAACTGGAAAGATTCTGGCATATTGTCCCCTTCTGAGCAGTAGCATAGTACACAAGTAACTTTCAAGCCTTTAGCCTGTAATAAAATAATGTCATTAAACATATTACAACAGTGACCTCTAATGGTAAAAACAAATCAATCAAACCTTGCAGGCAGAGAATAGTGCTGCAAATGGCAAGCTCGAGTAGTAATCATTTATCGTCATCTCCTCAGGATCACCAGTCGTATCTTCTGAAAGATGACCACCTTCAACTAGGCTAGCAAGACACTTCCACCTTTGTTGAGATGGATCGTATTCCTCAAGCTTCTTCCAGCCTAAGTTCTCACATTTCGGATCAGAACCATCCTCGTTGCAACTTGAAAGGTAATATACTTGCATATCACTAATAGATAAAACAATTAATGAGAATGAGACGCAATCCTAATCCTAATCATAAAAGACAGGATATGTGAAGCTATACATTTCAATTACCTGGATGCATCAATTATCCTTCTCTTGCCTGAATCTAAACTTGAAAGGATAACAACATGGTCTTTTTCAATGCTGCTTATAAAATTAGCAACATTTTTTGCAAATGAAACCACCATCCCCTGAACCAGTATAAAAGGTTTAAAGGTGTCACAACTCATGAAAAAAATCATCAATTATAGGTGCAGACTGCAGACAACTTATAGGACTTCACCAACTACCAAAATTAAAAACAAAGAGTAAAAGGCCCAAGCATCGCCTGCAACTCTAGTCTCACCCCCATCGTACCTCTTTAAAGAAAAGGTCAATAGATCAACAACTATATTTTCTCTAAATCATTTCAGAATAACAAATGTGCTATGTAAATTTAGTTCACAAGGAACAAATATCCAAGGGACAGATGTTAGTCTAGGAAATGTAATGTGTGATGTACAAAAAAGAAAGGGAAGCTGATTCTATAATTTCAAACAAATGGAGTACAATTTTGATATTATAATATCAAATACAATAGAGCTCAATATTGTTCTTTTATGCATTCTTGAAAGAACCCTGAAGCATGTGCAACAAAGCTCACAGGATTCTGTAACTACATGAATCATAATCACCCACGTAAGCAAGTGAAAAGTATCTTTAAGTACTCTTTGAGATTTATAAAGTTAAAACCGAAAATATGTGGCAAATAGGTAAAATCAACATACTGTAATAATTGGGGACCGTTGCTGTATGAAGGCCAGCCTATGGGATGGAGATTCATAAGCTGTAAAGAGAAAAGAGACAGAAGGTGACAAAGTAAGTAGACATTATATTTCAATTATTATTCAAGTAGTGCCATTGCTGAAGAACAATATGCGTGGCTGAATCTTAAGGTATTTTTTTTAATTTCTTGTGCCGATTATTCTCTTAGACCTGAACAAGGCATTTCATCAAGTAGCTGGTGTGCAGAGGAGGAATTGTTCATGCCGGACTATATAACACATTTCATCGAACAGTTGGTGTGCATAATGGAAGGATTTAAAGTACGAACCCACCCAATCACCAGTTCACCACCCCTAACACAATCCAATCCATCAAGCGTCTCCTGCTAGCATAGCACAGCAGAGCAAAGGACAGAGCACCCAACCTTCCAGAGCGAGCGCGAGATCACCGACGGCGTAGGGGCCGAAGGCGTCGTTGCCGGCGCAGGGCAGCACGGAGGGCTCGTCGAGGTACGCCACCCGCCTCGCGCGCGACGAAGACACCAGCAGGTCGACGGCGAGCTGCCCCACGTTGCCGATCGAGAGCGCCGGCTGCAGCCCAAAAAAATGGGGATCACCAACCCGCATCACGAGCCATGGAGGCAAAGCTATTCAAACCGGAGAGAGGAGAGAGGTTTAGGGCGACCCGGACCATGAGGAGGGTGGAGCAGTCGGGCGAGAAGGACTCCCCCTCAACGACGGCGTGCTCCATCGCTGCGGCGGCGGCGGCGGCGGCGGCGGCGCTCGATCCCTTCAAAACTTGGGCGAGAAGTTGAAGGGCTCGAGTGGGCTGGCTATGGAGGCAGGCAGCGGATGGGAGAAAGACGAGAAGAAATACGCCGCTTTTGTTGCGTAGAGGAGAGTGGAGACGGAGAGAATTCGATTTCGTTGTGGGCTCAAGTTGGGCCGTGATTTTAGTTGCGGGCTTTGGGAGTTAAATGGGCCGGATTGGAGGTAGCCTGGACTTCCTGGCCCATTAATTAAAATCAGACGTATCCAATCGGTGCAGTGCAGGTCGATAAACCGTTTGGTAAACCGGACAGTTATTACTGAACGGTTTGCGTGAACCTTGATAATAGTTACTCCATGAACACAACCCACCCTATAAAGCTCTTGGTTTCTTGGATCTCAGGCCAGCTACTTGATTACAGAGCACGTTACTCATCATGCCCAGGATTAGGTCATTCAAACAAAAATTCAAAGAAGATCCTAATACTTTCTTTCCAACGAGATTTACATACAGAAGCCACTGAGAATTGGTTGACAAGGGCAAACGTTCAAGTAAAGAGTAGTCCCCGCCAAAAAAGGAAGAAGAAAAGAAAGAGTAAAGAGTAGTCACGGCAATGGCAAGCCAGTTGAGAAATCAGATGGGACATCAGACAAAAAGTTATCAGAACCAGCACTGGTGCTGCATATATTAACCAATGAATCGACTCCAAATTTGAAGGATTACAACCCATATGATACAATTGATGCAAAATAGCTAGGCACAGTGGTTATATACAGAGAGTACGTATCTACTATATACACGGTACACGCTTCCATCAATCCATTTTACCGGCGAAAGCCCAGCGGCCAGTGAGCGGCGTCAGGCAGGGGCGAAGCGGTCCATGAGCATGCACACGGTGGCCTCGGAGTCGGAGAGGAGGATGCTGCTGTCCCTCGTCCTCGTCGTGATCTCCTGCACAACACCATCACCAACCTTACTCTTGCAGCTCTCCCCTTCGCCCTGAGCTCGCCGGCCGACCCCGGCGTCGGCCGCCGGTGCCGCCCCCCGGCCCATCTTGGCGAACTCCCCCAGCCAAACTCCAACCAGCCCCGCCATTGATTAGTTTAGTTCCTCTCTGGCTCTCTCAGCTGAGTAATTTCACTACTCGCGCACACACACACACACTGGAAAGAATACTTGATCAGTTGATTGGTTGATGCTTCGTTGGCTAACCGCGCGGCGCTGGGCCTCTACTTATACGCGTCCGGCTCCGGCAACCGTGGGGAGACGTGTCTAGTTGTTGCGATATGTGAGAGCGGAGCGGGGGGGAATAGTCGAGGAAAGCTACGTGTGGTTTCGGCGCCGTGCGCGCGGCCGCGCCCGCCTCCTCTCTTATTGTCGTTTTTGTCCGCTTCGGGCTGGAGGAGAGGACCACGCCACGCGCGGCGCCATGTGACGCGCACGGCACGGCGCGACGCGGGTCTGAATTCGAGGGAGGCTTGGGGGACCATCGTGTGGTGGGTGGGTGGGTGGCCGAGCGAGCAGCGCGCGGGGAATCAGCGTGGATATACCACCCCGTTGGGCTCCCGCGATCCGGCGAGCGGATGCGGAGATGCCCGACGGGGCGTGGAGTGGTATTTGATCCGGGGGATCAAACCGGATCGGATCGTACTACTGTGCTTCGTGAGGTGCAGGAACGCCGTGTCGTGGTCGCGGGATTCGTTGTTGTGGACTGTGTTGGAGCAACGGTGTGCCAAAACTGCGGGAGCATTGGCGAACATCGATCCATGGTAATGGTATGGCCGATAGTTTCAGAATCACCGAGGCACGTAAAATTGTACTACTAGTATTTGTGCACCGTTGGTCCGTTGCAACTCTTGCCTATGCCGACGCAACTTTAAAATATAGATGAAGTGGAGAACAGAGATGTTCATTCGATAAGAGCAATCAAACACAATACATATCATATTAATAGCTCATTCGTATAACTGTCTCAATCTGTTGGGTGTTCATATTTTGTTATACCAATTTTTGATGGTCCATGACTACTATAAGGACTAAGGGGGTCTGGAGGGTGTGGGACGACACGAGTCGTAGCTGAGTCGGTCGACCCACCCTACCTAATGGATAGATCCGCCCCTTGTGCGGACAATTTTTTTTTTCGCGATTTAACTCGCCAGTTAATTACTACGAGCTGATGATAATGTTTGTACTACGATTTACTCGGCTTCCTATCGTAGAGGTCAGATATTTTGTATGTCAGCTCTCGGCTTCTGGATATGAGTTTCTGAATTCTAGATACGTGTTGGTCAGTAACAGTTAAGGAGGCAAAATATCTTTCCTGGAAGTGAAGCGAGATATTTCACACGTATCAACAAGTAGAAGTAGAATACTCAGATCAAAATATCTGGTTTTCAAGAAAAAGATCAAAATATCTGATTTAACCGAGTGGTGGCGATGAATTATAGAATCCCCTTCACTCGAATCGTCTCATGATCGTGTACTTCGAACCGCTAAACCATCATATCTCGATTGAAGAAAAGTGGGCTTTCGCTACAGAGACTTCCAGGATTCAGACAGTACTGCAGTGATATTTCAGAAGATTTACACAAAAATCACACGAGACCGTCGAAATCACCAGGTTCAGATTCATAGCTAAAGGTATAGTAGCTATTTTACGATGGAGAGAGTGCCCTGTAACGCCAAGCTAAGCCTACTCTACTGGCCGAAGCAATCGATCAGGATGGACAAGAAAGCGTCTTCTTGGACTACGCTCGCCGGCGCGCCACCAACGGCGGCCACCTTGGCAGCCGTTTCCACGACCGCGCCGTCAGGCTTGTTCTGGCCGTCGTCAGAACGAGCCGTGCAGCCTCGCTTCGAAGCCACCGTCGTCCTGAACGCCTGCGCGCCGCTGACCCGGATCCGCTCCCGTTCCACCGTCCAAATGTCTATCAGGCTCGACATCGATCCCGATCAGATCGCCGATCGACCACAGTTTCTTCAGAATGCAGAGCAGAGATCGAACAAGGTGGATTGATGAAAGCAAAGATCGAACAGAGTCTGGAGAGGCGTTTGTATGACGACCGGGACAATTTATAGGGGTTTTTTTGCAGCTAGCACACTGATGTGCTCATGTCAGTGCTGCTGGGACCTAGCAGAATAACAATTGGAACCTAGTGACGTACCTATTAGTTCTATACTCCATTCTTGGCACACAGGATTGAAGCCGGTCAGCCATCTGGATGTCGTTCTTGCCGCTTCGGATCGTACTACTGCTTCGTGAGGTGCAGGAAGCCAGGAACCGGAACGCCATGTCGTGGTCGCGGGCTTCGTTGTTGTGGACTGTGTGGAGTAACGGTGTGCCAAAACTACGGGAGCATTGGAGAACATAGATCCATGGTATTGATAATGGTATTTGGCCGATAGTTTCAGAATCACCGAGGCACGTAAAATTGTAGTACAGGTATTTGTGCGCAGTTTTGCAACTGTACGTTGCTTGTGCCGACACAATTTTTTGCACGTTTTAACTTTCCGTTGGTTAAGGCATGGTTTAGTTCTCATAACAAAAATTTTTCACCCATCACATCGAATGCTTAGACACATATATATAGTATTAAATATGGACGAAAAAAACAAATTACACAGTTCGTCAGGAAATTGCGAGACAAATCTTTTAAGCCTAATTACGCCATGATCTGACAATATGATGCTACAGAAAACATTTACTAATGACAAATTAATTAGATTTAATAAATTCATCTCACAGTTTCCTAACGGAATCTGTAATTTATTTTATTATTAGACTACGTTAATTTAATACTTCAAATATATGTCCATATATCTAATATGACAACCAAACCCAAAAATTTTCCCCAACTAAACAAGACCTAATTACTACGAGCTGACGACAATGTTTGTACTACGATTTATTCGGCTTCATCGTAGAGGTCAGATCTTTTGTATGTCAGCTCTCGGCTTCTGGATATGAGTTTCTGAATTCTAGATACGTGTTGGCCAGTAACAGTAAAGGAGGCAAATATCTTTCCTGGAAGTGAAGCGAGATATTTCACACGTATCAACAAGTAGAACACTCAGATCAAAATATCTGGTTTTCAAGAAAAAAAAAGATCAAAATATCTTATTTAACCGAGTGGTGGCGATGAATTATAGAATCCCCTTCACTCGAATCGTCTCATGATCGTGTACTTCGAACCGCTAAACTATATCTTGGTTGAAGAAAAGTGGGCTTTCGCTACAGAGACTTCCAGGATTCAGACACTGTAGCCTTGATATTTCAGAAGATTTACACAAAAATCACACGAGACTGTCGAAATCACCATGTTCAGATTCATAGCTAAAGGTATAGTAGCTATTTTACGATGGAGAGAGTGTCCTGTAACGCCAAGCTAAGCCTACTCTACTGGCCGAAGCAATCGATCAGGATGGACAAGAAAGCGTCTTCTTGGACTACGCTCGCCGGCGCGCCACCAACGGCGGCCACCTTGGCAGCCGTTTCCACGACCGCGCCGTCAGGCTTGTTCTGGCCGTCGTCAGAACGAGCCGTGCAGCCTCGCTTCGAAGCCACCGTCGTCCTGAACGCCTGCGCGCCGCTGACCCGGATCCGCTCCCGTTCCACCGTCCAAATGTCTATCAGGCTCGACATCGATCCCGATCAGATCGCCGATCGACCACAGTTTCTTCAGAACTCAGAGCAGAGATCGAACAAGGTGGATTGATGAAAGCAAAGATCGAACAGAGTCTGGAGAGGCGTTTGTATGACGACCGGGACAATTTATAGGGGTTTTTTTGCAGCTAGCACACTGATGTGCTCATGTCAGTGCTGCTGGGACCTAGCAGAATAACAATTGGAACCTAGTGACGTACCTATTAGTTCTATACTCCATTCTTGGCACACAGGATTGAAGCCGGTCTGCCATCTGGATGTCGTTCTTGCCGCTTTAATTTAGACAGTGCAACGCCCACCGGGGCCGCGGTCTGAAAGCCGGCAGGGACGCTGGGGAGGAGCTATCTGAGACACGCGCGCGATCTTGATAGGAGGACGAGCTAGCTAGCTGCGCGGTGGGCGCGCGGTTTCGTGCCCATGCCGGCGGTGAGCGGCAAATTCCGGTGGGTGGAGTCGTCGTGTTACCGTGGGCTCGTGACGGCGACGGCGACGACAGATGCATCCTGGACTGTTCTGCAACGTCGCCATCGCCGCGTACTACTGAATCTGACTACCTGCAAGCTAACGCTTTTGCTTTACTTCACACAGGCAATTCCACTTCCCACATGTATTGGGCTTTTATTGCAAACGGGCCGAGCCGCACATTGGGCTTCTGAAATTCAGAAGTTCAGAACACTCTGGCGAGCTTGGGCAGAAAAATTTCAGGCAAAACATCGGATGGATGGATGCGGTTACTGAATATATTTTTCAGTCATCATCACAACGATCTGATCGAGCAATCATCAATGGTTAGTGGAGTGAAACCCAGAGGAGAGAAAAACCTCTTTTTTTTTTTGGCTTTTTTCACAGGTATTTCAGGCTGAGTTCTTCAGGATGGTCCATGTTCCAGTTCTGTCTCCCGAGGGAGATCTCCAGGTTGGGCGCAAACGAGTCTTCAGGTAGCAGCTGCTCCAGGCTTGCAAGTGATGGAGATGAGCTTGCAGGGCTTGAAGAGTTGGTAGTCGCCATGGCCTCAATGCTCGCTTGTGCTGATGCTCCTCCCATTGGTAGGTTCCCGGTAATAAGATGATCTTCTTCAGCTCCCTATTCACATCACATGACAACAGATATATGCATGATTTTTGAAACTTTGCTGAAAGAAAATGTGCATGCTTGATGCTCTCCTAAGAAAAGATGAATTTGTACTACAACACATTCCGTTGTAAAAAAAAAAAAAAACCTACAACACATTCATGAGATATGTTATACATAGAGATAGTACGTATACTTTCAATTCCCTAGTACTAACTATTTATGATCAGATAATGGAGTACTGACTAGAACTGTTTCAGGGCCTACTTAAACAGTTACAGTCAGAAGCTATATAGTAGTCCAAAGAAGTTCAACAGAAGTTCTAGTTAAGTCAACAAAGATGTGCATCCATGGTGGAGCTAGTTAATACACTCTTCCCATTTATGCTTGTGATCTCAAGGATGCATGCATAGATATGTACCTGATGAAGAGCATCTTGAAGCACTGGTGAGTAGTTATGCTTCTGACACCGGTGCAACGAGTCAACAATCGCGACACCCTTTTCCAGCACTGGCGTTTGGTCAGTCCTCCTGTGCTCAAGAAAAGTTAAAGCGAGGCAGCTCTTATCAATTCCATGTAGCAAAACATTTCTTAACATTGAAATTGACTGTATTACTACATCAACATCTCCATATATGCATTCATGAAACCTACAAGACAGTACCAGCAGCTACTGTTACTCTTATGTTTAAGCCATCGATCACTGCAGTGTATAACTAACTAATCAAGAGCTAGCTAGCCCTTCACATCTCACCTGCATGCTTTATCATTGCAGACATGAACGAGCACTCTGCCATATTTCTTTGTTGCTTAGCAAAGCTCAACACTGTTTAATCTGTGATATATATAGATCTCACGAAACAGTCATGCCCTTGGGCAGTTGCGTTGCATATGGGAACATGCCTGGCTCGATCTGTCCCTACACCACCAATGCAATGCACCCAACAACCTGGAACACTGACTGACTTAACCGATCCATTTTTTGCATGCATGGCCACCGGGCACCGGTCAGGAACTCTTCAGAAAAACGCATTGCAGCTAACACTGCTGCGAAGCCTCCGTATCTGACACTATATGACTTTATTTGCTCATGCATGCATGTACATGTACTAGTATAAATCGATCGATCTTCAAATGCTATCCATCCACAGTTAGCTAGTATAGCTTCTTTGCCTCGGCTACTGTGCCTGGACTTCACTTAGGTTCCACATCAAAATCGAAAATTTGAAAAAATTAGAACGATGTGATGGAAAAGTTGGAAGTTCGTGTGTATAGGAAAGTTCGATGTGACGGAAAAGTTAGAAGTTTGAAATCTAAGGGGGTGTTTGGGAGAGTCCCTTTAGCCCCTCTCTCCCAAACACTTAATTTCTCCTACTTGACTGGAACATCGAGCTCTTCTTGTTTGAGAGAGAGAGAGAGAGAGAGAGAGAGAGAGGATATATGAGATATTGAGGGATGGGTACGGTGTAGAGGGGATCAAGAAGAACAAGGTATCGAAGTGCAGGAGCAGGGGCATTATGATCGAGTGAGGAGGAGAGATCGATGCATGTGGACGCGGACAAGGAGAAGCGTGCATGGGAAGGTGACGACAAGGGGAAGAGGTCGGCAGGGAAACATATGCGCTACAGAAAAAACACTAGTTGTCGCTCAGTGCATGCTGATGCAGGAGCTAGCCGGCCGGCTTGCATGCACTAGTTAATTAGGCTGTGTTTAGTTCAGCGCAAAGTTTGGATTTTGGTTGAAATTAAAGATGATGTGACTGAAAAGTTGTGTGTGTATGACAGATAGATGTGATGGAAAAGGACTGAAGTTTGGATCCAAACTTTAGATCTAAACACAGCCTTAGCTGCTTCTATGAAATTTATCAGAAATCGGTCGAATGGAAGAACAGGAGACGCTGACAAGGGCTAAACTGGAACTCTTATGCCAATAAAAAAGGGAGTATATATGAATGAGAGGAGCTAGCAGATTGATCAGGGACGACATTTTTACCATCATGATCAGAGATTAATATGGAGTAAGTAATTGGCCCTGTCAAAGTGCCATCATCGACCATGCATTCATGACGATGTACTATTTCTTTTATTTTCTTCCAAAATGCAATCTACTGGCCGCAATTTGATCAGATCATCAGAGTTGAAGACTGCAGAATTAGTAGACATTGATCTTTTCTTAAAGGCAGCTTTGTCTATACGCAACATGTGTGGTAATATAATAGCTTTATTAGAGCTAAATCACGACAAAAAATGGTCATTACCTCAAATACCAGTTTCAGTCTTCCAAAGAAAATTTTTAACCTTAATTTTTGTTGTAAACCACAAAAAGAACTAGTAAAACTACAACATTATGAAACCTGCATGCAGTTTCAAGACAAATCAAAAGTATATATACACAACATTTTCATGCATGTAATCAGTCAAATATTTAAATAACTAATAACGGAAAAAAATTAAACAAGTCGTTCCAGTAGTATACGTGATCACAAATTGGATGAAAATATTTTATCTTTATTGTAGGCTTTGTTTGGGCGACCAGTTTAACAATAGCATTTAATTGTTTTATTAGCAATTGGAAAAAGTCTGACTATATATATGTCTTATAGGTTCTAAATCAACCAAACCATCAAATAAGACGAAGTAGATTATGCGCACTCCTACTCGATCTCAATATAACCACTTGACATCCTTCAAACACCATGCACAAGCATGAATCGAACTCAATACATTTTGTTATAATACTAGGCTGGGGTTGACATATATGTTGAAAACGTCGTTATTCTTTGTTCTATACAGTCCACTCATGTATTTTTTTTATCAATTAATTGCAAGTTCTTATATATACAATAGCTAGCTAGCACTGGTTGGGGGTGTAGTAGGATATATTTTTCCCTTTTTAAAAAAACTTCAAATAAAATATTTATAATTACGTACTTAATTAGGGATAACTGTTGCCAATGTATATGCAAAAAAAAAAGAACGTTCAAACATCAGCACATTTCATGCAAAATGGTGTCCTTTTCCTCTTGTCAGTAGCTATATGCGGCTTGTACATATACATTGTTTCGAAAAGATAAAAGGATAAGTGGTCATCTCAAGAGTAGACAAAGTTCAGAGTTGAGACATTGCTCCCATTGTAAAGCACGTGCAACATGCGCAAATAACCTTTCAATATAATGCTAATAATCGTTCATTTGGCTGTATGTTCATTGGCAAGGATCAGAGATGTAAACAATTTTCATTATATAAAAAACATGTTAATAATCGCTCATATTTTCTGACCCTAATAATCAACGAGATTAGCAGTATAAAGTAATTAATGGCAATGGAATATGCACACAAAGAGCCGGTCACCGTTAAATAAATGCAAATGCATGAAGTATAGAGATTAATAAGTTCTGAAGCTGACACAGGATTGAACATGAACAGACCTTGTGGGAATGGTTGGAGCAGGAGGCGATGGCACTACTACTGCCAGTGGAGCAGTTGCTATTGACGTCGTCGTCGCGCAGAGGAAGTAGGCAGCAGCGGAACTAGTCGCCGCAGGGGAGCTACAGATCCCAACCATGTCGTCACATGCCGGCATCATCGGTAGCACCACCCCACCACCACCACCATCTCCTCCTCCTCCAGCTGCCGCCTCCATGGCCACCTCCATTCCTGCCTGCTGCTGCAGCTGCGCCTCTCCTGCAAATGCGCGCGCAATGGTCAATTTAAGCCGCCGCGTGCAGTGCATTCTTAGTTGATGTAGAGGCGAGATGCACTTGATAGTTTAGTGCAAATGAATGTATGCAGGTTTAATTTCTAACAAGCGCATATTTTTTTCTTAAAAAATATTTGGAGGAACGTCTCTCCCTCAAAATCTTTTTCTTTTTTAGGCAGAGGCTGGAAGTCGTTTCAGTACATTAGAATAAATCACCGGGGTCACTGCATATCTGTTTAGCTTAGTTACAGCTGGTATGTATATATACTTCTCAATCAATGGATGATATGCTTTTTTTCCTAATGGAAATAAATTGAGCTACATGAATACCTGAGGCAATGTGGGATGATCTGTCTGTGCTCTTCACTGTCCTATACATCTGCATACCAGTAGATGAGTGAGTGATCAATGAGGTGCATGTCTTGTGTTGCATGATCCAAATGGCTTGTATAATTAATTACATATGCTAAGGTGGTAACTAGTTTAAAGGATATATATCTGGCTTGTCCTGGTTAGCTAGATGCCGTTTGTTTGTCACTTAGTACTTGACCCAGGGATTCACCAGAGACAAAGTACACATGTAGTTACCAATAGTAAGAACACCCATAAAAGTGGTGGAAAAAACAAAAAGAAGCCATCATGCAACAAGATTCACCATCTTCTTTCCCTTGCATGGTGGTAGTAATAGTAGCTTCCCTTTTATCACCTCTCCACTCTTTCTTTCTTTCTTTCTTTTTTTCTCTCTTTTCTCTTCTTTTTCCAAGTGATACACGTACCTGGAGGTGACTCTTGACATGCGCCAGTGTCAGATCCTTCACGTTCATCAGCTCCAGCACCGACTTCGGCGTCGCTCCTGCAGATCGATCGATCATCGCCAAGAACGAGCTCGTGAGAATTGAGCACGCAAAACAATGGAGTAATCAATCGATCAATCTCACTATCTCAGGCAAAAGGAAAACAAAATGTAGCTGCACGAATTCAGATCACATATTACGAGAGGACACAGTGATGGTGAGATAAGGTAGAGCTAGCTAGGCGCTTACTCTCGTGGCCGCCGAGGAGCTCGACGGCGTGCACGAAGCGGGCGTGGAGCGCGGTGGTCCATCGCATCCGCGGGCGCGGACGCTCCGCTTCGAGCCCGCCGGCAGGGACGACGCCCTGGCCGCCGCGCGCTTGAACGACGCGCACCCCTGCGGCTGCAGGTGGTGGTCGCCATGGCGGCCGCCGCCGGCGTCCGCGTGCGCCGGCGTCGCCGGCCCGAGCCCCAGGCTCAGACCGGGGGGCTCGCTGCCGGAGCTAGGGTTTCCAAAGAACGCTGCTACTTCGCCTCCTCCTTCTGCGTCTGTAATCACTCCTGTCGTCGGCAGAGTCGTCCTCGCCGCCGTCGTCGGTGCTCCGGAGGATACCGGCGCCGCCGACGAGACGGCCGGAGGGCTTATCCGGAGGGAGAGATTCGGCAGGTTCCTTTGCAGCATTGCAAGATCAAAGCTATGGGAGGTTGTCGCTGCTGCTGCTGCTACAGCTATAGCTTAGCTCAATGATCAATGGAAGAGCATACAACACCAACTACTCTCTACTACTTCTTGGATCAAACTGACCATACCACTTCTAGAATTAAGATAGTAGAGGACCATATATTGTGGTGTTGGTGGTGGTGGAAGAGGAAGAGGAGGGAGAGTTATAGCAGTGGTGGTTCTGGTGTGATCAACAAGAGAAGAGAAAGAAGAGGACATGAAGAGAGAGAGAGGGAAAAGGAGATGTGGAGAGATGGCAAAAGGCAGGACAGTGGAACAGTCACTGAGAAAGAAAAGGGAGAGGTGGGGTAGTGGATTTGTGCAAAGTGGTAGTGGTAAAAAGGAGTGAGGAGGAGGAAGAGGAGGAGGGGAGAAAGAAAAAAGGAGAGGCTTGGAGCCTTGGAGCTGAGGGGTAGTGATGAGGGCAAAAAAGAGATGTGGTGATTAGGTCATGAGTGGTTTATGATTTGGTCCTTGGGAATGCTGCTTCAAAGAGAGTGTATGTAAAGAAGGGCAGGGTGTATATGAAGGGAGTACTAGTTTCTTCAAGAAGGCCATAATGAAGCTACAGTTGCTGTTCCAGGCCGGTATTCATGTACAAGCTGACAAAGAAACAAATACTCTAGTAGTATATGATTGATCTAAATATCAAAATTCTACTGTAAAAAAATGTTCAAAACATAGTTCATCTTCTACCATAACATTATTCAGGCATACATATATTACTACGGTACGTATTTTTCCTCTGTTAGTTGTCTGGTAGAAAAAAACAAAAGGTTTGTTGGTGCAAAATTTGGTGCATTCATTCCAAACAAATTCAAAAACTATACATATTTTTGCTTGAAGGTATCACAGAAGAAAGGCGACATACATGATTCGAAACATTTGCGGTTTTTATGTTTTTAGTACAGTTTACATATTGCTTTGTTTTTTCACCAACCTCGCAAGTTTTAGTACGTATCGCTCGTGTGCTTTATTCTACTTTTATCAAGAACAAGTACATTAATTAGAGCCTTGCTTGGATGCTACTATTAAGAAGGTTAGATTTATATATTCCGTTATCTTTATGAAGGATTGAAGGGTACGTTTTGCTTCAGATTAAACTTATTGAGGTAATGTTATAT
>CM020180.1:32084726-32160585 GCA_009805545.1 Oryza longistaminata | reverse complement strand
CACTTTTTCAATTATAAAGTAACAGTGTTCGATCCTTCCATTTCCTATAAAGAACTCAATGTACATGCCAAACTATAATATGTATGTATTCTGTTAAAGCACCATTAAAAAAATTAGTAAAAAAAAAAAAAACTCTAACGTAACTTTGCCATCTAGATTTTTCACATATACTCCCTCCGTCCCATAAAAAACAACCTAGTATCGAATGTGACACATCCTACTACTACGAATCTAGACATACATATATCACATCCAGTCCTAGATTCGTTTTTTATGGGACGGATAGAGTATATAACAATCACCCAGGCTAAATGTTATATATGTAAGGCACATCTTTTCGCTTAAGCTTATGCTTATCAGCTAAATTTTGAATTTTCAACTTTAAATTTGGAGTTGATTTTAAGGTTTTATCATCGAAGTTTATTTTTTTAGCCTTTACTTTTAGATCGCTAAGAATACATATATAAAAATTTTATTCACAAATTACTATTTGTTTGTAAATATGTCATTTGGCTTATTTCGTGAATAGCGAAACGATGGAACCATAAGTGTGGCACACTCTTTAAGTCGGAACAGAATATGCAATATGCTTACAAACAAAATGCTACTTCACCCTTCTAAGAGATTGTTAGGATACAAATTTAGTTTAACATAGTGTCAAACCTATATGGTATATCCTTATCACCAGAATTTCTTTCCACACGCAATTCTCAATAAAGCACCATTGATCAAACACCTTTATCTCTACAACATCATCTTGCCACGTTCTTCCAAAATATTGGTTGAACAAATGTCCAAATACACCTCATGACTCAATAGACTCATTGTTTCTAGCTTATTTGACCTCCACCAGGTAGTTTTGCAAAGATCAAAATCCTTTTTGGCGTGTAAGATTGCTATTACCTATAAATAATCCCCTTGAGCAATCATGCAACCCTGGGTATGTCTAGATTCAAATCTAGAATTGGATTTTTTTTTAGGGACGGAGGGAGTAGTGTATAGCTAGTACGTTGTCTTACAAATTAAAGTAAAAGAGTACATATGTTGTAATCTAACCATGTCCTAAAAAATCAATTCAATAAGGCTGTGTTTAGATTCAAAGTTTGAAGCCCAAAGCGTCACATCGAACTTTTCTACACACCAAATTTTCAACTTTTCCATCACATCGTTCAATTTCAATCAAACTTTAATTTTAGTGTGGAACTAAACACACCCTAAATCAGTTTTCCCATGACAGAGACAGACTATAGTAGTAGTATTCCTAAAGCATGAACACCACTTATTTCTGACTGACTACACAGTCTGACCAGAGCCTCGATATATAAAAGCATATATATCACCGGGAAAAAAAAGGTACTAACATGTACCACGTCTCCATTCCGTGTGCATCGTGCCTCTCTGTTCCGGGACACCTGACGACGATGGAGGTCATCTCGTCCCAGCAATTGGCCGTTTATCCTTGGAAGTGGCTGTTGTCGCAAAACGCAGGCACTGCATGCATATGCCGACGAGACCCAACAAAGCCCGGTGGTCTCTGTTGACACACCTGCTGCTTCTTTGCCTCGCTTTTTATCAAACTGACAACGGAACTGGCTACCGCTCCATCCATAGATCAGAGACCGATCGATCGGCAGCGAAGAACTCATCATGGATCCATCCATCGATACGGATATCACGGTTCTCTCACAAATCCACGATAGATCGGCCATTCGGCCAGGCCACCACCGGCAGACGGGAAGGAGAAAAAACACCAATGGTCGCGTGGAAAAGGCGGCGATTTCCACCGAAAAGTCGCGTGGACTCGTCCGCGCGCGCCGTGGGCCACGTACGGCCGCGTGCCGTGGGGGAGGGAGTAGGCTAAGCTGGGCCGCGGCCCGCGCGCCGCGAGAGCCAATCCCAATCATGCAGGCGGGCGGCCACCGCGACGAATTGCAGCGAGCGCGGCAGCGGCAACGGCAGCTTTAGGCCGCGCGGGCGTCGCGGTCGGTGCCCACTGCCCAGCTAGCACCGACCACGTACGCCACGGCCCGGCCAACCCAGCTGCCGCGCCCGCCTTTGGAAAGAAAGGTAAGGCACCGCATCGATCGATCAGTAGGGGAGACCACAAATGTACATGCATGTTCCGATGGATCTGCTAGAAAACGATTGGCAAATAAACGATAAAAAAATAATAAATCAATCATATAGAAAACACAAAATTTAACATGAAAACCCTTTCAAAATAGGAGAGAAAAAACCACGAGCGCTAGCCGGCAAATATCTTCACTATATCGGAGTGAGGTTACAACGCCGAACGACGGCTTACAAGAAGTATATATATGAAGATGAAACCTCCGCTTCGTTTCGGCTTCGTTCGAAACGAATTTGAATCATAACTCAACACGATCGAGGTCCACGCACACGCCATGATCGATCCATGCATGAATATTGAAGAATATTGGAGCGTACGTACGTGCAAACCGACGGACCAGTATGTAGATGTGTACACACATGATCGACTACATGGAACGACGATTGCCATTTGCCAATGCATGCACGCAAAAGAGAAAATAAGTCGTGTGGGGCGCACACCGGGATGCATGCAGGACAGCACGGGGGTGATCTGCAAAGTGCAAGCCCAATTAGTCTCGAGGGCACTCATGACGAAACCAAACAAACACGGCCACACACTTGACATCGGATCGATCGATTAGCGATCTATCCGGATTGCAAAAGAAGGTGGTGTTAGTGTTGGTGTTGGTGTTTGTTGTTTCTCTCTCCAGTTTCGGTGTTTCCACTAAGGTAGAGACACGATCGGGGCCATGGACTGGGCAACTGCCCCGACACTAGATATTGGTGAGTTAGACCGAGTTAGACGTGCATGCCTGAGCCAGTGGTCCCACGACCATGCAGCTAGCACTGAATTGAAGCAGAGTAGTACTACAGGATTATTATTAGCACTGATGTACTATCGGGATTGTCATCAGAGAAGCCACCATGTATGCATGTTAGTCTCTCTGCTACAACGCTCCTCTTCAGAGAGAAAAAAAAAAAAGAGAGGACAATTAATTTCACTGTTAGTAGCTAGCTAGAGCTTAGCTTAGGCACGCAGTAGGCAGGCTCAATCAGCTCTGATTGGCCCCGCAATTCCCTGTAGCACTTTTTCAGTGGTAGTGACTTTTGGTCTAAGCTAAGCTAAGACATGGGAATGATGCCATTTGCTCCAGACATCTTGATCCCATATAATAGTTATTGCCTCTTCTGCCGCGTACGTTACGCACATCATATCATGCGCTTTCAGGTCTCACCATCTAGCAAGCAATCAACTGAATCCCCTGACCACCATTGCCGCGAGAGAGGAAAAAATAATCAGACAGTGAGTGAGTGAGTGAGTGAGTGAGTGACCCCATTGCACATGAGCACCACACAGTGTGGTGGTAAGACAGACAGGATTACCAACTCACGACAGCGATTAAACTAGTTCGCGATAGCACCCCGGACCAAGATCAAGGCACGCACAAACAGACGGTAGAAGCAGCAGCACATTAACTCGGCATCGCATGGGAATTAGCAGCAGCAGAGAGAGCTAGTATGTAGCTAGAGATCGAAAAAGCCGGGGCATGCTTTATGCGAGGAACACGCCGCATTAGGCGCTGACCGGGAGCTACGGGACGCATCAATACAGGCCCGGAATCGGAATTCCCTTTCCGATTTGTTTAGCGCCTCGAGAAGTTCTTCCCGCTTGTTCCCATCTCAGAGCAAGTTTAATAGTATAGCCAGCTACTAGCTTCAAATCATTTATAGTAAACTTAATAGCAGTAATACATGGTTCTATATGTCATGCACACATTGTGTCTTAGAATCCGTATTGCAGCTAACTATAAATCTGTAGCCCGTTACTTTTTTTCTCTTCTTTTTTTCTCGATATGTGTTTATAGTTGGCTTATAATCTACCACTATTGTACCTGCTCTCATGCCGTCGTCGTCGCGTCGTTAACTACAACCGGTACGTGCGCCGCGGTCGGAATCGCCGTACATATAATTCTTTTTTCTCTCTCTCTTTATTCTTCGCTGTTCATTCAATTCACTACTAGCTCGCATCGATCTGCATGCATGCGGCTCGTCGTCCTTTCGATCGAGGCCATGGGGTTAATTTAATTTTGAGTAAAATGCACCAGCGGTCCTTAAACTTGTCAGGAGGTTTCACTTAGGTCCACGAACTTGCAAAGCGCACATCGAGGTCCCTAAACTTGGTTTATTGTATCATCCCGGTCCAAAGCCGCGTTTGACCGTGGTCTTGCCTACGTGGCACGCACGTGGACGATGACATATTTTTTTATATATTTTTCTCCCTTCTTCCTTCTTTTTTCTCTTTTATGAAAATACGATGACATGGACGATGACGTGTACGAGGCATTTTCGTCTTTTCGACAAGGAAGAAAGAGAAAAAAAAAGGAAGAAGGGAGAAAAAATAAAAAAATTTATATGTCATCGTCCACGTGGCGTGCACGTAGGCAAGACCACGGTCAAACACGGCTTTGGACCGGGATGATACAATAAACCAAGTTTAGGGACCTCGATGTGCGCTTGTAAGTTCGTGGACCTAAGTGAAACCTCCTGACAAGTTTAAGGACCGCTGGTGCATTTTACTCTTTAATTTTTAACTTGGTCGTGCCGAGCGATTGTTGGTCCACGGATTATTTAGGGTTTAATTGTTTGTGCGAGATGAAGGCGACGACGAGATCGGAATGTATCGGAGGAGCTGTACAGCCTTTGATGGCCACCTGCCATTCTTGTTTACTACCGCTCCTTCCTAGCTAGCTGCAGCTAGCGCTAAGAGATCCATATAATCTATTATCCCAAATTGCTCACCCTTGCTCTCACGTGACAGCCACACGTGCGTGCTGATTCGATCGTATGTACTGCTCGTACGTACATACATAAGTTAATTACTGTTTACCGTATGCTAGCTAGCTAGTGATCAGATCGGTAATAGCAATTCAGTATTGTATATAAGCAAAACTAATCATAAATTAAACAGCGTGTAAAATTGCAGTTTTTTACAAATTTGCTGCCCGATCAATTTCTGATCGACCTGACCACCGCTTGAGATCGATGCTGCCTGCGCATGGATGTTGTCCTGATGGATATATCACTATCATGTCACACTCTCTCTAGCAGCAGTGCCACCCATATCGTGTTGTCGCATTCCGCCACATTCATTTCGGCCTGCAGCGTCTTCCATCGTCACATACCCCTCTTCCTTTCATGAATACGGAAAGATCCCAAGAGGGCTCTCTTGGGGGCATTATACCTCTGCTTTGCTGAATATGTGCACATCCAAAAGAGAGGTGTCTGTCAGCACATTTTACACCCTCGCTGGTCCTGCACACCCTGCAGAGACCCTCTCTCTCTCTCTCTCTCTGCCTTCAGATCAAAAGCTACCCGGCCATCTCTGCGGCACACAATGCGTAGCTCTGGTTGGCTAGGATTCTTGATCTAAGTCCCTACCATGTGTTAATTTGATGCAAAAGGGCATGTCATCTATTAGTTGCAGTGACCTAAGTAGCACTATAAGATCCTGAATTCAAATCTTTGTAAGAACAAATCTCAGAATGAGTTGTTTGGGGGTTACGTTTTTAATTTAAAAGAACTGCATATATCGGTTGGATATAGAGGCCGCAGGTAAATAATTTGATCGGCTAGTCACTGAAATTAAAACATAAACAATTTCTCTTAAGATGTACTTGCCATATTGATAATTGATCTAGGATTTCCAGTATAAGGTACCAATTCTATATTGTTTTTTAATACTGCATATATGCATTACTAAAAAAAGATCATTCTATGTACTTATATATTATGCTTTCCAGAGTTAATACTATTGTAAAGAACTTCTATTTACCTCTTTTACTTCATTATTCTCTCCTCCCCCGCCCCCGCCCCCCCCCCTAATTCTTCATAAAAAATAGAGGAAAAACCATTAATGTTTTGGGTATTTGATCAATTATCAGTCACACTATTATTTGATTTTAAATATTTGTTTAGCCAAAGTGAGCATTGTTTAGGAAAATAACAAGTTGGATCACACACTTCTCAACATGTACTTTAATTACTTTATCTAACTGTGCTCCACATCCCTAATTTGACATTGTATTTCACATGAGATTTACATGCCCTTGAACACAACCCGCATCTATTTGCATGAAAAGAGGATAAAATAAGTTGGACTTGATTTTTAAACAATAATACCATTAAGATGAAGGTATAGGTTTAATTTTCTTTAGATAATGAAATTACAGATGGCCTCTGCATCGACTAGCTAGGGATGCACACAGCCTAAAAAAACGAAGACAAACATGAACATATCATGTTGCCTTGCAGCAACTCACGCACATGTAACTAAGTCCAATACATAATATTATGCACCTACTCCAGAACAACGTCTTTAAGAAGAATTTGACCATGTCTACCACTACCACCAATAATATAATAGAGCTGGATTTCATCCAAAACCTGAAATGAACTGATATATAACATTACCTCAATAAGTTTAATCTGAAGCAAAACGTACCCTTCAATCCTTCATAAAGATAACGGAATATATAAATCAACCTTCTTAATAGTAGCATCCAAGCAAGGCTCTAATTAATGTACTTGTTCTTGATAAAAGTAGAATAAAGCACACGAGCGATACGTACTAAAACTTGCGAGGTTGGTGAAAAAACAAAGCATATGTAAACTGTACTAAAACCATAAAACCCGCAAATGTTTCGAAAAAAAAGGGAGAAAACTAACTTCGCTCCAGTCCAAAAATTAATGGAATTATGGAAAATCAGAATTGTGCCATACTTATCTTTGTTATCCTCACTTCTCCCTTGTACTCCCTCCCTACAAAAAAAAAAAAACCCAAATTATTTAAGTTATGACCACTTAAATATCATGACGATGCTAGTGAAACACACAATACTAGCTGGTAAATAGTAGTAGCTTAATTAGTGCAACAATTTCCCCCCATCTACAGCGATGAGTCCATAACAAAAATTACCGGTGTCCCATATACGTAATATTACATGTATAATAAGCATAAATTGGTGTTTAGAGGTAATATGCAATGGTGAACAAGCTTAGCTACTTGGGTCATGCGTATCAGAGAAGGCCAACATGGTTTTGCCCCTGCTCATCTAGTTATCAGTGGCGAATCTAGAATGAAAATAGAGGGGGTGCTCCTGATATCCTATGTCCAACCCACAATGCAATGAAAACATACTAAAAATATACATTTCTTGGTCTCATGCAAATATAATTTAGATTTTGTACATAAAAAGAAAAAAAGTGAACTAAGAAATCAAGTATCGGTACCTTGTTAATCAAATGTGTTGCCATAAACACATCAAAATCCATCGATGGCCTGCAGATCAAATTAAATATAGAGTTTAGTAATATAATTCAAATTAGAAACACAAATAAACACAAAAATTGAGTTTATACATACCTAGTATTGAGTGCGGCACAAAAATAGTACACGCTGGATCGGCAACAATTTCACTAGGATCTAAAACATGCCTCGGCATGTTGTTCTCGTTTGTTGGATTCCTTCGTGGGTAAAAAATATGCAATGTTTGATTATCCTTCCTTGCAAATTAATTGTCCTATGTGTGCCTAAAATAAATAATTAATTTACTGAAATTTGTTGCAGTGATGATAAAATAAACTGAAACAGAAAAGACTAGTGTTAGAGTAGAGAGCAAATAGATTCAGATTGGTTTACCTGTACTGTTTGGTTGTGGCGTTGTGCTAGCCGGCCGGGCAGCAGCAGATGATGAGATCGACAGATCGTTGAAGGCTGCAATTGCAAGCAACTCGTCAACTCGTTGTCCGTGATCCATCCTGCAACTCTGCAAGACCTCCGCCGTCGTTGCTGGTTGCTGCCGCCGGCGCTGTCGCTTGACGCCTCAACTCCTTCTGTCGCGCGCCCTAGCTATCGCCGTATCGCGCTCCTTCTGCATGTGGCGTTTCGTTTCTCAGTCGCCAACCCAATGGGCCAGGCCATCGTGCATTTTTTTTTGGCGGGGGGGGGGGCCCAACAGTCCATCCGCCCCTGCTAGTTATCATGTTAATCTAGTCAAAAGTAACTCGTCCTTTAACTTTATCTACTCAAGCAATCACAATACACAAGGACTATGTGAAATAATTCTTTGAAACATTAACACTACCTTTATATATAAGAATCTAGAGGTCTAGAACACGTTGAGCTCATGCAATTTTGTGAGTTGTCGTATCACATTCATAATGAGATTGTAATTGAACAAAACATGTTTATCCTATCTAAGATGAAATGTTGCAATAATCTAGACATCATTTTTGGTGTCTCCATTACTAATCACATCAAGAGTGACATAGGCCGGCATTCTAAATTTCACCACCCCACCATTCCAATTTGACATGTGATGATCCAAAAGAAGAATTGGTCATCCCTGCACGACTTTACTTACTAGTTATATTTTCAATTTAATGACTCCATATTTCCGGTAGTGTCTGGAATAATTAAATAAAATTTAATTTCATAATTTGAATAAACAAATACTTTGATTTTCTCATATTTCTTTTCTGTTTTTAAAAATAAAAAACTAAACATACACAAGTAATGAGCAAAGATAAAAACAAGTAGTCACAGAAGTAGCTTATCCCTTTTCCCTTCAAAAAAAAAAAAACCTCACTTACTCATGTTTCTTTAGCAACACTCCAAATACATGGTAGCAAAATTCCAAACATATATGGTAGCTACATATGTCTGTATACTATTATTAAAGCCTATTTACAAAGCTTTGAAATGGTACTTTACATGTGAATTGTTGATTAACATGCCTGCAAGGCACAAACAAATTCTGTTGAAAAAAGTTTTTTGATCCACCTCGATAAATAAGTATACTACAAATTAAGTTTTATGAAGTGCCAAACTTTTATGGTATAGCCTTATCATCATAACTTCTTTCCGTGTATTTCTTAAAGCATTGGCAAAATATAGCCTTTTGAATATATCTACAACGTCATCTTAGTACCTACCATGTATTCTTCCAAAATATTAGTTGAACAATTGTCCAAATAAATCTCATGCCTCATGATTTATAGCTTATCTAACCTCCATTAGGTAGTTTTGCAAAGGCCAAAATATTACTTACCTTGCACAACTTTTAGTATGTATAAATAGTGTGTTCCTCAGCAACCACGATACCATCACCCTCAACAATATATATCACAGTAGCACTGTAGTGCCAACAATGGCAGCATACAAGATCTTGGTCCTCTTTGCGTTACTTGCTCTTTCTGCAAGCGCCGCTACTACAATCACCACCATGCCATATCTCCAACCAACACTAGCAATGGGCACTATGGATCCGTGTAGGCAGTACATGATGCAAACGACGAGCATAGGTAGCTACGCATCCATGTTCATGTCACAACCAATTGCTCTCCTGCAACAACAGTACTGTTGCATGCAGTTACAAGGCATGATGCCACAGTGCCAGTGCGGGTGTGGTGCTACCGTGCTAGTTGCCAGATGATACAGAACATGCAATATGCTATTTGTGGTGGACTTGGCCAACAACAGATGATGATGAAGATGGCAATGCAACTTCCAAACATGTGTAGCATGCCCCCTGCCTGCTTCCAGCTCTCTTCTCATAGTTGTTGTTAACCAAACTAGCTGGATGGCCCGCGCAATTGCGCGGCTAGCACCCAAACAAAATCATATAATATGATTTTACTTAAAATTTATTAAATAGCTATATCATTGTCTTAAGACTTTGAAAGACCAAACATTATCATCCTCGTGTTTTTAATTATATAGTTTTTAAAAGTCACACCAGTTACTACCCCTTATGTCATCTCCTCTTTATTTGCTTGCTCGATCTACCAGTATTTCTATTCATTCTTTTGGAACCTTTAAAAATTGGATTTTATAGTTTTTAGAGTTTATTGTCACGTTGGGTTTCATTTTTATAATTTCTAGATGTCCCGTCAAACATTGCCATTATACTCCTCTACGGCCCGTCCACTGTCTCTTCTTATTATTGTCATTGAGATTTTAAAAATCGAACATAATTATCGTTTGGGGCGATCCGACCTCGCCGTTGCTTGCTCAGACGCCGGAGACGACGACGACGACGGCGGCGGCGGCGGCGGGGACGAGATGACGGTGTTCCACTTCCTCAACTGCGCCGCCCTCACCTTCGGCCCCCACGTCGTCTACTACTCGGCCACCCCGCTGTATACTCCCTCTCCCCCCCTCCATCTCCCCTTGCGCCGCGAGATCCGTATCACGAACGTGCTAGATCTGCTTGTAGTGAACGGTCTGGGCCGCGATTCGTTGCGTCGTCAGTGGAAGGAGGTGCTTGAACCCCTGATGCTGCCGGTTCCCTGTGTGTTTTTGGCTTGTGAGATGGGGTTTAGTCAGTGCAATTCCAGTGAATTTTGCTCAGCTCGGTTGGATTGGCACGAGATTGGTTCCGCGTGTGACCGTTTGTTGGAGAACTTGAAATCGCGTTGCTCGTTCTGGTTCGGAGCTTTGTTTTCTGAACTAGGTTGCTCGAATCGAATCTGATTAGTTTGTGTCTACCTCGGAGTATCAAGTAAGTTCAGATGAGCGGTTAGCTCGTTTTCAGAGCTAGACGGGATCACGATCTGGGAATATAATGTTTATGAGCCAAATGCAGAAAATATCAACTGACTTAACTAATGCCACTTGATATTATGATGAACATGATGTTGTGAAACTGGAAAATACATGCCAAAGTTGCCAACTATATACATCTCGTTAGTAGAGTAACTTCGTGACAGTGAAAGAAAACTTCATTCTAGCTGAGGGAAGATCACATTGAAGGTATTCGTGATAAATCTCAAACGGTAGTTGTTGTATCTGAGTTCAATGCGCTGGCACTATACATATACTAGTATAACATGTTAACAAGATAAGTAGCTAGGAGCGCATTGGTACCTGGCAGCATGTCAGATAGATCTTTTCTGTTTCAGCAATATATTGATCTTACCTTGTGCAATAGTTTTCTCCATCAAGTTCAGTGAAAATCGTTTGTCCTTGAACTTTTATCTACTCAAGAGATGAACAATACTAATAGACATGAGCATATGAATCAGTTCTATCTTCTATGAAGCCTTAACCCTAGATTTATCACAATCTAGTCATCTAGACTGGCAGACCACATTGAACTCAATTACAATTTGTGAGTTGTTGTATGGCCTTGGAATGGGGTTGAACCTTTCTTCAATCCAGGATGGAAATTTTTAGATCTATACATCACATTTGGTACAACTCTACTATCCTAGTACTAAAAGCATGAAGATTCTGAACATGGACATTGTATAGGTCTCCATCCCAATTCACCCTGCAGTGATCGCTGCACTGGATAATTATAATACCTGTTAAATTTGAAAATAATGCAACTTCATACTTGCATAGTGCAGTAATGCCTGCCTAAGATATGTGTCTTGTCATAATATGAATACATGAAATATGTTTACTTTCTCATTTCTCTTTATTTGTAAGACAAAGGATTAGATTCATCGAAAGTAGGATAGCAAAGAGTATGGCCAAACTCTAATCTTTGCTTTATTTTTTTGGGATGGACCCAAAATTTGTTTCTCCTTTACTTCTTTCCCTTTACAGTATGTTCTTTACTTCCAATTCTTGTTAACAAAACTCCAAATACATGCCAAACTGCACATATGCTATTAAAGCACATTTACAAAGTTCCAAGTCTACCTACTCAATCATTCACATATGGCGATGACTCAGACTCTTAATTGTTATCTGTATAAGTTGTGACTTGTGTAACACATTCTACAAGTCACATACGAATTCTGTTCGCAAAAGTTTCTTTATCCAGCTCATAATTTACAAAAATGCAAAATGCCAAAGCAATCTGGCACAGCCTTATCATCATATTTTCTTTCCACGCATTAAAGCATTGGCAGAACTATCTTTGTGTAGATACTCCAAAGTATCGGTTGAATAAATGTCCAAATAAATTTCATCCCTCATGATTTCTAGCTTATGTGGCCTCCACTAGGTGGTTTTGCAAAGGCCAAACTCTTTCCTGGCTTACACAGCTACTAGCATGTATAAATAGACCCCTAGGCAACCATCATTCCATCATCCTCGACAATATTGTCTACACCATCTGGAATCTTGTTTAACACTAGTACTGTAGAATCAGCAATGGCAGCATACACCAGCAAGATCTTTGCCCTGTTTGCCTTAATTGCTCTTCTTTCTGCAAGTGCCACTACTGCAATCACTACTATGCAGTATTTCCCACCAACATTAGCCATGGGCACCATGGATCCGTGTAGGCAGTACATGATGCAAACGTTGGGCATGGGTAGCTCCACAACCATGTTCATGTCGCAGCCAATGGCGCTCCTGCAGCAGCAATGTTGCATGCAGCTACAAGGCATGATGCCTCAGTGCCACTGTGGCACCAGTTGCCAGATGATGCAGAGCATGCAACAAGTTGTTTGTGCTGGACTCGGGCAGCAGCAGATGATGATGAAGATGGCAATGCAGATGCCATACATGTGCAACATGGCCCCTGTCAACTTCCAACTCTCTTCCTGTGGTTGTTGTTGATCAAACATTGGTTACATGTACTCTAGTAATGAGGTGTTGCATACTATCGTGTGCAAACACTAGAAATAAGAACCATTGAATAAAATATAATCATTTTCAGACTTGCAACTATTGGGTATTTGGATTTCTGTCTCATGTCCCTCTTGAAAGCCATGCTGTACATGTTGGAGTTCCCCCTTGGACCCAACCTACTCCATGCTCCCATGTTGATCTTAAATTCCCTGCTCCCCCAGAGCATGTAAATTTTCTAGTGCTAGTTAGAGCAAGCTCAATGTCTCATTAACATATCCCTATTTGGTTAATGTTGTGGTTGTTTCAAAATGTATGGGTGATAAGTGGTAACAGTGTACTTCTGGCATAATTGATAATAAGTGGTGGAGGTTTGTGAAGATAATGGAGGGTTGCAGACAATCATTGATGAATGGAGGGCTTTGTTTTTAAGAATCTTATTAGTGGGTAGTGGTTACTAGTTAGATATCTGTCAATCTATAGATAAAAATAATGTTGTATATAAAAGGATTTTTGTTCTTCGCTTTCTTATACCAGTCATTTTCTGCAGGTCAGAGTATGACACGATTGGCACTTGTGTAAAAGCGGCTGTTGTTTATCTTGGAACAGCACTAGTAAAGGTCAGTAGTTAGAAATATGTCCTTGCTGTAATGTAAACTGATAACATTTGGTAAGTGCCATGCTTGCTAGGCTCAAATGATATGTTCCTAGTTGTTTGATCATGTGCCCTTGTGATCTACTTTTCTTGATTCAGAAAGTTTCACATGTTTGGAATAGCCAATTAGATACCTTTTTCTTATGTGGACATACCAATTTTAAGGGTCATGGAACACTTATAGCATATGTGTTTATCTTTAATTGTTGTTCTGATATTCCTTATTTAGTTAAATAGGTTATCAATATATATCATTTTGCATGGTATGGACCAGTTATCTTCCCATCTTTGCAGTTTTTATTGTATGGATTTAATTTTAAAATCAACCAATTTTGTCACCCTGAATTCAATTCAACTTAGCATTTTTTATCGTTCTTGTAATTTTGCCTACTTTCTGTTTAATCGTTTCACATACTTCTTAAATTTATGTTCTTATCGTTGTTATTTCTTCGTTCAAATAAAGGTGATTATACTAACCTTGACAAATTTAACTGACAGCTTGTTTGCTTAGCGACATTGCTCAAAGTACCTGAGAATGATAGCTTTGATCCTTACCAGGTGCATTTTCTGTTTTCTTTAGCAAAACTTGATTGGGTTTAACATGTTTGCATTATCTAATTTGCATGCTATCTCCCTTTGCAGGAATTGATGAAAATCTTTATTGGGTTTATAGATGTTGCTGGTCTTTATTTTGCTTTGACACAGTTGACTCATAGAAACATCTCCCAGAATCACAAGTTTCAGGCAGTTGGTCTTGGTGAGTGCTCCCTCCATTATAAACAATAATTCGTATTTTTAGTGGCCACAAGGATTAAAGGCATGAAAGTGAGAAACCAAGAGAAAGAAGTTTGAGGAAACTATATGTATTATAATAACAAACAGGGTAGGGACATCACTTTCTGATCTAATGCTTTTAACTGAAATTAAACCTGCCAAGTTATCGTGCTAATCCATGGTGACATCTTTCCTTATCTGATTTTTAATCTCTGTTCTAGTGTCAAGATTCATCTGCCTTACTTCACATTCGAATTACTTATAATTTACTGTGCATTTCATTTTGTAGACAAGAGGAATTCCTCATGTCATTCTTATGTATGCATTGTCTTGTTACTATATTGTCCCAATTTTTTAGCTGCATGGAGTTTGTTATCCATGCTCGTGGTTTCTGACTGTTACAATTGAATGGACATTCAGGGAATTTTTATTGTCCTGTCCGCTATCTGACTATCACTGATACAGTGGATATTTTTGAGGGTTTCAGGTTGGGCTTTTGCTGACTCGGTTCTGCACCGTCTGGCGCCTCTCTGGATTGGTGCAAGAGGACTTGAATTTACATGGGAGTACATTTTTCAAGGACTTGAAGCAAATGCCAATCTTGTATGTTTATCAATATAATGTTAAATTGTGAACATTACAATATGCCATATTCCTAGTTTACAAAGAGAGCACCTTCCTAATGCTCTGACTTCCGGTGATTACTAGGGATAGTGGTTGACAAAATATTCCTTGTATGTATTTCACATATACCTTATTATCCCAGAAGGCTTACTTTTATGTTTCTGCAGGTTATGACGCTGTCCCTTGCTGCTTTAGGATCCTTGATGTGGCTGAGGAAAAACAAACCTAGGACTTTGGTGCCAATAATTTATGCGTGTGCTTTGCTTCTGGCAACAATGCCATCTATCACCAGGTTACTCCTTTTTATCAGTTCCATCATGTGTTTATGTTCTTCTAGAAAAATGTCCTGAAACACAACGTTTGACTACATTGAATTGGTAATAAGTAGCGTTGCTTTACCATTTTCTGTCAACCAGGTTCCATACTTCCATGGTTCCTCCAGCATATGTTTGTCAATCTAGAGATTTTCGATTAATGCCCCTTATAACCTTAACATCTAATCAGCAAGAACTAGATATCCAGCTCATAATATTTCTGACAGATCATTTTTCAGTCCATTTTTGGATAACCCTTATTCTTCATCATTTTCTTAATTTGGCAATCTGAAACCTCCTTTTATCTTGGATACAATTATTGCCTCCAAGTTTCTATTTCGTTCTAAATCTAATGCCAGTTTAGTACTCTTGTATGGAATATTTTGGTCTACTCAGCTCCTCTTTTACTGTTTGTGAATGTGGATGATTGAGTAAGCCCAGAGGAGATTTTCGATAAAGCATGCTAACTGAAGTTAATGTTTTCTGGCAGATGGCTATACCAATGTCTTTAGTTTGTGATATTTATTTATTGCTCTAGGACTCATTCGTTACTTATGTTTCTTGGATACGTGCTATAACCAGAGTATCATTGTTTATTCATTACTATGATTCATTCGTTTAGTTGTTCAGTTGCTGTCCTTGCAGGCTTCATGTTTCTCCAAATTCATTAATTTTGTTTTCTTTCTTCTTCACTGTGCTAAACATGCAGTTACTTGAGGAGATCATTAGAGTGGCAGACTCCAAAGGTGGTTGGCTTCGAGCTGTTCTCCTCACTGGTCATGGCTTTCATTAGCTGGCAGCTGTTCTCAGCTTGTCAGAGACCAATGTAAGGAATGAGTTTGCAAATTGCCGGAGATTCACGCTCCTGAGATGGCTCCTGTTGTACTTCCACAGAATTAGAATGCGCCTTTTCAGCCTTGACACTATCTTTTCTGGGGGTTCGATCATAGAACATTATTTAGAATCCTTTTTCTGTAAGTTTTAGTGGAGAAACATATGCTCCAGTGAGTTGCCATTGTTAACAGCTCTTCTAGGCATTGAACTAAAAGTATATTTTGCCCCTGCTATGCTTCTTCTGTCAACCGCATGGCATCATCTAAAATGAAAGCCTATAACATTCAGTTTTGTCATCAGTTTATGGACTAATGTTTGCACTTTCTACCCTGTACACTAATGTTTGCATCTTTCTACCCTTATGAGAAGTAGAAGTATATGATTCAGTGCTGATGAATGATGATGATGTGATCATGCTGGTTTTTTTGAATGTTTCAAAACCGAAGTAAACTCTGGAAGAAGAATTGGACAGACCGTAGCAAGTCCGCAATGTGTACAGCTGAAAAACCAATTGCATTTGCAGGTTCTGCCTCCAAAACATGTTTCGTTCCAAGGGTATTCACCAATCGTCATGGGTACAAAACGAAAGCAAATTTTAATCGAAACATACATCACAGTTATATATCACGGCTTATCGGGGCCAACCAGCCATGGCTGGCCGGGCCCTGCCTGCTATGGCTCGATCGGGGTCCACTACTCCGACTCCTCGACGGCCGCCTCCACCCGGAGCAGCACGAAGCCGACGGCGACGCCGACGAGCACGAGCCCGTTCATGATGACGGCGATCCTGAATATCTCACCGGCGGCGTTGCACTGCGCCCCGAACGCGCCGCCGCGGCTCTTCCCGCCGGCGGGGCTCAGCTTGGCCACCACCTTGGCGAACGAGTAGTCGGCGGTCTTGCGCACGCCGAGCAGGGTCACCTTGTTGAGCGCCTTGAGCCCGCTGTACGCGTTCATCCCCTCCACGTACGTCACGCCGCTCCTCTTCCTCGCCGCCGGTGCGGCGCCGGCCAGCGACGGCAGCGTTGTGGCCACGGACAGCGACGCCATTTGCTGCAAGAAAACCAACGACGAGATCGAACAATGTTGCAGCTCAGAACGACAGAAATCCATCTCGACGAGGGTGGTTTTGCCTACCTCGTGGTGGTTCTTGGCGATGGAGGAGGAAGAGGAGTGTGGCCGGCAATGGCGCAGGGGGGGTTGGAGTGGGTCAGGTTGGGAGGGAGAGGGAGGGAGTGGGTTTTGTACGGGAGATGAGGGTAGGATAAGGCGCCGGCGGAATGGATGGTGGCAAGGGAGGAGTTTATCCTTTGCCTGTGAAAAGGAGAAGGCGCAATTGGTGCCAGAGGGATCCTGATTGGCCCGAGATGGTCCACATGTCGACGTGCGTTTTCCTCTCCCCGTTTCTCTTTTCCGGGCCCTGTTCGTGGAGTGCACACGCTGGCAGGTTCCTGGCTCTACTAACTCCAGTTCAAGGTCTGGACCGTCGAAAATCATATCAGTACATGTGTACTATGTATTAGTACCATGTAGTACAAACTACACGCTGCATGGTAACATTGCACTATCAGTAAGTGTCGGACCTATGTTTACTACGCCTGAAAATGATACGAAAATTCCTCGTATGATTATAACACGTGGGTCTAGTAGTAGCAAATCGGTAAAAAGCATCATATCAGAAGTGGTAAATAATTTTATATAGGACGTAGTGCCAAACTGCAAATGTCCCAACTCCCAATTGCAAGTGCGGAAGAGCCACCAACAACCGCCGCCTCCTCCTACAATTAACAAGCCCAAGCGGAACCCCGCGAGTCCGCAACACAAAAATTGGGCTGCAACCTCTCACAACCCCACCGTACTATTGGCTACTGCACAGGGCCAGAAAAGCCTCGAAAACGGCGGGAGCGGCCAGCCCATATGCCCATGATCCCATCTCCCCTCGCATGAGCGCGCGTGCCACACAGGAGAGGAGAGGAGTGAGAGGAAGAGAAGAAGAGGAGAGGAGAGGAGTTAATTGGAACACACCAACTCGCCTGCACGGAATTAAAAGCACAAGGGGTCCATTTTGGCATTTAATGTCGATTCCAATAAATTTTGTTGTAATTTTCTTTTCTTTTTCTTTCATATCTCTATTTCATTTTTTTTTACCTGGTTCATTTATTAAAGTTCATCTCCTGATTTGCCTCTCGTTTAAATGAACTCTGTACTGGATCCATTTAATTCCCATCTTATATTGGCGGATCTTTACTGACTGGGTACAGCACTGCAGCATCCTATCCCAGCTCACACGGACAAATTTAATTAAGTCCACTAATGATTTTATTACATGATGTGATTTTTTACTTTTCAAAAAGGAGTCCACTGCATTTGATTTTTCACTTCGGATTTGGTGTATGATCTGGGAGGCTGTTGAATAATCTGTGATGGTTTGAATAATTGGAGGCTTGGTTTGGTGGAAAAAGAATGGGATGCAATTTTGATGGTCATGATCATTGACTTCTTCCCGGAGATATTCCTTTTTCATGGGAGATCTTTCATGGCAGTCCTCTAGGCTTACTGTTTTTGCATCCTAGAGTCTTGGTTCAGGTTCACAAAAAGCTCAGTCACATTGCATCAAGAATTGGGGCCCGGCCTAATTATCATGCTAGTGGGCTCCTATCTCTAATCCCACATGTTTTTTTTGAAAAATTTATGCACAAAATATCTTTTCTTCTAGAACATCGAACGAACAAAATATTTAAACAGATCATGATGCAAGTATATTTTCACAAAAGCCACATATGATTCAACCAAATATATCGTAAATACAATGGGGCCGATGAGGGGTGAGGGGAAATATGAAGAAAAGAGATTGCGGCAGAGAAAATGATTTCCAGTTTTTCTATATGCAGTAAAACATAGTGTTGGGCATACTAGAACAAAAAAAAAAAAAAAAGGAACATAACTCGGCTCTTCTAAGACCCAGATCTTCCCCTTGGTTCCAACTACTTACGATATTATCAAGGCTATACATTGGATGAACATTTTTGTATATATCATCTTTCTTTCTTTTTTTCCCAACATCATCTGCTATAACATTTGTTATGAATTGTGGCAGGGTTTGCTTAGTGGAGGAATATGATCAAACAGTAAAAAAAATATATAGATTGCATATCTAGCGTAAACTTGAGACAATTGGCCGGTAACCTTATACATGTTCAGACAGTTTTAGGGTAATTAGTGGGTGTGGGGAGAAAAAAAAGGAGAAGCAAAGACCACTCTAGTTCTTTATATATGCCTTGAGAGACATTGCAATCAGCTTTATATGCACAAGCATCCAAATGACACTTTTTTTCTGATGCACAGGTAACGTCTTTTTTACTATGTCAGCTATGCTGTACTGCTCCTATTTTGGTCCAGATTATGCTAGTAGCAGAATGTCAGGATAGCTTAAGGAATAAGGGAGTATTTTCGGAATCCGAGCTAGGACGAGTTTAGTTTCCAATTTTTTTTAGGAAAAAGTACGAATCCCCCCCCGCGAACTATCGCGGTTGTCTAAATTACCCCCTAAACCATAAAACCGGACATTCTTCACCCCGAACTATACAAACCAGACGAATTACCCCCCTCCCTCGACCTAATCCGCGGTGGTTTTGGTCTACGTGGTGTACGCGTGGCAGTCCAGTCAGTGTTCTATACAAAAAAAATTGTGGGGCCTACATGTCATACACTCTTCTCTCTCTCTTCTCTCTCACTCTCCTCACTCCTCTCGCGGCTAAGGGCGGCGGCCTCGGCGAGCAGCGGTCGGCGCGGCTGGCGGGCGAGCGAGGGCGGACGGGCGCGCGGTGCGCGGGGCGGGCGTCAATGGGCCGGCGTGGCAGAGGTGGGGATGATGGAGACGGCGGCGCCCCGCCTCTTTCTTCCCTCTCTCTCCTTCTCTCACGGGCGGTGGCGGCGAGCGGCAACGGCGGGTGCGGCTGGTGGAGGGCGACCGGCGGACGGCCGGACGGCGCGCGGGGGCGGGCGAGACGGGCCTCCCAATCCACCTCTTATCGTCGCCGCCCTTCTCTCTTCCCCTCTCTCTCTCTCTCTCACGGGCGACGGCGCGAGCGGCAGCGGCGGGAGCGGCTGGTGGAGGGCGACGGCGGACGGGCCCGACGGCGCGCGGGGGCGGCGGACGGCGCCTCTCAATCCACCTTTATCGTCGCCGCCCTTTCTCCTCCTCGCCGGAAAACTCGCCTCGGATCCCTCCTCCTCCTCCTCGTCGTCGGTGCTCGGCCCCCAGAACCTCCCCACCCCGGTCTCCAAGAATCGCGCCGCCGCCGTCTCCATCATCCCCACCTCCGCCACCGCGGCCCACCGACCATCTGCCCCCGCACACCCGCCGCCGCCCGTCCGCCCCGTGCACCGCCGTTGCCGCGCCGCCGCCTCCGCGTCCGCCCCCGTGCACCGCGCCGCCCTTCCGCCCCCGCGCACCGCTGCTCACCGCCAGCTGCGCCCGCCGCCGCTCGCCTCCAGGCCCGCCGGCCGCCCGCTCGCGCGCCGCGCCCTCCGCGCCGAGGCCACACCGCCCTCGCCACGAGAGGAGTGAGGAGAGTGAGAGAGAAGAGTGTATGACATGTAGGCCCCACATTTTTTTAATATAGAACACTGACTGGACTGCCACGCGTACGCCACGTAAACCAAAACCACCGCGGATTGGGTCGAGGAGGGTAATTTGTCCGGTTTGTATAGTTCGGGGTGAAGAATGTCCGGTTTTGTGGTTCAGGGGGGTAATTCAGACGACCACGATAGTTCGGGGGGTAATTCGTACTTTTTCCTTTTTTTTACAAAATTCCAACTTTTCCATCACATCCTATTTTACACGCATAAACTTCTAACTTTTTTCTTCAAACTTTCAATTATAGTCAAACTTCTAATTTTGACGTGGAACTAAACACAGCCTAGGTTGAATTCGGATGGGGGAGATGGGAACCCAACTCCTGCGCACGAAAAACGGAGTAGTCCATTAACGCGTGATTAATTAAGTATTAGCTAATTTTTTAAAAAAAAATGGATTAATTTGATTTTTTTAAGCAACTTTCGTATATAAACTTTTTGCAAAAAATGCACCGTTTAACAGTTTGAAAAGCGTGCGCGCGAAAAATGAGAGAGAGGGGATGGGAAAAAGGTGCATGCGAACACACCCCTAGTTGTGTTCTTATCCCACGTTTCCAACTCATCTCCCTCGTTTTCCACGTGCACGCTTTTCAAACTGCTAAACGGTGTGTTTTTTATAAAAAGTTTCTATATGAAAGTTGTTTAAAAAATCATATTGTTTCTTTTTTTAAAAAAATAGCTAATATTTAATTAATCACGCGCTAATAAACCATTTCGTTTTACGTGCGCACTATTGCGGATGGGAACTAGCTCAGCGAACACAGGGCCGTTATCTGTTGGCTTCCTCCGTTATCGAGTACTACAAGATGATGTTTTAAGATAGGCACAATATAACATTTTAACTCATTAATATGTATAAATATAGTTCTTTTACATGTGAAAATGATATCGGGGCTGGTATATTTTCTCATAAGTCATAGTTTAGTTAATAAGAGTGGGGGTGAGGTGATGTTGGGTACTACCCAATTCTCAAATAGACGTTCGTGCTAGAATGCGTGTGATTAAACCTTAAAACTTTAAATGATTAATTAATATATAAATATTAGGATTTGAAATTATAACACGACGTGGGTAGATTTGCCATGAAAGGTATTTCCATACTGTTATATTATTAATAGATTTTATAAATATACAGTTAGGAAAATTGATAAAACATGTACATTGAAAGTGCAGAAGCAGTAAAATTCGTTATCAGGATTTATGATATCTGATTGTTGACGTGTTTTTAAGATAACAAGGCTCTGGCCGCTAGAATATGTTTCTAAAAGAAATAGGTAATATAAAACTACTCCTCCGTCAAAAAAAAAAAAAAGGATTTGAGATAGATGTGACATATCATAATACTAGAAATAGAAATCTATTAGGATATATCACATCCACCCAAAATCCCTTATATTTTAGGACGGATGGAGTATAATCTAAACTACAAACAATAATAAGTTCCAAAAAGCAACTAGAGTCAAGTGCATGATAAGTAATGATTAGCCATAATCAAGTACACACAAATTCTAGACAACCTCCATATAGATAGAAGCTTCGTTTAAACGATCCGTACACAGTTTCGGACTCCAAACGGGCCAAATTTCTCCATCAGAAATAAACACGGAAGCAAAAAAATACGAACAAGTCCCCTGCTCCCCTGAAGCGTCCATGTCACTGTCTTCGTACACACAGCTTCTCACACGTGGAACCGCTCGATCACACAGCATTTTTGCACTGCTCCCAGGAAGTCAAAATGCTCAAAAACGATCGGCCAAAAATGTCCTTGCTGCGTCCGTGTCATGTTTGCGTCTCCTCTGAAGACTTGTGTGCTGCTCTGGTCTGAATGTGGATGAACTCCGTTTCTGAATAATCGGGTCAAGAAAATTAAAAGAACGGAGTGTGAAAGTGTTATCAGGATCTCCATTTTGTCCGTGTTCCTGACGAAAAGTTACAGATGAAAGAGTAACAGGTTTATCGTCTCTTTGGATTTTAGCGCCTCTGAACGTGAAGAGAGAAAGAATACAGTAGAAGATCCAAATACTTTATTTTTTTTTATCAGAACTTCACACGAGCAATTGTTAACAATCGGGGAGATGACGGATTAAATTGGACGCTTCTCTATCTACCTGAAGTATCTGAACCCGAAAATGCAGAGAAAACACATCATTTTCGCAGTGAAAACGATCCTGCCATGCGCGTGGAACGGCGAATTGGTCGTCGATCAACTGGGAAACCGGCTTTTTAGTTTTCTGCCAAGTAAACGCCGGAGAAATGCGCTCTCGATGACCAGGAGTGACAGCGATAGTATGGAGCTCCATCCTGAGCATGCAGGCATGCATGTCCTGAACTTCGATTACAAGGAACAGGATTGTCAAAAGGACGGGGCCAGTGAAATGCAAGCAAAATACCGTACCAAATCTCTACTACTTCGTCCGTTTCATATTATAAAGCATTACTATTTTACTAATCAAACGTATATAAGTTTAACCTAGTTTATAGTAAAATGTAGCAATATTATTAACATAAAACAAACATTCTATCAAAATATATTTAATATAGATTTAATTAAACTGGTTTAGTATCGTAAATTTTGTTATATTTTTCTAATAAACTTGATCAAATTTAAGAAGTTTTAGAAAAGGTGAAAGCGTCTTATATGTCTTATATATGAATCCGAAGTAGTAGTTGTTGCCTCGCCTTGTCAAATTGTTGAAGCTTGGTGCCCTTGGAGAGTTGTGGCAGGTGTATTCTTTTGCTTTTTTGTGTATGCCTCGAGTGGCAAATTTGTCAATGTGTCGCAATGGAATTGTACCTTCTAAATGGAAGCATATTGCATAAGTGCTTTTGACTATAAACCATTTCGGTGCTTCTCACTAGACTATCCTTTTCCATATGAAAAATTTTGTTTGAATGGGTTCAGAATTGAAACCATGTGAAGTGATGAATGTCCCACATGTGTTGGTTTTATAAATTTTTGTGAGGAAGGAGGGTGTGAAGGTCTGATGGAATGCAGAGCCACCATGAGGTCCAAACTTGGAATACGGGGAAAATGTTCAGACTCCTGTAAGAATTAAGGATTCCGTTCCAGCATCTACCTATCTGGGACTCTCTCGTCCTCCTCGATGTCGCTACTTCCTATGGTTGGTCGCTCATCGCCGCTACTAGACGGCTGACCATTTGGAGAAGCGTGGCTTGCCGCACCCTACCTGTTGTGTCTTTTGTGACCAGCAGGATGAGACAATTGATCACATTCTAATTGGGTGCCCCGAGTTCCTCCAGTTGTGGTGGACCGTCCTCTCGAGCCTCGGGCTCCCACAATGCTTCCCCTCTGGCGATGTTTCCTTCCACGAGTGGCACTGCTCCTGCCAGCTCAAAGTTTGGAGGGAGCATCGTCATGGATTCAACACTATCGTGACCCTTGGCGCGTAGTCCATTTGGAAGGAACGGAACAACCGCGTGTTCAACAACTGTTCTCGACCTTAGTCCGAGGTGGTCGTAGGCATGGCGCAAGAGGCCGCCCTTTGGCATCTTGCCCATCCCCTGTCGCCAACGCTTCCTTCTTAGCATGCTAGGTCGTTTGGTCGTCCCATTGTAATTGCGAGAATTGGCTTAAGTCCTTGTTTTCCTCCTTTTCTTCCCAAACCCCCGTTCTATTCTTTGTTTTGCCTTTTGTGTAAATTTTAGAGAACTTTTACGGTACAATATACTACCAGTATATACTGGCAGTATATAAAAGGGCATATTAGGAATTTGATAGAAAATAAAACAACACTTTAGTAATTTTTGGTTCAAATTGAATTTAATTGAGATTACCTGGTCCTGGATCTTATCGTGCACTAGGGGAGGAGCATCCTGAGCGCCATTTGATGACAAAGCACGTGACGATAGCACGATTTGATGATACAATAACGAAGAAAAGACAAAATTACCCTTTCAAACTTTATACTGCAATCTAATTAAATAAAAAATTAAATCAATCTACACCGTTAGATCATATATACTTGCAGTATATACTAGCAGTATATTGTACCGTAAAAATCCTCAAATTTTATTCCTCTTAATACAAAAGTGCGCAATCATTTTGCGTATTCCCGAAAAAAAAAGAGAATTAAGCCTCTCATCGTATTCTATACAATTTATAAATAACATTTTAAATATGGAGAAACCAAAAATAACTTTATCAGTAAAACATTTATATCTGTGTTCTTTAAGATTTAAATGCAATATTGAAAAAATAAATTATAACGGAAAACCTTAAATTAACTTTCAATTTTTTTATTTTGGTTGCGCCTGATAAGTCAATAAAAATCAATGTAAAATTCATGTGCTCTAAGTGACGCATCAATGGTTAACTAGTCTCGCAAAATACTATTACTATGTAATTTCGGGCGATTAAAAGAGGTAACTAAAAACTCGCAAAACCATAAAACACAACAATTTGTAGTTGGTTTCAGCTGAAAGAATTGTCACCGATCGATTTTGTCGCCCCCGTGCAAAAGCGACGCAGCCCAACAGCTCCGATCATTGACTCGAGGACTATTGACAGATCGGCCTGCGTGCGAGCGGCGAGTGCACATCTCTGACGTGGATGAACTGCCATCGACTATTGAAAATTCAGGCTGCATTTGTCCAAGCACGATTAACTTATGTCAAGGTTTGGTAGTATATAATTGTCAACCGGTCTAGGGTCAATCTGAAAACCCGGTTGAGTTTCTTATCAGTATAACGTAATTCTGACACTGGCTTTTTAAAGAATAGACATGAGCTCATGGCCTGTCTAGATCTATTTGGAATGGCAAATGGCAAATGGCAAAAGTTTTGGTGACAAAAGTTTTGGTATTGCAAAAGTACTAGTTGGTGTTTAGATGCATGTTAAAGTTTTGCCATTCTAGCACTAAAGTGAGAGAGAGAGAGAGGGAGTGGTCCCAAAGCATTTTTTGGCACAATTTGCTACTATGGACTAGCAAATGCCAAATGCCAAATTGCCAACTTTTGCTACTAGTGTTTAGATCCAAAATGGCAAAAAGTGCTACAAAATGGCAAAACTTTTGCCATTTTGGAGGATCTAAACAGGGCCTCAATTTCATAATGCACATACAGTTTGGCTCTTAGTTTTGTTTATGGTCATGTACAGAATGTTCAAAGTACATCAGCTCAAGTTGAGACCTGGCCAAAGCAATTTTAGAAAGATGATTAATTTGTAATACTAAGCCTCTCCAAATAGTGTTTACAGTTTAAACTTGTGATACTTCGTTGGAGTTGTATATCTGTTACTACCTCCATCCCATATTAAACCTCTCCAAAATAATGTTTACAGTTTAAACTTGTCAAACACAGTGTCGCCTTTAGTTGGAGTCATATCTATTACTGTACCACCTTCATCCTATATCACAACTACCTTTTCCATTTAAAGTACTGTTTCTGTCATTCAATTTTAAATGCTAGAGAAAGTTATAATATGATATGGAAGGAGTAGAAACAGTTAAATTCAGACCAAACTACTTTGATGTAGTCATCAGCTATGTCCTACGCGAAGAGAATCTCTTCGAGATAAGAGAATCTCTTCGAGATCGGGGTAACATTTAATTATGCACTACGTCAACGTTGGCGATCACCATGGCTGCTCTAGGCTCTAGTAGCTCCATTAGAAGCATCAGAAGGTCATCTTCTGATTTCTTCAATCTTTTCAGGCCCACATCAACTACCATTTCGTCAACCAGACGAGGCAGACATGTAGGTTCCACTGCTGTGCCGGCAAAGTCTAATTTGAGCCTCCAATAATTGATTATGAACTGATCAAGATAAGTACTATGTTGGATTAGTTTTTGTGATTCTATTGGTCCACTGTGCATGAACACCTAATGTGTCCTGTAATAAGACATAAAGGGTGTCAAACTCTGTAACAGTGGCAATATGCATGCATGGATAGACTTAATTATAGCCAATCATGGTGTGATGACTCTGATGATGCACTAAGGTTGCAATGCTACTGGATGGGAAAGGGAATAGATGCATGACCACAGCCTTAAAAAAACAGCAATTAGATTACTTATTGATTAAGATAAAAAAAAAGGCTGAAGACAAATTAAACTAAGTTAGGTCAATGACCATGGATGACGATCATTCTCATATTCTTTTTCTTCCCATGTGGAGCATCCCTGGTACTCAGCTATTTAATTATAAAACAACATGGCGGCATAGCTTTCTTTCTGATGGAACGATCTCAACCCTACCAATTATGTATAGTTTCAGTCTATTCAGAAGTTAGTTGCAAGGAATTAAGCTTTGCTGGTTAAGACTTAAGAACAATCCATTTAATTCAACCAGATGTTGTACAAAAAGATGTGACCTTTGGGCTTTGGGTCATGGCTCTTGGTTGGTTCTGCCTGCGTGGCATTGCATATAGTAATTCGAGAAATATAAGTAAGAGTCAAAAGCCAAAATATTTCTCTGGAGCAGTCAACTGAGGAAGTACCTACCATGATATCACTGCTGCTAATTGTCATTATGTTGTTTCTCAGGGTCCATGTGTTTTTTCTCCTCACCATCAAAAGGTTAATAAAGGTTTCTTGTCACAACTCACAAAAAAAGCTCATGGCCAAAGCATGTATTGGGGGTACCTAACAACTGCTTTCCATGGCTTCTTTACAGCCATGGCCCATGAGTGGCTGGCCAGCTGCAATTGAGGAAAGATTTCGTTTGTGCAGTTGCAGCTGTCAGATTAATTTCGTCTAACCATCTGATATAAATCAACTGATGGTCCAAAGACAGTTAGAAAAACATCGTCTTACATAATCTCCCCTGTAGACTTGTAGACTAGTAGCTTGAGCTTGTGTTTTTACTTCCAACTTCCAAGTTTCAGATGGTTTAGAAAAAAAAAAAAAAAAAAGGGGTCCAAGTTCCAGATGGATTAATATGTGAGGCTATTTTGCCTTTCGGAAAAGAAGCTCTATCTGCTTGCCTACTTTCTCCTTTGAACTAGGATAATCGATTAAAGCCTGCAACTTTGCTGTAAGCACTTGTTCTTGAAACTGTACCTCTCTTCGTTAGTTATCTCGGCCTCAATCCCAGGCACACGATACTCCGGTTGTACAAGTTATCAACATTGTATGATTCCAACGTTTTGCCGTGCCGTGGGAATTACTAAGTACTCCCTCCATTTTATATTATAAGTCATTTCAACTTTGATCAAAATTAAATTGCTCTAAATATAACCAAGTCTATAGAAAAGTAAGAACATTTAAACCCAATACAAATATATTATAAAAATATATTTAATTATAGATTTAATTAAACTAATTTGGTGTTGTAAATATTACTATATTTAGCTACAAACTTGTTTAACCTTGGAGTAATTTGATTATGTCCAAAGTCAAAATGACTTATAATCTGAAATGGAGGGAGTAGTTCTCTATTTTTTTTCAACAATCGAGTAAGGAATATACATGATATTAGTTATTAACAACAAATCCTATAATACTATACAAGTGATCCCCAACTGGTTTGCCAAGCCATGTTTGAAAAGAAATAAATTTAATAGACTCTGTGGAAGATTGCAGATGAAATTTTGGTTATTGGCCAAGATTTTTATCGCAAGAAGCGGAAGATTAAAAAAAATAGAAAGCTAGGATTTATTGGTACTAAACATAAAGAACTAAAAAACACTCCGCACTTTAATACAGAATATATGGATGAATATATTTAAGTATTATAAAAATAATGGATAGATATGTTGAAATATTGTGGATATGATGTGAGAGGTGATGATTTGACATATTTACATGTTGATTTGTAGAATTAAATAAATTATATATGATATTGCATGTTTATATGAACTTTTTAATAAGCAGTTATTGCTAGTGCGTGGATGATGAGATGACATGTTAGCATATGTTGAATTTTCGAGTTAGTGGATTGTAATTTTATAGAAGGTGTAGATAAACATAAAAAAATAAATTAAACAATAAAAATTAATTATACGTTTATTCTTAACTGCCTAACTCTTCATTACTAATTACATGTTCAATAGGCGAGGTAGTGGATGTAATTGCACGCTTTTACACTGTTGTTGCCTACTAGTACTTGTAGCACTATTCCGGTTGGTTATGGCACCAAACAGTTGAATATGCCCTAATTTAAATCCTGATTGTGGCTTATAAACTAATGAGCAGATAATGAGAGATGTACACTATAAATGATTTCACGCTTATCACTTGAACAACGTTGCAGTGCCGATAAGGAAATAGTAAGAATTCAGTAACCCTACCAAGTTAAAAAAGAACTTTCTGATAAATTTTATTTGGTTTTCACTATTTGCTAAGGTAACCGTCCCCCAAATGCGCTGCACACGCCGCCGACGGGTCAGAGGCAGGTGACTAGGCACCCGCCGCCGGCTGCGCGGACGATGTTCGAAGCGTCTCCCGTTGCGTCCGTGTCCCCGCCTCAGCAGCAGCAGGTGGCCGTGCCCGTGTCGGCGGCGTTGAGGGAGTTCGAGCGGCGTCGCGCGGCGGCGGCGGAGGCGGCATTGCGGCAGCTGCAGCTGCAGGTGTGGGAGGCAGCGCGGCAGCAGTCGCAGCAGCTGAGGTTGTACACGGTGGAGGGAAGGGCTGCGGGGTACGGGACGAAGTGGGTGGAGCTGCATCCGCAATCGCAGGAGCTTCTGCTGCACATCGAGTAGGGTTTGCTCCGCATTCTTGATCTTCTATTGGGGGATTGGGGCGATGTTCATCGCGTTCTTCATTTTTGGGGGAATCCGAGTTGGGGCTCTTTTTCGAGATTGCCTTGCATTTTCCCTTTTTTCCGGTAAGGTGAACAGGAGAACGCATTCCATTATTAAGATGTGAATCGTGGAAATTGTTCGTCGCATCGCGTTCTTGATATTCTTCGGAGACGGCCTGAATCTTTCGGCTTCTTTTTGCCCCATTGTCGTCGAAGTTTATTTTCTGGGTTTTGATGAGATATCTGTGGGCTGTGGCTATTTTTACAGAATTTAGGGATCACTATGGGTTTCTTTTCTTTTCATTTTCCCCCTTTTCTGAAAGAAGGCAAGGGCAGATCAATGGGGGTTTCCGTGTGTTCTTGATGTCATTCCCTTGATAAAGATCTCTGTGCTTTGTGTTAATTGCTTTGTCTAAACTTCCATTGCTCTACGATCGTCACCTGGTTAACCTGTGATTTTCAGGAACAAGATGAGGGAGTACAAGCATGAGAGCGATCTGTTGGACCAGTGCAGCCGCCTCTACGACCCATCAGTCTCTAGCAGGAGTTTTGAGCTGTATGCTACCCAGATTTCTCAGGTTTTGTTTACTCCTTGGGCTGTTATTTGGTACTACTAGTTACTTTGGAAATGCTTTGGTCCCCGCATATTAGTGTAATACCATGAAATCATTGCTTTACTTGCTTGTATGCTTTTTTATTAGGTATATAGCTTTTGCGCTAGTCACCACTCATCAACTATATTTTCAGTCTTCACAGATCAGTTGAGTACTTGAGTACCAGCTGATATTCAATGTTCTTAAGTGTAATGTGCATATCTTTGGTTGAGTAATGACTTAATGTTACTTCACAAATGTGCAAGATATCAATATCCTGCAGCACGAAAATTATCAGTCTCAAATAGTTGGGGGCGATATGATGTATTTTGTTGAATGTACACTTGTACAGTACAAAAAAGGATTTTACTGGCCTTGACTTCAGCCTCCTCATTGATTAGGCTACTTTCTGAAGCTACTTTATATTGAAAATATGCTCAAAACTAAAAGAGGAAGGAATAGTTCATGAATCCACTAGTTGAAATAGGGCGTTCAACTTTATTCTTTGTTTGTAACAGGAGGATTTTCCTTTCTGAAACAGGAGATAGGATCAACCTCCACCATCATGGACAGGGAGATGGTTTCCATTCGGAGCTTAATGGCTGTGGTCAAAGAAATGATGCGGAACACAGATTCGGCTATACGCTCATATCAAAAGCTGAGACCAAATTTCATCCGTAGATATTCTGGAACTGCAAATACTGGTTTTGCTCATCATGCTGGACCATCTGGTGCTCCAACTTATTTCAATCAACCCTCAGCAATTGTGCCAACATTTGATTTCTACAGTGGTGTTGCAATGCGGCCTTCTCCTTTTATGCAACACACTGTTTCCAAGTTTGAGAACCGTCTCGGGGAATGCAGCAGAATGGTCGGAGAGCTAGAGCAGCTTATTCAAATAAAGAATGATAAGAACTATTCAAATGCGTTCGAATCCCTGTCAACAGTAGTGCCTAATGTGTACGACTATCTCATCCATGTTGCTACCCAGGTAATTTATGATGAATACATGTATTGATCACTGGCATTACATATTCTGAATACTGCATGGATTTTTCTTTATATATTGCTCAGATCCACTCTGAAGTTGTTCAATTTAAATTCGTAATTAAAGTTGTCAAGGCGGTTGGTTATTTACAGTTTTGTTGTGAGCATATTTAAGCTAATATATCTATTTCGTTTTGTAACACAACAGAAACATACCCCAAGTGATAGGTTCACTTTGTTTTTATGTGTCGCTAAAATATATTAAATTCTTGTTGTATGGAACTATATTGTTTGGTGTTCAGAGAATACTGAGCTTCTCTGATGTTTTTGTTTGTCCAGGTGGAAAATCTTCATCAATATGCTGAGATAATGAGAACTCACTATCGGAATGCTTGGCGGCTCATGGGTGATTGTAGCGATCCTTTTTTGGAGGCAGATAGAAGAGAGGCAGCTAAACAAGAAGCCACTGCCAGAATAGTCCATCCTACAGGGGTTGATGTATCTGTGCTGGCAAGCCAACCTTTGCAATCGTCATCCCCTACTGGCGCAACTTCATCTAGTACTCGTGCAATTCTTAGAACACCACTTTCTGCTTTGCCCTGGTTCAGCATTCAAACAAGTCCTGCTTCATCTGGGTCTATGCTGCAGCCCACACCATTTGGCTCAGCCTCCACACTTGCACTAGGATCCACTCCAGCAAGATTTGCGTCTTCTGCTTTGGGTGGCACCTCACTTTTCAGAACACCACCTGGAGGTACACATAATATTCTATGTGTAACTGGATAGAACGGATTAAAGGACCATTTGATTCAGAAGTTATTTTTATTTAACTGGACATGTAACCCGTGTGGACATCCTTAGTCAATGTCGTGTAGCTTTTTCTTTCTAAATTTGTAAAACCAACGCATTCTTTTGGTTAAATGTGAAGGATAGAAATGTTATTTCCATACCACTGTAGCACATTCAATTGAATCTATCAGAAATTTAGCAATCCTTTATATGGTATTATGCTATATGCGTTCTAAGATATATGTAGTGAGAATGGTCAAAATGAGAATTCATCTACAGTTCACATTTCATTTTCTTCATGTTATTTTGCAGCTGTGATTAACGTTCTGTATTTCACGCTGTCTGTTAGCTTTCTTACTTTTTCGATAATGGAAACCTGTTAGCTTCCTTACTGGCATTATGAAGTTATTTTCCCTAATCTTATTTATTTTCGCTTTCATGTTACATATTGAAGATTATATAACATTGTATCTTAATCACTGACAGGATGTTAGTACGGAGAACTCTAGTTTCCATCCCATCCTGCTTGATTGCTTCAACTTTCAATTTTTGATACCAATTAGCAGTGTTGCAGAGGACGATGACCCCAAAAAGGTGATAGATGTGTAACACAAACTCCTTACATGTACCTTTGACTCTGCTCCTTTTCTGTCCTCTTGATCTAGCTCATTTTCTGTTTTCTTCTGTTTTCTTGATCAACTTGTTTAGCGAGTAATCATGGTAGAGCTAGCTAAGTGAATCTAGCTGTGAATGGTGATCCTTAGTTTTGTACATGAATATACGAGGGGAAACTATTCTAAGCTCTCGAAGGATGTTCCTGCATGTTAATCATGAAAAAAAAGGTGTATTAATATGTAATATATCAGTCCACAAACATGTAACTTAAAATTTAATATCTACATATAGTAAAGAAAAAAAACAAATTAAACTACCTTGGTTGTTGTTATTGGAATCTTATATGTGACTCTAGTGCACCACATCTTTGCGCCCTTAAGATTGCTTTAGAAGTTTTTGCTCATATTAGAAAAAGTGATGACGATTCTTCTTTATAATGTACTATCACTGCTTACCTGCCTCACCTTACAGATGAAAACCTTTGTGCTCATCGAAACAAGAGTGTACTCAGTGATAAACCGTAAAGTTGCTTTATAAGATTTTATTTGACAATCTACTTAACTTCTGGTCAGCGTGATGATATTTCTTTTCCTTTTTCCTCTCACTGATTTGGTTGTGAAAAGAACTCGATGCTTAATTTCATTTCAGTGACTTGTTTGAGCAATATTTGCAGATGCACTGGTGTTTCAAACGTATTCTGCACAATCTGTAAATTGTGACTACTCACCATCCTGTCACCTACCATGCCCGAAAAATGCCAACCAACGCTTACCAAGAGTGTAACACGACAGTAGTAGCACGATAACACGAAGTTTTTTTTTTTTTTAAGTAGAGATGCATACATTCGTGGTAGCAAAGATCAAAGCGACGACATAACATGGCCACATGCATACGATCGGCCGGCCGAACTCACACACAAATAGAAGTTTTATTCATATATCACTTTTAGTTTGCAAATACTCCCTTCGTTCTAAAATAAGTGCAATTTTACACTTTACGTCAAACGTTTGACCGTTCGCCTTATTTAAAATTTTTTTATGATTAGTATTTTTATTATTGTTATTAGATGATAAAGCATGAATAATACTTTATACGCAACTAATTTTTAAATTTTTCATAATTTTTTGAATAAAACAAATGGTCAAACATTGGACACGAATTTTCATGGTTGAATCCACTCGATCTCCTTTTTCGATTTTTTTATCAAAATCGGAGCAATCCGCAAAACTTGGAATAAAAAATGACGAACTAAAGAGAAATTAAGGGAAAAATGATGAGAGAGTAGTGGGGAATCCGTTTTTGCAATCAATTGGATGAGGAAACAAATGGAGAGGCAAATTGACATGGCGGCGGCGCTAGGGGTCGACCCGAAAAAAAAACGGCAAAAAAAATAGCGTGTTGGATTTCGTTGAAACCGGAAAAACAGTGAAAGAAAAAAAAAGAAAAAACAACACAAAGAAAATGGATGAAAAAACCGGGGAAAACGGTGAAAAAAATGGCGAAAAGAAAATGAAACGGTAAAAGGAAAAAAAAAGAAAGGGACGAAATTTTTGTTTTTTTCGTTCTTTTATTTATATGTTTTTTCGTGCCGTCCCGGTTTTTTTTTTTTACAATCGTTCTTTTTCTGCACTTTTTTTGTCCGCTTTTTTATACGGATAGGAATCGGTCAGGGTTTTTTTTTTTTTTCCGCGCCTTTTTTTTTCGCGCCGGACTTTTTAATTACAATCGAACTTTTTTTATCGTTTTTTTAATTAACGGACGAAGGAAACATCTTATACTTTTTAAGTAGTAGTAGAAAGGGGCCCTAATTATCCTGTAATTATTGCTCCCGATAATTTAGACCCGTATTATGCCAATCAATTTCATATACTTGGAAACCGATATACTTTCTCACTTCTCAATTTTGTTTTCTTAAAGGAATGTAAAAAATATATCTAGCAAATCTAATCTAATATTAGGCTGTGTTCTTTCCTAGTAGATCGAAAAAAAAACTCCCGTTCTTCATGCATATGCTTCCCAAGCGTTGTGTGCTTTTTTTTTTTTTTTGCAAAACATTACTCTACGAAGTTGTTTTAAACAAGCATATTAATTTTTTTAATTTAAAATAATTAATAGTCCCTCCATTCACGTTTGATCGGCGCATAAGCAAAAACAAAAAGATCCAAATTGATAAGCGTGTTGTACAATCTAAATGCAGATTTAATTTCTTTTGGTGCAAAGGCTGTTCGATTTTGCAGCCGAGTTAATTTCCCATACATGAGCCCATGGCCTTCCCGTTTGCATGCAAGAAGACCTTTTCTCCACGCAAAGTTAATGTGTTAGCATGACAAAGTTTAAAGTTTATTCACGTGATAACCTCAAACGCCACAGGTCTTTCTTCAACATGGCATTTGAGGTTGTGCTTTTCTCCTTGGTCAGCCAGCCTAGCCTAAAACCGCCCAAGATAGTGCTGGGGGCGAGGGGTAATTCGTCCGGATTTAGGAGTTTGAGATGTCGAATGTCCAATATTACAGTTTAAGAAGCAAATGGGGGTGTGGTTTCAACCCCGAGGTTCTGTATTCAATCCCCAACATATTAACGATTTTTTTAAAAAAAATATTTGGAGGGACGTATCTCTCAAAATCTCATTTTTTAAGGGGTAAATCATACTATCGCAATAGCTAAAGATGGAATCGGCTCTCTGGTTTGATCATGCCGATGTCAGGCGGCTAGTTTTCCACTCCTGATCCCAGAACCGAGTTGTCAAGTTTTCCTCATTTAATTTTATATTGCAACCCAATTAAGGTGGAGATCAGATCAAATGATCAATCTATACCCGTCAATGGTTTATATTGACAATATATAGTTATACACTGTAAGTAAATTATACTGCAAAAGTTCTCTTAATTAAGTATTTGCCTCATGGCTCGCTGTCATTTCATTATAAAATTCCGGTGCTTTGCCCAGTCTAAGTCGGCATCTTGATTTGTAATTGCCTCCTTAACCAAATTGTTAATACCGTTACTTTGTGCAACGTGAGTGCTTACGACAGTTCAAACGTCAGCTACCTAAAAAGTAGTGAAATTTTTTTTGTTGACATCTACAGCTTACAAGATGATCATCATTATACACAAAATATATACTCCCCAATTTCTCAGTTATCCCGTGTCCGCACGTCTTTCGTCTCTGAAATCTGAATTCTTCAACTAAAGCTCATCCTATGCTATTTACATTTACTGCAATCTTGAAACGTTGAACTCAGATAAGAACTTACCATGTTTCTTGAATTCATCCATGCAGCTTGGAGATCAGATCACGGCCATACACTGCTATCTCTTAGGACCAATCATGCTTACGAGGTACTAATCAAATACTACTCACTCAATCTCTATGACCTGGACCTTATGCAGGGGAAGAAGCATCAGAGAAGAAGCAGCACCCGGCAACCTCTTGCGAATTGTCAACTTCAGCATCCCCCGTTGCTCTTAGCTATAGGAATTGACGTGGTGGTCATGGTAGCACTTACTCCCTCTGTCCGAAAATTTAAAACACATGTACTATATATACTTATGATATATTACATCTGATATTAGATGGCTATATTTTAAGATAGAATATTAAGGGTTTGCTTGGTTGGCGGCATAGAATGCCACGCCACGACGTGGCTCGCCACATGTGTGGTCCGCCTCACAAAACAATGTAGCGTGACGAAAATACTGTAGCTTTAGCAGACAGTGGCTGGGATCCAAACACACCCTAGGTTAGTGAAAATGTGTTTCAGGTCGTTGTCTGCATAGCTTCAGGTCATTATACCGCTTCATGCCCTATACCATAGTGGGAGGTGCAATTTGATGATTTGATCTGTTCCCTCCAGTGGTGGGGATTCTCTGATTTTTGCACATCTTTGGCCATTCTTTTTTGTGGTGCTGTGTACTGTAGTTTCGCAACTTTTGGAATCAGTATACATCCTTGATCTTTGTGTGTGGATATGATCTTAGCTACAAGTATAGATATAAAGTGCACAAAATAATGGTTGTAATGACTAATGAGTTCTGATTTAAGAAATATAAATAATATTTACTCATTGTAAAGGGGTGTATGTCACACTTGTACACCTACCCCTCCATTCTAAAAAAAACTTAACCTAGAAAAGAATGTGACGCCTTCTAGAATAACGAATGTAGACTATCCTACGAGGAGTCACATGTTAAGTTCCACACCTAAGAATATCCTTTGTTTTTATTCTTGAAAACAATATTACTACCGCATAACGACAGCCTAGCTAGCAACTTTCGTTGGCGTGACCGCGTGACCGAGGGCCAGTACGAATAAGCAGTTTGACGGTAGCTATTCGCGACCCCAAAAAAAAGATGAATTATGACCGCACGATTAATTATATATTAATAACTATTATATATTTAAAAGATAAATTTGTTTGATTTTTTAAACAAAACTTTACATAGAAGTTTTTTTACGAAACATTTTATTAGTTTGAGAAACGTGCTAATGGAAAACGAAAAAAATTACCGAGTTGTTTAAAAGAACTCGATTTAAGTTTTAAGCGGATGATTATTTGTTTCCTAGACAAACAGTCAAACACACATTTCAAATTTAAAAACGATCGCACCACTTCCCTCTTTTATCTTCAAAACTTTTCAGCACTTGCAAAATCGAATTAACACATATCCAAATATCCAATTATACACCCACCTCGTTCCAACCTTTGCGGGCAAAAACATCGTAAAAAAGATCTGGAAAATCCGAGCGGCCTCCGCGACTCCGCCTCGACATAAAAAAGCCGACGCGTCTCTTCCACCACCCACCATCCCCATCTCCCACCTTCTCTCCTTCCCAAAAACAAAAAGATCCAAATTGATAAGCGTGTTGTACAATCTAAATGCAGATTTAATTTCTTTTGGTGCAAAGGCTGTTCGATTTTGCAGCCGAGTTAATTTCCCATACATGAGCCCATGGCCTTCCCGTTTGCATGCAAGAAGACCTTTTCTCCACGCAAAGTTAATGTGTTAGCATGACAAAGTTTAAAGTTTATTCACGTGATAACCTCAAACGCCATAGGTCTTTCTTCAACATGGCATTTGAGGTTGTGCTTTTCTCCTTGGTCAGCCAGCCTAGCCTAAAACCGCCCAAGATAGTGCTGGGGGCGAGGGGTAATTCGTCCGGATTTAGGAGTTTGAGATGTCGAATGTCCAATATTACAGTTTAAAGAGCAAATGGAGGTGTGGTTTCAACCCTGAGGTTCTGTATTCAATCCCCAACATATTAACGATTTTTTTAAAAAAAATATTTGGAGGGACGTATCTCTCAAAATCTCATTTTTTAAGGGGTAAATCATACTATCGCAATAGCTAAAGATGGAATCGGCTCTCTGGTTTGATCATGCCGATGTCAGGCGGCTAGTTTTCCACTCCTGATCCCAGAACCGAGTTGTCAAGTTTTCCTCATTTAATTTTATATTGCAACCCAATTAAGGTGGAGATCAGATCAAATGATCAATCTATACCCGTCAATGGTTTATATTGACAATATATAGTTATACACTGTAAGTAAATTATACTGCAAAAGTTCTCTTAATTAAGTATTTGCCTCATGGCTCGCTGTCATTTCATTATAAAATTCCGGTGCTTTGCCCAGTCTAAGTCGGCATCTTGATTTGTAATTGCCTCCTTAACCAAATTGTTAATACCGTTACTTTGTGCAACGTGAGTGCTTACGACAGTTCAAACGTCAGCTACCTAAAAAGTAGTGAAATTTTTTTTGTTGACATCTACAGCTTACAAGATGATCATCATTATACACAAAATATATACACGCCAATTTCTCAGTTATCCCGTGTCCGCACGTCTTTCGTCTCTGAAATCTGAATTCTTCAACTAAAGCTCATCCTATGCTATTTACATTTACTGCAATCTTGAAACGTTGAACTCAGATAAGAACTTACCATGTTTCTTGAATTCATCCATGCAGCTTGGAGATCAGATCACGGCCATACACTGCTATCTCTTAGGACCAATCATGCTTACGAGGTACTAATCAAATACTACTCACTCAATCTCTATGACCTGGACCTTATGCAGGGGAAGAAGCATCAGAGAAGAAGCAGCACCCGGCAACCTCTTGCGAATTGTCAACTTCAGCATCCCCCGTTGCTCTTAGCTATAGGAATTGACGTGGTGGTCATGGTAGCACTTACTCCCTCTGTCCGAAAATTTAAAACACCTGTACTATATGTACTTATAATATATTACATATGATATTAGATGGTCATATTTTAAGATAGAATATTAAGGGTTTGCTTGGTTGGCAGCATAGAATGCCACGCCACGACGTGGCTCGCCACATGTGTGGCGGACCTCACAAAACAATGTAGCGTGACGAAAATACTGTAGCTTTGGCAGACAGTGGCTGGGATCCAAACACACCCTAGGTTAGTGAAAATGTGTTTCAGGTCGTTGTCCGCATAGCTTCAGGTCATTATACCGCTTCATGCTCTATACCATAGTGGGAGGTGCAATTTGATGATTTGTTCTGTTCCCGCTAGTGGTGGGGATTCTCTGATTTTTGCACATCTTTGGCCATTCTTTTTTGTGGTGCTGTGTACTGTAGTTTCGCAACTTTTGGAATCAGTATACATCCTTGATCTTTGTGTGTGGATATGATCTTAGCTACAAGTATAGATATAAAGTGCACAAAATAATGGTTGTAATGACTAATGAGTTCTGATTTAAGAAATATAAATAATATTTACTCATTGTAAAGGGGTGTATGTCACACTTGTACACCTACCCCTCCATTCTAAAAAAAACTTAACCTAGAAAAGAATGTGACGCCTTCTAGAATAACGAATGTAGACTATCCTACGAGGAGTCACATGTTAAGTTCCACACCTAAGAATATCCTTTGTTTTTATTCTTGAAAACAATATTACTACCGCATAACGACAGCCTAGCTAGCAACTTTCGTTGGCGTGACCGCGTGACCGAGGGCCAGTACGAATAAGCAGTTTGACGGTAGCTATTCGCGACCCCAAAAAAAAGATGAATTATGACCGCACGATTAATTATATATTAATAACTATTATATATTTAAAAGATAAATTTGTTTGATTTTTTAAACAAAACTTTACATAGAAGTTTTTTTACGAAACATTTTATTAGTTTGAGAAACGTGCTAATGGAAAACGAAAAAAATTACCGTGTTGTTTAAAAGAACTCGATTTAAGTTTTAAGCGGATGATTATTTGTTTCCTAGACAAACAGTCAAACACACATTTCAAATTTAAAAACGATCGCACCACTTCCCTCTTTTATCTTCAAAACTTTTCAGCACTTGCAAAATCGAATTAACACATATCCAAATATCCAATTATACACCCACCTCGTTCCAACCTTTGCGGGCAAAAACATCGTAAAAAAGATCTGGAAAATCCGAGCGGCCTCCGCGACTCCGCCTCGACATAAAAAAGCCGACGCGTCTCTTCCACCACCCACCATCCCCATCTCCCACCTTCTCTCCTTCCCCCCAACTCGCCTCCTCCGCCGCCGCCGCCACCGGCGGCGACTTCCCATATCGCCGGAGGCTTACCCTTCCCACCGCCGCATCCTCGATCTGCGTTCTGCCACTGCGACGAACCCCTGTAGCGGTCGCCTCCTACTCGGTAGAACCCTAGATCCCCCCCGATACCCCGCGCCCCTTTCCGCCGCCGCCGCCGCCGCCGTCCCGGCTGACGGTATGAAAGTGTCCGACGATCTCCAGTAAGATCCCGGAGATCAGGAGTCCAGCTTCGCGATGGCGATCCGCATCACCATGTCGTACTCCGGCTATGTGGCGCAGAACCTGGCCTCGACGTTTGGCCTGCGCTGCACCGCCGCCGCCGCCGCCTCCTCCGGTGGTGCGGCGCCGGGGGCTGGGGCTCGCTTCCTCCAGGACGCGCTCTCCCGCCCATTCTGCCTCTTCGCTTCCTCCCGCCACTCCGAGTACCACCATGACGCCGACGATCACAACCATCCGAAGCCCAAGCCCAAGGCAAAGGCTCTCCCCGCCGCCTCCGCCATCGCCGCCAATGGAGGGGGCCATTCGCTGCTCCTCTCGCGGTCGTGCGCGACGAAGGCTCCGGTGAATGACCCGCCATCGTCGCTGGCCGTCGGGTTGCTGACGGTGTTCGCCTCCGGGATGGGCTCCGCTACTGGCCGCGTGGGCGCCTCATCGCTCTCGGCGTCGCCGTCAATATCGTCAGCTTTCAACCCCGCGGCGCTCCTCCCATTCCTGCAGGCGACCAAGTGGCTCCCTTGCAGTGACCTCATCACCTCCGCGGCGCCATCCCGCAAATCGGCTCGCCCAGTTGATGTAGCTAAAGCGCCCACTGCTGCGCCTGCTGCTACGCCTGTGTCACGAACTAAGCCTGCACCGGCGCCTTCGCCCCGTCCTGCACATGTGCCCTCGCCTGCGGTGGCTGCCCCTTCTAAGGTGGGCGTGAAAGTATTGGTTGGTAATGGTGTAATCAACTCCGGCGTAATCAACTCCAGTGGTGCCGCTTCTAATGTGGGCGTGAAAGCATTGGTTGGTAGTGGTGTGATTAACTCTGGTGCTGCTGGAATGGTGAGAAAGAGCAGTCCTGCTCTTGGTGCTGCTGCAGAGGTGAGCAGGAGGAACTGGCTATCAAGGTGGGTGAGCTCCTGCTCGGATGATGCCAAGACTGTCTTCGCCGCTGTGACTGTGCCACTGCTATATAGATCATCCTTAGCTGAGCCAAGGTCCATCCCATCCAAGTCTATGTATCCGACATTCGATGTTGGTGACCGAATCCTTGCTGAGAAGGTAAAGTCAATTTCCTGTTGTTGATTGTTCTATGAGTAGCAATATTTTGTAATATGTGTTTGCTGATGTTGTTATGGTATTAGGTTTCATACGTTTTCCGGGAGCCTAATATTTTGGACATTGTGATCTTCCGCGCCCCCCCAGTTCTGCAGGTATGTTCTCCCTTTTATCTGTTGCCTGATTTAATTCATAATAGAATGTGTTATGACTAGTAGTTGAATGATCTTTTCAGGCCTTGGGGTACAGTTCAGGAGATGTATTCATCAAGAGAATTGTGGCCAAAGGCGGGGATACCGTTGAAGTAAGCTTTTATCCGAATGGTAGTGACTCCTATTTGTTTTCCTTTTTTCCTAAAATTTTCATGCTTTTCTTTGCCATTTGCATGAGTAATGACCATTGGTATTCCCTGCTTTTATTAGGTACGTGATGGTAAATTATTGGTTAATGGAGTAGTCCAGGATGAGGAATTTGTGCTGGAGCCACTCAACTATGAAATGGATCAAGTGGTATGGCAACATCTCTTTATATTGGATACTAATGTACTTGATGTTGTAATGTACTAGGGGTACTTATTTGCCTTCAGTTAGCGTCACAGTTTGATGGCATCAAGTATTTGAGTGAAGTGCCAACTCTGTTAGATTAGACATTAAGATGCTTGAAATGTGGGAATTGATTGCATTTTTTTTGTTATGTACCCTTCATTTGCTTATGGCCTCATAGGGGAATATGAGTTTGTCTCTTTAATATTAATGCTTATTTGCTAAGACCATGGTGGAGCATACATATTTATCAATCGTGGTTACTTTTGCCAGACTGTTCCTCAAGGTTATGTGTTTGTGCTGGGGGACAACAGAAACAACAGCTTCGATTCACATAATTGGTATGCAAAATCTCAATGGGTGTTACTACCTCAGCTGTTAACCCAGTTGCCAGTTAACCTCAAGTATCTTATGTTTCTGTGTCATTGTAGGGGACCTCTCCCTGTGAAGAACATTCTTGGCAGATCTGTGCTTCGATACTGGCCTCCATCGAAAATAACAGATACGGTCTTTGAGCATGATGCAGTTCACTGCACAGCAGGCATCTCCTGAGAAATATTTATTGTGGCAGACCAGAAACCAATCCATTCTTTTGGCCGAGCTTCAATGTGAGCTGAGCCACATTTTCTCCTCTTAATTTTCGTTTTGCTGGACGTCGCCCTTGCCTCAAATACCCTTTGGCAGATGGGCTGACTATCAGTTTTTTGCCTGCCCTGGTGGCAGATGCTTGGTTAAAAGGCAGCAATTCCTGTACTCAGTAATGTAAGAAGGAACCTCCTTCATATTTATAAAATGTGGATAAATGAACATCCATAGTTGTAGGCTTTTAGCTCCGGATGAAGATCATGATCTGTTTCAGACACAAGGAGAGTGGGCGTCACATGATGTTCAAATCTTGATGTAAAAGAAATAGAAAGCATGATGCATTGTTCCTCGTCAAGCCTTGTCAATTTATGCGGTGTTGATTGAAAGTGAATTGATGTATTATTCCTGTGTGGTTTGTACCGGTATGATGGTAAATTCTGCTCTTGTACAACGCAAAGTGGGCCAACTCATTGTTCTTTTTGGACACTCGCTGTGAGCCTATGAATGAATTTGAGGTTTTGAAACGTCCATTGTTTAAGTGCCGTTTCATATTGCCATGAACCTAGGATCCTCATCCAATTTGGTACTATCATTGTGCAATCATTTCTGCCCATTTAATGGCAACCCTAGACATACAAAGCTGGCGCAACACCACAAATTGGAGCAGCTCTAATCTCAATCTTCCTTGCCACATTAGAAATAATCCCAGCATGTAAGCACTGACATTGCACAAGAGAACTAGCATCCATAATTCGTTGCACGAGAACCAACATCTATAAAGAATGAGTTGCACAAGAGAACCAACATCTATAAAGAATGAGGTTGAAACAACACAGTTAGTCAGGGACAATCCAAAATTTTAATATAGTAGTACATTCCAACCCCATTTTCAGGTACAACTTCTTTCAGCCTAGTCAATTATACACGGATTTGATTAATATGTGCAATTTCCTATAAAACCTATGAGTAAATGAGAACCAGAAAATATCACCACTTCACATCCAGTGTCAACGGTTCTGGTGGCAAAACGAAAGACATGAACTTTGTGAAAGAAATATTTGAAGTCAAGCTGCTCCAAGAAGAAGCGTCCACTACTGGATAAGGTTTTTTAACCTTCTTCACTGACATAGCCTTCAGCCTGCCTTCTTCTTCAACCTTAGCTACAACGTCAAGTGTGACGCGCTGGACCATAGGTACTGTTTTCCACTCGGAAATATTTTCCCAGATGCCATCCTCTTCAGTGATGTCCCTCTCAAGCTCCAAACGGAATTTTATCAAAGGTATTGATGTCACTTTAGCTTGGATAAACTGCATTGATTTGCTATCCTGAGTTTTATTGCTAAACCAAGTCTTCAAGATTTTATCTAGCCTTGGCAGTCTTGAACTAATTGAACAGAACACACAAACTGAGATCAGATCATTGTGCAATCATTTCTGCCCATTTAATGGCAACCCTAGACATACAAAGCTGGCGCAACACCACAAATTGGAGCAGCTCTAATCTCAATCTTCCTTGCCACATTAGAAATAATCCCAGCATGTAAGCACTGACATTGCACAAGAGAACTAGCATCCATAATTCGTTGCACGAGAACCAACATCTATAAAGAATGAGTTGCACAAGAGAACCAACATCTATAAAGAATGAGGTTGAAACAACACAGTTAGTCAGGGACAATCCAAAATTTTAATATAGTAGTACATTCCAACCCCATTTTCAGGTACAACTTCTTTCAGCCTAGTCAATTATACACGGATTTGATTAATATGTGCAATTTCCTATAAAACCTATGAGTAAATGAGAACCAGAAAATATCACCACTTCACATCCAGTGTCAACGGTTCTGGTGGCAAAACGAAAGACATGAACTTTGTGAAAGAAATATTTGAAGTCAAGCTGCTCCAAGAAGAAGCGTCCACTACTGGATAAGGTTTTTTAACCTTCTTCACTGACATAGCCTTCAGCCTGCCTTCTTCTTCAACCTTAGCTACAACGTCAAGTGTGACGCGCTGGACCATAGGTACTGTTTTCCACTCGGAAATATTTTCCCAGATGCCATCCTCTTCAGTGATGTCCCTCTCAAGCTCCAAACGGAATTTTATCAAAGGTATTGATGTCACTTTAGCTTGGATAAACTGCATTGATTTGCTATCCTGAGTTTTATTGCTAAACCAAGTCTTCAAGATTTTATCTAGCCTTGGCAGTCTTGAACTAATTGAACAGAACACACAAACTGAGATCAACCGGTTTGCTACATCCACTTCACATTTTTCTGATAATAACTCCACAGTGTCATGTGATCTCCGCCTCCCAAGCACATTGCTTTCATTAACAACTACCATGACTGATCCTACAACACTGACTTGAAGTATCGGAGCACAAGTTGCATAGCTGAGAGGCCATATTCGACTTGGATCATTATTACTAGCCAATAGGCTTCCATTTGTTAAAAGACCTATACTGTGAGGATGGGTAAAGATAACTTTCTGCGCACCAATAACCTTCAATGCAACGCCAGCAGCAACAATTACCCTCTTCAGTCCTGCATAGGTAGCATTCCGCTGCATAAGAAGTGCAACATAAGAATCTGAAGCAGTCAAGGTGGGATTACAACATATGTTGCGAAATGCTGGAAGTTGCTAAAACAAAGATTGCGTGAAACAGATGACCAATCTTTAAAAAACAAAAGTACCCTTTTAGTTACATAAAACTTGCCCCGATTACAGGATATGGAAAGCAAATACCCTCTTTTAAGTAATTTTTAGTTGGTGACTGTTACGTACAGAGAACCATTGTATACATTACTATATTGCAAACAAAGAAAGATCAATAGCATAACCCTAAATCAAATATCTAAAATATCTCTACCAAAGTTCTTAAACGAGAAACTTTGCCAACACAGTTGCAACATCTACCTTGTTATTTACATGTTGATAGCCTTTCTCTAAATTGCATGCTACAACTATCTATCAAATAGAATAACATGTTATTAAAATGCCATTTACACAACTGCATTATGCTGCTAATAATATTTCTAGAATTCCAAATGCACATTAAAGCACTGCACTCTCTTACTAACAGAATTTACAGGCTTTACACTTGGTATTAACCACAAAAACACATCTGCATGCCTAGTTATGCCATCCATGAGACCATGACCCTTCCATTCCACGCAGAACAACCGGTAGTGTCCAAATAATATGGTAAAGAAAATGTTTGTGTTCTGTTCCAACTGCCATCCAATCTTATATTTTGTCGTTAAGCTAAATTCCAGCTCAAGCAGCCAGAATGTCACATTTAAGATAAATTACATAGCATCAATTGAAAAAAGCAGTCCATCATTGCATCTATACAACTCACTTTACCAAATGGTTTTGCATGTATTAGTACGTGAAGAGATTCATATTGCATGTATTAGTACGTGAAGAGATTCATATTGCATGTATTAGTACGTGAAGAGATTCATATTGCATGTATTAGTACGTGAAGAGATTCATATTGCATGTATTAGTACGTGAAGAGATTCATATTGCATGTATTAGTACGTGAAGAGATTCATATTGCATGTATTAGTACGTGAAGAGATTCATATTGCATGTATTAGTACGTGAAGAGATTCATATTGCATGTATTAGTACGTGAAGAGATTCATATTGCATGTATTAGTACGTGAAGAGATTCATATTGCATGTATTAGTACGTGAAGAGATTCATATTGCATGTATTAGTACGTGAAGAGATTCATATTGCATGTATTAGTACGTGAAGAGATTCATATTGCATGTATTAGTACGTGAAGAGATTCATATGGTATTGCTCATACATAGAAATATTGCACTTTATGTTATAGCCTTCGGCATAAAACGATCTAATACTTGGAGGCCCTGTTCCAATACATGGTAATTGGTTGGCAGCATACAAGCTAAACATGGGATTCTATTGATCTAGTTTAGCATTCAAATGAAACAGCAACAAGCAAATTTGATTCACCAACAACTAGAGAAGGGGGAGTAGTTATACTTCTACGACAGAATTGCAGCCACTAGATCAGTTCTGTAATTTGGTCAATCACGCAAGGCTAGAGCTAACACAATTTCTACAGCTATCATTTGAACCCTAACATGTATAAGCAACCGATCCGAAGCGAAATCAGAAAGCAATTACAAGTCAACTCCACTCACCGACGGCAACTGCAGTTCGATGGAGCCACCATCCCCGCCGCTTGCAACCCTCACCTCCACCGGCCCGACGAGGTCAACGTCCCTCACGCCCGGGCGAAACGCCAACGCGCCATCGCCGGGGACGACGTCGAGCCCGTCGGGCCCATCCACCTCCTCCACAGCCGGCGCGGCGGGGCGCCTCCACTCGACGGACTCGTCGTGGCTAGGGTTGGGGGGGTGGAAGAATCTGGAAGCTTCGAGAAGGATTCGAGCTCGGGGAGAGGTAGGTCTCGAGTCGAGGGCTCGAGTGCTTACCTTCCCCGAAGGTGGATGGGGATCTCTCTTCACGGAGGGAAGAGTGGGGAAGACGGAGGATTAGATTGGGGGACGTTAATGGAGTAAATCAGACGCTGACTGGTGGGCCCATATAACTGGATTAGCGAGGCACACAATATTCTTTCTTGCACTTCCAAACGCAGGAATTTTGCCAGAGCTTTACAGAAATTACTCGAATTCGCACTAAATTTCTTCAAAATGAAGCATATGATAAATTGACTTTTATGACCTAATCAACTTTCTATGTTGCTTGTTCAAGGTCTAACTGCACTAGTTTCTCGTGTAACGGCATGAGGCTACATTAGATTAAATCATTAGCGCAACCACACCGAGCTAGACCAAATATGGGGAAGATATGAACCAATTTTCCTAAGGTAGGTAGACATGCACTTGGTATACTTATATTTCCGTAAGTAACTTTATCCACAACAACAACATGGCACTTAGGGTAATGAAGATGCTATCACCGATGACTGATGAGGATTAGGGTCATAAACTGGTACGGCTACACCAGCCAACTTCCTTTAGGAGCGGACAACAACAGCAAACATAAACATGGTAGGACTTCACGTCATGCATTAGCCAGTGTAGTTGGGTAGCTTGGGGCTTCCCAGTGAGGTGGGATTAGCGGATACATATAGACATCCATAATTACTTAATTAGCTTAAAAAAATACGGGCTACTGGCAAACAACGCATTCGCCAAAATACTACACCAGCCTTCACCAGGTCCCTCAATGACACGGAGTAACCTGCATAAAAGAACCAAAAAATAAATACAAATAAGAGAAAGCAGGGAAAGCCACAAGGATTTGAGTCCAAATTCAGAACGGGCACTAGGTGGAAAAACTAACTCCCCGTATGCTGCATCAGACTACACTTCTCACTGCACCTAAATCTTACAGGACAAGCCCTTAACCTACCACTTCCAAAGTAGAGTCTCAGACAAGGTTTGGGAAAGCTGAAGGACACTATTGGTAGTCAAGGGCTCCTTCGCAGTGCAGGAATTGAAAAAACAGGAATAGAAAAAATGTAGTAATACGATAGGATTGCATACGCAAAATATAGGATTGAAAAACATAGGAAAATATGATACATATCGTTTGGAACACATAAATAGAGTAAAACACAGGACTCTTCCTAAATAAGCATAAAATGTGTATTATTTTCCTTAGTATGTGTTTAAAACTATGATCATTTGGAGTAACATGCATTGATTTGCCTTGGACTACCTACGAAATCAAAGGCAAAGGAAAAATTCCTCCAAATTTCCTATGCCTTCTTCCTCCAATACAAAGGGGTGAACAGTAACTCAATAATACAGGAAATGAAACCTCCGAATATCATCTAGAATTCCTACAATCCAAAGTAGGCCTAAAATGCTTCACAAACAAATGAAGAAAATTATTTTAGTCCATAATGAGAACAGAACAGAATCGTTTTAATGTAGCCTGACAAATGTGTATAAAGTTTAATGTTTAGCTCAGCATACTAGGGTGATGACTGGGAACTTAGACCAGAAGGTAAGGTGTGTATTTCATTAGCACGTTATGCTTCCCAACGTACCTTGCTTCTTAAAGGTATTATGTGCGAGCCTTTTGGTCACTACAACTCCCTGATGGGTCTGCATTCTTCACAATCCATGGATGTTTCATTATGTCATCAAGAGAAAGTCTCTTGTTTGAATCCTTCACCAAAAGCTGCATATGAACTCGAAGCTCAAAACTCAAAAGTTCAACCCATTTTAGTGTAACATATACAATAGGTATAATCAATACCACAAATTTTACCTTGCAAATGAGATCCTTAGCATCTGCAGAAACATAAGGAGTTGTGGGGAACGACAAATCCACTTTAACTATCCTGCTCAGAATTCATATTAAGGAGAGTGAAAACATGTAACAAATTAAGATTGGACAAAACATTCAACACAGTAGGTCTTACCTCCTCAATGTATCATCCTGTTCTGCTGCTTCAAAAGGTGGTGACCCATATAAGAACTCATAGCACAAGATTCCTAAAGTCCAGTTGTCAACAGCATGGTCATGAGCCTTTTTCTCTATCATTTCAGGTGCCAGGTAATCAATTGTACCACAAAGTGTGTGCCGTTTAGCATTTGATCTAACCGCCCATCCAAAATCTGCAATTTTAAGTCGGCCCTGGAAAAGGGGGAGGTACATAGTTATTTAAAACAAATGTTAGCATGTCATGTACCGACACGCAGTTAAGGTCACATCAACCATTAGGCACAATGTATAAACACATCGAGACTGTTATCTATCAACTTTCTACTCTAATATTTGAGGCAAGAAAACTAGAGTTACATGATAGCATGTGATCATATTCATGGTGACACTATCGATTCTTCAATAATAATGAGAGGATTCTATTGTAATAACTTAGCTTCCAGTCCACATATACAGTATGCAAACCAGCAGCATCGTGTGGAATTCAGTAGAGGCATTCTCTGTCATGTCCCATCATTATTTACATGTAAGATCTGTACCATAATACTAGTCTACTACTACTACTACTCAGGCATAATCTGGATGCATTATATTTACATACATATTCTTCCATTCCACATGTGTTTCAAGTTGCCATTTCCATTTAAAAAGTTCCATCAGGTCAAATTTGACAGTCCATATTTTTTCACATATACAAAGCTCTATAATTTACACTTAATGTGAATCAAATCAGATATGCAAAGTTGCAAAGAAAATGTTTCATTCAGAAACACCATATCAACTGTAGATTAAAATATCATGAATCTGTTATATTTACATGTGCATATCTGAGACCATCGGGTTGTGAAACTTGTTACAAAGACAGTAGAAATTAAGAAGAAAAAAAAGGCGAAGATACCTTCAAACTAATTAACATGACACAATTCAGTTATTTCTTTAAGAGGAAGATGCTATTCAATTCACTTGCAACACTTTATGGAAGATGGTGTTGAGAAGGGTAACAGTAGAAGAGGTGCAAAACTGCAGATAAAAGAACCAACCTCAATATCAAGGAGTAAATTCTCTGGCTTGATGTCCCGATGGATAACTTGCTTCTTATGACAGTATGCTAGTGCACCGGCAAGGCTGGTAACATACTAAAAATAAACAAGGTACAAGGTCATCACAAAGTATAATGTGAACATTAGAAAATCAGAAGGAAAGCAGCATATGTACATCATAATTATAGGGCCTGAGATATCATAGATGGCAAGGCAGGTGCATGTTGTTCTGTTCAGAGCTTATGGTAAAGAATCAAAGGAAATGTTCATCTTTTTTGGTTAATGGAAAACTGGTACTCATGATGTTCCATGAATTCATGTCTGAAAGCATATCCTTGTGTTACTCTTTGACAGATTTTATAGACATAAAGAGGTGACAATGCTTTAGTTCATTTCATGTAATGGAAGCAAAAAAAAAAAAAAGTGATGTGTATCTGGAAAAATGTTAGAGCCTGTGAATTGCAATGTTCTGATGAGATCATGGGAATTTCTAGCAGATCCAATAGCACGAACAACTTGCAAAAGATTTGACAATGAAAGAAAATTAAATACTACTCCGTATGTCTGTAGAGCTATAGAATTTAACATACAGGGTTTATGCCGATTATGAATTTTCGAATGGTTTGGGTCATAAAAATTACGGACGAACAGTAAGTTTGCTTATGTAATCAATAGTACACGATTGCAACAAAAACAAGCACAAAAGAAAATGGGAGGAAATTGAACTGATGAAAGGCGCTTGGGGGCTCACAGTAGCAGCGGTGCGCTCAGAGAAGCGGCGGACGGTGCGGAGGAGCTTGTACAGCTCCCCACGGGCGGCGTACTCGAGCACGAGGACGACGCGCTCGGCGTCGTGGAACCAGGCGAAGAGGCGGAGCACGTTGGGGTGGTCGAGGCCGTGCTGGATCTCGATCTCCCGCCGCAGGTGCGCGTGGAACCTGTACTTGTCCAGCTTCGCCTTGAATGTCACCTTGAGCGCCACCACGTAGCCGCTCTGAAACCACCCGCAGTTGTCCCCGGGCAAAATTAGCTCCCCACGAAGGCGAAATCGAGACGAAATCGAAGGTGTTGTGGGGCTAGTGCTAGGGCTAGGGCTAGGGCTTGGAGGCGTACCTGCTTCTCGCGGGCGAGGTAGACCTTCCCGAACTTGCCCTCGCCGATGTACTTGCCGATCTCGAAGTCGTCCATGCTCCACTCCGGCTTCTCCATCGGACGCCGCGGCGGTGGCCGGTGGAGGCGCAAGAGAGGCGAGGGCGGCGGCGCGAAGGCGGCGGAGGAATCGGAGGAGAGAAGCGGGCGGCGTACGGGGATTTTAGGGATTGGGGATTCGTGAGAGAAGTAGTAGTATTAACGGTGCTTTGGAGTATTGGAATTTGAATGGGGGGAGAGATGCGAAGACGGCCGCTCCCCGTCGCGGCGCCGTCGAGACGTTGCTGCATCTCCGCACGTTGCGATGCGAGGAAACTGAGGGAGGAATTCAGTGCGGGCCTTGGGCAGCAGTTGGGCCGCACGGGGTGGAATGGATATGGTTTTATGCAGTTTTAAATTTTAAATCGCATTAAATTAAATGAATTCTAAAAAAAATTCAAATCGTGCTTCGCCCGTTTTTTTCATAGTTAGATATTTGGTTTACTCCCGCCTCTTCTTTTCGGAACATTTTGTTAGGGAAATGAACCGAGCATTACCATGGTTGAAGCTAGTATAGTCTGAAAGCCAGAATCAAAAGACATCATAAACATTTCGGCCCAACAAGAACACCAATTAAAGGGCCGGAGACCGTGAGATGCGCGCAGCCCGGACCACGATCCACGTAGCCACACGGCCTACGGGCTGCAATAGCACATGGGACTTTCCCATCGTCGAATTCTGCTCCTAAGTCAGCCCATCTCCATACAACAGTACTATCTCGGCCCATTTCTGATCCCGCAAGGCCGCAACCACCCTAAAATTTCCCCACCCAGACACATGTATAACGTGTACTCCTTCCATAAAATAAAATAGAGTAAATTTCATGAAACGACGTGTTCTTTGACAAAACTATCACAAAACTATATATTTAAAAAGATGTATCATACAACTAGAGATTTATAACCAAAATTATCAAAGAACTACAAATTTAAAATGGAAGATCACCAAACTATAAATTTAGTAATAAAATTATCACAAAAGTACATACTTTACATCATGTTAAGTACAAAACTACAACATTTATCACTCTAACATAGCAGTAGTGGTAGGGATTTAAGCTATATAATATGTAGTTTTGTGATAACTCTAGTATTAAATCTATAGCTTTGTGATAGTTGGCTTAAATATGTAGTTTTGTGATAAGTCATGTATTAAATTTGTAGTTTTGTGATGCAACATCTTAAATCAATAGTTTTATTATAATATGATCAAAGTAACTGTAGTTTTGTGAAATTTATTTAAAAGTATCCAGATTCGTTGTACTAGTTATGTCACATCTAATTCAAAGTTTATTTTATGTGACGAAGGGAGTAGGTGGTTAACTAGTAAAACCCACTTATATACCAAAATAAGCCATAAACCTGCTTATTTTGATGTATCAGGACATCCTTAATGTGGTGCAAAAATATTTCATAGGTAAAATAATATTACATTCAGCCATATATATGAAGAAAAAAATAACAAAAGATATCCATATACATATATATAGAATACCTATATAAAACAAATAATATTACTTATCTCTACTTTTCTCTTCTCCTAATGCTACTTTATATCTATGTATATTGTGAGGATTGCTATAGTTAAAGTTTATTTATGTGGGTAATATTTATATGGATCATTTTTCGCATATACACTAGTGATGCCTTAAGTGGGTTTGTGTGTTAAGAGCAAGGATAATAGTAGAGCTCACTTCCTACTATTAGCATATCTTAAAGCCAGCATATATAATGAATTAGCTATAAGGTTGGCTACAACTTTCTTCTTCTCTCTCTATCTCTCACCTATGCATTTAATGTATTTACCTAGGAGCTTGTGTTAAGCTAGCTCTTGCATGAGAGCCAACATCCTTGATTTTTTTGTTATCTCTCTCCTCCACATAAGCTTATAGTAGGCTTATAGCTCACTATTATACTTGCTCTAGTCACCCACATCCCTACGTATAGCTGATGTAAAAATGTTGAAATCACGCCAAAATCAGGAGAAGAAAACAGTAATTATATAATGATTCGGGGGAAAAAAAACAACAGTTTTTCCCCAAGGTTTTCGCAATGGCTTTTTGCCCACATGGATGATGAGGGGAGAGAGAGAGGTCTGCACATAATGCATGTGTTTTGAAACGGAATGACACCGAATCCAGCGCGCATTTGCCCGAACATAATCATGCCGCGCTCTCGCTTTGGGTACGATTCGATCGCCCGTTTCTTTTTCACATCGCGAATGATTCATGCCGTCTGCCTGCCTGCAGGCCATCAGTAGAGTATAATATAACGGCCGCATATATCGATCCCAGCCTTCAGCTGGCTACCGTGACTGGGAAACGGCATGGAGTACGTAACGTTGATACGTTATGGGCGTAATCTGTTTTTCTCTTCTCTAGCTCGATCGTGTCGTCCGAGGCAGGCACCACTCTTCACTGGCTCACTGCTACTAGTAGTACTGTTACTGTGCATGGCATGCATATATTTGCATAATCGATTTGATAATTTGATTCCTTCCAATCTCACAACAACATGCACAGAGGCACACAGTCATGCTATAGCTGCTGGTACGTACAGGGCCCTAGCTAGCGAGGAGTACGTAGCGATCGATTAAACAAAAGATTGGGCAAAGATTGCATGCATGAGAATGTTCTTGGAGGCGATGCTGATAGGCAGCAGGAGGTGTGTCTTCTCCCCGCGTGATGATGGCGTCTCCGATCGAATCTTGTTGCCTCTGGCAGCGCGCCCGATCGATGGATTGGAAACACCAAGTTTGTTTTTACCAAGCCGGCTTCAGCCCCGCGTGGTGAATTCCGAGGAGAGAACAAAAGCGCCGCGAGGTGATCTGATAAAGCTGTGACGTATCCCGCGCCAATTTGTTACTCCTCTCCGACCATCGAGATCACTAGAGTTAGTTCTAAATTCATCGTCACGGTTTACGTATAAATAATCACGAATCACCGATGTTTAAATCCTACCACTACTAGTACTAGATCGATTAGTGCATGTGATTTGCTCAATCAAAACCCATGTGATCGTGGCAAGGTTTGCAGAGAGGAAAGACCGAAAATTGGCCACAAAGGGCTCGTTTGAAGCTGAGCTTTTGGGTCGGCAAGCGAGCGAGCAATTCTACGAGAAGAGAGAGAGAGAGAGAGAAGAGAGCCAGCGCGTGCCTTTGCAGTTGGTGCTTTTTGAACAGCCCAAAGCAGATGCACGAATCCCAGCTTGACCCATCATGATTAGGACCGTAGCACCAGCCCGGCCGGCCAGCATCCATCTGTAATCCGCACCCCGGCCCCGCCCCGTCGTCGTCGTCGTCGTCTCCTCCTCCGTTTCGCGCGCTCCCTCGCCGACGAAAAGACACCGCGCGCGCCCACCCACCACCACCCCGATATTCTTCTTGACGCGGGCATCGATCCGGGCGAGGAGAAATGCGGTTGAATAAAAAGCAAGGCACCGGATGGTACAAGAGTTTGTTTCCTCATGTCACGTCGCGTCGTTCAGCTAGCTCACCGCGGTTGAATGACAGGCACGGTGGACAAGCGCGCAGGCAATGGCGCGTACGAGGCTCGCTCCCTGCTATGCATCCATCCGTGATCCGTCCGTCCGTGTCCATCCATCGACTCCCATGCACCGCGCAAGTGCACGGCAGACACAACGAATGACCGGCCGGCCGCGCGACAATCCGATGTGGTCGTCAGCTAGCTGCATGCATGCATCTATCAGGAGGTATCCATCTATCGATCGATCGCCACATGCCGGCGTGAGTGACGTGCATTCAGCGGCATTCCAGCGTGCCGTGCCGGCCCGGACTCTGATTGTAACGTACTACTACAGGGAGATGCGGATGCATGCATGTCGTACTCCCTTTGTTTTTATGTCCGGATTCGTAGTGCTAGAATATATCATATTCAGTATTAGATTGATTTTTTATGGGATGGATGGAGTATATCAGTATATGTGCATGTCCTTTTCACATGTGCACTTTATTATCGATGCTACGATCTTACTTTGGGAACCTTTTGATGCTCTGATGATCATCAGTTCCCAATCTCGCAATGACACCGTAGACAGTTTTATCCGATTCAGCTAAGTACGTACTTGTACTTAAAAACTTGATGGCAGAGTATTTTTGTGGAAGAGTGTACGCCTTTATAAATTACTCCTGTGGCAAAGAAAGGTACTCTCCATCAAGTTCACATACTCTTTTGATTAAGGTATGGTCTTTGCAATAATCTTTGATTAAATAACTCGTTATCAATTTTGTCATGGTACAATTATCGACTCAGTGGATGAGAGAACACGTACGTCGAATCGAATGACGGAGCAGGGGATAGCTACTCCTAGGTACGTACTCCTACGATCATTACACGCCATATACTAGTACTACGAGAGAGAGAGAGAGAGAATCTCGCTATCTCGTGCCCATGATCGGTCGCCATGTCCGGGAGAAGAGAAGCAGCAAGGCAACAAGGTAAAGCAGGCCCGAGCCGGAGTAGTAGCAGCCCGGGTTTCTAGGAGTCAATCGGCACAAACACACAGCACTGTCCTGTACTACTACTGGCTACTACTCCTACCACCTAGCCGGCTGTAGCTCCTCCTTTTACTGGCCACTAGCTTAGGCCTGTGTCACTTTACCGCTTTGTTTCCCTGCCTGCCTTGCCGTTGAACGGGGTCGGCCCCCGAACAATCGACGTTGTAGTACGTACGCACGTACTCTACCCACGCAGTCTCCAGCCTCGGCCGCGCGCGCGCGCGTCACCGGCGCCCGCACCGGCCGTGTCACCTGCTCGACGAGACGACCCACTCGCGCGCCGCGCGTCTTGGTAATTAGTTATGTGCTAATTAATGGATCGTTCTATTTTACGTGCAGAGAGAAGTTTTTAACCTTCACCTCTGAACGCAGCAATATTGTGCTATATGATTCATTCGCGTGAGGCAGATAGTAATGGTCTCGAGATATATACAAGCTATCCACACGCATAATTAAAATAGGTAATTCATTTCGTGCCCAATCTTTGTCGCAGCAATATTGTGCTATATGATGCATTCGCGTGAGGCAGATAGGAATGGCCTCGAGATATATACAAGCTATCCACACGCATAATTAAAATAGGTAATTCATTTCGTGCCCAATCTTTGTCGCAGCAATATTGTGCTATATGATGCATTCGCGTGAGGCAGATAGGAATGGCCTCGAGATATATACAAGCTATCCACACGCATAATTAAAATAGGTAATTCATTTCGTGCCCAATCTTTGTCGCAGCAATATTGTGCTATATGATGCATTCGCGTGAGGTAGATAGTAATGGTCTCGAGATATATACAAGCTATCCACACGCATAATTAAAAGAGGTAATTCATTTCGTGCCCAATCTTTGTCCGGTATAATTCTCTACATGATTTTTCATTTTGACCCCCTCTGTACCAATTCCTTCAGTTGACCATTAATTTTTAAATTAACAATAGTACCCTATCTATATAATATGAAAGGAAAATTATCAATTATATATATTTGAAGGGAGAGAATTGTTTACAAATCAAAATTTAAAAATTTGCAACTGAATTACAATCAAATTTAAGAATTTGCAAATGAATTACAATCACGTGAAAAATATAGAAATATATAAGTGTCTATATGTATATAGCAAGAAAAACATAGAATTTTAAGAAATATAAATACCTAAATGGCAATTTCTATAAGGTTGGATCTCATTCTAACTTTTTTTTTCCGTAATCTACTTATCTAATCCTACGAAATTCATGTAAAACTCCTCGAACGTCCGGACTGAACAAGAAAAATCGGGCGGGCTGACTCTGACACACATCCTTTCAAGCCTACACACATGTACCTTTAACGATATTCAAAACATTTTTTCTCGTAATTATTTATCCAATCTACAATCCGATCACACCGTTGTATTCGTTGTAATTAAATCTTTACAACAAGATGTCACATGATTATATTCTGATTAAAAATAATCATATGTTTCAATCCATTAATACTCTTTGTTTCATACGCGATAGTGATATGTTTCAATATGTCTCTTCAGCATATTTCACAAATTTGGTGAAACTATATGTCACTACTCTCTCTCTACCTCATACATGCATACATGTATACATTTTAGCGAGCTTCAAAATAATTTTTCTGTCACACTTGTATTCGTTGTAATTAAATCTTTACAACAAAATGTCGCATAATTATATTTTGATGAAAGAAAAACATACATATCAATCTATTAACACTAGTTGTTTTATATGTGATAGCGATATGTTTCAATGTGTATCTTCATCACGTTTCATGAAATTTTTAAATATTGGTTTTTATCATATATAATTTGATGTTTCATTCGTTGGTCAACTAGAATATTTAACCGACCTTTTTTTTAAAGAAAGGTTCTTTAAAATATTGGGCATCCGATGGGAAGATTCTTACGAAAGAAATATTCCCAGCGCTGCGCTGCTCTACTTCAATTCTCCTCTTTCTTACTACGCACACGTATTAGGGGGTGTTATCCAGGGGCGTAAAGTTTCGGCGCGTCACATCGGATATTCTATATGGTGTCGCATGGGGTGTTCGGGCACTAATAAAAAAACTAATTACATAATATGTCAGTAAACCATGAGACGAATTTATTAAGTCTAATTAATCCGTCATTAGCAAATGTTTACTGTAACACCACATTATCAAATCATGGAGCAATTAGGCTTAAAAGATTCGTCTCGTAAATTAGTCAGAATATGTGTAATTAGTTATTTTTTAAATTTATATTTAATACTTCATGTAAGTGTTTAAACGTTCGATGTGATAGGGTGTAAAATTTTGAGGTGGGATCTGCTCACCCCCTTAGTCTTTGACGCACGGAATGAAGCTAGGCAGGTTCCCGGTCCTTCCAACGGAATCAAATAAATAAAATCCAGAGCTTTCCAAATTACTGTTCCCGATAAGAAATCACAGGAGAACATTAAAAGGACCAGTAAAAAGTATTGCAAATCTGAAAAAAAAAATGTAGATAAGAAAAATATAAACAGATCTGAAAAAAAAATAAAGAACACGTCCGGTTTTAAAACTTGTTCGTTTGTGTACTCCAAGCCTCTAAACTTTTAAAATATATTTTTAGTACCTAAATTTGCTAAAGTGTACCATTCTGATCCTAAAATGCCACAACCCTGCGGCATCCTTGGTGCTTATATGACATGCTACACAGATATGGACCTTTTTTTTTCCTTTTTTCTCGCATTTCTATTCTCTTTCTTCCTTTCTGCTCGTGTGAGAAAAAAATACAAATGAGAAGAACTAATCCTCTACGTGTGCAAAACAAAGTAGAGGGAAAGAAAAAAAATTGGGATAGGGAAATGTCCGCGTGGTATACCACGTAAGCGGCACATCAGTGTACGTTGGGAACTAATCCTCCACATATGCAAAATAGAGCATAATAGCGCATGGTAATTAAGTATTAGCTTAATAAATTTAAAAAATAGATTAATAAGATTTTAAGGTAACTTTTCTATGGAAGTTATTTTTTTAGAAATCAGTTTCAAAAGCGTGCGCATGAAAAACAACAAAATAGAAGTTAGAAAAGAAAATAAATTAAAGAACACACCCTAACCATGAAAAAAAAGAAGATGTGAGTGAGAAGTGAGAACTAAGCAGAAAAGCGTATATATGCAACAAAGGATTAATGGAAAAAAACAAAACTCTAAATTCATGCAAAATTGATCGGTATATGAAATGTCGGTTCAATTTCTCGAAAACACGAGCGACAATCTTTCCAATGGTATATAATTAACATGATCATCATAAAATTCTACATACGAATTTATATTAAACTGAAATTGTTGGATGATCGAAATGGAATTTTCAGTTTCAGACGAGATTCCGGAGACCCCTCCTGTCCACGTGAGGTTGACAATTCAACGCCCCACGTATGGCCCACTTGCAGGCCAGCCAAAGCTGGGACCCACCACCTGACCCCACCATTCTTCTTCTCCAAGCAACGGTCGACGAAACCCCTTCTCTCCCTATCCATTCGACGAGAGATTGATCGAGCAGAGCACCATGGCTGCCATGGCGAGCTCGCGTGGGTGGGGCGATCTCCCGCCGGATCTCCTCGCGCTCATCGCCGATGGCCTCCCCATCAAGGCCTACACCCGCGTCCGCGCCGTCTGCACCGCCTGGCGCGCCGCCATCCCGGCGGACTCGCCGTCGCTCCTCGTCCGCCTCGACTGGAACCTGACAGGAGCAGCTGCCTCGGCTCCGGGCCTCCGGCCACGGTTGGGTCACCGTTGGGGAGGTGGGGATGGTGCGGTGGAGATTGGGGGAGGGGACGGCGACACGTAGAGGAGGGGGTCGATGACGGCGGCGGGCGAGGTCGGAGGCCGCGCGATCGACGCGCTCCGCCTCCGCCTCCACCGTCATTCGCTCGAGCTCGCCGCCTCCACCGTGACCACCTGAGCTCGCTCCACCGCCTGCTCTGCCGCCGCCGGTGGCTTCCCAAGCTCGCTCCGCCTTGCCGCCCGCACGAACAAGGTCCACCTCCGTCGCCGGCCGGGCCAGTTGAGAGAGAACCTCCGTCGCCGGCCAGAGCGCGCGCGCGCAAGGGGACTCGGAGGGATACGTATGACATGTGGGCCCAGAGAATATTTTTTATTTTCTTTGCTGACTGTATTGCCATGTTGGCGCCACGTGTACAAATTCAACACTAAACCGCTGAGAACAGTACTCAGGGGGGTTATTTGCCCGGTATGAATACTTGAGGGTGTAAAATATCTAGTTTTGTTGTTTAGGGGGGTAATTCGATCGACTGCAATAGTTCAGGGGGGTAAAACGTACTTTTTCCTAACATTGATCACCAATTAACGGTTGTGATATCGGCATCCATTTGACTGCTCGGAAATGGCAGAAACTAGAAACTGTTCAATCTGGAAAAATATCGTGGCAACTTACAATGCCTATTAGCAGTTACCGAAAATAGGAGAATATGTGCACCAATTTTCGTATTGCTAAATTGATAATGCTAAAGTAAACACCCCCCCAAAAATATATATATATATACTTCCTCCGTTTCACAATATAACTTATTCTAGCATTTCCCACATTCGTATTGATGTTAATGAATCTAGACATATATCTAGATTCATTAACATCAATATAAATATGAAAAATGCTAGAATGACTTACATTGTGAAACGGATGAAGTAATAGACAGTGTCAAAGAAAAAAAAAGGTTTGACACACTTTCAAAAAACAACTTAACCGGTGAAGGAAAAAACCACTCCCACACTTTTCATTAAGAAGAAAAAGTCTTGACTAAACCCGGCCAAGAGAAGCCATGAAACCTAACGCCCACACACGCGGGACGGGACTCTCTTGCTACCCCTATACGAGGGTCTACTAGATCGATTGTCCCCCTCCTTCCTACAAGAGGACCTAAAATTTAACTCGTCCTAAAATTCATTCCCGTGGAGAGTAGAACCAAGGATCTGTAATGCTACTTGAGCACTGTAACCGATAAGCTATAGGTTCTTTTGCTCGTCACACCGCTAAGCTATAGGTTCTTGTGATGTTATCTTGTCACTGTTTTAAACATTAAATCTGTTATAATATTGATACCTTTCACTATGTGTGCCTTTTCAAAATAAAAAGAAATGATCTCTTTTGATTGACATTTTTCATGAAATTTTCTACTTTCACCTAAAAATGGGTTTTCAACCCTAATATACCACTAACTCACAACAATCAAAACTTCAAAGTTTTGTTTCAAAACCCTTTTACTTTTCCCTGAAAATCCAACCTTTAGAACTTGGATTTAGGAAAGTTTGTCATGTGAGGTAAAGTTGTCGTGGCCCTTGGTACTGTACATTGCTGAACCCAAAATGAATCATTTGAATATTACTCCTACCTAGCTAGGAATGAAATTGTAAGAAGGTGATATGATTCATAGTAAAAGAAAAAAAAGTATGAGCTAAAACCACTTATAAAAACTCGACCAATGCACCAACCGAAGTATTTAACCTGTAAAAAAGGATGATTATCTAGTACTCCACTTACCAACATAAGTACGGAGAAGATAAAAACAAACAAAGAGACAACCCAGTCAGTTAGAGCACCCATAATGGTAAAGTAAGGTGCTATCTATAAAACATGTAGATTAATAGAAACCACATCAATAGTATGTCTACATGGTATCTATAGCTCTCTAAATACATTCCTCGTTTTTCTCTATAGACTATCCCATTATGTAGAATAGCTTGCTACTCCCCTCATTTAAACTCTTCCAAGTAGGAAAATATCTTTTGTAGAGAGCCTATAGATAACCTTTGCGGGTGTCCTTAGAACTAGAAACATGACAGTGTAAAACAGTGCAAACCCCACCATTCATCATTCCAAGGAAATGCAAAGCGGCCCCCATCTACAACACATCTAGAACCCCTAATCCATGCTGCCATGCAACCAGCCAATAATTTACAGAGCAAAGACAAGTTTTATCTTCTGAACATGGACAAATAAGGCACAGAAAGAAAGCAGCTTCTTCTAGCCCTAGCTACCATCCACCATCCTCTTTATAAACCCTCATCACCCCCCTCACCCCAAGTACTACCATCACTACCCCACCCAACACCATCATCTGATCCATTTCCACAAAGCTTCTGAAAGCCAACACACACCTCACTGCCTTTGCCTTCTTGCTCAGCTTCAAGAAGCCTTTTGAGCTTGTGATTTCTACATCATCCATCCATTTCATCACCATGATCCAAGAACTCCTTGGAGGGACAACCATGGACCAGCTCAAGGGCGCCAGCGCTCTGAACCACGCCTCCCTGCCGGTGGTGCTGCAGCCTATCGTGTCCAACCCGTCGCCCACGTCGTCGTCGTCGACGTCGTCGCGCTCGTCGGCGCAGGCGACGCAGCAGAGGTCGTCGTCGGCGACCTCGTCGCCGCACGGGCAGGGGCAGGGGCAGGGCGGCGCGGCGGAGCAGGCGCCGCTGCGGTGCCCGCGGTGCAACTCGTCGAACACCAAGTTCTGCTACTACAACAACTACAACCTACCCAGCCGCGCCACTTCTGCAAGACGTGCCGCCGGTACTGGACCAAGGGCGGCGCGCTCCGCAACGTCCCCATCGGCGGCGGGTGCCGCAAGCCGCGCCCCATGCCGGCGCCGGTCGCCAAGCCGCCCATGTCTTGCAAGGCCGCGCGCCCGCTCGGCCTCGGCGGCGCGGCCAGTGTCCTGGCCTCCGGGCAGCGGCCGCCACCGCGCACCTCATGGCGCTGCTCAACAGCGCCAGGGGAGTGCAGGGCCACGGCGGCAGCAATGTCCACCGGCTTCTTGGGCTGGACACCATGGGTCACCTCCAGATCCTGCAGGCGCTCCCAATGGCGCCGGCGCCGGCACCGCGGCGTCGCTCTGGCCCAGTCCGCGCCGCGGCCGGTCACTCCACCGCCCGCGCACATGACGCCCAGCTCGGCATGGGGACGCTGGGCCACCACGACGTGCTGTCGAGCCTCGGCCTCAAGCTTCCTCGTCGGCGTCGTCCTCGCCGGCGGCGAGCTCTACAGCGACCAGCTGCACGCGGTGGTGAGCAACGCGGGGCGCCCCCAGGCGCCGTACGACGTCGCCACCGCGTCCCTCCCTTGCACCACCGCGGTGACCTCACTCCCGTCGGCGCTGTCGAGCGTCTCCGCCGCCGCGCCGACCAGCAACACGGTCGGGATGGACTGCCACCCGTGTCGCTCGCCGCGCCGGAAATGCAGTACTGGAATGCCCGGCGGCGATGTCGGTGCCGTGGCCGGACTTGCCCACTCCCAACGGCGCGTTCCCATGAGATAGACGACGACGCGACGACGTCGTCTCATGCAAGCATGACATTACTAGCTAGTGTAGCTCTCGACGTTTAGCTTTAATATCATCATCTCTGTGTGGTTTCGGTTAATCAGTGTAGGACTCTGAGGGGTTAATCAAGGGTGTTTTATTACTGGTGTTTTTGTTAATCAGTGGGGATCGATCAAGTAACCTTTTTACTGTTTACTTATTATTAGGTTTTTACCTAGGGTTTGGTGGTAACTGGGTATAGTGTTTAAGTCGTGATCAATGCATAGATGGGGTTGTACTATGAGATGTGTACGTGTGTTGTCGGTTTCGTTCAGGTTGATCCATGTATGGATGTAAGGTTTACATTCCCTGCAAGCTCGTGGACGTACTTATCTCAGCTGCAAATTTCACTTTCGACGTACTCTGAAATGCAAAGTACAGGGCTTGATTGTAGTAATGGCAAGAACTTACTGCAAAAGGTGGAGCTCTTTTGTTGCTTTCAAATTTGTCTTGATTCTGATCGTTATAATGCATGCTATGTATGCAGTCCTGGATCTGGGTTTATTTTGGAGCACTCATGCTGTCATGCTTCCTTGTTTCTTTGCTCATAGAAATGAGCGAAAATTATATTCACTGAAATTGTTGATCTTTTATTTTGCATACTTCGGATCAGAGACAGCATGATAAGGACTACACATATATACTTTCCCACTAAGATATTGTACTGTAGCAGACATTCCAGCATATACTATATATATATATAGTATGGACCTAAAGAGATGGGCCATGAATTCCAGTCCTAGCCATCTTTATTTTAGGAAGGGATTATTCTCTACATACAGAGCGGATCTTTAGCATAACCCTGCTTACTGAGTAATTTTGGAACTTGAATTTACATTTATCATGGCCCATTTACTCCACTATACACTATTACATGACCCATAACTATAGTATTCATCAGATGATTCAAATCTGCTTGATGCACTTCTTTTTAGGCTATTTGCTCAACAAAGTGTTGTTTAGACTTGAGTACTAGGGCATGAGACCTGAGCCAATCTAGCTATTGTTGGTTATTCGCCTTCCTACTGGTTGGTAATAACCCACATATTATACCAAATTGGCCTTCATAACACCTATAGATTCACTTAGTGTGCGTTTCACAGCATTATCACAGCTCAAAAGTAGTTTATACTACATCTAGCTATAGCAAAATGGTCTAACTTAGCACTTAGCAGTATAGTGTACCCCTTTTGATTAGTTACTTCTCCACATATAATATCTAGCTCACTGTGCCGTCTACCAAATGAGCTAGATAGTGCTGATGCCCAACACATAACTTACGGAGTAAGAGTATAGCACAGCATGCATATATAAAAAGTTCCATCTAAGCTAGTGCTTCATAAAATGTGTTGCATATATATACCTCCATCTAGTGCTAGCTGCGAGAGCCCTACCGCTACTACTATTTCACATGCCTCTTCCCATTCCCATCGTATCGATCACGCCGCTGATCAAAATTAGTAGGTCATCAATGCCTGTCTAAAAATGGCTATCCATAGGAGATTAGAGTAATATACAGTAGTACTGTATTCCATAGCATGTCAAGCTAGTACTAATAAGAGTATTTATATTCACCAACAGTAAGCACATCTCAATCAAGATACAGTCATAGAGAGTGATTGGACTACCCATCCATATTGCTAAGCTCTTGGGTCGTGTTTAGTCAGCGCAAAATTTATATTTTGGTTGAAAATTAGAGATGATATGACTGAAAATTGTAGTGTTATGACAAGGTTGATGTGATGGAAAGAACTGAAAATTTGAATCCAAACTTTGGATCTAAACACAGCCTTACTTGTTCAAACTTGCTTCATTCCTGAAACCTGAACTGTTTTCAGAGAAGCAGGCCTCGTTTCAGAGTTCAGAGCATTCAGACACGCCATGCAGAGAGAGAGAGAGAGAGCAGCCATTATGGGAACAAGAACAACACTAGCAGCCATAGCTACACACTGGTGCAGTCAAGCAAGCAGAGAACGAAAAAGAGAGAGGAGAGAGACGACGAAGCGCTAGCTACCGACTGGCCGGCCGGCCGGTCGGGGACGGCAGATACATTCGGCTCGCCACCAGATCAATGTGCATGCTAGTAGCGCATGCATGCAGCCTTAAGAAGGAAGGAAGGAAAGGCACAGTGTAGCTGAAACGGCAGGTGGATTCGATTCTCTCATGCACGATGCCCAACCAATGGCTGGATAACACTCACTGGTAGTATTGGCTAGTACCACTAGCTAGTAGCTTAGCTAGCTGCAGAATGCCCGAATGGGTGCAGCCTTATGGGTTGGTGGAGTAAGGCTGTGCTTAGTTCAGCGCAAAGTTTGGATTTTGGTTGAAATGGGAGATGATGTGATTGAAAAGTTGTGTGTGTATGATAGGTTGATATGATGGAAAAGGACTGAAGTTTGGATCTAAACATTGGATCTAAACACAGCCTGAAGGGAGAGAGAGAGAGAGAGAGAGAGAGGTGAGCTCGTTGTTTTGTCCATGCCTCCGACGAAGCACAATGCTGCAAGCATCGATCCGTCCATCATCCATCGCCAACATCGCTAGCAACTCTACATACCACGGAGATCTAGAGAGAGAGAGGTGCATGGCGCCATGGCATGGTGGTGGTGGTGGTGGTGTCGTCGTCCTCGGAACACGCACGTAAATATTCCGTCTCCGTCTCGATCGCCCGCATCGAGAAGCACGTATAGTACGCATGCATGATGCTTTCTTTTATCGTCTCTCTCTGGCTCGAGGAGGAAGAGGGAGAAGGGATGGATGCCTGATTTTCCTATACCTTCTCCGTCTTGTAAAAGAATGATTTAAGATTGAATGTGATCGTATAATCTAATACAATAGATTTGATAGCAGTCTATTCAGATTCGTTATACTAGGTTATATCAAATTCAATCTTAGCTTGACTTTTTTTGAACGGAGGAAGTATATCTGATCCTATTACACCGGGCAGTTTGCTGTTGGTCATGGCGCACTACGCTGTGCCGGTCTACGCTGTGGTCATTGTTATTCTCGTAGCTACCACGGTTACTCGATCTTTGAGGGTAGCTGTGCTTGTTCATTCAAATAGAATTTTACCATCGAATAGTGTTTCTCAATCGCGAGAGTTTTTTCCGAGTTGGACACTTAGAAATCTCAAGACCTTCTTTCACTTAGTGTTTCGACCAAAAGAGGAGGGTGTTTTACCCCTGCTATAACACTAACCATTAAAAAAATTGAATAAAATAATCGGTCAAACATTGGGAAAAAAACCCGAAAACTGCACTTAAAAATTAAAATAAGACTGATGGAGTAAGAAACATTACTAGGAATAATATGTTGTTATATATACGGAGTATGTAGCTCTGTTTAAATTTTAACTTTTTTCTTTAAACTTTCAACTTTTTCGTCATATCGAATTTTTTTACACACACAAACTTTCAACTTTTCCGTCACATCGTTTTAATTTTTTTAAACTTTTAATTTTAGCGTGGAACTAAATACAGCCTAAAGTTGGGTGCACACGTACGGTACCCCGTGCTTTTCTCGTGGGGCCTTGCCGCCTTGGCGTGCTGTACCCCAGAACTTCAGTTTTGTCGCTATCTGTTGCAAGTTTTGCATGACGTGGCGCCCAACTGGCGGCACCCAAAGATTCGCTATATTGAGGGTTGACCGAGTCAAACAATCTTGGATTGAAACCGTGGAATACTAATGATTATTATTAGCACATTGGGCCTTTGGCTGACAAAATCTGGCCCAATATAAATAAGGCCCATCACCAGCAAACAGCAACTTTGAGGTGGCAGAAGGCCCATCAGCTGTGCAGGGGCAGCGATGCAGCATGCCAGCATATCTACAGACAATTTTCATCTAAAAAAACAGATACTTAGGTTGATGGATTTTCGACACAGCAATTTGTCTTTGAGGACTTGCCATCATATAACATTGTATACTTGATCTTTTGCCATCAGTAAGTTCATGTTACAAAGGCACCTGCGGTTACAGTGGTAATATTGATGGCGACTATCAAAGCATGAGAGGTTACCCAAGTTCGGCAAATCATAGATTTTTCTTGCAAGTTAAACTGTCAGCGCCTTGAATTATCGAAATGTTGCTGGCAGAACATATCGGCAGGCAAAAACGAACGTAAAATCACCGTGCTTTGTTTTCTGACCAGTACAGAACTAACAAGAATTGTTCTAAAAAAAGAAAAAAAAAACTAACAAGAATTTGAGCCGGATACTTCAGGTTTTTTAGATGACGTGCTATAAACTAGAAACGACGATACCAAGACAGACTGAATAACATACAACAAAAAAGGGGAAAAGAACTTCTTTGAGGTTAACTTCCCCTGGGAATTACCGAGAGGCATTGTGATAGCAAGAGTTCACGGCTACTCCACCTGTACAGTAAAACTGAAACCCAAACCTGACTCTAAATTTCTGACATTAAATAACTTGCACATTTGTAACGCATGTGTTGAAGCTTAAAGGTAACCAGGCCTCAGCAATGGGGGGAGGAGGAAAGCTGTTATTCCAGGGAAGTAACCCCAGTTCAATTACAACAGCATCATGAGTTCCAGGGAACATCGCTGGGGTTCCACGGCAAGAAACTAAGCAAAATACAGAACGATTCTTTTCACAAAGGGCTGCTAGTACTTTGACAAGGTACACATCAGGGCACCCTGCCCCTTCAGTTCTCTTGTTGGTGGATGACTTACATCGCATAGACGATCTCGCCGCTGCTATCAACATCAATATCTGAGTCGGAATCGAGGTCATCCATGTCATCGTCTAGGTCGAGTCCATCAGTTAGGATGTGGTTTATTCGAGAGCAAGCAGGTGGTATGGTGGCCTCAGTTAAAATTTGCATGATCTGATCCATGGTTTGCATTGGCTGATCAGGTTCCTCATACTGGCTGCTCATACTATCATCGTCCATCAAATCTGCAGGAAGGTTCTTCAAGAACCAGCCATGGCTCCGTATTTCTGGGATTGTTATCCTCTGCATTTGCCATCATCAAAAGCGTCATGAAAATAATGTACCAAAATTTTGAAATGCATTTACAACGATTAACAATTACATCAACTATAAACACAAATAATCTTATAAAAAACTATTAACACGAATATGGTGAAGTAGAAGAAGAATTGAAAAAACCATTGACAGTGCAGAGAAAAAAGAATAGCAAAACTGTTGACAGTGTAGAGCTAACTATTGACAGTGTAGAGCTAACTATAGGAATACTAGGTCTACATCAAAGCCATCCTACTAACAACCGAACACCTTTTTTCTGTCAATCGGTGCCATGTCGCAGACCTATATTAATAAGATTCATTTAAGAGTAGCTGTAGTATGCCAAACAATTCTGGCCCTAGGGCATATAAATACAAAAGGCACTGAGTAGAACCACTAGTACCACAAATCCATTTCCTAACTTATATGATGGGAAAGAACACATGCATACCAACAGCACGAGCACTGAGGTTTTCTACGTTCGTTGGGAGGTATGGTACCCTTACGTATATGATGGAACAGAACACATGCACACCAACAACATAAGCACTGAGGTTTTCAGTGTTAATCACACACACATGCGCGCGCGCGCACAAGCGCAGGCGCACACACAAACACAACACACACACACACACACACACGACACACACACACAAACACACACACACACACACACACCTCTCAGTACCCTCCCAAGGATCAGAAAAAGATTCAGCAAAATAATTAAACACATCACAGGATGTGCATCTGATGCCTAATTACTATGGAGGACAACATGCAAGGACTCACCAAAGACGGATCCCCGACAAAAAATCCTCGAAATTAGATGCCTACATTCTGGAGATATGTCCATGTTTTCTGGAATCGAGTACTGAACATTCAAGATACGCTGCACAAAAATGACACTAACATCAGCTTTTCACAGAGAGCCAAAGATGAAAAAAGTGCTCCAATGTAAACAAAGCAAGAGAAATAAGAAAAGAAATTATATAACCTGAATTGTTTTACGGAAGTTCTTAGGCTCTTCTGGATCCTCGAAAGGATATGCACCAACTACCATAACATATAGAGTCACACCACAGGACCATACATCAGCAGTCTGTTTCAGTATAAATAATGTATCAGTATGAGCCAGGATTCCTACACTAAGCGGTTATCAGTAATGGAAATACTTCTGTTTTAAAGAAAAAGAAGGGACATAGGTCCTACGTTACCCTGAGTTCTACGGAACACTCAATTCATCTCACCAGTGGCACTATATTAAAACAGAAATCAGTCAAGACAAGATAGTTTCTGGATGGTTCCCAGCCAGGTTTTGTGACAAAGGGAGTAGAACGGTAACCAGTGTTTTACCAATTTTAGAAACACTGGTATGCACAGCATCTCCACTTTCAGACGTTAAAACAGAGCATACCAACAAACATATTCAGTGGTCATCCCAGGAAAGGACCAGTGTATCAACCACAATGGAAAAATTCAGGTATACTTGAATGACAAGAAAAAGGGGAAACCCATTTCACCACTGTAGACCTCACCACATGATAAACTTGGCCAAGTGATTGGCACATAATCTTGACAAAATGGCTAATTTTTTCTCAGCTTAGTGTGAACTTGTAGAGCATTTTGGTGGTACTTCACTGAAAATACAGAATGCAGGACAGGGGACCAAACAACTCCCTGAATATTGATTGTTTATGTTTGTCAAAATACGATGCAAGACGAAAAGCTATAGTCCTCGGGGATTAAATCAACAAGCTTAATAAGTCATGTACCTTGCCATCGTATTCTTTCTTCAACAGAACTTCAGGTGCAATATAAGCAGGGGTTCCTACAGTGGATTTTGGTTGTGAATGGAGAACTGAAGACTGCAGAAAAAGATTGTCTTTTATCATTTGCTTATTAGAGTAAACCAGATAATGTCCTAAAGTAATGCCAGTATAGTGTATTGTAAGCAAATGAAATTTACACATATCAAAATCTGGTCTGACTTTGCCTATGGTGATTAGTGAATTGTTCTGAAAACAGCATTATGGATTTACCTATGGTGCTTAGTGAATTGTTCCGAAAACAGACTTCCGTAATGTATTATAGAAACATTAGCTAAGTACCTTAGAATAGCCAAAGTCACATATTTTCAAGCGTGGAGCAGGGCTTCCATCCAGCAGTGTATTCTCCAACTTCAAATCACGGTGGCATACTTGCTTGAAAATGGAGAAAGTAGGATAGTTCAGCTTACCACGATGCTTTAGTACAGAATAACAATCAGATGAAAGAAAATCATTGTAATAAGAAATACCATTGAATGGCAGTAGCTGACTCCCGAGATAAGCTGCTGGAAGAAGTAGCGAGCCTAGAAAGTAGAATCAGACCGATGCAATTAGTGCGATCAATATGTCACTCAAGAAAGATGCATCAAAAAGAGGATGCACCAGGGAAATGGTGCGTACCTCATCTTCACTGAACCGTACATTCTTACAAATTCTCTCGAAAAGCTCACCACCAGAGGCATATTCCATGACAATAGCAAGATGAGTTGGGGTTAAAATAACCTGTAGATACATGATAGAGAACTTATTTTTGCTGGAAAATATTGAATGGTGAACTAGAGAATGAGCGTCATGAAGATCCTGACTTACCTCCTTAAACCTAATAATGTTAGGATGTTTCAACGATCGGTGATTTATAATCTCACGCTGGACATTATCATCTATCTGTACAAGAGAATAAACAAAATAAGTAATAAACAAAACACATGTGGAAAAATATAATGTAGTCACAATACACCAATTAAGGTTGGGTCTTAATAAGTTGTCTAGCGATTGTTTCCCTAATTAAACAAACAATACCTCTTTTGCCACGTCATGATCAAGAATTTTGATTGAGAACCATACTCAACATTCCAATCTATGCTATGAATATCAAATATGAGTTAACAAGCTAACAGCTAAACACCAAAAGACCTGACCTCCTTACGGGCAGAATAATTTAGGGAGAAATTCTTGGCTTTATACGGGTGTTTTTTTTCCAGGATTTCTAGATGAAATATGCCTAATTTTTATTTATCTATTTAGTAGGGATGGGGGAAGCTGGATTGGTTTAAAGTGATAAGAACACATTATCAATGAATTGAAGTGACAAGAGTTACTATAAAGGATTACAGGTTCATTAATTGATCATAAACAGGCACTGTGGTTTCTTTTACCATCTGCATTAATCACACTGGGATCAACCATATATGTGGTACCTACAAGCACTTAGACCAACATGGATGATAAAATATTCATGGATTAAGAATGGAATGGAAGAATGGATTAATGCAACATGCTTCCCGAGCTCCTAAAGGGTGCGATTTTTTTGAAAAAAAAAACTTTCTATATATGAATTTCTTAAAATACTTTTTTTAAATCCATTTTTCAACTTTATGATAGTTAATTCATTTGTTTTTACCCTTGAATAGTGATCACAAAATCATTCAGCTATTCATTCAAAAAGAAAACAGGCGCTGAGGTATCTCATTCGTTTAGCATCAAACCAGTAATCATGAATGGCATTCATAATTATTATAGGCAGCTTTGTCGGGTCAAGAGGACAATACCACAAAAGCAGTAATGATTGGTTTTATTTATTTGTTATTTACTGTTATTTAGACACACAGAAAATGTCAGGTGGGCATTCAAAGAACTTTTTCAGGGGTATATGCTATGAAAAGAAACTTGTTGGGGATTTATCGAAGCTGCCTAACTTTGCAATTTTCAACAACCACACCACCATGAACGTCACTATATCCACACGTTTCTGCTCTTAAACACCGTATGTATTAAATGCACATAAAACAAAAGAAGTACATATATAAAATGTGAGTTCATGACCAAACTATAGGTCTTCGTTTGTGAATTTGCTTTGTTTCCCATGTTGGTACAATTCAATTTGATGTTACTCAATGGTTAATTAGAGCACATTGCATTTGATTTGGTGTATTGCAGTGGTGGATGACTGATGCTTGGTTAGCCCTAAAGCCCTAATTACGGCATATCTAAACAAAATCTGGAGCAATAGAGCTCAAGCATACTATACATATCAAATGAAAATGATAGCAACAACTACATGCAATAATCACAATGGTTAAAACACTAAAATAAGCAATTCACTCCTCGCACTGGAACTACTGAAGACATGAATCCCTAATCCACGGAACACCACATCCTACAGCGCCGCATGACTCACCACAAACCCAGCACGGTTCGGATCGTACAGCCCCCCCTGGGCGCAACGCCGATCAAACCAACGAGGCCCCCAAAATCGGCCACGTTTGGGCACACCGGGTCGAATCGATCACTCAGCCAGCGCCGAATCGAAGCTAGAAAGGGAGCAGAAGGCGGGGAGTCAGCGGCCGTACCTTCTCCCCGCGCTCGATGTACTTGACGGCGACGAGCTCCATGGTGCGGCGGTCGCGCATGAGGCGGGCGACGCCGAAGTTGCCGGAGCCGATGTCGCGCACGAGCTCGTACCGGTCGCTGTCGTGCATGATCGGCATGTCCATCCCCGGGCCCACCGTCAGCGCCGCCCGATCCGGCGCCCCCGCCCCGGCCCCCGCCGCTGCCATGGCCGGCGACGGCAAGGGGGTTCTACCTACCTGCGGCTTCCAAGGCCTCGGCCACCCGAGGCGGCGGCTCCCCTCCGCGCGCCCCCCCACGCCCGAATCGGCGACGAGCTCTCCTCTCCTCCTCCTCCTCCTCGCCTCGCCCCCTTCTCTCTCCTCGACGAGTTGGTGTGGTGATGACACTGGCCGACCAGGAGAGAGAAAGGGGTAATACACTCACTTCTAATATTTCTCTTTTCGGTGCCTTGCTTTGCTATCGCTAGGGCTCTTATAAAGTGGCTTTTATTTATCTATATCTACATGGACGTCATCTTTTTGGTTTTGTAGTCATAAATGGGTGTAGAGGGGGAGTAGTTCCTGCCTGAGACTGCTGGAGATTAATGATGTGTTATTGTTGTCCACTTGCCTAAAAATGCCCATCTTAATTTTCAAGCAAATGGAAACAGCCTAAATGCATGATTAGAGTGAGAGTTATACAATGGAGTTTATTTATGACATCTCTGACTTAGAAATAATAGTTTTCACTTCATATATATATGGTGAGTTTATTTGCAATCACAGAGGTGTCAAATTGGTCTCTATCATAATTGATCTACTATTATTTACTTTAAAAAATATCTATTATCAGTTATACTATGGAGTATATTTACATCACAGTATTACAGAGGTACCAAATTTGGCACATGAGGTTTTACCACCTTCAAAATTCGGTGAAAATGAAAACCCACCGCCAGATCATATCTTCGGTGTGTCGGTTATGGTAACAAAAGTCATACTTTACTTAACAGATAACATATACTATTTTGAGCTATCTATCAATTGTTGCTACTGGTGTTCGATGCACCATTCTTAGCTTGTATTTATATCACGTTTTCTTATTCTCTTGTATCTTAATATTTTACGACTTTTGAGAAGATTCAAGGAAGGGATACATCGGTTTATGTGAAAGACGTATTTTGCACGATGGATGGCGCAAGCTATCCTTTGGCAATTTGCTCTTCGTCATTGTTGATGTCCGATGCATCATCTTTAGTTTGCGCGTTGGTTCTTATACCAAAGTTATTTTCAATGATACACAAGCTACCCTTTGGCGCTTTGTCCTTCCATCACTACTAATGTGCATCTTCTTTTAGATTGGTTTTATTTATCATGCCACTCTCAATTTGAGAAAGTATAATATTTGGAGGTACCAAATTTGGCACCTAAAGTTTTACCACCTTTGAAATTTGGTGAAAATGAAAACCCACCGTCAGATTATACCCTCAGTGTGTCGATTATGGTACCAAAAGTCATACTTTATGTAATAGATGGCATATGCTATTTTGGCTATCTGTCCTTCGTTGCTACTGATGTAGGATGCACCATTTTTGGGTTGTTTTTATATCACGTTTTCTTATTCTCTATTATCTTAATGTTTTATGACTCTTGAAAAAACTCAAGGGATACATCGGTATTTACGTGAAAGACATATTTTTGCACGGTGGATGGCGCAAGCTATCCTTTGGCTATTTGCTCTTTGTCACCGCTGATGTTAGATGCATCATCTTTAGTTTGTGGATTGGTTCGATACACAAGCTACTTAGCACTTTGTCCTTCCATCACAACTTATGTGCATTATTTTTATATTGTTTTTGTTTATCACGATGCCCTCGATTTGAGAAAATGTAATCTTTAGAGGTACCAAATTTAGCACCTAAGGTTTTACCATCTTCGGAATCTGGTTAAAATGAAAATCCACCATCAGATCATTTCCTCGGCATGTCGGTTATGGTACCAAATTTCATACTTTACGTAACAGATGACACATGTTATTTGAGCTATCTGTCCTTCGTTGCTACTGATGTTTGATGCACCATTCTTAGGCTGTTTGTATATCACCTTTTCTTATTCTCTTTTATCTTAATGTTTTATGACTCTTGAAAATGCTCAATCTTTTTATCTGAAAGACATATTTTGCACGATAGATGGTGCAAGCTATCCTTTGGCTATTTGCCCCGTCACTACTGAAGTCCGATGCATCATCTTTAGTTTGGTGTGTTGGTTCTTATACCAAAGTTGTATTTTCAATGATACACAAGCTATCCTTTGGCGCTTTGTCCTTCCATCATTACCGATGTGCACAATTTTTAGATTGCTTTTATTTTTCATACCACCCTCGATTTGAGACATATTTTGCATGATATATGGAATGAGCTATCCTTTGGGTAAGTGTCCTTCATCGCTATTGATGTGTGATGAGTCATTTTTAGTTTGCGCCCTGGTTCTTATATATATCGAAGTCGCATCTTCTATGATATATGGCACGAGCTATGCTTTGGCTCTTTATACTTCCGTCACTACTAACGTCCAGTGCTCCATTTTTAGATTGTTTTTATCGCCACACCGCCCTCATTTTTTTAAAAGATTATAACAGAGGTACAATCACTTGTATTTGTGGCAATTCCAAAAACAATTCATGAAAAAAATATTTAATATGTGTAGGTTTCAGACACAGAGACAAACACACACACACATACACACAAAGACACGGACAGACACACACAAACACACACACACACACACATTTATGCTTAATACTACACTTTGTGCCTTTTTTTTCCCTCGAAAAATAAACTCCTCCTCCTGGCTCATAATATATGTAGTCCAGTAGCCAACTGCCTCAAATCCTCTAAACCTAATCCACCAAACATCATATCTCTACAATTGTGGAGTGAATGCTCAACTAATAAATCATGCGTCCGTTACTGGGTATATTGTTTCGTCAATACATATCCTCTAAGTTAATCTACATTAACTTAGCAACAATGCCATAATCACAGACATCCATCATCATGGACATTCTTACGTTTGCAAATAATTGCTCAAGAATGTACTCCTTATTCTGAGTGATAAATATAATTCCCTCTTCATCTAAAAAGAATTGTTGATTTATTTACAACCCCATGATTCTTAAAAATATCTACTTGTAACAAGTACTTGTATTGATTTTTTTTAATGAACCGGCACCTAGAGTGTGCCAATTTCATTGAATATATTAGGAGTAAAAGTTGTTGTATACTCGGAGAAGCCTTATTCCCTGCGTAAACCTTTCGGGGCTGCTTCGATTAAGTTCCAAATAACACTTACCAAATTTTAACAAATGTACGCCAGCTTGCATCGCAAATTTTTGACAATTGGATAGAATTGGGCAATTGTCTATATGGTTGGGATCAAATAGTAGATCTCGATTGCCAAAATTTTAGCCGTGACCGCTAGCTGTCGTCCAGATCCGGCCGAGTTGGCACGGATCTGGGGGATTTTCGCTGCCTCGCCGAGCGGCGCGCCGCTTGCCTCGCCGCCGTCGCGACCGGTCCCGACGATGGCATCGCACACCGTCACCCGACTCCCGCACGGCTGTCGTCTCCGCATCGGCGAGGGCGCGCCAGCCCCCACTCTTCCTTCGCAGGCCGCGCGTCGTCGCTTCCCGGGCGGGATGGCGGCGGACCCCGCCGTCCCCCACGACTCCGCCGTGGGAGCACCAGATCCGGCCAAGAGAGGGCCGGATCCGTGCTCCGAGCGCCGGAACTGGACGCCGTCGCCGTCGCCTCACTCCCGTCGTCCGGTCTCGTCGGTATCGCCAGCGCG
>CM020180.1:31949318-32084701 GCA_009805545.1 Oryza longistaminata | reverse complement strand
AGTATGAAAAGAACTGTACAAGAAAAAATAAAGCTAAATGATGAGCTCTAAGAGTTGTTTTGCTCTTGCTAGGGCTCAAGTTTTGGCCTCCTCGATTTACTCACTAGGATTATCGTTGAAAGTTCCTTATGTTAGAACATTCTCTGGTTTCTTTCCTTCCAAATTTCCATGCCGTTAGTAGGATGAGGATGCGCACTTTTTCTGGTAGTCGCTTGCCAGTGGCTAATGCCATCCATCATTCATGGACCGTCGTAGTTATACACCATTTTATCGATTTGATTTGCTCGAGCAGATAAGAGTAAATTTCATAAAACTACATATACTTTGCACAATCTATCACAAAACTATAGATTTTTAGAACTATTTCACAAAACTATAGATTTAATGTCTTTGTTTATCACAAAACTACATGTACTTTGAACAATATATCACAAAACTACATATTTAAGAACTTATTTCACAAAACTACATGTTTAATATCTTTATTTATCACAAAACTACAGATTTAGTGTCTCCATTCTCACAAAACTACACATTTTAACAATGCTAAAACATGTAGTTTTGTGAAATGGAGACACACTAAATCTGTACTTTTGTGATAAATGAAGACACAAATGTGTAGCACTGTGATAACGAATACACTAAATCTATATTTTTGTGAAACAAGTTCTTAAATCTGTAGGTTTGTGATAGATTGTACAAAGTACCTGTAGTTTTATGATAAACGAAGAAACTAATCTGTAGTTTTGTGAAACAAGCTTTAAATCTGTAGTTTTGTGATAAATTGTGCAAAATACATGTAGTTTTGTGAAATTTACTCAGCAGATAAAGGTAAGATTTTGATCTTGCTTGGCATGATTGTGGACGGAGGAGTGTGCTGATTCATTCTGATCTTCTCCAATGATTCTTTCAAGAAAGGGGTCAGGGGGAGGCAAAGATGTATCCGTGGATGTGGGCTGAATCCTCTCAGCCCAATTGTACGTCCAGCCCAGACATCATTATGGATCAGCCATCCTACATAATTGGTTTTGCCACCATAATGCTACATTGCTACTCACCAACAGACCATAGAAAAATCCAAATAGGAAACTATCACTAACTTCATTTCCCAAACTCGCAACTCATCCAATCCCAATCAAGACCTTTAGAAATGAGCCATTTCTCCATTTCATAAAAACAAAAAAGAAGAAGCAAAGAGCCATTTCAGTATCTCTCAGAAAAAGAAAGGATTCATTTCAGTGAAACGTGGCAAAATGGAACATGTTAAGCAGAGACACCAAACCGTATCGGATTCTTTATGCGTTTACTCCGTACATTCAGCAACAGCTTATATTGTGCAGAGAGAAAATCACGCAGGGATGTGAGCTCAAACAACAGACATCCTCCATGATTCTTCAGAGCAGAATCAGAGTCAGCGACACCAGAACACCAAGAAAAACAACGAGAAAATAAGTCATACTTGCTCCCGATCGATCGATCATTAGCTGTCTTTGCAGAACAGCAAAGAAGAAAAAGAACCCAGAATATTCAGTCATCGGTTCACCGAACATGGAAAGGGCACACGCGTCCATCCCAGGATCGAGAAGCCGTTTAATTAGGGCAAATGGCAATCAAAACCGGCGTTTAAGTAAGCTTATCGCGAGCCTGAAAGCAGCTCACCGCGCACTCATCTTACAGCGAAAAGGACGCAGAAGATGCTGCAAGCAACAGCAAGAATATTCGCAGGCTGCGAGCACAGTGAGCCAGGCAGGATCAGGAAAAAAAAATATCAGATAAACAGGAGGCAAATTCAGTTCATTTGCCAAATTGGACGGACAAAAATAAAAAGCAGCAGAGAAAAACTAATTCTGCTGCATATAATTACGTGGAGATAATCTCACGCCAAGCAGCAGGCCAACTCATATACTCCACACATGCTCAAAGCCAAAGGGGGCAACTTGCCAATTAGCCCTTCGGATTAGTATTAAACTAATCAACGGATAAGCACGGATGGTCAGAGGTGTAAGAGTAATTAATAGTTGTTGACTCGCAAGGATAGCAATGCTAGCTAGGGCATGCATAGAGAACGACGTGCAACTTATCGTGGAATCTATGCAGGTATCCAGCTCATGGATGGTCTAGAATTTGCAGTGGGGGTTTTATTTCCTTGCAGGTTTGATCAAGCTTGCAGGTGGTGTAAGCAATTATGCATAAGATTTTTGTATAAAAAATATTGAGATTGCCATTCAAAGGAGAAAATGGGTATTAAAAACGTAGCTTTCTGTCAGAACCGCTGATCACATAGACCAGCAGTGATGTTCTTGGTTCTTGATTCACCCTGTTCAAAGGAACTTTGGATTGTTCACAGTTGTATTTGGTGTTACTGGTGAATTTTCAGCAACAAGGGATAAACATCAGAAGCTAACAAGTTACAACTTTTCAGATAGCCAGATTAAAGTTTGGCAATCCGTTGTGAAATATCTGCTTAATGGCAACCACATGCATTGCAATGACCTAACTGCAACAGCTTGAGCTTCACCTGAACGCAGAGAGGAAAAAAGCAACATTTTATTCACCCCAAGCATAGCAAGTTCATCACACTGTGATCACTGATCATCAGTTCATCACAAGAAAAAAACGACAATATGCGAATCTTGTAATATTTATGTATAATATGTATGTAAATCTCAGGGCGAAAATTTGGGGTCTGCCCGACACTTTGCAAGCCTCATGGGTGTAGCAGCTCTTCATCTACACATCCACAACAACCCAGCTCATGATCAGTCATCACTTGAGCTCTCAACAGCTCAATCTTCCCTGTATACATGGCCAACACTACCATCCTCCTCAGAGTTTCTGAATCCATTATTGGCAATTTTGCATCGATGCGCAAGCCGAAAATCCATCAATCTACCTCTCTGTCTAGCAAGATTCCACGAGCACGATCTTTCGATCATTTTCGGACATAGCCTCCGACTTGTCATCATCCTCGCAGCAGCTGTCGCCGGCGGTGGCGCCGAGACGGCCACCCCTGAGCCGGAGAGCTGAAGGGACCTGAGGTGATCCGGATGAGAGCAGCTTACTTCCTGAGAAGCCCAGAGATCACCAACAAGTACAATCGAATGGCTCGCTGAAGCTGTGCCTGGTGATTTCCGGTTGTGCAGCCGATACTTCTGAAAATATTTGCATGACATGATCAAAATCAGCATCCACAAAGCAAGATATGGAATAATGAAATGAATGATTAGGAAGCGAGAATTAATTTGTTTCAAGAAATGGTTGCTGAATAAAAATGAGGGGTGTTTGCTCACCTGGAGATGGCTTTTCACTTCGTCTTGGTGAGCCCATCAACCTTCATCACCTCCCTGATTTGCTTTGGAGTAGCAACTGCAATCATGGTGGAACAACAAGATATGAGGATTTCCGGTGATCTTGCAAATTATGGAAGGAGAAAATGATGGTCGACCATGTAATATACCTTGGGGGCCACCGAGCTGCTGCAGGCGGCGACGAACTGCCGGTGAAGCTCCGGCGACCAACACCGCCTCGACTTCCTCGCCTGCTGCTGCTGCTGCGCCTGAGCCTGCAAGCTAAGCGCCGCGGGACGGGTGATGGCACGGCGGTGGCAAAGCTTGTCGCGACAACGTGCCGGGTGTCATCGCCGGCAGCGGTGGCAGCCGCCGCCGCCGCCGGGAGGAGCGACCTGTGTGCAGCCGGAGGCAGCAACGGCATAGCGGGTCGTAGAACCACCCTTTCCTCCCTCCTAAAGTACGGCGGCGGCGCACGGCCCTCGACGACGACTCCTCCGCGCCGCCGAGCAACCTCGACGCCGGCGAGGTGCTCCCGCTCCGTCGGTCATTCTGAAATCGAAAACAGCGACCCCTTTCAATAAAAATCAAAACTTCCATAAAAAAACAGTGTAAATCAAACAGGGATAGGAATCAAAAACAGAATATATTAAATATGAAATGAATTGATTCATCCACTCCGGAATCGGCCGTGCGTGCCGCGGCTGTCCACCCAGAGCTGCGCGGTGCTCATCCATTTCGTCTTGTCGCCGTCCTCCGCCTTCGCCTCCGCGTCGTCGCCGTCCTTCCTCCTCTTCCCGGCCTCCTCCTTCATCAGCTCGATCACTGCAACCCGACAGCACCACCAAGCGTCAAAAAAAAAGACACCAGCGGCGGAATCCGAGAGGAAAACGGGGAGCAATTTTAAGCAAGAGCTCGCTGTTCTCACCGTCGGCGAGAAGCGGGCGCAGAGCGGGAGCTCGCGCCTGAACATCTCGATCTTGCGGCGCTCCTCCTCGAGGCTCCTGATGCACGCCTCCACCCCCGTCGCCTCCTTGGCCGCCGCCGCCGCCATCCTCACGGCGCTCTCGCCGCGAACATCTTCAGGTCCAGGCTCAAATCCAGCCCCATCCGATCTCCCCACGTCCAGCCCATGTACAACAACACAACAAACAAACTCTCTCTCCCTCTCTCTCGAATCTTTGCAACAACAACAAGAACAAGAACAAGAACTGGAGGAAGGGTCGCGGATTGGAGCGGAGGAGGAGGAGAAAGGCGGTGGTGGTGGTGGGTGAGGGGGGATCTGGAAGCTGCGCGGCGATATATAGACGGGAGGTGGGAATCTGCGAGCTGGACCGCAGGATTTGTTCGTCTCTCTCTCTCTCTCTCGCGCGCGGAGGCGAAGCGAGACCGCGCCGGCGCGTGGGTGGGGTGGCGCGATGCGTTGCCGATTCCTCACGTCGCGTCCGTCTCGTCCGTCCACCGCGAGAAACTCGCGGACCTTGGAGCGGGCTAGCGATGTCGATCTACCGCTTCTCACGCCCATGCGAACACCCCCTAACTTTCCCAATTTCACATTCCAGCCCATATCACGCATATTCCCTCCGTAAATAAAACTCAACTTACAGAGGTCGGGTTTTAGTTCCAAAATAATTCTTCAAAACTTCCAACTTTTTCATCATATCAAACTTTCCTGTACACATAAACTTCCAACTTTTCGTCACATCGTTCCAATTTCAACCAAACTACCAATTTTGGTGTGAACTAAACACCCACCAGAGTTTGAATTTTGTCACCAAAAAAAAACATCTTTTACCATCCTACCTATTTTCAACACGTAAAACAAGAAGTTTTATCCCTTCAATATCCTTTACCTACGTACATTTTTAGTATTTTTTTAATGATTAAGGATTTTAGTTATTCTCACTCCATTAAATCCACCTTAGGATGCTAGGAATGATTTTTTTATAGGACGGATGAGTATACTATTTTTGTGAAAGGACCTGGAGGAGGTTGAATAGTTTTATTTACATGCCGTCCTTTGCGTGTCGTAGCTTCGTTTTGTAGTAGTACGAGTAGTATTTGGTGGCTTGCGTTTTTAGATAATGGCAAGCTAGCTTGCGTTACGTGTGGGTTGAATAATCCTCCGTGGATTCTTTCCCCTGCGGCTTCGATTCCCTGGTCTCGCGGCGAAGCGTAGGCGCAGCCTGCCCATCGGTTGGGCGATTGGTTTTAGGGGGGGTGGGTATTTTGACGGCTGCATGCAACGCTCCAAAGCCGGATGGTGCAGTAGATTTTGGGTTTTTGTGGGGGGTGCGTCCGCATGCAATGGTCCAAGGACCTGTCAGTGTTCAGCTTGTCCGGCACGGTGGAAAAATGATTCCGTGTATTCCCGAAGGATCCGATCGAATCGGCTGTTTTACAAATATATGTTTGCTATCGCGTCATCACAGGGAGGCTTTACATGACAACACCCACGTACCGTGCATATCCTTTATACCCACAGCTTCTTATGGATCTCGCAAATTTCAACCATGACATGCTCGTACTTGCGTGAACGTGGACATTAGATTTTAGTACCTTGGAAATGTATTTAGAAATAAAAAGAGATGAGAGTAATAGACAAAAGTACTACTCCTTCCGTTTATAATGTAAACTTTCTAATATGTGGTCTAAATTCATTAACATTTATATGAATAAGCAATGCTGCACAGTCTTACATTTTAAACGGAGGAAATAATAAATGGTGCCATCATAAATGCAACTTTGTAAGCGAACGGACCGTAGCTTATCTAGTTAGGTTTCTGTGATAAACTTGTTCACTCAAGTTCAAGTCATAGATTTGATACTGTGCTCGTTTTTACGGTTAATTATTTTTCAGTGTTAGGTGACATATTCGTTGACAACGAGATACTTGTGGTGACCTTATCAATATCAAATATGCAATTTCAGTCTATTGATATCTATGGTGACTTCGTCAATCTCAAAATATGCCAGCCCAGTTTCTTAATGCTATCATGACTTTAGTATCAAAAGTATCGGTTCATTCTTACAAATGTGCTTAAAGAATTAAGGGGTGTGTATTAGTATATGTTAAACCATGTTAAAAAAACAAAATTTAGATGAAGATGTGATTTGGTTGATACTGCAACACCCATTATGAATATTTCCTTATTATGCTCCATCCAAGAGATATTTCCTTGATTGACCTTCATATTATGACGCTTGACGCATTAATTGTTAGGATATCATAATTGTCTGAGGGATGGAGAGTGCGTATTGCTGTTTCATTCGTACTTATCTCTACCCCCATCCACCAAAGAAGAGCGTCTTTTTAATATGAAACCTAGACAGTGAACTAAAAGAAACTCTCTATCAAAAGAAAAATTCAATCCTAGTCTCCTAGATATGCAAGATGAACATGTGCTTGTTCAGATTAATCTTTAAAATTGGACTTTTTTGAGCAGATGTAGTATCGCACAAATAGTATTTTAGGATCATAGAGTACAATCAATATATGATATTCTTTTTAGAAACAAGGATTAAACACAGATCACTAGCAACATACGCACACTTAGGCTGTGTTCGGATTCCAGTGGATGGGAACTATCCCTCCCGCACGGAAACGGAGCGATCCATTAGCGCGTGATTAATAAGTATTAGCTAATTTTTTTTCAAAAATGGATTAATTTGATTTTTAAAGCAACTTTTGTTATAGAAACTTTTTGCAAAAAACGCATCGTTAATAGTTTGAAAACGTGCACGCGGAAACGAGGGAGAAGTTTGGGAACATGGGGATGCAAACACGCCTTATAGTATATCCAGATTATATAGGACTATATGATGTTTATCCTATACTAAATAGCTATATTTTGAAACGAAGGTCATATGATTGAGTAAGAATCACTGAATCAGTATGGTGAGCAAACAAGGCTTCTCTTATAGTACAATCTAAAAGAAAGCCTATAAGTTTGGTCTTAATAATACTGTATATATATATCTTCTTCATAAAAAGAACAGGTAGAAAAACAGCTGGGAAGACGGAAGCGATCGATCGAGACGTTAGTGCTCAATATCTTCTTTGAACAATCATAGGCTTTGTGTCTCGTCAATCTGGTTACTGGCTATCCAAGTTCGGCTGCATTCCTCCCGATCGAGCCCCACTCTGTTGTTATATTTCAACCTCTCACGGTCCCTACTGCCCCCACCCCTCGTCCGTTCAGTGTGGCGGACAAAATTGTTGTTTCGCGTTGCCATACCACTATCTCCTAGCAACAGCCGCCACGCGCGCAGCAGCAGCAGCAGACAACACGATCCCAAGTTCCCAACGGCAAGCCGGCAGCAGACGAGGCACGTACGCCGTTATACGTGCCCCGCCGATACGTGCGCGGTGCTCTACGACTAGCTGCACCTTCGCATCGACCTATCCATTCCGGGCGAGAAATTACCGAAACGGCTGCGCGTGATTTACTACTGGTTTCGCGGTGGTTGGGGAGAGCTGGAGAGGAGCCTAAAGTGGCTGGCTGGCTGGTTGGGTTGGCTACTTGGCTGGCTAGATTGGAGATAAGATACTCCTTTTTGGGAGGTGGGCGAAGGAGGAGAGACGGAGGCCGTCCGCTGATCCGGTGGCCCACGCGGGACCCGGACACGCGTACGCTGCCGCGACGGTGATGCGCCAACACTCACCGCGCACATCCTTTGCAATCTCTACACGCCCGACACGGAATCGGTTCTGCCGCATCCCGTTGACGTTTACCGTCCGCGTATCCTCCTCCTCCGCGCCCGCTGTTCTTGCTGCCTTCGATTCTCGCGAATCTTTACAACGTATTAACTCTGACAGATTACCAGGTGCCCATGCGTGTGATGCACGTTGAACTAATTTGTTACTGCCTCTGATACCAGGTTTCTACTACTACTAGTACAAGATTTGATGTGTGTGTGCTGTGTGTAATTATCCTTGATGGTTTCCCATTTAGGAGAGAGTCCTGTTGCGTTCATCTGCGTTCTTATCCCTCTCCCAAAAGGAAAGGGAAAATTAACAAATTAATCACCTCGTAGATAGCTGGAAAAGCGTGCAAACCAGGGCGCCTCTTCTTTTGGTTAACTTTCCACCTCTTTCCCATGGTAAAAAAAAACCCCTTGACCACGAGCGAGGGAGATGGAAAGCCCCGCCGCCGCCTTCCTTGCTTCCGCCTGGCTTTGCCGGAGGCTGCTCGGGCGGCGGCGAGGCTGGGGAGAGCAGGGGGAGGGAGGGGGCGGCGCGGCTTGAAACGCCGCCCGCGTCGCCCCTGGGGCGGAGCGACCGGGGGCCGTATAAAGAAGCGCTAAAGGCATGATTGTGGGACGGAGGAGTGTGCTGATTCATTCTGATCTTCTCCAATGATTCTTTCAAGAAAGGGGTCAGGGGGGAGGCAAAGATGTATCCCGTGGATGTGGGCTGAATCCTCTCAGCCCAATTGTACGTCCAGCCCAGACATCATTATGGATCAGCCCATCCTACATAATTGGTTTTGCCACCATAATGCTACATTGCTACTCACCAACAGACCATAGAAAAATCCAAATAGGAAACTATCACTAACTTCATTTCCCAAACTCGCCAACTCATCCAATCCCCAATCAAGACCTTTAGAAATGAGCCATTTCTCCATTTCATAAAAACAAAAAAAGAAGAAGCAAAGAGCCATTTCAGTATCTCTCAGAAAAAGAAAGGATTCATTTCAGTGAAACGTGGCAAAATGGAACATGTTAAGCAGAGACACCAAACCGTAGTCGGATTCTTTATGCGTTTACTCCGTACATTTCAGCAACAGCTTATATTGTGCAGAGAGAAAATCACGCAGGGATGTGAGCTCAAACACAGCTACATCCTCCATGATTCTTCAGAGCAGAATCAGAGTCAGCGACACCAGAACACCAGAAAAACAACGAGAAAATAAGTCATACTTGCTCCCGATCGATCGATCATTAGCTGTCTTTGCAGAACAGCAAAGAAGAAAAAGAACCCAGAATATTCAGTCATCGGTTCACCGAACATGGAAAGGGCACACGCGTCCATCCCAGGATCGAGAAGCCGTTTAATTAGGGCAAATGGCAATCAAAACCGGCGTTTAAGTAAGCTTATCGCGAGCCTGAAAGCAGCTCACCGCGCACTCATCTTACAGCGAAAAGGACGCAGAAGATGCTGCAAGCAACAGCAAGAATATTCGCAGGCTGCGAGCACAGTGAGCCAGGCAGGATCAGGAAAAAAAAAATCAGATAAACAGGAGGCAAATTCAGTTCATGTGCCAAATTGGACGGACAAAAATAAAAGCAGCAGAGAAAAACTAATTCTGCTGCATATAATTACGTGGAGATAATCTCACGCCAAGCAGCAGGCCAACTCATATACTCCACACATGCTCAAAGCCAAAGGGGGGCAACTTGCCAATTAGCCCTTCGGATTAGTATTAAACTAATCAACGGATAAGCACGGATGGTCAGAGGTGTAAGAGTAATTAATAGTTGTTGACTCGCAAGGATAGCAATGCTAGCTAGGGCATGCATATGAGAACGACGTGCAACTTATCGTGGAATCTATGCAGGGTATCCAGCTCATGGATGGTCTAGAATTTGCAGTGGGGGTTTTAATTTCCTTGTAGGTTTGAGCAAGCTTGTCAGGGTGGTGTAAGAAATTCTGCATAAGATTTTGTATAAAAAAAATATTGAGATTGCAATTCAAAGGAGAAAATGGAGGTATTAAAAACGTAGCTTTCTGTCAGAACCGCTGATCACATAGACCAGCAGTGATGTTCTTGGTTCTTGATTCACCCTGTTCAAGGATCTTTGGATTGTTCACAGTTGTATTTGGTGTTACTGGTGAATTTTCAGCAACAGAGGACTAGACATTTCATATGGCCAGATTACAGTTTGGCAATCCGTTGTGAAATATCTGCTTAACCACATGCATTGCAATGACCTAACTGCAACAGCTTGAGCTTCACCTGAACGCAGAGATGAAAAAAGCAACATTTTTATTCACCAGCACAGCAAGTTCATCACACTGTGATCACTGATCATCAGTTCATCACAAGAAAAAAACGACAATATGCGAATCTTGTATATATTTATGTATAATATGTATGTAAATCTCAGGGCGAAAATTTGGGGTCTGCCCGACACTTTGCAAGCCTCATGGGTGGTAGCAGCTCTTCATCTACACATCCACAACAACCCAGCTCATGATCAGTTCATCACTTGAGCTCTCAACAGCTCAATCTTCCCTGTATACATGGCCAACACTACCATCCTCCTCAGAGTTTCTGAATCCATTATTGGCAATTTTGCATCGATGCGCAAGCCGAAAATCCATCAATCTACCTCTCTGTCTAGCAAGATTCCACGAGCACGATCTTTCGATCATTTTCGGACATAGCCTTCAGACTTGTCATCATCCTCGCAGCAGCTGTCGCCGGCGGTGGCCGCCGAGACGGCCACCCCTGAGCCGGAGAGCTGAAGGGGACCTTGAGGTGATCCGGATTGAGAGCAGCTTACTTCCTGAGAAGCCCAGAGATCACCAACAAGTACAATCGAATGGCTCGCTGAAGCTGTGCCTGGTGATTTCCGGTTGTGCAGACGATACTTCTGAAAATATTTGCATGACATGATCAAAATCAGCATCCACAAAGCAAGATATGGAATAATGAAATGAATGAATTAGGAAGCGAGAATTAATTTGTTTCAAGAAATGGTTGCTGAAATAAAATGAGGGGTGTTTGCTCACCTGGAGATGGCTTTTCACTTCGTCGTTGGTGAGCCCATCAACCTTCATCACCTCCCTGATTTGCTTTGGAGTAGCAACTGCAATCATGGTGGAACAACAAGATATGTTTCCGGTGATTCTTTGCAATTATGGAAAGGAGAAAATGGAGGTCGACCATGATACCTTGGGGGCCACCGAGCTGCTGCAAGGCGGCGACGAACTGCCGGTGAAGCTCCGGCGACCAGCACCGCCTCGACTTCCTCGCCTGCTGCTGCTGCTGCGCCTGAGCCTGCAAGCTAAGCGCCGCCGGGACGGGTGATGGCACGGCGGTGGCAAAGCTTGTCGCGACAACGTGCCGGTGGTCATCGCCGGCAGCGGTGGCAGCCGCCGCCGCCGCCGGAGGAGGCGACCTGTGTGCAGCCGGAGGCAGCAACGGCATAGCGGGTCGTAGAACCACCCTTTCCTCCCTCCTAAAGTACGGCGGCGGCGCGACGGCCCTCGACGACGACTCCTCCGCGCCGCCGAGCAACCTCGACGCCGGCGAGGTGCTCCCGCTCCGTCGGTCATTCTGAAATCGAAAACAGCGACCCGTTTCAATAAAAATCAAAACTTCCAAAAAAACAGTGTAAATCAAACAGGGATAGGAATAAAAAACAGAATATATTAAATATGGAAATGAATTATTCATCCACCTCGGAATCGGCGTCGCTGCCGCGGCTGTCCACCCAGAGCTGCGCGGTGCTCATCCATTTCGTCTTGTCGCCGTCCTCCGCCTTCGCCTCCGCGTCGTCGCCGTCCTTCCTCCTCTTCCCGGCCTCCTCCTTCATCAGCTCGATCACTGCAACCCGACAGCACCACCAAGCGTCAGAAAAAAAAGACACCAGCGGCGGAATCCGAGAGGAAAACGGGAGCAATTTTAAGCAAGAGCTCGCTGTTCTCACCGTCGGCGAGGAGGCGGGCGCAGAGCGGGAGCTCGCGCCTGAACATCTCGATCTTGCGGCGCTCCTCCTCGAGGCTCCTGATGCACGCCTCCACCCCCGTCGCCTCCTTGGCCGCCGCCGCCGCCATCCTCACGGCGCTCCTCGCCGCGAACATCTTCAGGTCCAGGCTCAAATCCAGCCCCATCCCGATCTCCCCCACGTCCAGCCCCATGTACAACAACAACAAACAAACAAACTCTCTCTCCCTCTCTCTCGAATCTTTGCAACAACAACAAGAACAACAAGAACTGGAAGAAGGGTCGCGGATTGGAACGGAGGAGAAAGGCGGTGGTGGTGGTGGGTGAGGGGGATCTGGAAGCTGCGCGGCGATATATAGACGGGGAGGTGGGAATCTGCGAGCTGGACCGCAGGATTTGTTCGTCTCTCTCTCTCGCGCGCGCGGAGGCGAAGCGAGACCGCGCGGCGCGTGGGGTGGGTGGGCGCGATGCGTTGCCGATTCCTCACGTCGCGTCCGTCTCGTCCGTCCACCCGCGAGAAACTCGCGGACCTTGGGAGCGGGCTAGCGATGTCGATCTACCGCTTCTCACGCCCATGCAGAACACCCCCTAACCTTTCCCAATTTCACATTCCAGCCCATATCACGCATATTCCCTCCATAAATAAAACTCAACTTACAAAGGTCGGGTTTAGTTCCAAAATAATTCTTCAAACTTCCAACTTTTTCATCACATCAAAACTTTTCTACACACATAAACTTTCAACTTTTCGTCACATCGTTCCAATTTCAACCAAACTACCAATTTTGGTGTGAACTAAACACAACCAGAGTTTGAATTTTGTCCAAAAAAAAAACATCTTTTACCATCCTACCTACTCTCAACACGTAAAACAAGAAGTTTTATCTCTTCAATATCCTTTACCTACATACCATTCTTAGTACTGTTTTTAATGATTAAGGGTATTTTAGTCATTCTCACTCTCCATTAAATCCACCTTAGGATGCTAGGAATGATTTTTTTATAGGATGGATGGAGTATACTATTTTTGCGATAAGGACCCTGGAGGTTGAATAGTTTTATTTACAATGCGGTCCTTTGCGTGTCGTAGCTTCGTTTTGTAGTAGTACGAGTAGTATTTGGTGGCTTGCGTTTTTAGATAATGGCAAGCTAGCTTGCGTTGTGTGTTGGAATAATCCTCCGTGGATTCTTCCCCCTGCGGCTTCGATTCCCTGGTCTCGCGGCGAAGCGTAGGCGCAGCCTGCCCATCGGTTGGGGCGATTGGTTTTTGAGAGAGGGGGGATTTTTGACGGCTGCATGCAACGCTCCAAAGCCGGATGGTGCAGTAGATTTTGGGTTTTTGTGGGGGGGTGCGTGTCCGCATGCAATGGTCCAAGGACCTGTCAGTATTCAGCTTGTCCGGCACGGTGGAAAATGATTCCGTGTATTCCCGAAGGATCCGATCGAATCGGCTGTTTTACAAAATATGTTTTGCTCATCGGTCATTCACAGGAGGCTTTACATGACAAATCACCACGTACGCGTGCATATCCTTATATACCACAAGCTTCTATGAATCTCACAAAATTTCAACCATGACACGCTCGTACTTGCGTGAACGTGGACATTAGGATTTTAGTACCTTGGTAAATGTATTTATGAAATAAAATAAAGATGAGAGTAATAGATAAGTACTACTCCTTCCGTTTTATAATGTAAAATTTTCTAATATGCGTCTAAATTCATTAACATTTATATAAATATAAGCAATGCTGCACAGTCTTACGTTATTAAACGGAGGAAATAATAAATGGTGCCATCATAATCGCAACTTTGTAAGCGAATGGACCGTAGCTTATCTAGTTAGGTTTTCTGTGATAAAACTTGTTCACTCAAGTTCAAGTCATAGATTTGATATTGCTGCTCGTTTTTACGGTTAATTATTTTTTCAGTGTTAGGTGACATATTCGTTGACAACGAGATACTTGTGGTGACCTTATCAATATCAAAATATGCAATTTCAGTCTATTGATATCTGCGGTGACTTCGTCAATCTCAAAATAGGCCAGCCCAGTTTCTTAATGCCTATCATGACTTTAGTATCAAAATATATCGGTTCATTCTTACAAATGTGCTTAAAGAATTAAGGGGTGTGTATTAGTATATGTTAAACCATGTTAAAAAAACAAATTTTAGAGGAAGATGTGATTTGGTTGATACTGCAACACCCATTATGAATATTTCCTTATTATGCTCCATCCAAGAGATATTTCCTTGATTGACCTTCATATTATGACGCTTGACGCATTAATTGTTAGGATATCATAATTGTCTGAGGGATTGAGAGTGCGTATTGCTGTTCATTCGTACTTATCTCTACCCCCATCCACCTAAGAAGAGCGTCTTTTTAATATGAACCTAGACAGTGAACTAAAAGAATACTCTCTATCAAAAGAAAAATTCAATCCTAGTCTCCTAGATATGCACATGAACATGTGCTTGTTCAGATTAAACTAAATTGGACTTTTTTCGAACAGATGTAGTATCGCACCAAATAGTGTTTTAGTATCATAGGAGTACAATCAATATATGATATTCTTTTTAGAAACAAGGTATAAACACAATCACTAGCAACATACGCACACTTATAGTATATCCAGATTTATAGTACTATATGATGTTTTATCCTATACTAAATAGCTATATTTTGAAACGAAGGTCATATAATATGAGTAAGAATCACTGAATCAGTATGGTGAACATACAAGGCTTCTCTTATAGTACAATCCAAAAGAAGGCCTATAAATTTGGTCCTTAATAATTATTGTACTATATATATCTTCTTCATCAGGGTGTGGACTGCAGATAGACTCCAAGCAAGACAGTGGCCAAACCAACTCATGTGCCCTTTATGCCGCTCTGTGCCAGAAATGGCAATCCACCTACTAGCCCACTGTAGGTTGTCGAAGAGAATTTGGAGTTCAATTGAAGCCTGGCTGCAGTTTGATCTCCACATCCCTGAATGGACCAACTTCCTCACTGTGCACGACTGGTGGTCCTTCCTACTAACAATTCCAAGCAGCTCGAGGAAAGCCCAAAAATCCCTTGTCATCCTTGTTTCCTCGGAACTTTGGAAGGAGAGGAACTCCAGAATTTTCAACCACTTGGCAAATACCCCGACCAATATCATTGCAAAGATTAAGGAGGAGGCTAAAATGTGGGTGACAGCAGGGGCGAAGTGCTTGACGGAGATACAACTATTGAGAGAATAAAAACACTGCTTTTGGTCGGGGAATGACCTAAACTCTCATAATGTATATATTGTTCTGTACTCCCTTCTCTATCAATATATAAGGCAAATTTCTTGCCTTCTTTTCAAAAAAAATATGATACTCCATTTCAGTTATCAACATTTGAGACTTTGGACGCAATATTTCAAAAATGCAGCAGCGCTTAACATGCGTAAACCAAATATAATAGATGAATCATTGGAAGGTCAAGCAGAAAATCCAAATCTCATCTACAGTAAACTAAGCTCGTGAATGGCAACTGTATCATATAATATCGCACTTCAGCAGTTGACACTTTTGTATAGGAACGCGCGCAGCAGCAGCAGACAACACGATCCCAAGTTCCCAACGGCAAGCCGGCAGCAGACGAGGCACGTACGCCTGTATACGTGCCCCGCCGATACGTGCGCGGTGCTCTACGACTAGCTGCACCTTCGCATCGACCGATCGATTCCGGCGAGAAATTAACCGAGCGGCTGCGCGTGATTTACTACTGGTTTCCGCGGTTGGTTGGGTGGAGAGACAGAGGAGAGCTGGAGAGGAGTCTAAAGCGGCTGGCTGGCTGGTTGGGTTGGCTACTTGGCTGGCTAGATTGGAGATAAGATACTCCTTTTTTGGGAGAGTGGGCGAGAGGAGGAGAGACGGAGGCCGTCCGCTGATCCGGTGGCCCACGCGGGGACCCGGACACGCGTACGCTGCCGATGCGGGGTGACGCGGCCAACACTCACCGCGCACATCTTTTGCAATCTCTACACGCCCGACACGGAATCGGTTCGCCGCATCCCGTTGACGTTACCGTCCGCGTATCCTCCCTCCTCCGCGCCCGCTGTTCTTTGCTGCCTTCGATTCTCGCGAATCTTTACAACTGTATTAACTCTGACTAGTTACCAGGTGCCCATGCGTGTGATGCACGTTGAACTAATTTGTTACTGCCTCTGATACCAGGTTTCTACTACTACTAGTACAAGATTTGATGTGTGTGTGCTGTGTGTAATTATCCTTGATGGTTTCCCATTTAGGAGAGTATCCTTGTTGCGTTCATCTGCGTCTTATCCCTCTCCCCAAAAGGAAAGGGAAATTAACAAATTAATCACCTCGTAGATAGCTGGAAAAGCGTGCAAACCAGGGCGCCTCTTCTTTTGGTTAACTTTCCACCTCTTTCCCATGGTATCTTCACCATAATTTCCCTTGTTACGGCTGGCTCGAGCTGACCTTTTTAACCAAGTAAACACTTGCTGATTCAATTCTCCTTTTGCACTAATCAGTTTCACTGTTTGAGATAGAGAATCATCCTACGCAGTACACTTTATGTGGAGGATAAGTTCGGTTCGGCACGATCGATTGGCGCATCTCTACTACATGACCGGGCATGCAATCAACGGATCAAATCCCATCTCCACTCTTCTCTTCTCATCTCCTCTCATCTCAAAGAGAAAGAAAGAAAAAAAAAAGCACTGTGCTAATCTCTAGTAGTGATCAGCAAGAAGAAAGAAGACCATCGTCATTGGCTGGAAGAGGATAAAGGTCGATGTCACTCTATGAGGCCTAAGAAGAAGATGGAGACAGACACGAGAATCCTCCGTACCTGCCCCCCTTATCCAAACCCTAGAATGTGGATTCTCCAATCGGATGGAAGATATGTCACGCCACAGACTTTGTCCAGTCGAAAACCTACATGATTGCTATTTGTTAGTGCAAACTCGATGAAATAATACGAAGATATTATCGGTACTACAGTTTGCAGAAAAATTAAATCGGCATTTTCCACAGGGTAAATATGCATGACAGCTGCAGGGTGTCAGTTTTGGAGCTAGTAAATTCACAGGAAGTTGGTTAAGGATCAACTATGGTTCAAAATTTCTATCGGTTATCTAAGGACGGATAACGAGCCATCGGTTTGTTTGATTTTGTTGTTTTAACGAGCCAGCTTTGGTTAGGCTCGTTGAACTTAATAAGTTAAAAGCCTAGTTATGTTCGGCTTGTGAGTCAGCTTGTTAACGAGTTATATCGACCTTTATAATTTTAAATTCGCCATCTTTGTATATTAGCACAATAATAAATAGAGCCCAAGAAATACAAATAATTTGGATGTAAATAAAATACTAAACACTATTCCGTTTATTATGAAAATATAAGAGTTTTAGGTTATTATTTTTTTCTATAAACTTAGTCAAACTTGAAGCAGTTTGACTTTAACCTAAGTCAAAACGTCTTATAACCTGAAACAGAAGTAGTAGTTAAGAGGAGCACTAAGTATGTAAAGATGTGGTGATTTTTTTTTTTGTGCTATTGAGAAAAGCGAGCAGCTAGCAAGTTGGATCGTTAAGCTATGAGCTAAAAGCCTAGCTCAGCTCAACTACTTATAACTACAAGTTCAAGCCGATCAAGTCTGAATTCAAATAAAATTTGTAAAAATGAGTCATAAATTCAAAGAAATCTGGCAAAAAAAATGAATTCAAACAAATTTGGTAAACATATCCTCAAGTTCGGAAAAATAATCTTTTTAAATTCCAAAATTTCCATTTGGAGTTTTGGTCCCTCATTTTCTAGAGATACACTTTAACCCCAGGATTGATGCTTGACGAGAACAATAGTACGCAGAAGAGGGAATCCAAAAGCTAAGCACATGTAATTCCCCCATCTTGACAACGTTGGATTCTGAAGCGAACAAAAGGAGAGCACTTAGGATGTGCGAGCTGAGGAATCTCGTCTTTCAACTTTCAGGCATGCACCACACCAAAAAGAAGGAAGCCAGGTGATAGGACAAGGAGAGGCCCCCCAGAAGCAAAGGCACAAGTTGAATCATGCATGGACTTCTCCGTCCAAAAGAGAGCATTATTTGGTAGTGCTGAATTGGATTCCCTGCTTGGGCTAAGTGCTCTTTACTCCTCCCCTCCAATTGCATCAATGGAATTTGATGCCTTTTGGGCGATGGCTACCTGGCCGGGGTAGCTTGGTCCCATCCGCTTGCTATTTGTTCAGAGGCGTCTCAGCCCCACAGAGTGGCCTCAAGTCAGCAACAGGGGTCACATACTGATATTTTCCATTTTGAACTTTTTATTTTTTTTACAAAACACAGTACATTACATACACATATGTTTATGTACGTGCGCATACTTCAACTATATGAAAACACACATACCCTATCATATTAGCATCTCCGAAGACTTTTTTTTTAAATCAAATTTTGAAACGGATTGCTAGAATTTTGTGGTGCTTCCGAATTATTGAGAGGTTGGGTTATCCTGTATTAGTGTAGCGTTTGTTATAGTTTTTATGGTAATATATTGAGAGATCTCTAATTCTCTATTATACGTAAAAGAACAAAATTTTACGAGCACAGCTCTGAACAATTCGATTTTAATGTGTGAGTTATAGAAAATATAGATTTACTTGCATAACATCAGTGGTACTAAAAATTTAGTAAGAAAATGTTTTGTATCTATAGCCTTTTTCTTCTTGGGATATTATCAACTCCAAGTGTTAGTACTTGGCAGTACAATACCAGACGAATCTTAGCCACAACAAACGACCAAATCTTTAACAGGTGCATGCAATTCTTTGTGTTTTACTATACCATTCCTAGATGAGTAGCAAAAGAGAAGAAGGCAGTGACAAACCCTAGCAAGGTTGGGAAGGAGAAGTTGCATTCGTAATCGTACCTAATACTACTATCTCAGGGCTTACGTGGGAATGGCTCATCCTTGCCTGGACAAGGCGAAGGAATCTTCTAGAACAACATGGCATTTTTCTAGTCTTCTTCTCTGCGTGTTCGATGACAGCCTGGTCCTAACGTCCACACAAATATCCCGGTATCCAAGAGAGAGCAATGCAATTCTCTAAGCATTTTTTATTAGTATTTATTTGCTTGAGCTTGAGTGATTTGCTCAGAAAATTAACGTCTGACCAGGATTGTCAATGGACTAGTAGCTAGCTAGTTTCAGCATGATCTTCTCCTCTCAATGACATTATATTATCTCAACCATCCAGAATCTTGAGATTAGATCCACAAATATTCTCTAGCAAGAGATATTAGATGGAAGATAATATAAACATGATAACATATAGTTGTAAAAGTCAAGTCCATTGACGAAGTTATACCCCAAAAAAAAGCTAGTCAGAGTGAAAGAATAGTAGTTGAATACATAGAAATAATGTCATGGATGAGAATAAGAGTACATTGTGTTCACATAACGGAATGCATTTCTTTTTTCTCTACTACATCAGTGTGAATTTTTCAGCTAGTTTTCCAAATGCAAAAGGCATTGGATTTTGTTTGTTCCAATTCTCTCCATCAGATCAACCACACTAATTACTCAAACAATTAAGAAATGTTTGACCTTCGAAATTCTTTTTTTTTCTTCAATCACGTGGAGAACATCAGAACAGGCACCAAGCAAGTACACATGTACTGCACTAGAACTCGTTTCATGCAAATGAGGGCCACCAAAAGTGGGATAAAAGTCTTGCTTAGCCAATTGCAAGTTTTAAAGCTTTTTTTTTCTTCTCCTTTTTCTTTTTTATAAAAGGCTTTGACTTTTGCAGGAGATGAGCAAGCCGGCAAACGATATCAATTCTCCACGGCGCACACCAACACGTCGAGCTGCGCTAGCATTATCCTTATCTCTACCTATCTGCTGCTAAAGATGTTTGCTTTGACCTCGCCTCCTTCCTGTCAGTCTGGTCCCAGATTTTTTTTTTCTTTGATATCTTCCCTCTTTTGCAGTAGTTGCCTAGTTGGTGGCTTGGTGCAAATTCACCAATTAAAGAGAAAGTAACTGGTATGATTATTGAAATTTTGAGAGGCCATATACAACACCATTCTGCGCATATACGCACAAACTACCTCATCCTGCCTATACTAGGCAGTATAGATAAATAAGGAAAAAATATCGCATACGATAAATCTTCACATATAGAAATGAAAACATAATAAAAACAAGGAAAAGTAAAAAATGGATAGTAAATACTACACCGCGTGAATCAATTTGGAGCTCCTTTGGAGCTCGCACAGTCCCACTACTGGACATTTTCTGTGAAGTGGCATCCCAATAGCTTGTGTATTGAGTATTGTGTGTATGTCGTGATGATTGTTTCTTCTTTTCTTTTTTTCCCTTCAATTTTGGGGAGGATCAGAAATAGGAAGAGCAACCACCAGAGCGGAGGCAAAAGGGGAAAATATCACATGCGTAATGCGTATCTTCCTCGCTATCACGGGATGTTAGGTTAATCCCACGGCTCACAACACTGACATCATAGCGTTTGACCATAAGCTAGCACCCTCAGAACATTGAAAACAGATTATAGTATGAATTACCGTACAACCAGAGAAAATTTGACATTTTTTCCTTTCAGACGAGACACTGTCAACACAGCCGGGAAATAAAATGACCTGTGGAGCACAGAAGCCTATGAGAATCTGAAATATTTGCGGCCGTGGCTAACTTAATTTTCCCAATGAAAAAAGAAGGGCATCATCATGCAAATGGAACGAATCGGGGGCCATCTGCGCGACAGGGACCGGAGCACGGGCCACACGGCACCCGGAACCAATCTTTCGCCCGATCTTTCTTTAGTTTTTCCCCCTGCGAAAATATGATTCACGCTCGGGCTCTGGCTCGGCTGGGTTGGACGGAATCTGCTCCCAATCTTTGGCGATTTGGACGCCAACTAGAATCCGCGTGCTCGTAACAGCGACGCCACCACCGGGGGGCGTTCGCCGAGAGATGCTTTACTGCGTCTCTTCCTCGCATTTCTCAAGTGGTACCACTACTGCTTCCTGTCAAGAATCTTGTCACGGCTCACTAGTAGCAAACTGTGCTGGGGCTGCTGCGATTTTGACAGGTGATTACTGAAATCATTTTTTAAACAAATTTGATACTACATCACAAAAATCTAGCAATAATTTGATACATCACAAACATTTTTGTTTTGGAAGAAACCGTAGCACTGATTGATACATAAATCTAGCAGTAATCGTCGCTAAATATGGCGTTAGGAATATTGGATTGCAGAGAAGGGGCACGAGGATCCCACGGTTCCATCGGAGGGAGCCCACTTCACATGGACGGACGTAGCGCTGCAACCACCGCCTGACGGCGACAAGTGCCGAAGGAGACAGCGAACGATGCCACAGTTGGCTGGAGGAGAAACAGAATCGTGTCGAGCTGATCAGATTCACACAACCATCACTTGACCGGAAATAACCAGATTCTAATCGCCTTTGCATGGATGAAGCAACTATGCACAGCCAGAGAGTTTAAAACGAACCATTTGATGCTGCATCTCTCATGAAATGTGTGTAGTAACGAGCAATATTAATAGCAGCAGAAGCAGCTTAAATGAAGTTGAGTGACCTATACACGTGTGGCTGTGGCCTTTCCCACAGAAATGGCGGAACCACCTATAGTGCAAAAACAGTGCAAACACATAAAGCGGCCACAAAAGTGAAAGACTCGATGCAACGTCCAAGCCCCAATTCACAAACCCTGCAATCTGCAGTCTTCAGAGGCATGCTCGTGCCATATCCTTTTGCCTTTCTGGCGCCATAAGCACTAGTCTCATTGTGGAGACAAGCAATCTTATCCTCACCCCACAGCATAATATGGCAGACCAATAGCTCAGCAAGAATGCACAGAAGATCTAAAGCGTAATTTTTATGTCCCTACAATCTTTTTGGGAGAGCGAAATGGTTAGTCAACAGATGCAAACTTCATTAGATTTTTAGGAACCTACTGTTGATTTCGGAAGGAGATCCCACCCACAAGTTAAAATTCCACATTTCTCACATAGTTCCCTAACAGTTTCATGTTACACATTCTGCAAAACAAAATTACCCATCCTTCTGGGTTTGGCAGATCTGGATGGTGCAAGTCACTACTTTGTCTTGGTGAAATGGGGAGCAAGCAGCTTCGAAACAGTAAAGCCATTGAATGATTCAACTTGCAATAGATCCTTCAGCTTCTCGTCACATATTATTTTCCTCCGGTCAGAAGGATCCTTCCACGAAAACAATAAAGGAAGAAAACAATTAAGTTTGATGTGTCAGATTTGCTATAGCTTAAAGGGATCAGCACAATATAGGAAAGTTTCAGTACTCGGATTAATTCCAATGCTTGCAACCTCCCAAGTATTAACAGGTGCATGCAACAAACAAATGCAAGAGTTTTGTTACAACAATTGAGACAACCAAAAGTTCAGGTCTGGATTGGTGACACTGAAAAACCGATGTAATAATGATATGTCTCAAAACAAAAGTATCGATTGGAAGTGTCATTCCGGAGGCTGGTGACAACTGTAGTAACTTAGAAACAAGTAGACAAGTATACCAGACCAGCATAAGATAGAGTTATCTGCATTTACACTTTTCCAAGGCTGTAGAATCTCACTGCCGTTACCAGCACTATATATCTCAGTTTGACAATATACTTGATCATCTACTGAGGTAGTTTGTATGTGTTGTCATGCGAACAAAATATAGTTAGAATCTACAGAGTGCTTGCATGTGGTCCAGTCCAGGGTAGAAAAGGCACTATACATTGTAGTACCAATTAATTGTTAGCCTTAACAGGGCAACATTGTATGGCTGTGACGGGTTCAAACATATATACCACAATCTTATATATTACTTACTCCAAATAAATGCCCCATTAACCATGCACGGGGTCGTCCAATATAATACAAGCCCAGTAGACTAAACAATAAGAAACATTCAAACATTTGAAATAAGCATAATTTTTCATACATCCACAGGATTGAATCGTCCAGTGAGTTTTTCTTCATTAAATTTCAAGGCAACCCTCCCCATGTGCTGTTAAATCAATCAGTAGCGTAAGCCACTAAGTATATTGAAACCAATATTGTATTTTATCATATATATATTCCCTCCGTCCAAAATGTAAGCATTTCGAGAGATTTTCACAGGAATTAAGGAAGTAGGTAAAATTGAATGGTGGAAGATTGTGTGGTTGAGAAGAAAAGTAGGTGGAGAAATTAAATGGGAAATGGTTGTGATTGGTTGAGATGAGGGGGTAGGTGGAGGAATAGCTACATTATGGGACAAATTAGAACTTCAGAAATAACTACATTTTGCAACAGAGGGAGTCTGATGTTTCAAAAAAGCGTGCGATCAAACTTTTCTAACTCTCCCTGCAAAAATAATAATAACAAAACCTTCTCTAACTCGAGTAGTAATATGTAAAAAAAAACTATTAGATTGGTAATACAAAAATGATAACAAATAGATCTCTCATGAAAAATGACTTCATAAGATAGCATGCTTTAACATTTACTAACATTTTCATATAAAATTTGACAGTAAAAATTGCATGTCGTACCATAAGGATGTCCAAAGTATCATAAAGCCTTGAACAGATTAACAAACAAGTACATCAATATCAAGGGGGAAAATATTTACCTGTAATTTATTCTCTTTTATATAGTCCCACATTCTTTTCACAACATCAGATCGCGAAAGCATACTCTCACCAGTGCCAATGAATTTCACTAAATCATCCGAAAGTTGAAGGGGCACAAGAAAACCAGATGCAGACCCAGAAGAACCACCTTTTTGCTTCTTCCCTGATAGGAAATTCCAATGACAACATTATGAGAACAGAAAATCATGGTTGTAGGAGAATTAATTAAAATTTTTCTAACCTTCATTTCTTTCTCTCTTTTGAGGCTTCTCTTTGGGTGTTGATCTCTCAGGTGAGGCAGAGGTCACAGGACCTGAAAAACCATAAGGTATCAGAATACGTACTCAGAGCTAGATCTGGCAGAGTAGTACACTAGAGTTAGTTCAATCAGCAAAGAAGCTAATTATGTGGCGTGGAACCACCTACACCATTTACTCCTTTTAAGAATGTTAAATGGCAGAGGGCTACCTAGGCAATAAGCACAAGCTGGCCAGGAAATTAGCAAGCATTGAAGGCCCCACAACAAGACATCAATTAAGTAAATAATTACAATTAGGTACATGAGTACATGACTTATCAACAAATACATTCTTGTATTGATGAAGGCCTATACTGATCTTGACCACACAAACCAAAGAGCGAAAATGGACAAGATATTCAGTCTTCTTTAAATATGTTGTTTGGGTAAGCTAGCAGCAAAAGAAATGGGTGCTGTACAGATTCTCCCTTATGGTTTCATCACATAATGTTAACACAATTCAGGTAGTAAAAGATGTCCAGTTTAGTCTAGAAGAAACACTAAGATCGCAGTGAGCTTTACAGTAAATATGATTGTTTATTGCTGAGTATGTAAAACAGCATTTTGTGAGCACCTGCCCACTTGGAGGTTATATGGATTGGAACTTAGTGTATATGGCTCCTTATGCTGCTCTGAACTGGGATGCAATCATGCGAAGGCATGCCAGCAGCTGTAGTGCTGTTACAAATAACAGAAACAATAGGAACTGGACTCATAAGAAAGATGAAAAATATTTATGGTCCAGCTTCTTACTCGAACAATTTAAGGGCTAGTGTAATCTTTCAAACAAAACTAAGTAAAACAAAAAAAAAATAAAGTCATAAGCAAGAAATAAAACGGACCTATTTGCACAAAACATAAGAACCCAAAGACACCTTCCTGGTCGACATCTAAGTCACTTAGGGGCCCATTGGACTCCTGCAAGAACTCTGACTGAGTGACTTATACAGCCACAACCTAGGTCAAGCCCAGGTTACTTCAACAAATAAAATCCTAATATCATTAAACTTTTTTAACATGAGCTTTTGTGTTTGGCGTATTCCTTTACTTAATGGTCATTTTTTCTTTCTGCGTTTTCTTGTTTACTTTCTCTCACCACTTCACTGCAAAAAAATTCTACTACCTCCATGTTCAGATTTCAAAAACCTTATTATGTACTACAGTGCCCGCGCACAATTCTGTGTTGTAGTGTATTCATCAGTGATCAGAAATTTTATCCTAGTAGAAAAATAAAAGAATATTGCAACATCAGCAACCTAGTCAGGAGTAAATTAACATGAAACAGCAGGTTCTATGTACTTCATGTTTGGGTTAGTACACATATCTCTATGTAATAGGCAAGGGCCAGATGATGGTAACGTGTTGAGGAAAGTATACTGAAAATTGCACTGTAATAAGTTGGACCACAGTGTGTGCCCATTTTCTTCTGTGTTTGTGCGCGAGCGCGTGTGTATAGAGAGAGAGAGAGAGAGAGAGAGAGGGGGGGGCAGGGGAGAGAGAGAGAAAGAGACCATCAGAATTCAATGGCCATATGTGTTTCGTCAATGCTTTATTCATTTGGAACATATCGATGGAGTTGACATTGAAGATCTTCTTCAATCTCTCATCACACAGAATCTTCCTCTTATTGCTTGGGTCTTGCAAATTATTTTCTCGGATATATGCCCAAAGCTTCTTGACTACCTGAAGGTACATAAGCACAGGATTAAAGAAATCAAGAAAAACGCCACCCTACATCCTTTTCACGATCAACTACTCTATCATTCATCTGATGAAGTACTAAGAAATGTCCATAATTAGCAAGTGGTGTTACCTCTGTCCTAGCTAACTCAGAGGCACCAACAAACTCTTGAAGCGTTGGGGAAATGCTACATAATTTGGTGAAGCCACCACCTTTTCTCTTGCCATCAGTATTGGCTCCATCTGATCTATTGTCATTGATAAAAATAAATAAACTCTTTGAGTATACTGTGACCATTCAGAAAGGAAACACATATTACTTAAAACTCTTTAATAGCTAAGACATGCTCAAAGAACATTGCATAAATATATCTACAATGATGATAAGTCACTTTGCCACTCAATCTCATGAGTCAGGCAGGAGTACAGCTCCAAAGCACAACATAAGAATAACAGCATGCATTACTCCCTCCGTCCCGAAAAAAACGAATCTAGGACTGGATGTGATACATTCTAGTACAACGAATCTGGACAGAGGTATGTCCAGATTCGTAGTACTAGGATGTGTCACATCCAGTACTAGGTTGGTTTTTTATGGGACGGAGGGAGTAGTTGTTAGCAACAGTTCAACGAAAAAGGCATATGAAAGTCCCTCTATAATAAACCTAATAGTGTTAGAACTCAACAAATCTATCAGGGATTAACAGTAACAAATACCAACTGATTACAGCTAGCATCTTCTCACACATATCAGCTCAGATTTTCCTTTATTGTCTCGGACTGTCCAAGATATTTCATTATAATCTGAAACCATAGCTTGTAACAGAAACAATGAAACCTAAATCTACCCTTCAATTCATCATAGCAAAACCATGTCCTGACAGAGAGGAACTAAAGGTGACTGCTCCAGAACACTGAAAATATTTCAAGACATCTGAGCAACAAAAAAAATCAAAGTAAATAATTTCAACATCTTTCAAATATTATTAGAGCACTGAAATAGGAGCAGAAAATACCCAACCTACTAACTCAGAAGTTTAGCAGACGTAATTCAATAAACCCTGTTTAGTTCAATCCAGCCAGTAAGTTTCCTCTACCTACACAAATATTAGTCAGCCTATACACCACCACATTCTATCAAACGAGTGCCAAGTAACATGAAAGCACGTGGCAACACATAAATCACTAACAGTTTGCCACTTTTCCACAGGTTTACATGGTAGATCCTAACTGGAGCCACCAAGGACATGCAACCAAAAAACAGATAAAACATTTGAGTGCAAATAAAAGGCCTGAATTGTCAAGACTTCGGTGTAACATACTATTACTACCAAGTGCACAAAGAATGAGTTCAGTTCTATGGGGATGTCCCTGAGCTAGTAAGTGGGTGAAATGGTAAGGACTGAGGAGTAAGATCACTGCATCATCTCCATTGATTGTGAATATTTTGCAGCAATTATCAAGTATAGAATATTCACTAAATTTTAGCATAAGTAAAGATCATAGCCTCCACTCCATTAAATATCAGAACCTACCAGGTGAACCAAATTAATGTACACACAAGATGGAGCTTGGTATGAATTTTGTTAGGTTTACGGATTACTCCCTAGTCTTCATCGGTTTAGGCATATGCTATGGTGTGCAGTTCAGTGTGTGAATGTGATATGCTTGCGTGGTGTGGTCTGTGACTGTCTTCCTTGCAATCGAGAATAACTCGGAAAGTTGGAAGTGCAGAAATAACTGCAGCAGGATGTTGTAGTAACCATAAACAAAAGTTGCATCCAGTTGCGGCCCAGCAAAACTCACATACACATCAACCTACCACGAACCTAAGCATTAGACCATCCTAAGTTCCTAACTAGCATTATGCAACCTAAAACCCACCAAAAAACAACAGGCACAACCGCATAAATACTCCATAAACACAACAACTGAACGGAAGTAGGTCACCTAAAGCACAAAACTAACGCCCTTCTCGAAGAGTAACAGCCAGACCCAGCAAATCAATCAGAACATCCTGCGAAATCAGCACAATATCACCCAAAAAATGCCTAGCGAGTTACAGCAATGAACAACTAGAGCGAATCGACTTCGCACAGATGTAACTAGCAATACCAAATGCAAGGAAATCTTTGCAATAGCTCACTAATTTGGACAAAATCACATCACCAAGCAGACCAATAAGGCATTTCCCCAACTAGAGAACTGCTTTGCTTTTGTAGTAACAAAAAAACTTAGGATGTAATGCAACCCCAGAACCCTCCGAGCAAAGATCAAATCATCACGCACGAAAGCCCCCAAATCTCCAGCACTGCTCGCATCGAACACCAGGCACGGAACGCACAGAGCAGCCACATTTTCCGACAAATCGACGAGGCAGGCGCGCCCAGAGGACCCTACAGAACGCATCGAATGCAGCGAGAGAGAGATGGAGAGCGAAAGCCCCTCACCGCCGCTTCTTCCGGCTGCCGCTACTGTCCTCCTCCTCCTCCTCCTCCTCCTCCTCTTCTTCCTCCTCTTCCTCTTCCTCCACCTCTTCTTCCCCCTCCCCTTCAGCGCCCTCTGGCTCTCCACCCGCGGCCTCCGCCCCGGTCTCGGGCTCCTCCTCCTTGGGCACCTCCGCCTCCTCCTGCTCGGCCTTGCCGGCGGCGACCTCGGAGAGGAGGAGGTCGACCTGCTCGCGGATGAAGAGCTTCTTGTCGGAGAGGTCGACGCCGAAGTCCTCCTCGAGGCGGCGGCGCAGGATGGCGGTGGTGGTGGTGTTGAGGTCCGACGACCGCAGCACCTCCCGCAGCCGCTCCACCAGCTCCGAGTCCGACACCATCGCCGCGCCGCCCGCCTGCTCGCTCGCTCGCTCGGTCTGGGTCTCGTCTCGCTCGGCTCTGTCACTGCGGCCGTGGCGCACGGGTGGGTGGAGGGGGCTCGCTCGCTGCCTCGCTCGCCTGGTTTTGGTTTTGCGTGGGCTGAAATTTGGGTTTTCTGGGGGCGCCTGGCCCAACCACGCCTTCACATGTTCTGCGAGGGTTTTTTGCCTTCTCCCCCACGCACCCCTCCCACCTCTCGCTTGGATGGTTTGGAAGGAAGGGCTCGTAGGGAAAAAAAAATATCTTGAAAATTTTCAAAGGATTTGATTAGGGGCTGTTTAGTTCGCGAAAAGAAAAATTTTTTTGTCGCATCGGATGTTTGACCGGATGTTAAAAGAAGTTTTCGGATACGAATAAAAAAAACTAATTTCATAACTCGCCTGAAAACCGCGAGACGAATCTTTTGAGCCTAATTAGTCCATGATTAGCCATAAAGTGCTACAATTTGTCTTGCGATTTTCCTCCTAACTATGTAATTAGTTTTTTTAATCTATATTTAATGCTACATGCATGTGTTCAAATATTCGATGTGATGTTTTTGGAGAAAAAAAATTGGAGAACTAAATCAGGCCTTGTTTTATATGAAAGGTTTATATATTATTCTTTTGAATAGAAAATAGTATTTCTAAATTTCTTTCAAATTCTACAGGATCGTCTAAAATCATAGGGTTTTGGAGGGTTTCCAATATGAGGTCCAACAAGTCAGAAAAAATCATTTGTGACAATCTCTCATTTAATTCTTATGTTTCTCTTCACTCCATCCAAGGGCTCTTTTAGAATAAAAGTATCTTGTCATTTGGATTATAGGATTGTGCTAGCAAATTTTCACTGAAATCATTATTTTCCTTCATTATTTTTATGATTTCAGACGTGAGCTCAAATCTCATGTTTTGCCTTTGGTTAAGGTACAATTTTTATCTCTTTTTTTTGTTAGCATGCTTTTCAAGCCGTTAATGGTGTATTTCGTGTGAAAACTTTCTATATGAAAGTTGCTTTGAAATAAATGATAATTCATTTTTTCAATTTTGTAATAATTAAAACTCAACTAATCATACGCTGATGATTTTCTTGTTTTTCGTACCCTAACTTCATCCTTATTTTCAATAGAAACGAACACCATCTTACTCTGAGAAGTCCAAAGCACTTTCTATCTTCATGTCCTCTCAACTCTACTACAATAATATTTCCCTCTTGAATTCTTGCAAGTTTGGTTTGGTTAATTCATATGTTTACATATCCTATAAATTTATTGTTGAGATACCGGGTCACCGACAAATCGAGGATAGGTAGAGAAGTACTATTTTCCCCATCTACCCTCAATATGAGAAGAACTAGGAATTCTAAGGGTGTAACTATACATTCAAGTGGTACCCCCAAAGCTATTGGTGCTAGCTTGCGGGAGTGGTTGAAGTAGTCCCCACGATATTTCTAAGAGAATATTCCCTACTCGATGGTGTGACCATCAAGGTCATTTCTCCCTTGTCGAATAGTGTTTTCCTATTGTGACGAATTTGAATACTATTTTCCAAGCTGGGATTTGCAACGTATTGCCCGAATATCTTATGTTTGTCTAACACAAATGGTTGAACAATATTTGCCCTGTCATAAGGGGTCGAAAAGTATTTGTCTTGAGTAAAAAAAACCTTGGTTAGTATCGGGAGAGTGTTTCGGTTGAATGCCTCCTGCTACAACAATTGTATATGTACTCCATCCGTCCCAAAATATAGCAACCTTATACTGGATGTGACACATCTTAGTACAACGAATCTAGACATACAAGGATAGGACACATCGTAGTTCAACAAATCTGGACAGGGGTATGTCCAGATTCGTAGTTCAACAAATCTGGACAGGGGTATGTCCAGATTCGTTGTACTAAGATGTGTCACATTCAGTACAAGGTTATTATATTTTGGGACGGAGAGATTACGATGTTTTTATGCCTTTCCTGTTATTATATTTTGTAGTTCACATGTTCCAAAGGAGCGCCTCAAATAGTCATCATTGTAGTTTTTCTATTAGCAGAATTTAAGGTGTCAAAGGCACTCGAGTACCCTATATCGGTGTTTAATGTTTAAAAACCATGTGTTTCAAAGAAGCCATAAATTTACGCTTTACAAGTTACAGTGTTATATATATCAGGATCTAAGCATAAAGATGCAAATAGCTACTACTATGCCAACAAATGACTCGCCATAGTCAAGCCCACTAGAGGTTTTCTTATGCTCGCTCTCACAAATGGTGTGATAAAATGGATGATACTAATATGTATTTTGTACCATATGTATACATGTCGGAGTTTATCTCTACTACTTAAAAAATTCGTAGTGGTGGTCTTGATTCCTGACACAGCAGACGCATCAGGCAGACACGCGAAATGTGTACCGTCGGATCGCCAAAATCAACGGCCAGATCGCCTTTTCTTTTCTCATCCTCGCTCCCTCGCTCTCGACCTATCCGCGACGCACGCCGCCGCATCGGTCGCTCCCCCTCAACCGTCGCCACCCTATCCGGATCGGCGGGACTCCGCCCGCCCCCCCCCCATCCCACCGCCCTGCATCCCCTCCCCCCAGCCGACGGCTGCTCCCACGCGCCATCGCCATCCCCTAACCGCCCCACGCCGCCGCCGCATTCGATCCTCCCCGCCGTCCACGCGTCCTCCACCAGCTTCCTCCCTCACTGCCATCCTCGCCGCCGCCATTGATCCTCCCCGCCGTCCTCCCTCAACCAACTTCGACGCCATCGATCCTCCCCGCCGTCCTCGTAGTCGCCATCGCCATCCCTCCCACCAGCTTCGACGCCATTGATCCTCCCCGTCGCCCTCTCTGTCCTCCTCCACCAGCGACCTCCCCCACCGCCGCGATTCCCTAACCTCCCCGTGTCGCCGCCGCCATCGATCTCCCGACGCCTCTCTCCGTCCTCCTCCACCAGCTCCCCCCCCCCACTGTCGCCGCCATCACCGTCCTCCCACCGCACTACATCGATCCAATGATGCCATCGCCGTTCTCCGCCACCAGACCGATGTCACGCCACCAAGATTTTTGTTCCCAAGGTAAAGTTGCTGGATGCAGATATTAACAGAAGGTAAGGTTGATGTCCTTTTGTGCTTGGATACATGTTTTGAGGAAATGTTACAATATATTATCGCCTCCTGTTTTATAATTTACGAGTTCTTTTCCTGTATTATTTGGTGTCGAGGAACACCGGGATGTCGAGGACAGTGGCAATGGCGTTTCATCTCTTGCAGGTGAGAGGCTATCTTTGTTGAGGACAGAGTTGCAATATATCGTCGGCGGAAGGCAGCAGAGCAGCAGAGTTGGAAGCCATTATTGGTCAACAATTAACTGCATTTGGTTTGCACACTGCACACATAAAAATTGTCCCCTTTTTTCTGTTATGATTTTTTTCTGCTACTTTTGTTATCTCTGTCAGAATGATTATATTGATTGCCAGCCACAAATTTTTGGGAAAAAAAAAAGCAAGTTAAAACAACTGCATCTGTGTGTTAGTCATGGTCATATTGATTTTGTTAAATAAAGATGATAGCATTCTCTTGGTCATCATTGGTTTGAATTATCTGTTTGTACTGTATCATAAGTTAGGGTGTTTTGCTTTTAAAGTTCAGCAGAATAGGATGAACTTGGAGGCCACTCATGAACAAAATAAGATTTGGATTTGTCAGGTTGACAGTGATGCTTGGAATTAAAACAAATTTGCATACTCTATAATAACCACTGAAGATTATTTGTACCCAATGATGACAATATAGTTTATGTTATGCATCATTTTTGGATGGCACAAATGTTGATCTGAATAAACGAGTGCAGGAAATATACAAAGATATACCGAGGTGTGGATGGAAATAAAGGAGGAATTTTACACTGAACGTCTGCACTCTACTAACATAGTTAAGATTTTGTAAAATTCCTTGCACCTCACTGCCAAATATTAATTTAGCTGTCAAAAAATTATATCACATACTCGTTTCAATCATCAAGTGAGACAACCTCATAGCCAGTCTGCCCAGATCTCCGAGGAGGTCCTCACTGAATAGACAGGGCATATGTTCTAATAAATCTACCATATTATGCTTGCTTACGTCCCTTTTTTAATTATTATATTTCATATCTAACATTTTGTGTTTTTTTCTTAGACAGGACTAAACATCACTTTGGGTGGAATTTTGGAATGGACGATATGTACGATTACATGTATGTGTTTTTACTTTTATCTTTTAGTTTGTATTGAACATATTGATGCAATGGAGACGATGCAATGTAGCGAACTCATGATCAACTTTACTTTGTAATTTTAATTGATCAATTTTTCTGGTAAAGCTGAAGCAGAAATTACTGGTTATAGCTGGGGCGACTCTTGTGCATTGTGTTTTTATTTCTTGGAAGATCCTATTGTAACTGTGATTGCTACAGTTTAACCAACACATTATGCTTGCTTATGTCCTATTCTTTTTGCAATTACTATATTTTATATGTCACATTTCATGTTTTTTTCTTGGACAGGATTAAACAACACTTCTTATTGGCAGCTATTTACAGTTGAATGCAACATGGTATGTGCCAATTACTGTAGGAGAAGAAATAACCAGCAAAGATAAATATATTGTGCTGCATGAATTACGTAGTTGTCTCTGATTTGACATTGTATTTCTATCATTAACATATTTTCTACAGTCAATTATGGAGTTTCTTTTCCTTTCGGAGATTTATTAACATTGTTGTCACTAGAAAACTGTGTGCTTTTGGGCTCTATAGGTTAATACAAATCATGAAAAGTGAAATTTTTCATCCATGATTTGCCATCATCTTGTTAAAAAGTCCACTAGCAGAATTCTGGATAGTGAAAAGATGATTGTTTTGTTCATCTTAATGCAGATTGGAGAATAAAGGATTGAGAATTGAAGATATTAATGGCAATTCTATGAGCCTTCGTATGGAACCTATCACCATGACTAGGATCCTCTAATTTTAGCTGCAGTAATGTTAGGGTGAACATTGTTGTCACTTTTGAAGTTTTACACGTTTAATAGAGGACAGCAATAGTAACTAAAATTAGAGGATTAACTTGGTAGTTACCTGATGAGTGGTGAATCATTCCTGTTTCTTATATATCACTTTATTTATGCAAAATTGCCACTCAGTGATTACTTTCAGCACTTACTAAGTGTATTGTCCATAAATTTACTCATTCATTTATGTCTTTAACTAATGGACTGTATTTGATCATTTAATTCAGTTTCTATCCTTGGATTTAAAAGTAGCATTCAGCTGTAATCTCTCGAGATAATTTCACTCAATGATTATTTGACATCTTTTCATCCGGTGTAATATGAAATTAATGATAGCATCTCCCGTCGCAACCCACGGGCATGTAACTAGTCAATAATAAATTGTACATGTTACATAGAAAGTCTCTTTATAGGAAATATTTGTAAGCAACATATATGAATGTTCCCCGAAAAATTTTAAAAATACAAAAGTATAACCTAGGATTATAGAGATTGTTGGCATCTTAATGGCACTCTCAATGAGTCATGGTCAATAATGATGCTTTTTTTTAGGGAAAGGTCAATAATGATGTTGGTGGTATCATTTTATTTTTACATGTAAGTTGTCAACTAGTAGTAGTATAGGAGCTGGTAGTAGATAAATAGTTAGCAACATAGTTGAATCACGTGCTTTCAGCACAAAATTCAATGTAAAAGAATACAGTAACTAGGTTTAAGCTTTCACTAGAGTGTTTCGGACACAAAGTGGTACCACTAAAGTACTAGCCTGAAACAATTAGTGTTTCATTAACACTCAAAAGTATTTATCGCTACATCCATGTAATTACATCAGAAGGTATCCCTTCTTTCCGGATTGATCATCATATAATAGAATCCAAAATTTCTCAAATTAATCATTATATAACTGTATAAACACAGATTTCATCAAAAATACAATTAATGCAGTATGAGAGAATACGTGCATACTAGGGAGTAATTGGCATGGATTTTAATCGAGTATTTATTATGGGAGAATGTGTATATGGTGTCTTGATTAATGTATAAAATTATCCTTAGTTTTAATGTATAAACTTATAGTATGATAATAATTTGGGAAGAACGGAGTAGTGCTAGATACATGTTAAACTGTTGTTATTACTCTTGGAAAAAGACCTTGACACAAGCGGAAGGAAAGAGCGAAGCAAATCCCCAAAAGAAAAAACGAAACGAAACGGAACGGAAAGGGAGCCGTGTGCAGAGTACTTGATGTGCATCGGAGACATTGACTTTGCTGGACTTCTTCCTCAAAGCCGCGTGGCCCCCCTCGCCGATAGACCAAACCCCGGGAAAGAAAGAGCGGAAGAAAAAAAAAAAAAAAACAGCAGCAAATCGACTCCCGAGAAGCGGAGAGGGAAAAAAAAATTCGCCCAAATGGCGGGGGTCGTCGTCGTCGTCGTCGTCTCCGATCCCCCTCTCCTCATCCGCCTCCACCCTCACATCGCCATTGCCATGTGATCACTAGGGTTTCCGCGCTGCTCTCCCAGGTAAGGATTCGCTCGCCTTCGCGCCGTGCGGTGGTGGAAGCGCTCGGTCTCGCCTTCCCCGTCCCGTCCTCTTCGTCCGCGTCCGCGTCCGCGTCTACGCCGCGCGTCCCCGGCGCGGGCCTCGACCTCCCGCGTTGGCGGCGGCGGAGGCGGCGGTGTCCCCAGCCGCCGCCGGGATGTGGTGGGGTTTTTGGTTGGGGTGGGGGGAGTGATCCGCAGCGGCTGCGGCACGTCGACGACATCGAGGTCGGGGTCTCGGCGCTCGGGCTGGATTCCTCCCCCTCGCCCGCCGCGCCCTCGTCGCGCCCCTCCAGTAGGGATTCGGTGGGGTTCGGCCTCCTGACCGCGAGCTCCACGCCGATCTCGAGGACCGCGAGTAACATGGAGGTGGCGCCGCCGAGGTCGTCGTCGTCTCCCGTGCTGCTGCCGCACCCGCTGCCCCTGCCCGATGAGGGGGACTCGCCCTGCCGCGGCTCCGGGAGACCCCTCCCGTCGCCCAAGCTATTCGAAGGAGACTGCAACGGGTCGGCCGTGGAGTCGAACTTGCTCGGGGTTTCCGAGATCGGGAGCGACAGAGCATCGTTGTTTCCGAGGTGATGATTTTCAAGTGTTTATTACTTCAGAGTTTTTCAAGTGTTATTACTTTAGATTCTTCCTTGCGTAGCTGACCAAGTACGAACTCTGCCAAGTTAATTAGTTCTTGCTATTGAATCATCAAAAGGATAGTGTGTTAGGCTGTTAGCTAGTTAGCTATGATGTCCGCTCGCACTGATTTAGCATTTCTGAGCCAAATTGGGATTGCTGCTTTGCCAGCCATCTAAGAAGGTATAACACTGTTCATTCATGCCGCAGTAGCAGTGGCATTTGAACACTTAAGATGGCAGAATCTTTGTTGTGGATGAGAATAATTTAAGCAAATTGTGAAATAAAAATGCCCAGGGATTCAGAGACCAAGGAGTATATTCTTTGCCACTGTTACAGGGTTTTGACTAAATAGAGTTAAAAGGGTTTAGGACTTCTGCTGTACTTCATAGGGTCCAGCTGGATAACACTTTACCAAGTTAATTTTGCTTTTCTATGAACTTAATAGCTAGTAGGAGGATACTAGGATTTTGACAATAACAAAGTCAGTGTAACTTGATTTGGTTGAACTGGATTTACATGAAGTTGCTAAGATAAAGCAAAAATAAAGATTCAACAAGCCTGTGAATTGTTACAAAAACATTGTGCACATATCTCATACCAATAGCAATGTTACATTGATACTGGAGATAATGAAAAAAACATTCCAATAGTGCATCTCTATGCTTTTCAACTTTCCCTATGCTTCCTTTTGAATTATCTGTAAGCTCCATTACACACTGATTAGATTATTCCATGTTCAGAAAACGTTTCATGTTCCCTGGAAACGCGGTGCAGTTCTGTATTACTAGTGATTCTGATGATTTTATGTTTCTGAATATAGAGTGATGGCTAAAACGGTGCAAAAAAACCCTGAGCATGGTGACTTGCGATCAAATGGCACAAATGGGATTACCTGTGGACAACGGAGGAAGGCATTTAAAGAGAAATTACAGGATAAGAGCTCAGCTGAAACATTGACATTCAGATTGAACATACCCGCTAAAAGTGCTCCAAGCAGTGGATTTTCAAGCCCTGTACAGAGTCCTCGAAGACTGAGTAGTGTAGACTTTTTGTCCACTGCAACATCCACCCAAGGTGCCAATTTATCGTCAGCACAGTCAGTCTGGTCTCCTGATCTATATGGATCTTCACCTCGTTGTGCGTCACCTGAAAAAATTATGGGTAGTCAGGAGCGATCTCCTCGCTCCAGTCCATTGAGAAGCCCTGTTCTAAGATCAAAAAACCCAAGTGCACCTCCTTCACCAATGCATCCGAAGTTGTTCCCGGAGAACCATGTTTCTCGTCCTGAGGGCAATGGGAGTGTAAATTTCCATCCATTACCCCTCCCACCCGCCTCTGTAAGCCCAAAGCAGACGAATTTTAGTCACCAGCCAGTTCCAAAAGTTGATGCACCCTCAATGGCTGGTCAGTGGCAAAAAGGAAAGCTCATTGGCAGTGGAACATTTGGATGTGTATATGAGGCCGCCAATAGGTATGCAAATGCATTTTATATAGCATTATGTTTGCTGGATCATCTTAAAGTTTGAACATTTCATCTGGCATCTAACGTACAGAAACACTGGAGCTCTGTGTGCCATGAAAGAGGTCAACATAATTCCCGATGATGCTAAATCAGCTGAGTCTCTCAAGCAATTGGAGCAGGTTTGGCCTTGTGTTATTAGTATCAGTTTGTAAGAACATAGATGATGGATGATGTTTATTCTGCAGTGATGGTATTATCAAATACTATTCTCTGATGTGTCTGTTTCCCACAACAGAATACCTTTTCTCTTACTTTGAGGATTAAATATTATTATTACTATCCTCAAGTACATATTAGTTTCTAGCATGCATATCACTTTTTTGAACTTGGTCGTATAATGTTATTGTAACTCTGCTTGAGTACTCTCCTCTTCTATAATTATATCTAAAGATTATGTAAGTTCTGCCCTTGCTCTTTTTGACTGGATCTCACTTTGTTTCAGGAAATAAAATTTCTTAGTCAATTCAAGCATGAAAACATAGTGCAGTACTACGGCAGTGAATATGTAAGTTCTCATGTGCCAAATTGAGGTGATATTATGCGCTAGTTATTAATGTATCCAATGATCATCTGGATACTTTGCAGATTGAAGATCGATTCTACATATACCTGGAATATGTTCACCCTGGTTCAATTAATAAATATGTTAATCAACATTGTGGAGCAATGACAGAATCAGTAATCCGCAGCTTCACCCGCCATATACTTAAAGGCCTTGCCTTTTTACATAGTCAGAAGATTATGCATAGGTAACCTTTTCTCTTTTTTCTGTTTCATTTGTTTAACTAATAATGGCCATCTCACTATGTGAAAGTTTTCTTGAACTTACCTTTTGTTCAGCTCTTTTAGATGGTCTCCTTTTATTTTTTACATGTAGAGATTTCTTCATCCTATTTCTGTGCCATTTTGGTTTCTATTGTTTGTTTATGTTTTTGTGTTTTCTCAAGCTTATTTTGTATTTGTACCCACATTCATCTTATAGCTGATTCAGATCCCACTCGTGTGTGTATTTGTGCCCTTTGTCATTTCTCATGTGTTCCCCACACTCTTTTTTAGGCCCAACTTTGCGAGAAATATTTTTTTTCTCAAGTTCCTTTGTTATTTAGTTTGAACTTTGGACTGCATGATGCTGAAAGAGTACACATGTAAATGAAATCGTTATACTCTTGCAGAGATATCAAAGGAGCAAATTTGCTTGTTGATGTGAATGGTGTAGTCAAATTGGCTGACTTTGGAATGGCTAAGCATGTGAGTTTCTCATGTTGTCTTGATGCATCGTGTTATGCTACAATTATCCAGTAGTTGGTAATCCAGTTTGATTTGTTTGAATTAATCTTGTCATTGCTGCCTTCTAGACAATAATAATACGTCCATCCATTTTGTGGCGCAGTTAAAAAATGATTAAGCTCTGAAACAAGCAATTTATTTGCCTATGTAATTATAACCAGCATAATGACTACCATGCCATTACTATATGTGGGCATAAGCTGTTATGCATAAATGTAGACCTATACTTGGTAAAACAAACTCTCTTTTTCAGCTGCTTTAATTTGTAGGGAAACAGTTTGGTGTGACACTAAGGTCCTGTTTGGATCCCACAAATTTAAAAAATTGGACTCCATTTTGGATTCCAGTAGATTTTTGAATTGGCTAGAATATGATTCCAATTCAAATATTTATGTTTGGATGAGTGGAATTATAACAATGAATCAACTCAGAAAAAAGTGTTTGGATGTTGAGATTGGGATCATAGCCAGAATCCTACCTAGGCGTTGCATTGGATGCAAAATCAAAGTAATCAAAAGAAAAAAAAAAACATCAGATACCATGACACAATCCCCTTCATCTCAAGCCGTGATGTGGCTGGGGGCGATCTGATAGAGTGCTTCATACTCCTTATGGTGCTTGGCAGCAGTGGCTGGGGGCAAGAGGGTAGAGTGCCGAGGACGGAGGGAGAGTCAAACAAGGAGTGAAAAGGCTGACAGTGACCCAGGCTTTTCTGTGGCTATGGTGCTGGTGGTGGCAACGATGAATGAAAGCAAGGGAGAACTTGGAAGCCAGGCAGAGGGACAAGTAGTGGAGGAAGGGAAGGTTGTAATGGTGGAGAAGGGGCCAGCCTGCTGAGGAGGTGAGGAGAGACAGCAGACTTGGAGACCTTACACGTTTACACCTGGGGAAGGCAACGGGGACACGGCTGGCTCAGATTCCATTTGATTTGTGTTTTTAACAAAAAAAAAAGTGTCTTATACACCTTAGACCTCTGGAATTTTAAGAGATCATGGATTCAAAGTCTAGAAGTCTAGAGGGAGTCAAACACCTCAAACACTGGAAATTAGATTCCAATTCAGCACAACGTATAGGGATCCAAACGGGGCTCATTTGAAACAGTATTGGTATTCCCTACTATTTTTTACGAGTGCTTTTCCAGATGCAACCGTTGATGAGTATATGGTTATTCTGTGAGTGGACTTTATAGTTTTTTAGTTTAACCTTGCTGCGTTTCTAATTATTTTTCCCTTTTTATCTTCTTTTCAGTTGAGTACTGCAGCTCCTAATCTTTCACTGAAGGGAACTCCATACTGGATGGCTCCTGAGGTGAGACTGCTTGTTCTTCATATAAATTTCATGGTGTATTTTTTATTAGATTTCATAAACTACAACTATTATGTCAAAACTCCCTCTGTTTTTTGATGTATGATGCGGTTGACTTTTCGACATGCGTTTAGCCATTCGTCTTATTCAAAAATTTTGTGCCAATATGCAAAAATAGATGTCATGCTTAAAGTACTAATGATAAAACAAATCACGACAAAATAAATGATAATTACGTTAGTTTTTTTTAATAAGATAAATGATCAAACGTATGCCCAAAAGTCAACTGCGTTGTTCATTAAAAGCCGAAGGGAGTAGCTGATTTGTAATGTTCCCAATGGTTCCGAAATCTTAGACTCGGTTTGGAACATGGGAGTCTTCTCCAGTTCCTGTGCGAAATGAACTGTTTTCTATTAATATCCTATGAAATTCCTGTGTCCTGAAAGGACCTTGATGTTTATGGTTGTATAAAATATCTCATACTTTAGAATCACCCTCCTTAGCATCAGACATACTACTGTCTTCAGCAAAGTGGTATTTATTTAGATTAGCAGTTTCTTTTATCTTTTTTGCTATTCCGAATAGAAATGTATCGCATCAGTGTATGGTGTACTCATACTTGCACAACTTATATTGCAGGTTGTTCAGGCTACACTTGTCAAAGATGTAGGGTATGATCTTGCTGTGGATATCTGGAGCCTAGGTTGCACAATTATTGAGATGTTCACAGGAAAGCCTCCTTGGAGTGGTCTTGAAGGGGTAAACAGTTTGGAACCTTCCCTTCTTTTTGCTAGCAAATTAATGTGTTTCACGAGGTGAATTTGTATAATTAGTATAGCTCATCTTTCATTACTTGGCTTTATCTAATGAATAATGATAACCTGTCAAATCTGTTACCTTGCCTCGATCAACATTATGAGCGTTAAAAAAAGTAATATATTTCTATATCATGGTATTTGTATTCTCACTAGGATGAAATCTGATTTTCCCTATGCAACAGCCTGCTGCAATGTTTAAGGTGTTGCATAAAGATCCATCAATTCCAGACAGTTTATCCCTGGAGGGGAAGGAATTTCTGAGATGCTGCTTCAGAAGAAATCCAGCTGAGAGACCAACAGCAAGCAAGTTGCTGGAGCATCCATTTGTCCACAATTCGAATAACTTCAACCAGCACAGTGCTTTACATTCTCCCACTGGACTTAAATCCACCGTAAGAATGCTTCTCACTCACGGGAATGCTGTACTGAGTACCAAGTTTCATGCATGTGTATAACTTTTCTGGTTATGGCAGGATACCGGTCACAATGCAAGAGACAAAAAGTCCTGTAAGATTGTTTCATGCATGAGGGGGAAAAATATGATTACAACTGGGTGAGTACTTGTTGACCTTTCTCTGTTAGCGAGTTATTGCTTAATTTGTCTATGAAAGTTGCATTATGTGAGACCCTCAAGTCTTAACCCTGCCATCTCTTTCCTTTTTCCTGCCAGTGAAACAAGCAGTGCTAGATCTCCCGGTTCATTATCTAATCGGGTGGCAGTAGGCTTGACAGCCCTGCCAAATTTGGAAACTCGTAGCTTATCCCCTACGCCGATGAGTTTGAGGTCCAGTCCTGGCTCTGCGGCCCATACACCTAGTATGCACTTTTCTATCGCATACCATCAGCCTAGTCCATTGCCAAGGCCAAATGGAAAGGAAGCAATAAATTTGTTCACCTTGAAGCATGACGAGCTGCCTACCTAAGGTGCGGAAACACATCATCTGTCCATCCACCCAATCTGTTGGATGCGAGCCCATCTCTAACTTCTGATCCCTGTACTGCCAGTCATCATAATTGAACATTCGCTGGGTCTTGTAAAGTACTGGGCATGCGAAGGACATCAGCACGGTATGATCGCAATAGCTTCTGAAACCTGTAATGTTTGTTTTCAAGGAAATGATGGCGTTTCCTTTGTAAGATATTATTTAGGGTTAGCTGTAGGTTAAACTAATGGCCCTGATTGTTGCCAACAGATAGGACACTAGGGTTGTAGTTGTAGCTTGTGTTGTTTTTGCTATTGTGTAACCACACCACGATGTAATCATTGTTGATTTTTTGAGGCCCAGTAATAATGATAAAGAGTTGGCAAAAGGGGATCGACATGTGCACGTTCTCTTTTGTATTTTTGAAGTTCTTTTTGGCATTAGATTTTTGCACGTTTGATCTCAGCCTCACGTGCTCCATGCTGATCCGTGCAGTACACAGCATAATCTTTGTATCTGAAAGCTACAGGTTAACTGCTGATATAGTGACATTGACATATGCTAAAGTTAACAGTGTTGTTGGAGGAGATGTGATGTTGGTGGTGGTCGAGGAGTGCCAATTCAGCGTCAGTACATTATCAAAGCTCTATTATAGGCTTCACCTTGTAGCAAACAGGGGGGAAAATCCGCTATCATGGTGCAAAATTATCTTTTTTTTTTTCCTTACATTAGAGGCAAAGGTGATGCAGAGTTTGAAGTTGCAACTTTGCAATAGAACTACAGGGGCTAGACTACAATGGAACACAAACTGTGCCAGGAAACATCATGGTTACAATGTCTGGTAGGATCTTGATTTCTACTTTTTCTAGGTGTGTACAGCTCCATTTAATTTTGCATCCCTTGGGTACATCAGTACATGGATGCAACTGTGCTGCTAATGATCAGTTGCATTGGAAATTCGTACAAGAATAAGTTTGGTGTAACCATCAACTGAATAATCACGAAGGCCATGCGCATTGACTTCCTGTATTTGTGTGAGCTTTGCTTCTTGTCTCGAAATAAATTGGCTACAGCATTGGTTAGTTGCTATAGCATGGAAGCAAGGGCCTCAGCTTTGAGAACATGTCACACCAGAATTCCGGTAGCATTTTTTTATAGGATCTGATCATTCATGTTTGAAGATGAGACTTTGGCAGATGGCAACCCTTACGTCTGTAATTTCGTCAGTGTCAAAGATTGCGTATACTTAGCCATCCACATTGCTCTCTTAGCCTTCACTCATCCTCTTTTCAACTCGTTGAGATGGTAGTAAGTTGAGTTGAGTCCATCACCGGGGAGGGGAGATATTCAGATCAATTCCCAAGTCCATGCCATTGTAAACAATCGGTGCGTACATCCACAGCTCATCAGAGCTAAGCATCTGATCATGACAAACTCTGTGATAAGACAAGGACCACAATTCACAACGCATAGCTAGAGCAGAGATGTTACATTTGGACTTCTACCTTGATCTGTAGCTGCAAGAACTTCACGTAATGGACGGCCTCCTCAAGCATTGTGCTGATATCCACCTGCAAACATATTTGAGAACAGCCATGAAGTAACAGGTCAAATGCTGCTAGAAACTTATCTCATTTTCTCTAGAAATGAGCATATATTATGTTCGATTCTTTACTTTGGTTCCATTAGGTACCAGCTTCTGCAAAATCCGGAGCCTCCCATTGATCCTCTCTTCTTCTCTGCATTACACGGAACAAAACTCTGAACCAATACTTCCAACATGCAAGATTGAATCACCTGCAAGGCTCCAGAAATGCTGGGCTTACCCTTGCATAGAGGCTCTGGGCAATGGTCGCCGACCTCCGGCGAGCCGGAACCTTCCCGTTTCCGCCGCCGGCGACACGATCCACCTTGCGGCGGTTCACTTGGGAGCAATTGGACTCGTTGTCGGAGCAGCTGCCGCTCTGCATACTCTCCTGATTCCGCTGCATAATCACGTGCAAATTACAACGGTAGATCTTCTCAATTGGCCATGAATTTTTGCGCTGTTTCGTACCTTATCTGAAACTCGAGCTTTCTTCTTCTGCCGTCCAAGATCTCCTCCATGGCCGGCCTGAGTCCTCCGCTTCGCCTGCGGCGCCGCGTCACGGAGTACTACTCCGGCGCCGTCATTGTCGCCCACGAGGAGGTTGAGGCCGATGGGCACGTCGGGCTCGCCGACGTAGTAGCAGCGCTCGCCGATGTAGCCACCTTCGCCGGTGCCGGAGCTGCCGCTGCCGCTGCCGCCGCCGCCGTCCCCACTGAGAGGCGGCGGCCAGTAGCACGTGCCACGGTCAGGTTGCCAATGCACGGAGCTGCACGCTCCAATGCCACCTAGTGCATGGTGCTCGCCGTGATCAAGCTGGCCGTTCTGGCAAGGGTACGGCGCGGTGAAGAACTGCACCGCGATCTCCGACTTCTCTTCCGGCGCCGGCGTCCACTGCACCTGACCTGGTTGCTGCAGTTCGTCTTGTGACATTCTGCAATGCAGAGAAAACAATGGAGCTTTCTTTGATCTTGGAAACATGAAGCAAATGAACAGTGGATATGCTTTAGTATTTGTATGGTTGCTATGATCAAATTAGCATTTTCTGATACAGCTCAGGTAGCTACGTGTGCTAGCTTGGGAGTGGCACGTCTGAATGCTCACTGAATGGTACAAAAATCCAGCTTCCAGTTACATCTGAAAGAACAATGATATATAGATTTGTACATGATGAGAAAGATACGCGGGAATGCAAATTGGCTCTGATTAAGGAATGGTTCAGACAGTGTGAGAGCAACGAACTCGTGTGTGCCTGATCATCCAATAATTCTGCCAGCCTGAAGAACAAGTATTCCCTACATTGCAAACAAAATTTGGTCGGAGTAATTAACGAACGATCAGATCGTGGAGGGAAGTAATCGTCTTTCAGTTAAGTACTAAACTGCAAGAAGGGAATTGGGACAGTTGCATTGCATGGTTGATTCTAATACATCATTAGATACAGACTGGAGCCACAAGAAAGAAAAACTAGCTAGGCTGTATGTATTGCCATTAACTACACTGCAATGTTGGTGCTGTAATGTTGTATTGCATTTTTTTTTCTCGCCACTTATTTTTCCTTCTGGAAATAGTAGCTAGCAAGTGTTTTTCAGACATCATGGCTAAATTCATTCGACTAGCTGTACTTGTAGGTGTGTGCTAGTAGTACATACATAGCTGTGAGCGTTGGCAGCATCCACATGTTGACAGTCTTGCAAGCTGCAGCTAGAGCTGGAGACTGTAGCTGTCACAATACTCTTCTCCCCGCAGTTTTCAGTGGGACCCGATACGGCAAGCAATATCAGTCACATGTAACTAGCTAGAAAATGTTACTACACCGGCCAGACAACTGTATGCCTAACCAGCTAGACCAGCAAGTTTAATCAATTCAACTAGCTGGCGACACGTGTATGCTTTCAGGCAATCAAGCAAAGGTTGCTTAAGAAGAGCACTGTAAGCGAGTTCTCGATCTGCTGTGTGGCCATGAAATAAAGTTGATGTTTTGATGGATAGAAAATATAATAGCGCTAGCATAGCCATGCTTGAAGCCTTGACATGCCTGCTGAGCTAGCTGATGAAGGTGTAACCTGGTGCTGACTGCTAAGCTTGCTTTCGCAATAATCTTTTCAGTTTGTCCTAATTAAAAAACAAGGGTACAATGCGTTTTTTCAGGGAAGCGACAGCGCGGCACCGACGAGTAACGAACCAGATTCTGTCTCATGACAGTAGCTTGGAACTAAAGAAGCCGGCGATCGGTCGATGGATGGGAAGGTTTCAGACTCTCATCAGTGTAGCCAACCAACCCCCAAAAAAACATTAACCTTTCCCTGTTTCTGTTATAGGTAGTTAGGTGCAGGTGCTTTATCAATTGCTACCCCCTGCTATATAGCTCACCACACTCACCAGCCTCATGCCAACCGGGCAACCACCGCTGGCTCAGATTCGCGCCGTCGTCGTCGCCGCTCGCAACGCTCGTAACGCTACGTCGCCCACGCATCGATCGCGCACAGCACAACCGGGATGACTGATGAGCTTGTACTGGCACGGCACGGCAGTGGCACGGGCGAGGGGTGGTTGTTGCAGGTTGGTTACTGGTTAGGCTGGCTGCTGGCCACACTGATCGAATCACGCACGCACTGATGATTATATTCCTCCTCTCTCCGGCGCCCCTCCCAGATCCAATCGATCGCCATGTGTGGTTAGGCGAGCCGCCTGCCTGCCCAATCGCGTACTCCTACGTACTTGCGTAGGTGTACGTACGTAAGCGCGCGACTGCGTCGGCGAATAGCTAGTTAAGCACAAGAAACACGTGGTGGGAGAGGGAGGAATTAACGGCGAGAGGTGAGCGCGCGGCCGGTGCGCCCACCCCACGCCGCGCGTATCGTATCAATCCCGGGGCGGGGGGCACAAGCGAGAGACGGGGACGTCTCGCTTGCCCCGCCTCGCGCGGGGGACGGACGCGACGCGACGCAACGCACGGCATGCGCCCGGTTGATACGTACACATCTCGCGCTGAAATCTTTTGCTCGCCTCTGTGGAAAAGTCCATGACTCCCACGGCCGCCTGCACGGACGGAGCCGACGAGAGGGGAGGCGACCACGCGACCGATCGACCCAGGAGGAGATGGAGATGATCGCGTTGCTTCGTGTGATCCGACGTGTGGGGTGGCGTCTGCCGCGGTTTTTTGGGGTGCCACTCGGCCCGTGGGCAAAAAAACGCCCAGTAGTTATCCTGCAAGTGTACTGTGTGTGTGAGTGTTTTATCTAGAGAAGCGACGTGTTAGGTGCGGCCGGTCTCAACGTGCGTGACGTATCCGGTGGGATGAGAGCTTGCGTACGTTGCATCATGCATATAGCAAGTGTGTAATAGGATATGGCCCGGTAGTAATGTAGTGTAGTGTAGCGTGGGATGTGTGCCTCCATGCATAACAACAATTATATGATATATATAGCAGTCTGTTAGCTTATTATGTATGCAATGCCCAACAATACGATGATTGCGGCACGGTGGGCTAGTGGCAACTATAGAGCAAGTGGTGCCACTCCAACACAGCCATGCTGTCTATTTACTGACACAAGGGCCCATGCATCAAAATGGAATCAGAACCACATAACTTGTTGTGGCATCAACAGTGTGTCCACAAACTGCCCCGAAAGAAAAGAAAAGAAAATGTGTCCACACACAGTTAGCGACGGATAGAGCGGTGCCACTAGTGCTAGTGGCGCTCTAACTTATAACTGAGTGCATCAACGTTAAACGATGCGACAGTGACCTACCTAATCGGACCAGGTATAGCTGCTGGGTGCAGAAGATCCCGGCTGCCGATGGCAACCTCAGCGGCTGAGACGACGGAAACTCACAGTCGGATCAGTTATTTTTATTTGACCCCAAAAGGAGACCAGCCTGTTGGAATCTTCCATGAACGCACCACTTCCGGCCCAACTCCATTTGCCATTTTGCCTGGTTTGGGTCTGACTTGCTATCGGGTCGGAGCAATCGTGGATCGGAGCCGAAACCGTCTAGCTAGTGAGCACGAGGGCGATGACCACTTCGGCTGTGTCATTAGGCATGTGCTAATTAATAACCCTCGGGGTTGAACCACTATTATCCATTTGACCCTCTGTCTTTTCACACTATCACTCGCGGTTTCTTCCTCTTTTATTCTCAGAAAGTGAGGTAAACTTTGAAGCAACTACTCCTATACCCATATAGAGCCTTTCTCCACGCGTTGATAGTTTTGGCCACTCCTAATCTGCAAACAGATCATCTACTCGCAGGAAGTAACCTAATATAGTAGGATAATACAAGTATATAGTCTTGCTCATCATCTCATCCAATCCATGCCACAAAAAAAAAAAAACTGACTGTGATGGTTTGCCAGTGTCCCGATTCAGATATTAGGTGTCAAATTCTGAACGGTTGCGTAATTAATCTCTTAACCCAGCTCCAACTTGGCCACTCCAGTGTGCGGGCGGAAGTGTCGTTACCGGGGCGGGTATGCTTTGAACGCCAAACCCAAAGCCACCCGCAACAACCGACGACGACGACGACCGCTTCGCCACAGTCCACAGGCCACGGCGCGCGCAGCCAACTCAGTCCTCACTCTCCCCACCTCCCACGCAGCCACACTCTCCTACTACCACACTAGCTCCACTCAACTTGCGCTTCCCTTTGGCTTGCCCTCCCATCCCCGTGTCTTCCCAACCACGTTGACCACGACTTTTTCGTTGTGGCCTCGCCTCCTCCTCCTCTTCCTCCACTCCACCACCCACCCGCCCGGCCGAACCAGCCAGCCAAGCCCACCCAATCAACCCCAACCGCCTCACTCCTTCGCCGCCACTCCACCGGTCTCACGGTCGCTGCCACCCCGTCCCCACGACGACACGCCCCCACCCGTCACCCTCTCGCGCCCCGCCGCGTGCGCGCCCACGCCGCAACCACCTCTTCGCTTGCCTTGCCCCCACCTACGACGCAACTTCCCACGTCTTCTCTTCTCTCCTCCTCCGCACACTCTCGCTCGCGCCTCACCCCTCCCCACTGCTTTAAAACTGCCTCACATCTCACTCCCTCCACTCCGCACACCACACCACACCACACAGCAACCAGCCAGCTGCCACACTAGCTTGAGGCGAGCGAGCGAAGCTTAGCTAGCGGAGAGAACAAGTCGTCGATCTGCTTGCTGCTTTTGTGAATTGCGGTGGAAGCATGTCGAGCGCGTCGTCCATGGAAGCGCTCCACGCCGCGGTGCTCAAGGAGGAGCAGCAGCAGCACGAGGTGGAGGAGGCGACGGTCGTGACGAGCAGCAGCGCCACGAGCGGGGAGGAGGGCGGACCCCTGCCGCAGGGGTGGGCGAAGCGGAAGCGGTCGCGCCGCCAGCGATCGGAGGAGGAGAACCTCGCGCTCTGCCTCCTCATGCTCGCCCGCGGCGGCCACCACCGCGTCCAAGCGCCGCCTCCGCTCTCGGCTTCGGCGCCCCCGCCGGCAGGTGCGGAGTTCAAGTGCTCCGTCTGCGGCAAGTCCTTCAGCTCCTACCAGGCGCTCGGCGGCCACAAGACGAGCCACCGGGTCAAGCTGCCGACTCCGCCCGCAGCTCCCGTCTTGGCTCCCGCCCCCGTCGCCGCCTTGCTGCCTTCCGCCGAGGACCGCGAGCCAGCCACGTCATCCACCGCCGCGTCCTCCGACGGCGCGACCAACAGAGTCCACAGGTGTTCCATCTGCCAGAAGGAGTTCCCCACCGGGCAGGCGCTCGGCGGGCACAAGAGGAAGCACTACGACGGTGGCGTAGGCGCCGGCGCCGGCGCATCTTCAACCGAGCTCCTGGCCACGGTGGCCGCCGAGTCCGAGGTGGGCAGCTCCGGCAACGGCCACTCCGCCACCCGGGCGTTCGACCTCAACCTCCCGGCCGTGCCGGAGTTCGTGTGGCGGCCGTGCTCCAAGGGCAAGAAGATGTGGGACGACGAGGAGGAGGTCCAGAGCCCCCTCGCCTTCAAGAAGCCGCGCCTTCTCACCGCGTAATTCAGCAGCTGCACGGATCCGATCCGTCAGAGAGTTTTTGGTCTAGGGAGTGAAATTCAGTCGAAACACACTATTCGTTGATTCGTTTTGTGCCGCTATTGTTTAATTTGTTCCTGCTTTTGTACAGAGCAAGCGAGTGATACATAGCCATACATACAGTCATACAGATATAGGTCTAGCTCTTCCTTGGTTCTTTGTAGCACTGGAACTGTACCTGTATCTTTTACACTTTGTTCTTTGACAGTCATATATTGTAGACCATATTCGATCATACCGAGAGATTGATTCGTGTACAGTATGCTGTAACATAAACACAGATTAATTTCATGATCATATTTGTACAGAACCGAAACACCTCAGTCTCCCTTGCTTACAGACACGGTAAGAAACAGCCAAACAGGAGCCTCTAGTTGATCAATTCACAACACAGAACAGAAGCAGAGAAGTGCACTCAACCTAACCCCCTTGTGCCAACCGCCAAGAGCTGCCAATCTAGACCGTTCTTGATCACGTATTCGGTGACGTGAAATCCGGATTAATTAACTGTTATTCCACCGTCTGATTTAGTTGGGGTCGGCCGTGGAGTGACATGTTACAGCTACCGTACCCTCCGGGGTTGGGAACGGACAAACCCCGGCTGGTTTTGCAGCTTCGGAAACGCCGATCGACGGCGCCCACTGGGGTAGTAGAGTAAGGAGAGGGAGGGAGGTGGTGGAAAGGCCGCGACAGCGACGGCGGGCGGGCGGCTGTGCGTTGATAACTTCACGTACGCTTGCCGACCTGCCCGCGCGCGCGCGGTGGATGGATGGATGGATGGAACCGATCGCTTTCGACGAACAGCCGCCCGGGCGCACCGCGGCCGCCCGCATGGTTGGAATGGAACGGAAATATACGGAATGGATGAGGGCCGAGTTGGGCTTTCCGCCTCGTGCTGCCCCGATGCTTCTTCCCGCTTGGCTGGCTTTGCTTGCCCGCGTACGAGGCGCGCGTTGAAGCGTCGACGGGGTTGGGCAGACGCGATGTAAGTACGTATCTACGCGGGGTATGCATGTTTCACATGGCGTGGCGCGGGTTTCGTGCGAGACCCGGCGGTGCACACGTCTTCCGGGGGATTCGGGGTGTGCTCGTTCTAGACGTGATCTTGAGCTGACGACACGGTGATGGCATATGCTACTCCTACCCTTTTTTCTTTTAACAAAGGAAGTTGCTGCTGCCACGACGGGACGGAATTGGTGCGATACTAGAAGCATGTTTGGATGTTTCGTTCTACTTTTACCCATTCAAGGGGCGACGCATCCGTTTCCTTTCTCGGCTGAGCCAAGTCCAACACTCAAACCCGCTGCAACGCCTGCCTTCCTGGACGTTGCACTGCCAGTGCAGTGAGTTCTGTTTTTGCGACGGCTGGTGATCACATTCACATAGGCCGCGGCTCTTTGCAATTCCTTCCGTACGTGGCCTTGCTCCGGTTCCTCCTCTGTGCGCCGCGCGAGATCTCCTCGGGCGGCTGCTGCCATCTCACGGCTCCAAGCCTAGGTGCGTTCCTTCGAAAATTGCATGGGCCGTGGCAAAATTCCATTCAGTTGTCGAGTCCAGATTGACTCGCCTTGTTGGAGTGCCTAACTGCCACTTAATTCCCAATCTTCTCGGAAGTCAGGCACATGTTCCGTAGGGCTTTGACAAGGCGGCAGGATACACGAAATGGGCCAATGGTGATTATTTTTTTTTGACTAACAATGGTGATTATTATATGGGTATATTTTCCGGAGAGAAGACTAATTTGGTGGTACACGAAGTAGCACTCTTTGTATCATCTTCTTTTAACACGCAACAGCTTTGCGCATCAATACATTAGAAAAGACCAACATTTATAGCTGACCATACAGCATAAACTGGCAGTGGGGGCAAGACCGCAAGAGATTAGAATTTACAGAGGCTGAAATACAAACAGGGGCGGATCTACCTATTATGCGGGGTGGGTCGATCACTCAGCTACGACTTGTGTTGCCCCACACTCTCAAGACCCCCTTATCTCCTTATAGTAGTTATGGGCCATCAAAATAGGTATAACAAGATATAAACACCCAACAGATTGAGACACTTATACGAATGAACTACTAATATGATATGTGTTGTGTTCAATTACTCTTATCGAATGAACATCTTTGTTTTCCGTCCCAACTATATTTTAATGTCACGTCCGCCACTGAATACAAAGTATGGATAGCTACTTAGCTAAACAAACTCCAAGACACAAAAATAAAAAGGGAGAGGAACAAAGGATCACACGGCGGAACGAGGGAGGCCAGAAGCAAAGCCAAGCTGCCAGCCGCCCAGCCCCCGCATCCATCAAGGAAGCCAAGCCAAGATGGAAGCGATAAGAGCCTGCACGGAAGTGAGGATGCCGTCGAACACTCGGGCGTTCCGCTCATTCCAAAGACGCCATGTCATTAGAATGACGAACGAGTCGAAGTCATGCCTCCAAACCTTGAGCAGAAGCTTCCTTGTATCATCATTTGTTGACTTACTGTTCGTGTAGTGTTCGTGTAGACGAGATGATTAATTGGCAGAGCTGCAGCCTTTTAAAAAAGAGAGAGAGAAAAGAGAGAGTAGGCCAGAGGGTTTTTCTTCAAAGAAACATGTATTCCTGGTGCCACCAAAAGCTAACACAAAAAACTCAAGTTGTTGGCATGGGCTGATGGAGTGATGGGCATCTTGCAAGGAATGAAATGGACAACTTATTGGGCTCAAATAGAAGACTGATCAGGCCCACAGGCTTCAACCATGGGACACAAGAAGGCCGAGAGCTCGTGCGAGTGCCAAACCGGATTGTTGGCCCAGTTATCGGCCCAAGATTAGCCCTTCTGTGAATCTGTGGTTATTTCGTTGTTTAGTGCAAAATGCTTCCATAGGCACCATCATTCGCAGTTAGACAGACAACTCTTTGATCAAAGGTCGACAGGTAGGCCTTTTTTTTTTTTTCCGAGAGCTCTCCACTTTGAGTACAAGCTGTAGTATCTGAACATATGTGCAAACGCACTCCACCACGCACACACACTCCACACACACCCCTACACGCATGCTAGATCACCTAAGAACCTTGTACGTGACGAGGACGTCACTCTACTATTGTGGCGCACCTTGTACGTGACGAGGACGTCACTCTACTATTGTGGCGCTGGCACGGGAGAGCTGAAAATTTATTTGGGAATAAATCCCGGTGAGACGCGCAGGTGACGATCCCGGGATCGAACCCGCGCGGGCTGCTCGCTCACCAGCGATGCTAGCCAACCGAGCAACGCTCGGTTCTCGTCGACAGGTAGGCCTTGGTGGCAACAGAAGGATAGGAAGGTGGACAAGAGAACACAGTTTCACATGTCTCGAGTAATACGGAGTACTGTAGTTGGTAATAACGAGAAAAGGCACCAATTATCACTACCTAGTAGAAACGTGGAAAATAAGTAGTGGAAGGCAGAGAAAAACAGTAGCAGTTTATCTACAAGATTATGTTCGATCTTTGGTTTGTAATGTCAGAATGTGATACTAGTTAGTGATTTTTGTCCTCTCTTTTTCTTAGGAGAGACTTTTCTCCAAAGAAAAAACAAAAATATTAGGGAATGACTCAATATCAAATAAATAGAAATAGAAAGGGTGAGACTTCGAATTCAAACTGACTAGCCCACCATTTTGTGGAGCTAGCCAGAAAATCCCTGGACGTTTCTCGAGATTTGGTTCCTGATTTTGTATCCTGAAAATAAATCCAATGCTACTTTGACAGTTCACATTGACGAGCAAAATGGGCGTACTCATTTTTAAAACTGGTGATTACTACCTTCTTGGGTTTACATAACAATTTTATCTTTGTATCTTGCGACATCAGATTCAGTTCTCCTAGACATTTTCACATCAACGAGCGTAGTGTTCTGATGAAGTGTAATCTGAAGATAAAATCAGGCTCACTGTATCAAATAATGCAACATCTTCTTCTCATTTTCACATCAGGCACGCTGTTGAGGTAGAAAAGTTAAGATGGGCCTACGAAACAAATAGTAAGTTAGCAATGAGAACACAACTGATCACAGAACTGTTGCATAAAAGGTCAAATGGTCGGCACTGTGCTGGTATCCTTTCAAAGTTTCATCCTTTCTGTTCCACATGGCTTAAATCAGGATCTAAACTGGTCCCAAAGAGACCAGCTGGTAAGAAAGGATGTGGCAGGCAGTAGTAGCAGTCCAATTAACAGGAGGATATGCTATGCATGCAGATCGAGTAGTAATTCTGACAAGTGAGTGTGCCTGCCACTCGCATGTCTCACAGTCTCAGTTCATCTTTGTTCTTCTATCTGTTGCTCTGTTAGGCTGGGATTCAGAAATCCTGCTCATGTCTACAGGAAATTCAGGCCTTGTATATAGTTCTGTTAATTAATCTGTGTCCTTCCATTCATGATCCAGATTTCCAGTACGAGGCTACGAACATTAAAAAAAAAAATCAATGGCTTTCCTCCTCATCACGACCGCACAAAGGGTGAGAAAAAGAGAGAGAGAAGTGGACATGTGGGCGTACCAGCATGAGGTAGGCCGGCGAGTTGCGAATGCGGCAGAGCGGGTCGCCGAGGAGATCCGTGAACAGGCACATCTTGGCTTCGCCGCCGCCGCCGCCGCCGGAGGAGCCCACCTCGCACTCCCGCTCCACCTCCTCGACGGCGGCGCGGTCCCGGTCCTCCCTGTACTCACGCACCTCCACCACCTCCATCCCTCTCGCTCCCTCAATCGTCGTCGGCACAGGCACAACCATGTATATATGCCCGGTGATTGGCACAGAGTAGATGCAAGGCGCAACGGATGTGGGGAGAGGGGAGTAGGGAGAGTATGAATCACGTGAGCAGGAGAGGCCAAGTAGAGGCGAGGAGTGTTCTTGTGATGCGTGCAATTACTCTCCCCACACCGAACACACACACTCACACACGCGCGAACCCTTATCAAACCGAGAGCGCTTCGCTCCGCCGTCCGCTACTCCGCGCGCTCCCAGCGCGATTCCGGACGAATTCCTCACTGCAGTAACTACGTGCTACTACTAGCTGCCATATATGTTCGCTCGACGAGCTAGCTAACGCCGCCGCCGCCGCCTGCTCTGCACACACAAGGGGTCGCGACGAGGATAACTACTGTCTACAGCTGCTACTTCTTTAAATTCTGGAAAAGAAACAGCTTGGGTAATAAAGGCTGTGGCGGCCGGAGCGCGCGATTGATCCGTTGGCTCTCAATTCGCAACGAGCTAGGATCGGAACGAAGAGCAGCAGCTAGCTAGGATCAGAGCGCACACTACAGGCCGGGTGATGACAACTGGTATAGGAGGAGATGATGATTCCACTGCTCAGATGGATGTGGGTGGTGGTGTAGCCAGCGAGTATGATCTGCCACAAAGTGAGGGGCTAAGCTAGCTACCTGCTGTGTGTGGGAGGGCTAGCAATGGCTGCTGCGCTATTTATACCTGAATTATTTCACCCTACACTTGGCGGGGCCACAGAGGAAAAGGGTTGCTGGTCCCATCTCTGGTTTCGGTTGCGCCATGGGATTTTCTTGTGTTTTGTTGCTCTCAGGAACAATGTTCCTCGTCTGTTTTCATCGTCGATCCGTGCTCACAAAACCACAGGACAACGGGAAAACGTACGTTTAAACAGAAGAATGCTAGAATGTTAGTATAGTGGTTCAAATATCTCTACATAAAAAATATGATGATGCTAAAATATTGCTATGGTGGTTCAAATATCTCTACGTAAAAATAATAATGCTAAAATATTGATATGGCGGTTTAAATATCTCTACGTAAAAATGGCGCCAAATATTATTGTACGGCAAGCAACGAAATTGAACCACTATATGTTATTAACTACGCGACAAATAGCCAAATATTATTGTGGCAAGTAGTGCCGTCGAACCGCTATATACCATTCACTACACGACAAACACCTGGGAGTTGAATTGAATGTCATTTAATATTTCTATGTGACATGTAATGGAGTCGAACTATCATTTACTACTATTGTTTTATCATTATACGACATACTTTTACTACCTCCTAATATTAGGCCCCGTTTAGATCCCACCCCAAAATTTTTCACAATGTCAAATCGAACGTTTGAATACCTGCCTGAAGTATTAAATATATGTTAAAAATAACTAATTGCACAGATTGCGACTAATTTGTGAGACGAATCTTTTAAGCCTAATTGCTCCATGATTTAATAATGTGGTGCTACATTAAACATTTGCTAATGACGAATTAATTAGGCTTAATAAATTCGTCTCGCGGTTTACTGACGGATTCTGTAGTTAATTTTTTATTAGTGCCTAAACACCCTATGTGACACCTTATATAATACCCGATGTGACACGCCAAAACTTTACACCTCTGAATCTAAACACTCCCTTAGTGAGGACTTACATAATGGATTGGTAGAACTAGCTAGCTGATGATCATAATCATTTTGTTAACTGATTTCTCTTATGAAAAAGGGATATCTTTTTCACGAACGCGTAAAAGGATTACACGTTAATATATTAGGAAAAAAAAGGGATATCCAAAATGGACTTTTGGATTGGTCCATCATATCGTTTTATCCCCTCTGAAAACGATTGTTTTTTTTTTCCCAGTTTACTTTGGTTTTGGGAGAGCTTATCTGTTACGAGGATAGAAAAGTTATCAGTTTTCTAGAGAGGATCTTTATCCGCGAAGGTGAGCTGATATAATGGGTTTTGTTTTAGTTTCGCTGAAACATGCCAAACTTTGTTTGGTATTATATGCTTACATGACATAGTTAGACATTAAAATATAGGCAATGTCTATGTGCTACTTTATCAGTGTCAAATTGAAAAAACCATGATACAAACTGTATGGTATAGACACATACTCCTTCCGTTTAATATTATAAGACGTTTTTTTTTCTATGCAAACTTCTTTGAGTTTAACCAATGCAAGTTTATCGGAAAAATATAGTATTGTTTTCACACGAAAAAACATATTATCAAAATATATTTAATACATATCAGATTTAATGAAACTAGTTTAGTGTTGTAGATATTGCAAACTTAAAAATATTTGATCAGAGAAAAAGTTAAAGCGACTTATAATATGAAACGAGGGATTATTTGTTTCACTCGTGAGTTAATGTACATTATTATAGTACTTGTTGAGTAGTAACTAACAAAATATATCAATAAATAGTTTGACAAAAAAAACTTGTTCCCAAAATGGAAAAGGACCCGGTGGTTTTCTGAATTGATCTCAGATTTCACTTTGGCATTTGTATAGCTAGACATAGTTAATTAAGGGGCTACCCGAATGGGATTTTATAGCTAAACAGCGGTGGCGCTCGCCTCCGACGGTGATAGCGCCGTCGCCTTCTTCTCTCTCTCTCTCTCCTCTTCGGCCGCCGCTGTTTTCTCTCCCTCCCCCCTCTCTCTCCCTCTCCCTTTCCTCTCTCTCCCGTCGCCGACGGTGATTAGGGTTTGCGCCGGTAGCGCCGGGCGGTAGCGGCGCGGCGTATGAGGACGAGGAGCCGCCGGCCGCCGGCTATGGGGGGATTTTGAATCGACTAGGGCGAGAGTTACGAGGGGAAATTTCGGGATAGGACGCCATGTCTACAAGCTCCCCCACGCGTTCAACACATTGCCTGGCTCCAACTCCACACGAAAAAGTAGGTGAGGCGCGGAGAGAGCCGGTTCCCCTGCGATGCACCGCGCTCCCCTGCTGGGCGACGACGCCGGCTCAAAAGCAACGAACGAAACCGGCGCGAGCCGAGGAACGATCAGGGACACCGATTATACATGCTCTAAGAATTTTCCAGGTTCCAAAGTAGGTCTGACGCTTTTGGGAGTTTTTTGTTTGAAGACATGCATGGCCCATTTGTGGCTTTGTCCAGTAGAGGCATTTCAGTTTTTTGGCCAACCCTTTTGTTGTGTAGATATTTCGACTACTGTGGCAAAGACAAAAATGAACTTGCTTCGAATGTTTTTTTTGTCCCTACATACTGAAAAATCATTGCTTATCCCAATAATGTCGTTGTCGCTTGACTCAAACTATCAATTAGATAGGAACAGAGATCGGTATTTTCAACAAATAAAATAAGTGTTAAAAAAAAAAATAAAAGAGGGAAGATTAGCTACTTGACATACAGGAAGCATTAAGCCGCCGCACCCCCCCCCCCCCCCTCCTTCTGTGGGGATGAAGCACCAAGTGTTTTAAATTTCCAGAAAGTATGTTCTGCAAACTAACTAACAACAACAATTTACTGGCTGTACATGTATATTGTTCCCTGGAGTCACCTACGATTCATCTGTGCACATGGAAGTCCTTTAATTAATTGATTAAATGCTTTTCAGGTGAGGATCTGGAAACGTTAGGCCTCCTCCAACAAGGGTGAGTCAGCTAACTCATAAATCTCCACATCAGCTTTTTGTATGATGTGGAAGAGAGATAAGATAAGGAGAGAGAGTGCACTATCTCTTCTTCAAGAGCTAAGCTCCTAAACAAAATATGAGAGGGGTTGTGGAACCCAAAGCATTTTAAACAATGTGCTATGAGACAACCTATTAGGGCACCCACAATAGTTATCTATATGCTCTCTATAAGAGATCCATGTCAGCATATTTTCCTACTTGGAAGGTATTAAATGAAGAGAGAAGCAAATTTATCTACTAACTTAGAGATAGTCTATAGAGAAAAACGAGGCAATGCATGAGAGAGCTATAGATACAATGTAAGACATACTATTAAGGTGGTTTACTATTAATCGAGTCTATTGCTGAGATGTACATGTTTTATAGAGAGCACCTTACTTTACCATTGCGGGTGCTCTTAAAAAGGTAGACTCTTTTGCTATCTCTTGTATGAGGTTGACAAACATGAGCTAGTACACTAGCTCAACCATTGAAGGAGGCCTTAAAACATTTCTACAACATGTTGTTATAAACAAACAAAATTTGTCATAATGTTGCGCCAAAAGACACTGGAATTCTGCGCGCAGAGACCATTCTGAGTAAAAGCTCTTTTTTTTTTAACCGTTTGCAAACAAGTACCAATACAAGTACAGCATGTGGAACAAAATGGCTGGCCTTGCTGCAATTCAATTCGCCAAGTGCAGAGTGCATGCAGGCATGCAGCTAGCAGCTACTCCCTCCGTAGTACATTTTAAGTGCAACAAGTTTCCGTGTCTAACTTTGACCGTCCGTCTTATTTAAAAATTTTGTATAATTAATATTTTTATTGTTATGAGATAATAAACATGAATATTACTTTATACGTGACTTATGTTTTTTAAAATTTTGAAATTTTTTTAATAAGACGAACAGTCAAAGTTATGCACGGAAAATCATGGCTACATTGAAATGGACGGAGAGGAGCACTACTGCCATATGAAAAGCTGTAAAAGAAACGCCAGTCCGTTTGTAACAAAACAGTACAAGTACTCATCATAGTAATTTTCAATTAATACCCTACTATGGTAAGGCTGTTTTAGTTGAGGGGGAAGTTTGGATTTTGGTTGAAATTGAAGATGATGTGACTGAAAAGTTGTGTGTTATGACAGGTTATGTGATGGAAAAGGACTGAAGTTTTGATCCAAATTTTGGATCTAAACACAGCCTAAATTTGGTGATGCAAACATTTTGTCTTCGAAAATGTTAAAAACATTATGTACATGTAGCAAACGCATATTCTTTCTAATTAGAAAAAAGTACGAATTACCCCTACTTATTGCGCTCGTCATTCAATTTACTCTCCTAAATTACAATACCATACATTTTTAACATTAAACTTTTCAAACCGGATAAATTGCTCACCTAACTCAATTCAATACTGTTTTGATCGTACTTGATAATCAAGTACACGTGGCAGTCTAGTCAACCAAAAAATTAAAAAAAAAGTGAGCCCCACTTGTCATCATCGTTTCCTCTCTTCCCCTTTCTTCCACCTCCTTCCCCTCCCATCTATCTCCTCTCTCTCTCCTCTCTCTGGCCGGCTAACACATTTGTCCCTATGGCGATGCTGATGGAGGAAGGAGCAGGGGCAGTGCCAATGGCGGTTTCGGCTTCAGCAGCCATGCGATGGCGGGTCTTCATCATGGGAGGAGAGGACAAGCAGACGGTGCACATGACGAGAGGGGTGAGACGGGACGCCGTCGGAGGTCCGCGGGACGACGCGACAGCAGGGGACACTGGCGTCGCCCCCCTCTGGCTAATGCAGTGCTCCTTCTCGGCGATGGAGACGACAGACTAGCGGAGGTTTGCGCGGAGGCGACTACAGCGGTGGCTGAGCCTGAGGTCGCGGGAAGGAAGCGACGAGCCCACCACGCATCTCAGCTCTCTCGCGACATTTTCTCGACCTTGTCCTCCACCCCAACCACCGCTGCCCCTTGCATCTTCCCCTGAGGCCGGCAGCCATCGCACGTCTCGTCCTCAACCTCTGCCACTTCTCCTCGTCCTCCCTGACCTCAGGGCCATGGCGCCGCCCACCTTGCCTCGTCGGCCATGGCAAACAAGGGAGGCCACCTGGCTGGCTGCAACGTTGAACGAGATGGCTACAGAAGGCCAAGCGGTGGCCGTAGGAACGATAGAATAGATAGATAGATAGATGCCCCTTCCGTCCTAAAAAAAAGGAATTCCTAGCTACGAACCTGGACACACTGTGTGTCTCCGAACTGGACACACGTGTATCCAGGTTCTAGGTAGGATTGGTCTTTTTTTGGGACGGAGGGGTGAGAGAGAGAGGGGGGAGGGAAGGATATGGAAAGAGTTAGAGAGAGGAGACAGGTAAAACTAAAACCAAATTTTTGTAAAGGTTGCTGACTGACTGCCCTGGCGTATGCCACATAGAACCAAAACCACTTCGGATTGAGTGGGGTGGGGGTAATTTGTTCTATTTCAATAGTTAAGGGTGTAGAATGTCTAGTATTTGAGTTAAAGGGTGTTATTCGTCACTACGATAGTTGAGGGGGTAATTTGGACTTCTTTTCCTTTCAATTACGAGAAAATTCCCTGTGTACCCTTGAAAGTTTTCTCAATCTTTTCTATGCCCCTGAGATTCGCTCATTCCCTTCCATACCCTAAATTTCAGTTTGGTTCCCTTCTATACCCTTCCATTAGTTGACCGTTAATTCATATCATAAGTCCATTTACCTTTGGTATCAACAAATATAAAGTACGAAGTATATTGATGGAGTGTATAAATAAATTGTATGTGACTATTATATTTATGAGTTTATTTTGTGAGATTTATTTAAAAAAAATTTTTATCTTGAATAAACTAATTTAGTAACAATTATTTTGCATAACAAAGTCATAAATAATATTTTAAATAATTTATTTTAATATATGAAAAAAAAAATTTATTTATTACTTATTAAACTTATTTAATTAGCACATAAATAGATTCATCTTATAAAAAACGTCCACACTACTAAATAGCAAAATACACTATATATGCAGTTTTTAATGGTAAAATATATTATTTTTTTGTTATATCTATTTTATTGTCATAGATAAAAAATATTTTTGTTTTGCCTTCGCGGAGGCGAAAATAAAATATTGTTTTTGTTAAATAATATATCACAAAATAAACTTATAAATATAATAGCCACATACAATAAATATATACGCTCCATCAATATACTTCAGAAATTTATATTTTCATGATAGCAAAGGGCAAAATGGATTTTATGCTAGGAATTTTAATAGTCAACCAACGGTCAACTAACAGAACGCGTATAGAAGGGATCTAAACTGAAATTTAGGAGTGTGGAAGGGAATGAGCAATTCTCAGATGTATAGGAGGGATTGAGTGAACTTTTTGGGGTACACAAGGAATTTTCTCTTCAATTAATCCCTATACTAGGGTAAAATTGGTAATGCAAACATTTTCTCTATGAAAACGTGGAAAACGCATATTCTCCTTTCAGAAGAATAAAAAGGGAAGAAGGGGCATATTGAGGCATTTACACTTGCTGAAGAAAATATGAACACCTACTTTGGTCCCGATCGAGGACTGAACTCAAGTGGATGGGCCACCAAGCTATATTGACATGTCTGCGATATATTTTTATAAATATAATACATTTTTTTCTATTATACAACACCTAAAGGAGTATATGTATTTTTAGTCAGGAAAAATATTACTCTTGCAAGAGAGATTATTATGCCTTACAATGAAGGCTATGATATCCCTCTCAGAGCTTTTCAAGGATCCAAAAATCTTATGATTTTTTTATTTCTCAACAAGAGAAAAAAATAGTATATGTGAAAAAGAAAAGTTTGGGCCACGTGGCTCTATAAGAGCATGCCAATTTGAGCGGGTTAGAGTAGTCTGTAGCAGATAGGGTGCGAAGTAATTAAACGGCAGGAGCGGCATGATCGCGCCGTCATTCTCACCGGCCCATTCCTCCCTGCTCTGTCTCCGTTACGATTTAATGCAAGACATGATGCGCTAAAAAAACTCACTGTTATCCTTCTAATCACTGTATTATAGTCACATCATTAGACCAAGTTATATACTACTCCTTTTGTCCCAAATTATAAGGCCTATATATTTTTCTTGTACGGTCTCCAATAACCTTTGACCGGTATTTTATTCCGTTCTACGATCCCAACAAATATAAAATTAACATCACATGAAAGTACTTCAAAATATAAATCTAGTGATATAACATGCATAATATTTAGTATAGATATAGTTAGTATGATTATTAGTCAAAAGCTACCGAGTTTGATTTTTCTTAAAAAGAGGATGTCCTATATTTTGGGACAGAGGGAGTATATTTCTTAAAGACTCTTCCATATCCTTAGTGCTAGTAACTGAACTGTGATGTCCATGCAAATTACAAAGTGGCCATCAGTCATCACACCACTGGCATCCACAGCCAGCAGGCAGCCACATCAGCCATAGTGATGAAAGCAAATATGCTGGCCTTATAGCTTCTATGTGCAGGGACACCCTGGCACAATTGTATTGCAATTTTCTCTGCAGACTTAATGTGGATTTAATTAGCAACTAGTAACGGTTTGCCACTAGTATCTGAGTACATGGAGCATTGCTTGGTTCAGAGACAGGCCCCTTTCTTGAGTATGACATGACAGTGATTGATACTGGATAGTGGTGTAATCTCATAAATCCCCGTTTTGTCCCTGTTCATATGATGGAACTCCTACATGAGATGAGATTGACCTGTGATGCAGTGGCGCCATGGATTGCTTCAAGTGCAACTAGCTCTGCCTGCTTGTGTACTCGATCTTTAATTATCTGTGGCTGCGTAGATATATACATAAACATAAATAATGGATTAAATAACGACATTATCTTAAAACTTATGGCAAATACATCTCCTCTGGCTACGGTTTTGTTGGTATTTTCCCATTTTATTTTGTCCTAGTAATAAGAACTAGCTAGAGTTGTACATATACGTAGATGCTTTCCTTATCTAGTGGTCATGTACGAGAGGCGCTTTGGCTTATGGCAATCATTGCCGTCTCTTTCGCTCACTTCTACACGTAAGCTTTTGTGATCTCTCAAAGGGGAGGGTGCGGTTTCGATTTGGATTTGTGGAGAGGAATGGATAGAAGGATCACTGGTTGCTAGATAGGAGTAAGATTTCACTTTGTCCCGTATCAATTTTTGATGTCCTCAAGGAAAACAAGGAAAATGCTAGTGTGTGTGTGTATATATATTCAGGTGCGTTAATTTCAAGCATCTATAGATTGTGTTCTTCATCAAGTACAGATAATATCCCTATGGAGTTTGGAGTGTAGTGCTAAATTGGTACGTCAGTGAAAGGCGTACGTCGTGCTCGCGCAATAATTTATGTTCTTGCTGATATTATTATTTTTTATACAGTACAGTAATTTCTTTACGCAATGGAAATGTTTAGTTTATGAGCCTTGAAAGTACAAAAAAAAAAATCAAGATTGGAATCATGTTAATTAGACGTGCACAAATCTCAGAGCTAAATATTCAAAACCAAAAATCATATTAACAGAGAGTTGAACGATACTTATGCAGTAAATTAACTTATTAATAAGGTAAAAAAAATGTATAACATATATTATGCGCAAATAATGGCCTACTAAATTAAACTCCAACTATCAAAATAAGTACCTTATATAGTCATGAATTCGCATGACTTTAACCATCCCGTTTAGATGTTATTTATGTTAATAAACTATATTGTCTATTGTCACTACTGGAAAACTGATCTTTACTGAGTGGTGCAAAATCCACAATAGTCCTGGTTTGAATAAGAACCGAGACTAAAAATCATTTTTAGGCCCGGTTCAAAAGCGGCACGACACTTTATGATCTATCATTTTTAGTCCTGGTTCTAACACGTTGTCATGCCATGTCAAGTCCCCCAATATTTTTAGTTCCGGTTGTTTATACCAACCGGGACCAAAGTTTTAAAAAAAAACCGCTGCCGCATGCGCCTCCTCCCCTCCTTCATCTTTATCTCCTTGCACTTCTGTCCTTAGTTTTATCTCTTCGTCCTCCTCCTCCCCTCCCCTAGATCCCAGCCTCCTCCCCTTCCTGGCCCTCTACGAGGCGACATCCCTCTCACCTCTCCTTGATCCCTCCTCCCCTTATCGGCCCTCTCCATCAACGGGCGGTGGCAGGTGGCAGGTGGCAGGTGGCGAGCGGAGGCGTGTCGGCGGCGTCGGGCCGAGGCATGGCCGCGGGCGGAGGTGCATCGCCGGCCGCGGTGGCGGCGAGCGGAGGCGGAGGTAGGCCGCGGGCAGCGGGCCGCGTGCGATTCGGTGGTGGGTGCTGGCATCTGATCTGTAAATTTGTGTTGTGAGGCATTCGATCAATAAATTTGTGATGTCAATTTGATTTGTGATGTCAATTCGGTCTGAAATTTGTGATGTCAATTTTTGTATGTTCGAATTTGTGATTTTGTGAGTTTGGTGATGTCAATTTGAGTTTGGCACGAAATCAATATGCAAACCGCAAAAACAATGAAAAAAAAGAAATTTTAGTCCCAGTTGGTGTTACTAACCGGGACTAAAGATCATCTTTAGTGCCGCATGGGGCGTCTCGGTTCCATACCCAGGATTAATGGGGTTTGCGAACCGGAGTGGAGATGGTTTCTCCGGCAGTGTGCTGTGCTCATCCGTGAAGGTGGATTTGTGGTTTATAAATACAATAGGCATTATTATATGATAGTAGCAAATTATTTACTATAATTTATCACAAACTTTACATATGTAAAAGAAAATTAACATAATTTTATTATTTTCCATTGGCATGCATGTTTTATAGCTGTGCATGTACATTTTACATGTTTCTTAAAGTTGGTAACAATATAATATTATAATTAATAGACAATCCATAATGAGCGTATGGATCTAATGATACATTTTACACATTTACTAAATCGATGTCTAATTAATTAAGTTCATTTCTAACTATTTATTTTAATATTTTTCCTATTTCTATGCTTATGTCATAGTAGTAAATTTTAATATGCTTAAGTCAATGCAAATGTTAGCACTTAAGCTAATCTTCTTAATTTGTAAATAAGTTTTCAAAAAAGAGATTATTAAGTCATACATTCCTACCACCGTGACATAGACTTTTATGTGTAATATCATAATATGCCATTTATACTAACTGATAGTATACAATTTAATTGGGCTAATTATTGATATGGTTTGTATAGCTAATTAAACGTTTTAGAAGAAATTAAATTCTTATAATCTCCACAAAGGCCTATCAGTAGATTGATTGGCCGAAGGACTATTCGTATATTTGCTTAGTATATGTAGTATTTACGTATATGTCCATCTTCCCAGTACCTGCAATTTGCTTCACGCACGGTGACATAATCCATCCAACATCTATTCGCACCAATCTAAATTCTTATCCAGTCCTCCCAAATATATCCCCATCTCTCAAACATCTATTGCGCCGATCTTATTCTTATTTGCTCTCTATTATATTACTATTCCGTGTGTTAGGGGTTACGCTAAAAAAGTCTAGAACACTTTTTTTTTTGTTAGTGTGTGGTGTTTACAGATCAGATCCAACAGTTTTTTTTTCCCTACTTTAGCTCAATCGGATGGTTCAGTGTTTTTTGATTACGTGGATCACTCATGTGTTGTTTTTTGCGTTTTACTACCTTTCAATTATAGAGACTATGGCTTCACTGGTGGAGAAGGGGCTTTTACTCCCGGTTGGGAACCCCCTGTACTCCTGGTTTACAACCGGGACTACGAATCCAAGATTAAAGATGGGCATTTTTAGTCCCGGTGAAATAACCGGGACTAAAGATGGTGAGAGCAGTCCCGGTTGATCCCTATTTTTTCCTTTTTTTCTTGTTGTTTCCTTGCTCAAATCGATCTGCTCCCTAAATATCCCCAATCATATCCCCAAATCATCACAAATCAAAGTAGCATCACAGATCTGGGAAGAAATGCATCACAGATCATAAATACATCACATCACAAATTCTCAAACAAAAATACATCACAAATCCTAAAAAAATCACAACTCAAATACATCCAGATCAGATCCAATATCACATACATCACAGATCAAATCCAATGAATCACAAATTAAAAAAAAAACAAATCCAGTAGCAGAGGGGAGGGTGCCGGCCGGCCTACCGGCCCTCGTCCTCCTGGCCGCCGCCTCTGATGCCGGCCGGCCGGCCGCCGGCGCCCGGCCCGCCCGCCCGCGCCTCCGTACTAAAATGATGTTTAGTCGCGCGATTGGGGTAATAAATATCAAATTTTTTCACGCGGGACTAAAAATAATTTTTAGTCGGGACTACCGTGGAAATCGGCCGACCCAGCAAAGATCACTTCTTAGTGCTATCGATCTCATTTGGCGAGCAAAGAATTGAATAACCTAAAACCCTAGCTAGGGCATCTAATAAAATCATCTGGTAAGATCTTTGGCATTCCAGAAAATTAGATCTAGCTAGTATCAACTGTCTATTCTAATCAACTTATAGCGAACTACGACTTCTAGAAGAGAAAGTAGTTGGACAGTGCTGTGGCACATGTACTGGATCAATACTAGATACTGTACGTAGCAGCCATATTAAGGACAAGCTCAAGACAACTGCCTCGGTCGGTTCATCTCTCATCGCTAGATTCTGCTTGTTTCTTTTATCATACTCTCCACGAAACCGTTAGTGAGTTACCAGACACGAGGGAGGGAACGGACATCGTTGTCGTGCCGGAAATGGAGCTCCTCCCTCAAAGCCTCACACATGGACCATATATGCACACATGGCCTTTCTTCTCCAGCTCCGAGATCAATCCCATTATTAAAGCCTCGAGGATGAAACGCCAGTAGGCAGACAGGGAAGCAGGGTCGCGCTAATCTGGGATTAGTGTCCTGATAATCTCGCGGTGTACGGGATTAGCACAGGCCAAATCCACATTAATTGACCAGTGATGCCATTGTCTCGATCGACCGTGTGCGTTCGATCGAAAGGCGTGATGAAATATTGAAGGTTTGACTCCACAGTACGTAGTGCTAGCTAAGCTCTAGTGGCATGCATGGAGAGTTGGGCAGAGAGCTAGCTAGGTTTACCTTTTAAGTGGCTCGAGGTGTGCATGGATTTGGTTAATCCACCGATCAATAATCGGGGTGGTACGTATTAATGGGGGGCCCAAGATTGGAGTAGTTAATTAGACTATCGTAGGTACTCGGTGTTTTAAAAGAAAGAACTATCTATATATCAATAAATAATTATTCAAAGTGTTTTCACGATAAAATCGCTCCTAATATCATTTTCATGTATCAAGTTATGATATATATATCTTAGTACTCGCTCAGTTGATTTTTTTTCTAGCCAAACTTCTTTTATGTTTGATTAGATTTATAGAAAAATTTAGTAACATTGATCGCACCAAATTAGTTTAATTAAATGCAATATTAAATTAATTTTTATATTTGATAGTATGTTTGTTTTGTATTAGAAATATTACTATTTTTTTATAAATTCATCAAACTAAAAATTTTGATTAGAAAAAAAACTTAAAATGTTTGGTTAGAAAAAAGTCGAAAAATGACTTATAATACAAACAGATGGAGTTTCTATTATTGATTTAAGATTTTTAGTTTTGCATATGCACATTATAGACATCATCTATCTATCCGAAAACGGACAGATGTATATATTGGGTCGAAGCAAACTAAAATCGTGGAGTACGTACCGTGGCCCAATAAGTGCATGTACTCCTGGACCATTGCCAACGCTGCAACTGTCTACCCGATCGATCGAATTGATCATCATATCGTGCATGGACGGACGCATGCATCGAGACCATCGAATAGAATTGACATGGCAGCTGATCGCGTCATCCGATGGATATCGCCACTTGCACATATTGGCCTGCAAGTCCTTTTTCATATTAAGTGTGAGGCCAAGTTAATGACGGCCATATCTCGTGGGCTTGGTCGGTCGGAACCGGCACACGATGGTCAGTGCCCTGCAGTTACACCGTTCTTTTAGTAGGAGTTGAAGTTAGTATACCACTAGTACTGTACTACTGTCCCTCCTTTGATAAATTGCTTGCAAAACCCTAGGCTAATAATAAGCGGCCGCGGGTAGTGTGTGAGTGTGTTAATTACTCGTATAGGCGCATACTACAGCACAAGATCAGCATAGCATATTGGCATTGGCACACACCCATCCATGCATGAGTGAATATATGATTCTTCAATTCGTTGCGTTTAATTGTATTATAAGCCTGGTAAGTTGATATGATCCGATTTGTCCCGGGACAGGAGTGTCACATGGTGCCGGACGATCCTCGGACAGCATCACGGCGGCGCATTTTGGCAGATGGCCTGCAGCCCTGTGCAGGAGCACCGGACGCCAAAGCCAGCGTCGTCGTTCGATTCCTGGCCGGTTCGTGTTCATGCGTACTGTTCATGCTGGGATCACAGGAACGACACGGCTAGTTGGCGTGGCACATCGATCGATCGATCCATTCTCCATATATTGCTCGGTCGATCGAGCTGGAAATTCGGTCTGTTTCCTGCTCCGGCGACGACGGCCGAATTTAATCATGTTAGGCCGGCCGGCAGCTGGCCGGGGCTGTAGCTAGCAAGCGTGCTAATCGATTATTAGTCAAAGCACGTAATGGTTATATTAGCGGGACATGGTACTACCTAGTGGATGCTATTCGATCTCATGGTACTAGCTATCGAGATCTGACAACAGTGCAGTGGTAGAGTACAAGAAGCACGAATTTTAGTGCTACTCGGATTAGGCTGTCTTTTTTTTTTTTTTGAGATGGGGTTAGCTTTGTCTTAATGTGAGATGGACTCTAATCGGCTAGATTAGATGGCCTGTTTACGATCAGAGCGATGAACCGTACGTACAACCAAACAGTAGCAGGAGCTAGCTAGCTATAGTTTAGCCAGCATCAGGCGCACGCCCTAGTGTCACGCATGCCATGGTTAGCACACAGTGGCCCTAGGCGCTCTCTAGTTAGCTACTCCGTGCGACAAGAAGATGTTGCATGACGCGTAGTACTCTCTCCCCCGATCAGCGATGAATAGATGAGATGGCCAGAGATGGGCTGGGCACGTACACACGCGCCGGCCGGCCGCATGGGCCGGCGCGGGTGCATGCGCGGCTATCCATTCCCCTCCTCCCTGCTTGCCTGAGCGCGCGCACGTGGCGCGGCGCACGTACTTCCGCGCGGTTTCAAACCACGCCGACGCCCGCAAAACGACCGATCGCACCGGTGGGGGATGGCGGGTGTACGTGGTTTTGGGGGGTTTTGGCGTGTGCGGCGCGGGCGACCTGCGAGGGGGGTCCCCGCGGGCGGCGCGCGGACGGGCCGTGGCCGATCGGGTAAGCCGGGCGTTAAGACGTTCCGAATTAAGCGAGCGTACGGTGCAGTGTGCCGTGTGCTGCTGGCACGTTGCACGTATGATGATTAGCACGGTCGCGAGGTCGGGCCCGGCCGGGGGACGGGACGTACGTGATCTCGCGGTGGACCGACACTTGGTTCCCGCTGATCGCTCGCTCGGTTCAGTCGGCCGGGTTAGCGGCACATGCATCGTGCATGCGGGCATCGGCGCATGCGGCGTTTTTGTCGGGGCTGAGTTAACGCGGGAGAGAGAGATTAGAGAGAGGGGGGATACTGTGCATTAAGACAATATTGAGTTTATCCTTCGGTTCTGTTTGTACTTCTCGGATGTGGTAGGCAATTTCCACTGGTAGCGTTCATGTCATTTTCTTTTTTAAACACATTGGACAAACCAACGCGGATACTTATATATGTACATATTTTTATCTCGGATATTGAACAAAATTTGTTCACTACTACAGAAATCATTTTTTTATAAGGGGTCCATTAATTAGGTAGCAGGTGGGCCATAAGTGGCCGTGCTTGCAAAAATTGCCTTACCCGGATATTCCATGCGACAACATATAAAGTTATAAATAACTCCTATTCAAATTACTTATGAACTTTACTTTTATAACGAAATAAAAAATATCTATCTTTGACTATCACTTTTATTAAATAAAAATTGTTAGTACTTTAAAGTGTAATTTAAAATATATTATCTCCTTAAAAAAAAAATCATTTTTCGTGGCATCCCATACATACCAATAAGAAAAAAAAACTAAATACCATTCATTTGGGAACAGATAACTGATAAAAAACTAAAAAAACTAAAATACCATTCATTTACAAACATCTTAGGACAAACAAGATGGGATAAAGATGAACTTTTTTGAAACTGATAACGTAATCTTAATGATGTTTGCTATACTTTTTTTTAAAAACAAATTAATGGTCAGAGGTATAAATGTTTGACTTATGAAAAAGCTAAAATGATAAATAATTTAAAACAATCAATGTAGTGTAGGGGTCAACGTGATGTTTGTAACACAAAATTAGAGGAAAATGGTCCGTGAATAAAGAAAAGAGGCAATTAAATGAGGCAAATGGATCGGCCGGGAAGAGATCAGGGAATTTATAATATTATGAGATAATGTCTATTAGTCTATAGTCCATACAAAGGTTAAATTAATATGCTAACGCAATTGCATGCTAGGGGCGCCTTTCGGTATTTGTGAATGTTCGTTTCTGTTCTTTAGATCGTCAGTATTGGATATTGTTCCATGTGAAATTGCTAGCCACACTGCAAATGGCCTTCGAGGCAAGTTCAATAGTATAGCCCACTGCTAGCTCCAATTATTTATAACCAATGTAATAGTCAATTTATACAAATAATTGCTTACTATATTATTAATACCTGGTCCCACATGTCATACACACGTTACGTCTTTGAGTCCGTGCTGCAGCTGGCTACAGATCTGTAGCCCGCTGCTTTTCGTCTTCTCTTTATTTATCTCTTTAAAATATGTTTATAGCTGTTTTATAGTCTGTTATTGTATCCTACTCTTGTAATCTCACCGGAACCGAAGTAGAGTAATATTTAATGACGGCGTTGAAGACCACTAACTTCGGTACGTATTTCCGTAAGTATAACGGCAGCAAGATGGCGGCAAATCAACGGGTGGTGCTAATGGGCGGGGGCGATCACCCCCCATCCCCTTATATATATACGCTCTTCCCCCCCCCCCCTTCCTACTCCCTTCTTTCTCTTCCTACTACCCATAAATTTAAAAAATAAAAAACAAAAGTTAGAAAAATTTATGTATAGAAATAATATATGTAAAAAATATTTGAATCAAATTCAAATTTAAATCGGGATATTTAAACTTTTGACTTTATAAACTTTGGGGGTCTCTAAACTTTAGGGTAATTAAACTTTAAATGTGTAAAATATGAGGTGTATAATAATAATTCACTAAAATAAGAAAGTAATGCGAATGACAAAAAGGAAACCACGTGGAGGAGGGGTGATCGATGTGGGAGGGGGACCGACGTGGCCAGCAATCGCATCGCGCCGCTAGGACTTTGGCAAATCAACAGTGTACTCTTCGTCGAACAACTGTCCAATTTTTACCGCAGCACCGTCAAGAAAGAACAAAGGCTGGAGTAGCTTAGATCGGCACTCGATGATTATAGGCCCGTTGCCAGAAGGGAAAAAGAAATTAAAAGGCCTAAAGGCAGAGCGTTATCACCCTGGCGATTTGCCACATGCCTACGAACAACAGCAGAGACCGTATCTTTGAACGCTGACACAACATTATCGATCAGCTTTGCGGGCAGAAACAGATCAAAAGCCTAGCTAGCTCAAGCCCCTCAAAGGCTCAAACACAAGAAAGCTAGCGTACGTCGTCTTTCCCATATCCGATCGAGCAACAAACCTATATATAGCCAGCAAAGTCTACAAGGGGCGCGCGATAAAAGAAAAAAAAAAGAGAAGAACCTAGCAAGCTATATATATATAGTGATACTCTCTGCTATGCATGCATCATGCATGTGCTGCCTTGCAAGCCTACCGCTGTAGGAGTACGTGGGATCGCTTCACTGATCTGTTAGCTCCAAGCGTACGATCGAGACAAGGCCGAGTTTAGTTCCAAACGCGCTTCTTCAACTTCCAACTTTTCCATCCATCAAAACTTTTTTATACATAAACTTTCACTTTTCGAAGACATCGTTCCAATTTCAACCAAACTTCCAATTTTAATGTGAACTAAACACACCAAATATGATTTTGCCATGCAGATAATGGAGAAGTGGGACGAAGAGAGGAGCTCGTGAGATTGTTGATTATTGCCGGGTATTGTTAGCAGTAGTATTTGCTACCCACGGTGTGTTAGCATAGGACTTTTGCCATGAAGCATTAAGACTGTTTAATTTTGAGTGTTTTGGCAATGCCTCTAAAATCAAATGGTTTAATTTTAAGATATGTCGTCCAGTCTTTAGAAGTGCTTCTAAGGGTAAGGCGTATGTGTGTGTTTATATGAGGGGTGAGTGCGCATGTGTTATTGTACTGTGTTTCTTGAAAAAATGGTTTGATCATTTTATTTTAGTCTGAGATATGAATAAGATGTTCTTACCACTACCACCCTGATTATACTTTGCTTGCGCACATTCCAACTTGCAGAAAATTACTTCAGCTAGAGATAGTAAAATAATTAAACTTGAAACTTCGTTTTTGGTTTAAATAAATTCTTTTGTAAATAACCCTTTTATCTTATAAAATTTATAACTGCTCGGCAAATGCCATGCCAGTAATTCATTAAAAAAGAATTAAATAAATTCACTTTCAGCTTATTAATAGCTAATACTCCCTCTTTATGTGACAATGATCACGTAACAATGATCTACCTCATTTTATGTGCCGCTGATAAGCTCAGCAAAAGAGCACAATCAAATACAGCCTAAATTCAATTCTCACGTCAAGAAGTAAAAAAAAAAAAGAGGAATAATCTAACCGTATAAACAGTATCAGTACTATTCAAACCCGTGTTTGCCTCTTTTTTTCCTCATTGTGTAGTTCAGGTTTGAACTTGATTTTATTGATGTGTTAGTTGTCACTATAATCTCCATTATCAATTTTTTCGATCTTTTACAATACTTCATCTTGTTTCCACAATGTAAGACTTTCTAGTATTGCCCACATTCATATGATGCTAATGAATCTAGACATTTATATATATAGATTCATTAACATCTATATGAATGCGAACAATGCTAAAAGTCTACATTGTGAAAGGGAGTATTCATATTTAATTTGATTTAAATAGTTATATGAGGAGATATATATGAGAAGTATTATACTATTAGAATACACTTCCTCCGTCCCAAAATATAGTGGTATTTTTGAAGTAGGCACGAATACTAAGAAAGTAGGTAGAATATATTGGATTAATTACTGTGCTAGAAATAGCTATATTTTAGGACGGGAGGTAATAATTCTCGTTTCTATATTCCATTAGTTATTTTTTACCACAGCTGTACTCCGTACGTGTTTGTAATGTATCAGTAGTCTATAATTAATGTTGCGAAATGAATGATATCGTACCTCTCTCAACCATAACGACATGATGTGCAGAGTGTTTAGATCCAAAATTTGGATCCAAACTTCAGTCCTTTTCCATCACATCAACCTGTCATACACACACAACTTTTCAGTCACATCATCTCCAATTTCAATCAAAATCCAAACTTTGTCATCAACTAAACACAGCCACAGCCTATATAGAGTATGCTTTTGGATGTACGGAGCCAACTTGAGTTTATCCACCACAAGATAAAGCTGGCTATGGCTGTGTTTAGATCCAAAGTTTGGATCCAAACTTCAGTCCTTTTCCATCACATCAACCTGTCATACACACACAACCTTTCAGTCACATCATCTCTAATTTTAACCAAAATCCAAACTTTGAATCCAACTAAACACAGCCTATATATAAGGACATCGATACGTGATTGACCTGCATTGAAAATAGTTTTGAGGTGATGGCGATGTTTTGGGTGCATCCTACTACATATCGACGCATGCTTAAATCCTGATAATTATACACACGTGTTTCACACTACATAAAAGTTCTACAAGAGTGATACATACTCTATTATAGTCTGTTCATTTGAAACGGTTAAGATCTTCTCCCACGCATGTAAAATAAAGCGAGTTGTTAGCACATGACTAATTAATTGAAGTATTTAAAATGCTTGAAAAATTGATTAATATGTTTTTTCAAGCATTTTTTATGATTTTCTCTAGAAAATAAAATATTGTTTAATAGTTCGGAAAGTGTGTCAAAAAACAAGGCAGTAGAAGTCAAGAAACTAGAGAAATAAACACACCCTCAAGCTGTGTTTGGAGTAGCTCTTCGGCTGAGCAGCTAATGGCTGGATATCGAAACCAGTGATTAATTTAATTAATTATTATACAACTTGGAAAATTGATATATTTGATTTTTGAAAAAAAAATATATAAAAAAGTTTTTTTATCACGAAATATACTATCTATGTCCCAAAATAACTCAAGCTAGAAAGCGATGTGACATATTCTTGTCTAGATTTACTGTACTGGGATGTTCATCTACATTAAGTTTTTTTTTTTACTAAGAGAGTATTGTGGAAAAATATGCACACCATAAATAAGAAACTAACCGTTCTTATAAGCTAGTAAGCCCTTGTTTAGTTCCAAACTTTTCCATCACATCAAAACTTTTAATTTTGATGTGAAAACACACCCTATAATTCTGATCTGAGCCTTAGGGCAAGTACTGTAAGCATCTTATCACTAATTTCAAGATGCCATGTAGACTCAAATGATGATGTGGAGGAGAGAAGAGAAGAGAAGAGAGAGGAGAGCAGCCACCCCTCATGCAAGGAGCAACCTCCACACAAGTTTCAAGAACTAGAAGAGAAAGAGAGAAGTGGATTGGTAGCAAATGTATTGGGTGTAGTGTAAGTAGATGCAATCTATTGTATGTATATATTACCTCTAAATTAATGTATAGATAATTTAGACAAAATTAGATGTGACCACCTCCTCTGTTATAAAACTTGCCCTTATAGCTCCAATGCACGTCTGACAAGAGAACAGATGTATTCATGGAATATTAGTAGTACGTACGTGTACGTATGTCCTCCGTATAATAAAAAATGATACATTACGTGGCTGCAGGCAGCCAGGCACTAGAGCACGTATATATGATGGCACTCAAGAATCCCCAGATTTGTGGGGGGTTCGTTCATTCGTTGTCACGCACGATTCCTACAGGGATGCCCTTTTGCTGTTAGAATATCAATCATCGTGCATTCGTGCTAATCCAAACGAGAGAAACACGAATCATCGTCCGGTTCACCACCACATATTAGCGCAAAATTTAATCCACCGAGACCAACCAGCAGAAACAATAATGCATATATGTACTACGATCCAACGACTTTGGTCGGGAACATCAACATGGACATACAGATTACAGAGTGTGTAGTAGAATGCAGCATGTTCAGGTTCTCGGCCTACCCTACCAACAATGCAATTTTCAAACGGCCCCAAACATATGGGAGGCGTGGCAGATCGGAAAACCACAAGTGTATTCGCGTTTTTTTTCTTTCGGAGTCCACTCTCATGAAGGGAACACGACAAAGAGGAAAAGGATTAGTTTCGGGGTGCAGGTAGTACACTACACGTACCTTTGGGCCTTGGCGAGAGACACAGACACGCAATGTGTGAGGCAGAGGTCCACAGCTACGTTGTACGAGTGTACGGCGCCAACATTGCATGCATGCATCGATCCTATACTAGCTTGGGGGCACTTGGGTAGTACCGTAAGAGTAGGTGCAATGGCGGGCTATTAGCTAGCTATAAATATATTTTAATAAGATAAAAGATAAGAGAGAAGAGCAACGAGCTACAGATCTGTAGCCAGCTGCAGCACGGACTTTAAGACGCAATGTGACGCAATGTGTATATGACAGGTGGGACCATATATTAATGGTATAGTAAGTAACTGTTATATGAATTGGCTATTACATCATCTATAGATAAATTAGAGCTCGTAGTGGGCTATACTATTAAACTTGCACTAATAGACGACTTTACGAGCGGTAGATGCTTTGAACCGCCGGGCTAGCGATGGTTTTATTTGCAGGTGAAGACCATGCATGGTGTGTGTGTGTAATTGTGTGGGGAGGGGGACCGCATGCGTGTCGGGGAGGTGCTGGGGCTTTACCGTGCCAGGGGGAGAAACACCGGGGAGTGTTGCGTGCAGTGATCCGCAGGGCAAAGGACGTAGTGCTAGCAGCTGCACAGATGGATCGATCGATCGATCGATCCATCTCCATATATTGCTCGGTCGATCGAGCTGGAAATTCGGTCTGTTTCCTGCTCCGGCGACGACGGCCGAATTTAATCATGTTATGCCGGCCGGCAGCTGGCCGGGGCTGTAGCTAGCAAGCGTGCTAATCGATTATTAGTCAAAGCACGTAATGGTTATATTAGCGGGACATGGTACTACCTAGTGGATGCTATTCGATCTCATGGTACTAGCTATCGAGATCTGACAACAGTGCAGTGGTAGAGTACAAGAAAGCACGAATTTTAGTGCTACTCGGATTAGGCTGTCTTTTTTTTTTTTTTGAGATGGGGTTAGCTTTGTCTTAATGTGAGATGGACTCTAATCGGCTAGATTAGATGGCCTGTTACGATCAGAGCGATGAACCGTACGTACAACCAAACAGTAGCAGGAGCTAGCTAGCTATAGTTAGCCAGCATCAGGCGCACGTCCTAGTGTCACGCATGCATGGTTAGCACACAGTGGCCCTAGGCGCTCTCTAGTTAGCTACTCCGTGCGACAAGAAGATGTGCATGACGCGTAGTACTCTCTCCCCCGATCAGCGATGGATAGATGGAGATGGCCAGAGATGGGCTGGGCACGTACACACGCGCCGGCCGGCCGCATGGGCCGGCGCGGGTGCATGCGCGGCTATCCATTCCCCTCCTCCCCTGCTGCCGAGCGCGCGCACGTACTTCCGCGCGGTTTCACACGCCGACGCCGCAACACCGATCGCACCGGTGGGGGATGGCGGGTGTACGTGGTTTTGGGGGGTTTTGGCGTGTGCGGCGCGGGCGACCTGCGAGGGGGGTCCCCCGCGGGCGGCGCGCGGGCGGGCCGTGGCCGATCGGGTAAGCCGGGCGTTAAGACGTTCCGAATTAAGCGAGCGTACGTGCAGTGTGCCGTGTGCTGCTGGCACGTTGCACGTATGATGATTAGCACGGTCGCGAGGTCGGGCCCGGCCGGGGGACGGGACGTACGTGATCTCGCGGTGGACCGACACTTGGTTTCCGCTGATCGCTCGATCGGTTCAGTCGGCCGGGTTAGCGGCACATGCATCGTGCATGCGGGCATCGGCGCATGCGGCGTTTTGTCGGGGCTGAGTTAACGCGGGAGAGAGAGATAGAGAGAGGGGGGATACTGTGCATAAGACAATATTGAGTTTATCCTTCGGTTCTGTTTGATACTTCTCGGATGTGGTAGGCAATTTCCACTGGTAGCGTTCATGTCATTTTCTTTTTTAAAACACATTGGACAAACCAACGCGGATACTTATATATGTACATATTTATCTCGGATATTGACAAAATTTGTTCACTACTACAGAAATCATTTTTTTATAAGGGATCCATTAATTAGGTAGCAGGTGGGCCATAAGTGGCCGTGCTTGCAAAAATTGGCCTTACCCCGGATATTCCATGCGACAACATATAAAGTTATAAATAACTCCTATTCAAATTACTTATGACTTTACTTTTATACGAAATAAAAATATCTATCTTTGACTATCACTTTTATTAAATAAAAATTGTTAGTACTTTAAAGTGTAATTTAAAAATATATTATCTCCGTTAAAAAAAAAATCATTTTTCGTGCATCCCATACATACCAATAAGAAAAAAAAAACTAAAATACCATTCATTTTGGAACAGATAACTGATAAAAAACTAAAAAAACTAAAATACCATTCATTTACAAACATCTTAGGACAAACAAGATGGGATAAAGATGAACTTATTTTGAAACTGATAACGTAAATCTTATGATGTTTGCTATACTTTTTTTTAAAAAAAATAATGGTCAGAGGTATAAATGTTTGACTTATGAAAAAGCTAAAATGATAAATAATTTAAAACAATCAATGTAGTGTAGGGGTCAACGTGATGTTTGTAACACAAAATTAGAGGAAAATGGTCGTGGAATAAAGAAAAGAGGCAAATTAAATGAGCAAATGGATCGGCCGGGAAGAGATCAGGGAATTTATAATATTATGAGATAATGTCTATTAGTCTATAGTCCATACAAAGGTTAAATTAATATGCTACACGCAATTGCATGCTAGGGCGCCTTTCGGTATTTGTGAATGTTCGTTTCTGTTCTTTAGATCGTCAGTATTGGATATTGTTCCATGTGAAATTGCTAGCCACACTGCAAATGGCCTTCGAGCAAGTTCAATAGTATAGCCCACTGCTAGCTCCAAATTATTTATAACCAATGTAATAGTCAATTTATACAATAATTGCTTACTATATTATTAATACCTGGTCCCACATGTCATATACATGTTACGTCTTTGAGTCCGTGCTGCAGCTGGCTACAGATCTGTAGCCCGCTGCTTTTCTCTCTCTTTATTTATCTCTTTAAAATATGTTTATAGCTGTTTTATAGTCTGTTATTGTATCTACTCTTGTAATCTCACCGAACCGAAGTAGAGTAATATTTAATGACGGCGTTGAAGACCACTAACTTCGTACGTATTTCCGTAAGTATAACGGCAGCAAGATGGCGGCAAATCAACGGGTGGTGCTAATGGGCGGGGGGCGATCACCCCCCATCCCCCTTATATATATACGCTCCCCCCCCCTTCCTACTCCCCTTCATCTCTTCCCCCCCATCCCCCTTATATATATACGCTCCCCCCCCCTTCCTACTCCCCTTCTTCTCTTCCTACTACACCATAAATTTTAAAAAAATAAAAAACAAAAGTTAGAAAAATTTATGTATAGAAATAATATATGTAAAAAATATTTGAATCAAATTCAAATTTAAATCGGATATTTAAACTTTTGACTTATAAACTTTGGGTCTCTAAACTTTAGGTGTATAAACTTTAAATGTGTAAATATGAGGTGTATAATATAAATTCACTAAAATAGAAAAGTAATGCGATGACAAAAAGGAAAACCACGTGGAGGAGGGGGTGATCGATGTGGGGAGGGGGACCGATCGTGCCCAGCAATCGATCGCCCGCTAGGACTTTGGCAAATCAACAGTGTACTCTTCGTCGAACAACTGTCCAATTTTTTACCGCACCGTCAAGAAAGAACAAAGCTGGAGTAGCTTAGATCGCACTCGATGATATAGGCCCGTTGCCAGAAGGGAAAAAGAAATTAAAGGCCTAAAGGCAGAGCGTTATCACCTGGCGATTTCCACATGCCCTACGAACAACAAGCAGAGACCGTATCTTTGACGCTGACCAACATTATCGATCAGCTTTGCGGCAGAAACAGATCAAAAGCCTAGCTAGCTCAAGCCCCTCAAAGGCTCAAACACAAGAAAGCTAGCGTACGTCGTCTTTCCCATATCCGATCGAGCAACAAACCTATATATAGCCAGCAAAAGTCTACAAGGGGCGCGCGATAAAAGAAAAAAAAAAGAGAAGAACCTAGCAAGCTATATATATATAGTGATACTCTCTGCTATGCATGCATCATGCATGTGCTGCCTTGCAAGCCTACCGCTGTAGGAGTACGTGGGATCGCTTCACTGATCTGTTAGCTCCAAGCGTACGATCGAGACAAAGACCGAGTTTAGTTCCAAACTGCTTCTTCAAACTTCCAACTTTTCCATCACATCAAAACTTTTTTATACATAAACTTTCAACTTTTCGAAGACATCGTTCCAATTTCAACCAAACTTCCAATTTTAATGTGAACTAAACACACCCAAATATGATTTTGCCATGCAGATAATGGAGAAGTGGACGAAGAGAGGAGCTCGTGAGATTGTTGAATTATTGCCGGGTATTGTTAGCAGTAGTATTTGCTAACCACGGTGTGTTAGCATAGGACTTTTGCCAATGAAGCATTAAGACTGTTTAATTTGAGTGTTTTGGCATGCCTCTAAAATCAAATGGTTTAATTTTAAGATATGTCGTCCAGTCTTTAGAAGTGCTTCTAAGGGTAAGGCGTATGTGTGTGTTTATAGGGGTGAGTGCGCATGCGTTATTGTACTGTGTTTCTTGAAAAAATGGTTTGATCATTTTATTTTAGTCTGAGATATGAATAAGATGTTCTTACCACTACCACCCTGATTATACTTTGCTTGCGCACATTCCAACTTGCAGAAAATTACTTCAGCTAGAGATAGTAAAAATAATTAAACTTGAAACTTCGTTTTTGGTTTAAATAAATTCTTTTGTAAATAACCCTTTTATCTTATAAAATTTATACTGCTCGGCAAATGCCATGCCAGTAATTCATTAAAAAAGAATTAAATAAATTCACTTTCAAGCTTATAATAGCTAATACTCCCTCTTTATGTGACAATGATCACGTAACAATGATCTACCTCATTTATGTGCCGCTGATAAGCTCAGCAAAAGAGCACAATCAAATACAGCCTAAATTCAATTCTCACGTCAAGAAGTAAAAAAAAAAAAGAGGATAAATCTAACGTATAAACAGTATCAGTACTATTCAAACCCGTGTTTTGCCTCTTTTTTTCCTCATTGTGTAGTTCAGGTTTGAACTTGATTTTTATTGATGTGTTAGTTGTCACTATAATCTCCATTATCAATTTTTCGATCTTTTTACAATTACTTCATCCGTTTCACAATGTAAGACTTTCTAGTATTGCCCACATTCATATAGATGCTAATGAATCTAGACATTACTATATATATAGATTCATTAACATCTATATGAATGCGAACAATGCTAAAAAGTCTTACATTGTGAAAGGAGTATTCATATTTAATTTGATTTAAATAGTTATATGAGGAGATATATATGAGAAGTATTATACTATTAGAATACACTTCCTCCGTCCCAAAATATAGGTATTTTTGAAGTAGGCACGAATATTAAGAAAGTAGGTAGAAATGATTGGATTAATTACTGTGCTAGAAATAGCTACATTTTAGGACGGAGATAATATTCTCGTTTCTATATCCATTAGTTATTTTTACCACAGCTGTACTCCGTACGTGTTTGTAATGTATCAGTAGTCTATAATTAATGTTGCGAAATGAATGATATCGTACCTCTCTCAACCATAACGACATGATGTGCAGAGTGTTTAGATCCAAAATTTGGATCCAAACTTCAGTCCTTTTTCCATCACATCAACCTGTCATACACACACAACTTTTCAGTCACATCATCTCCAATTTCAACCAAAATCTAAACTTTGGATCCAACTAAACACAGGCTGTGTTTAGATCCAAACTTCAGTCATTTTCCATCACATCAACCTGTCATACACACACAACTTTTCAGTCACATCATCTCCAATTTCAACCAAAATCTAAACTTTGGATCCAACTAAACACAGGCTGTGTTTAGATCCAAACTTCAGTCATTTTCCATCACATCAACCTGTCATACACACACAACTTTTCAGTCACATCATCTCCAATTTCAACCAAAATCTAAACTTTGGATCCAACTAAACACAGCCTATACTATAAGGACATCCGATACGTGATTGACCTGCATTGAAAATAGTTTTGAGGTGATGGCGATGTTTTGGGTGCATCCTACTACATATCGACGCATGCTTAAATCCTGATAATTATAACACACGTGTTTCACACTACATAAAAGTTCTACAAGAGTGATACATACTCTATTATAGTCCTGTTCATTTGAAACGGTTATCTTCTCCCACGCATGTAAAATAAAGCGAGTTGTTAGCACATGACTAATTATTAAAGTATTTAAAATGCTTGAAAAATTGATTAATATGTTTTTCAAGCATTTTTTATGATTTTCTCTAGAAAATAAAATATTGTTATAGTTCGGAAAGTGTGTCAAAAACAAGGCAGTAGAAGTCAAGAAACTAGAGAAATAAACACACCCTCAAGCTGTGTTTGGAGTAGCTCTTCGGCTGAGCAGCTAATGGCTGGATATCGAAACCAGTGATTAATTTAATTAATTATTATACAACTTGGAAAATTGATATATTTGATTTTGAAAAAAAAATATATAAAAAAGTTTTTTTATCACGAAATATACTACCTATGTCCCAAAATAACTCAAGCTAGAAAGCGATGTGACATATTCTTGTCTAGATTTACTGTAACTGGGATGTTCATCTACATTAAGTTTTTTTTTTTACTAAGAGAGTATTGTGGAAAATTGCACACCATAAATAGAGAAACTACCGTTCTTATAAGCTAGTAAGCCCTTGTTTAGTACCAAACTTTCCATCACATCAAAACTTTTAATTTTGATGTGGAAAACAACACCCTATAATTCTAATCTGAGCCTTAGGGCAAGTACTGAAGCATCTTATCCTAATTTCAAGATCCATGTAGACTCAAATGATGATGTGGGGAGAGAAGAGAAGAGAAGAGAGAGGAGAGCAGCCACCCCTCATGCAAGGAGCAACTCCGCACAAGTTTCAAGAACTAGAAGAGAAAAGAAGTGATTGTAGCAATGTATGGGTGTGTGTAAGTGATGCAATCTATTGTATGTATATATTACCTCTAAATTATGTGTAGATAATTAGACAAAATTAGATGTGACCACCCCTCTGTTATAAAACTTGCCCTTATGCTTTCAATGCAGCGTCTGACAAGAGAACAGATGTATTCATGGAATATTGTAGTACGTACGTGTACGTATGCCTCCGTATAATAAAATGATACATTACGTGGCTGCAGGCAGCCAGGCACTAGAGCACGTATATATGATGGCACTCAAGAATCCCAGATTTGTGGGGGGTTCGTTCATTCGTTGTCACGCACGATTCTACAGGGATGCCCTTTTGCTGTTAGAATATCAATCATCGTGCATTCGTGCTAATCCAAACGAGAGAAACACGAATCATCGTCCGGTTCACCACCACATATTAGCGCAAAATTTAATCCACCGAGACAACCGCAGAAACAATAATGCATATATGTACTACGATCCAACGACTTTGGTCGGGAACATCAACATGCATACAGATTACAGAGTGTGTAGTAGAATGCAGCATGTTCAGGTTCTCGGCCTACCCTACCAACAATGCAATTTTCAAAACGGCCCCAAACATATGGAGGCGTGGCAGATCGGAAAACCACAAGTGTATTCGCGTTTTTTTCTTTCGGAGTCCACTCTCATGAAGGGAACACGACAAGAGGAAAAGGATTAGTTTCGGGGTGCAGTAGTAACACTACACGTACCTTTGGGCCTTGGCGAGGACACAGACACGCAATGTGTGAGGCAGAGGTCCACAGCTACGTTGTACGAGTGTACGGCGCCAACATTGCATGCATGCATCGCATCACCTATAACTAGCTTGGGGGCACACTTGGGTGTACCGTAAGAGTAGGTGCAATGGCGGGCTATAGCTAGCTATAAATATATTTTTAATAAGAAAAAGATAAGAGAGAAGAGCAACGAGTTACAGCTTGTAAGCCAGCTCTGCATCAGCATCGGACGTTTAAGAACTGCATGGTACTAATGTTGTATATGACAGGTGGAGCCATATATTAATGTATAGTAACAACTGTTTATATGAATTGGCTATTACTTCAATCTATAGATAAATTAGAGCTCGTAGTGGGCTATTATCTATTAAACTTGCACTATAGACGACTTTACGAGCCGGAGATGCTTTGACCGCGGGTCTAGCGTGGTTTTATTTGCAGGTGAAAGACCATGCATGGTGTGTGTGGTGTATTGTGTGGGGAGGGGGACGCAATGCGTGTCGGGGAGGTGTGGGGCTTTATCCGTGTATGGGGGTTAGAAACACCGGGGAGTGTTGCGTGCAGTGATCCGCAGGGCAAAGGACGTAGTGCTAGCAGCTGCACAGATGGATCGATCGATCGATCGATCCAAATGCCGCTGATGTTTTGTCCCCATCGTCGCGCGCCGCGCCACGGCCGGTGCGGCTGTGTTCGCGCGAGCACGCATGTGCGCCGCGCCGCGCCGCGCGCGCGCGCGCGTACCACTCGGCGGATTTCACCCGTTTCACCCTCCTAGGCTTGGCTTGTACGTGTAGCGTGAATAATGCGTGATCGATCGCTTTGTGGCGATGGGGACACGGTGGGAGTGCGTTGCTGAGCACGTAGGAGGGGGGAGGGACCACGGGCGAGGGGGCGGAGGGCACGGGACGCGTGGATCGCCATGCGTGGTGGTCGGCGCCGGCCGTGCTATGCGCGCGATCTCGAGGACCAACGGTTTTCAGGGGGTGCATTTGGCATGCTCCGGTGAGTATGAAGCTTTTTTTTTTTTTGAGTAACTATATTTATGGCGTTATATTTTTTACCAAAAAATAGTCGACGTGTATTTACATTGTAAGTCCTTAAATTACATATATAGTTTTAGTGTATTTACAATGTAAATCTCAAAATTACATATGTAAGTCCTAAAATTACATATGTAAATCCTAAAATTACATACTAATTATATATGTAAGTGGTGTGTAAGTGTGGTGTAACTAATGTGTAAATTTATATAAGAAAAGGTAACAGTGCAGTATTAAACGCTAATCAGCAAAGAAGATTGGGGCTATCTTGCCGCAACGCGTGAAAAAAAATCCAACGATTGAAAGATTCACAGTCGAATACTCGCCTAGAAATCGTACGGCCAGCGACGCCGACTGAAAATCAGTCAAAAAACTGTCGACATATTTTTAGCAGTTCCCTACTTTCGAACTGCTTAATTGGACGAAAAATGAAAAACTAGTGACATTAGTGCTCCCTCAAGTTTGTAATAAATTAATGAGTAAAATACATCAGCGGTCTTTAAACTTGTCAGGAGGTTTCACTTAGGTCCACGAACTTACAAAGCATATATCGAGATCTCTAAACTTGGTTTATTATATCATCCCGGTCTAAAGCCGCATTTGACCGTGGTCTTACCTACGTGACACACGACGTGAATGATGACATGGATTTTTTTTTCTCCCTTTTTCCTTTTTTCTTCCCTTCTTTTCTTTTTTTTTTTGGAAGGAAGAAGGGAGGAAAAAAATAAAAAAAATTCTATGTCATCGTCCACGTGGCGTGTCACGTAGGCAAAACCACGGTCAAACGCGGCTTTGGACTGGGATGATACAATAAACCAAGTTTAGGGACCTTAATGTGCGCTTTGCAAGTTCGTGTACCTAAGTGAAACCTCCTGATAAGTTTAAAAACCGCTGGTGCATTTTACTCTAAATTAATTACGCCGTTAACTTATAGAGTCTTTTTCTAAAAAAATATAATTGTTATTTATTTTATTATAATTTGATTTATCATTAAAAAACTTTAGGTATGACTTATATTTTTATATAAAATTTTTAAATGAGACGAATGATACCTAGTAAACAGCCTGATCTATTTTAATCCTCCTTGAGTTTTTTCTTAAGAAAAATAATAACGAAATGGTTAGGGGAAGGCATCTCTTATTGAGTGGGGCTTGGGGCAATTGGTTGTGCCGTTGTGGCCTTGTGGGTTCAAAAGGCTGCTGATGTTTCATAATTTTTTTTTTCCACCTGAAAGTCCTGAACGGGTGGTGGTGGCAGGGCTTGCACTTGGAGATAAGCCCGGCCGTTTCGACTCGACAAGCGTGTGTTGGAGGTGTACGAGAGAGACAGAGAGGTTTGTGGTAGGGGACAGGCTCGAGAGCCCAAGTGCCCAACTTTTCAGCCTTCTTTTTTGGGTGTGTTTAGTTGGGGAAAAGGAAATATTTAGGTGTCACATCGAACGTTTGATCGGATGTCGGAAGGGGTTTTCGGACACGAATGAAAAAACTAATTTCAGAACTCGCCTGGAAACCGCGAGACGAATCTTTTGAGACTAATTAAGCCGTCATTAGCACATGTGGGTTACTGTAGCACTTATGGCTAATCACGGACTAATTAGGCTTAAAAGATTCGTCTCGCGATTTCCCCCATAACTGTGCAATTAGTTTTTCTTTTTATCTATATTTAATGCTTCATGCATGTGTCTAAAGATTTGATGTGATGTTTTTGGAAAAAATTTTGGGGAACTAAACGGGCCCTTTGTTTCTGGTTTGCAACTTTTCCCAGATTTCACTGTGGTAGCATCGAGAGAAAGAAAGATGAGTCCTCACTACATCTGTAAAGTCGAGAACACAGAGCCCTTATCCCGTTCGAACAACGTAGGAGCAGAGCACTTCAAAAAAGGGTGTTTTTACCTTTGGCAAGGCGTGGATCAAAGATGATGGAATGGATCAATGGAACCGTACGTGACAAAGTGTTCATCTGATTCGCAAGAACATGGTGGCAGAGCAGTTTCTTTTGACAAGTCGTGATACTGATGATACTAGTAGAGGTACATGGTGAACAACGGGGGACCCAAGTACCCGAATCGACTGCACCGTGGCATCTTCTGAATTCTCTGACGGGAATATGCAATTGTCGATTTACCAAATACTCCATCCGTCCTTAAAAAAAAGACAAACCCTGGTTTCCGTACCTAACGTTTGACCGTTCGTCTTATTTGAAAAAATTATGAAAAAAAATAAAAAGACAAGTAACGCATAAAATATTAATCATGTTTTATCATCTAACAACAATAAAAATACGAATTATAAAAAAAAATCATATAAGACGGACAGTCAAAATTGGACACGAAAATCCAGAGTTTGTCTTTTTTTTTTGACGGAGGGAATATATAAAAAAAATATTTTGCCAGGTTCAGAGTGTGTCAGAGTCCCATGATAACTGAAAAATTGACTAGAGCGAAGGCATATCAGATTATCAGATGCTTACAAGGCCCAGCAGAACAGGGGGTGGATCATCGGGAACCATAGCATACCAAAATATCAGTGGCCGAGAAGCCCAGAAGCATACAGGGCACCATCAGACAAAAAACGACGTACATCGGCACCAGAGCTACCACCACATACAATGAGATACGCCGGATTCCAATAATGAAGTAACATCTGAGCAAATAATTGGGGAATACGAATGGGGGCTGAACAATTATAGGTGATGAAAGTGCAGAGATGAATTATTATTGATAAAAACTGATCATAAAACAGAGTTAGCAGAGAGGAATGAATTAATTCACACAAATGATGTGACGGTTACATGTTGGTCAAGGATTTATTCTGGATAAACCATACAGCCTTGAAAATTAAATTCCCTCTATATATTTGACACCGTAGCAAAAATTGTCAAATATGCCGCATACCACTATTGGGCACTCTTCCTGCCGTTTTAAGTGCTTCTCACTGGATTGAAATATGGATGAGCCTGCACACAGCAAATATATGCATTTAGAGCACAGATATTTAGGATTTCTATGGCATATGCTTCTATAAAGTAGGAGAGGGATTGTCACCATGGCTTCCTTTGCTGTAGGCCTTTCCTGGTGATCGTAGCGAAGCAACCTGTCTACAAAATCAATAGCCTATATAGGTAGAAACATGTCAAAATACATAAAATAAGAGATGACTAAGCCAGTAGGTTGATTGAAAAGCAATGCAAATCACCTCAGGGCTTGCTAGGTGTCTGTTCCCCGAGTTAACAAACATTGACCATGACTTCCTATTATGTCTGCAGCAAATAATATTCAGTTAGATCATGCTAAGTTATGAGAATGATTTATATTTAAGATTATCCAAAGTAATGCATGACCTTCCAACAAGTCTTTCAAGCTGCGGGTCAAGCTCAAGACCATACTTTTCAAGGTAATTGTAGAAATCTTCTGTTCCAAGAACCTACGATAATGACATATTGCATATATCATTCACAATAAACATTTTTTTGTAATCGGTAGCTGCTTCAGTTCTGAGAAATGCACTGCGAAGCCTTGCTTCTTTGCACAAGGCAGGTAAACATCTGTATACGTAGTGGTTTGGTCACAGTTACCAAATAGAAAATGTTCCTACTTCAATTCAGTAGGTAGCTGAAAGCATTTCTGTTAGAGCTATAACAGAAAATCTTACTAAATTTAAAGATAACCCTAGCTAAACATGTCCCAAAGCACAAGTCAAGCATAAATCAACACAAGAAAGCTGCCAGAAATACTTAGAATTTTAAGAAGCTACGGACAGACATACCTCGGTAATTTTGACTAATTGGTCGTAGTTATCCTGACCATTAAAGAAAGGGTCGACTCGGAATATCTGTTAAGATTACCATAATGTATATCAATAAGGTTCTGTTATCAAAGATAAATGGCTGAACCTAAACTTGCACTTACCATTGCGGCAAACATGCAACCAAGGCTCCACAAATCCAACGAGTAATCATAATCTAGCAAATCCACAAGAAGTTCAGGGCCCTTATAAGATCTGTCAATAACACAGCACGAGAGCACACACATGCAGTAAGTCAAGGATGGGAAATTTACAGAAGATACTATAGAATAGCAACCGACTGGATCAGCTTGAGTGGGGAATAATGAAATTATTAAGAAAGCTTGCTGTAAATGAAATTATCCTATAACTATATGTGAATGGTACCATACAATGAAGTGAATCTCACTCCCTGCATGACCCTTTCCATTGAGTTATGGAAAAGAGATCTTGAAATTTCCTCAAATACAGATCCAACATAAAAGGATCTCAGAGGGTTAGGCATGCAAGTGAAGTTCCTTCTTAATAAGCTGAACAAGTCTGAAACATTGAACTTCCAATGCAAGGGAGACTAACCTTGAAGCAACTCTAGCATTATATTCCATCTTGGGATGATAGAACTCTGCTAGACCCCAATCAATAAGACAAAGCTGGCGTTTCTCATGATCAATCATGATATTGTGAGGTTTGACATCTCGATGCATGATGCCTCGTGAATGACAATAATCTAGTGCCTACAGACACACCTGGATAAGTTAAAGACCATCAAAATGAAGGTAGTCTGATCTCTGATGTAAATAGGATGAGGGCTTGATTGTAAACCGCGTTAGTACATTAATCGAGAACATGGGAATCTGGTTTGCAGAATTTAATCTGGCAGAAGTAGTCCCACAGAACAAAAAAGATGTGAAAAATACCAAAACTTGACAACATCAACTGTTGCCTTTTATGGTTCTTCCAAAATAAATCAAGTGAACTATTTTCATTCTCACTGCTTATGAATATGTGAAATATGGTCTCTTCTGATATCTATCATGGTTATAAAATACATATAAACAGTAGTATGTTCACTCTCTTTGAAAGTTTCAAAACAGGAGAACCAAGAAGCATTACAGATAATTTGCAATAGACTCAAATGTCTGCATAGTGCACTGTGATTGTCCTTATCATTGGCAAGTTAAGTTTACACGATGCAAACTTTGGCCAAAAGACATCACGGTAAAAGCCTGCCAAATGTCATGCTTACATTACTAAAGAGACTGGTCCGACAGATAACCTACAGGTCAGAAAATGCTACAGAATAGGTTTCGAAGGAAAATTAAGAAGTAATGTAGTTGATGTTGTGTAGTAGATACCCCGTGCTAATCTTATTTACTACTATTTATTCTCTAGTATTGATTTAATTAATTTGAACTCGCTAGAATTTACAAGGCTGGCTCCAATAGACATGTTATTCAAAATGTCATGATTAATTCAACCAGAGGTTTATTAATGATGATTGCTCGCATGGCCATTGAAGATTGTTCCCCTTTTACAATTTTTTTAAGCAAAACTTCTTTCTGGGTGCTTGCACACGCGCCTCAATCGATAGGAACATAACCCCAACTTCCCGAACAGATGTGTTACATCATTGTCATGTAGGCAAACTATCGTTTTATCTTCCAAACCTTGTCCAAGTCATATTGACGCAATCGACCCATCCATCATACCACTTTCTATGCATATGAGCTTTAAACAGGAAAGGTATCTAGGAATAAAAACTACCATGACAATTTAAATTAATTATTTATCAGCATACAGTATACATGAGCATAGATTTCAGTCCCATTATTTTACTCCGTAACCTCCTACGATCCATTGTGATGTTTGAAGAAAAATACATAAGCAGTGGATTATATCTGACAAGTTGGTACCAAACTCCTAATGATACGATACATTCTTAGAAATTAGAACCAAGCATGTAAAATTCTCAAAATACTATCCGTACAAAGAAATGTTCCATAGACAAGATAGCATAAATAAAAACATTGATTATTACAGACATAGGATTCTGCAATTCAGATTATTACCTTTAATAATTCGTAAATGTAGTATCTGATATCGTAATCCAATAGTGTTGGGTAGAGTACTTTGAAATCAGTATTGTTGACATATTCAAAGATCAAACTAGGTGTCTTCGATTCATCATCCCTGACAACATCAAGTAGCTTTACAATATTCGGTCCGCCATATAAGTTTTGAAGTATCTTTATTTCCCTCTTTATCTGCATCATCATAAAAGAATTCAGTAAGGATTGCTAAGAATACACATGAACTATAGTAAAAGATGCAACGAGAACACTATGCAACCAAGCAAAAAACATAACACCTACCTCATTGAACTACACTTTCCTCTAATAAGACTTAACATCGATAAGATTTGAAAGTGACAAGTTTTTCTAGTGATTTTGTTTATCACACAAGGCAAAATAACACTCATGGAGCCACATCATCCCAAACTCCTACGACCAGCTGAGGAATCAGCCTAAACTGCATTGCCTAATGCTCATGTGTACCCTAGATTCCTCAAGCAGGCAATGTAAGTCTAACAGAAATGACAAATATTACTGAGACATCTGTGGGGAAGCTAAATTTGAACCATACAATTGAAAGTTCCACCGCAGAGGCATACGACATTTTGATGAGGGCAAAGCCTACCTTTTTCTTCTTGACGGGCTTGAGGATCTTAATAACGCACCTCTCGTCACCCCCGGGCCGGAATCCCTCGAACACCTCGCTGTACTTCCCCCTCCCAAGCTTGCGCAGCACCTCGTATCCATCCTGCTCCCTGCACACACGCACAAAGTGCACCCCCATTAGAGCACAAACCCTAGCCCCCAAATCTGGAGGTTCGAGATCAGCTCCCCCGCCACCACCATGGCTCATACATACCCCCACTCGATGTCGAGCGACTCGTAGTCCCAGTACTCCTTGGGCCGCTGGGAGTTGGCGTCGGCGTAGACGGCGCGCACGGAGGCGGCGCCCCCGGGTGCCGCGTGGCGCGGCCGATGCGGCGGCATGGGAGCGGCGCCTCGGCTGCGGCTGCCGCAGCGGCGGCGTAGACGGTGGGGGCGAGGGGGCGGCGGCGGCGGCGGCTGTTTGCTGTGGTGGTGGTGGGGGTGCGCGTAGCGCGGGCCGCGCGCGAGGAGAGGAGGAGGCGGCGGAGCAGCTGCGGCGCGGTGGCGAGGGGGAGGAGGCGGCTGCGCGCGGCGCACCAGGCCATGTACCTTTCTTCCGGCGCGAGGGATGGGTGGGTTGGTCTCCGCGACCTACGCCGCTCAGCTCGGCTAGGAGAAGGAGAGGGGAGAGAGAGAGAGCGTGAAAAATCTTCGGCCCAGGTTGCACCGTTGCACTCATGCCCAGCCAGCGATGGATGGCGAAGTGGGCTGCTCGGCCAACGCGAGGCGTCCATGGCGACTTGCATTGCTCGATTTCTGTGGGGAATAAATTCATTCTAGTCCCCAATTTGTCTTCGAGTCCGAAAATCATCCCATAAGTGCAAAATCGGGTACAACACATCCTTTAACTTACAAAACCGTGCATAAAGAGGTCCCTCGGCAGTATTGTGCCCGGTTTTGGATGACGTGGCGCCTTTGACTAGTTCTTCGTCGCACGTGGCATTGACGTGGCGCTTACATGGCAATTCCAGATCTCAAGAAAAAAAAATATCATGGGACCCACATGTCAGCTACACACAAAATAATAATAAATGGTGGGACCCATTTGGCCCCACATGTCATCCCTCTTTTCTCCATCCTCTCTCTCTCCCCTAGGCGAAGCAGGTCTGAGCGGGGTGGCCGGAGCAGGCGACGAGCGGCGGAGGCGGCCGGCCGGCGGAAGCTGGGCGGGCCGTGCCCGAGCTGGCCCGCGGAGCTAAGCGGCGGCGGCCGGAGCAAGCCGGCACATGCGACAGGCAAGGGGTGGCGGCACCGCGGCGCCGAGGGGTGACGAGCGTAGCAGAAGGGCAACGGGATGAGCCGAGAGGACGCCAACGGCGAGGTTGACCGGCGGAGTCAGGGTGATTTCGTGTGCGGCCATCAGGGCGAGCACGCCGTCGAGGCTGTGCCGGGTGACGGACACCCGGACGTTCTTGTCTTGTCACCAGAAATGGCCGACCAGCCGCATCACCTCGCTGACGACCCTCCTGCTGTCCATGGACGTGTACTCCTTGTAGAACCCCTCCGCCACCTTGCCGACGCCGCCGCCGTCGGTGTCCTCGAAACAGTACGTCTTGTCCGCACCCTTGAGGAGGGGAAACCATCGAAAGCGCCAGGATTGCGTCAATGGTGGCGTAGATGTGGGTAGTGGCCGTCTTTGGGTCCTTCTCCTCGCGCCGCGGCACCGCCTCACGGCTGTCGCCATTGTCGTCGTCGTCTCAGTCCCGCCGCTATCGACGAAGAGGTGGGGGACGATGTTAGCTAAACTCCGGCAGCTGTAGTGAAACCTGCAACACACACACGCTTGGACGCGAGAAGACAAGCAATCAGCCAATCACTGTGAACACATGAAGACGGGAGCTTTTTGGCACTACGTATTACTTGCTTGCAACATTGTCTTTTCTTTCCCTTTTATTCATACGAGATTACAGAACGTGGGCAGCGATGACCCAACATACGCGACACGATCCCTTCTCAAATGGATGCCATCCCAAATGCTAGGATCGTGGCCACGAGGCGTCGTCGACGCCTAGGCCGAGCTCCGCCGACTCTAATCTGGGGAGCGAGTCTGCCGTCTCCTCCCTTTGGACCACGGCGACAAGAGGAGAAGGGAAAAGGGAGAAGGAGGTGCCTTCGTTTGTGGGCTGGCCGCCTGTTGCTCGACGTCGTCCGCCGGCGCTGGCGTCGTAGTTGTCGTTCCTCCGCCGCCTTGCCCCTCGCCTGTGCCGTGGCTTCCGCCTGCTGGAGTTGCGCGTGGAGTGCCGCTGCGGTGGAGAGGCGAGGAGCTCGCCTGCCGCCGCCTGCTCTAGCCGCTCCCTTCTCTCCTGTATCTCACCGGCCGCCGCGCGTCGCTCCCTACTCTCCCACTCGCCGCGCGCCCCCCTCGTCACTCGCCGGCTGCCGCGCGCCGCCTCCTCTCCCGCCGGCGTCGCGCGCTGCCCCTCCTCACTCGCGCCTGGAGAGAGGACAGAGGAGAGGGGAGAGAGATGAAGGGGAGTTGGCGGGGAGAGGAGGAAGAAGATGATGGGTGAGAATGACATGTGGGGCCCCACGTGGGCCCCACCATTTTTATATTATTTTTTTTTGTGTGACTAACATGTGTGCCCACATTTTTATTATTTCCCAAATCAAATTGCCACGTCAGCGCCACGTCACCGACACGTCATACGAAGACCGAGTCAAATTTGCCACGTAAGTGCCACGTCAGCGAAAACCGCCATCAAAACCGTCATGGGACCTATATTACACCGGTTTTAATAGTTGAGGGACCTGTTGTATCTGGTTTTTTGGTTGAAGGACGAAAATCGGATTCGTTGACAAGTTAAGGGACCTCAAGTGAACTTATTCCTTTCTGTGGGTACTTCGAGGTTGGCAAATGTGCATGGCGTTGGGAAACCAGGAGGCCTCTTTGGGACTTTGGAAGGAAGGCATTTGTTTGGTTCAGCGATCCGCTGAGGTGTACAAATGTTTAGTGCTTAAGTTCAGTCATCATTGTTTCCTAATTCCTATCCAGATTGCAGCGTCAAGATAGGATTCAGTCATTCAGGTGCACTGTGACACGTGTTCTCCTGATTAGCATGCAGTAATCAACCCACAAATGTATGCATTTTTACATCTCTTTTGGTTTTCTAGCTAAAACTTCTTTAACTAGGTGGAATTCATTCTCACTGGTATGAACATCTGCATCTTCTCATAACTAGGTGGAATGTACCCTTCAAGAACCGTGAAAATGTTCGGTCCATGGACCATGAGTTTTACATGCATGGATTAGATATTTAGATACTATATCACATCACCAGGTATGTTTGGCTACACAGAAGTACAAAGCTATCGTTGTGTTTTTTGTATGTTGTCTACTAGATCACATGGGAACCGTACACGCCAAGTCTGATTGTTGGGCTGTCTGCCCTATGCAAATTTGGATCTGCAGTTTGGCGATCAAGAACTCCATTGATCTGCTTCCAAATTGTGGAAATACATGTACCTGATCATGTCTTGCTACAATTTGGGATGATACAGCACATCCCAGGCCCAGTTGAGGCAGTTGAGCGAGTTACAATGTAGAGAAAAGCGGATGAGGATTGGTCTACTTACCATGATAAGTACATTAAGCAATGGGATAATTGACTCTCCATTGTTGTTGAGCAGCAGGATACAGGTAATTCAGATATGGCACTAACGACCGGACTGAGGATTCTCACCGCCAAGAAGATCCGCTTGATGTGTCCATGACAGAAGTCAATCTGCAGGACATTATCAGCACACCTGTAGAAGATGCTATGACTGATATCATGTAGCAGATTCAGAGATGAAGAATGGCATGTTGAACCCTAAAGTTGTGCAAAAAAATTGTCATTCCTGCTGAAGTTTTGCATATCGCTAGTGGTGCCGAGAAGCTTGTTAATTCTTTCACTGGACAAGAAACCGATACACCATTAAGGGAGGAATCTTGGTGATGGGGGGTTTCAAAAAAGAATCTTGGTGATGGGAGGCTCCATGGTACTCCGGTCCAGAAAAGAACGAAATTTCTAAAAAGAGGAAACTGGTAATGCCTTCGCATGAAAATGGCAAGGCCTCAACAACTATGGATTACGCTAAAATGGATAGACAGGCAAAAACTTGGATAGACAGGCAAAAACTTTTTTTTTTTTAACGAAGTTCATATTGATAGAGCAGGAAAAAATTACAAGATTACAATCCTTGAAGGTCATAACCAGGAAAAGGAGAAAAAAATGACCACCCACGCATCGATAGCACCCACACACCGATCCAGGAGAAGGCTAGCACCGGACTGGCCAGTGCTAAGCATGCTCGGCCGCCGCTAGGCCCACAAAGAAGCTACAGCTGAGATCGCCCAAAAACTCACCCTAACAACCGACGCAAAACTACACTCTATCCACATCATTAGGATTCAGGGAGAGAGGGTGAGAGAAAAGAATGGAACCGCTCTCCCACCTAGGCCCTCTAACGTGGCCAACTTGCATAAGCTAGGGCGCTGATACAAGAGGACCGGAATCTAGAGCGAGTTTGCACCGGAAGTCTGGGAGGAATTTAGCAAGGGGGTTGCCAAGACGACATCTCCAGGGAGAGGAGCGATGAAAGCATTGCCGCCATCGTCCGTCGAGGTCCCAAAGAGAACCGAGACTGGATTTTCACCCTGCAGCCCCAGAGAGGAGATGGGATGGAACAACAACACCCTCAAGAGGGAGAGCGACGCTCGAAAGCGTCGTTGTTGCCGGCCTGGCCAAGACCGGGCTAGGTTTTCACCCACCGCCTGCATACCGCAGCTGACGCACCATTGCTCCACTACCATCAATCCTCTATCAGCGCGTACCGGCCAGCCTTCGCACCGTACCGACCTCTGCTGCTGGCTACACCTCCTTGCGATGTCCACCGCCTTCAGCCTCCTCGTCGTGCCCGCCGTTCAACCGATGGCGTTCCCAGCCGGCACCCCGCTTCTTCCATCCCTGCCATCGTCTCCTCCTTCCGCCAAAGTTACCGCATGGGTGTGGCCGCCGTCGCCGTCGCGTCGTCACACCCCTCCTACCAATCTCTCGCCTCAGACGTCCGCACCGTCACCTCCACAGCCACGTCCCACTGTCTCACCGGCCTCCACCATCACCCCGCCGTCTTGCCGCCGCCGTCGGCTAGGGGGGCCGCCCTCCCGCGCGGGGGAGGCTGGATCTGAACAAGGGGGGCCGGATCTGACCAGGGGCGCCAAACCTGGCGTCGCGGCGCCGTCGCCGCCAGCACGTTTTGTGATTAATAAAAAAAAATTTGTATTAATGAAATTTTTTTTGTCATTAATACAAGCAAAATATTGATATTTTATTGTGCGAAAATATCAATATAAACCAAATATTAATATTCCTTAATGGCATAGCATTTCCATGTAGGAGTATTAAAAATCTATCTGCTTGCGCATTATTGTCCTTAATGCCGTACTGTCTCTGTAATAATACTAACCGTACTGGGACAGTGAGCCTAATGGGATCTTGTACCACAGATACAGTGGGCCGAAAGTATAAAGGCCGGCCCATGAGTGGTGGCCCATTTGGTGCGATCCAATGTAAAGTCCCCGCGTTGCCTTTGTTTGAGTCCGAAGTGAAGTTACGGAGCAGCCTAAACCTAGAGCATGTTTAGTAGAGCTCCAACTCCTAAATTTAGCTTCAGGAGTTGAGTCTGGAGTGGAGTTGTGGAGCTGTCTAAACCCAGCTCCAGCTCTCTAGTTTATTTTGTGAGAGCGCTCCACCTAGCTCCGCTCCTATTTTAGATGTAACTGAAACTGTTTGGCTAGGCTGTAGTTGAAACTGTGCCAAACAGACCCCAGTTACAACTATCTAATTCATTTTGTGAGAGATCTCCACCTAGGTTCGCTCCATTTTAGATGGAGCTGAAATTGTTTGGCTAAACAGTAACTCCAGGAGAGATGGGAGCTAAAGTTGGAGCTGTGCCAAATATCCGCGACAGCTTGGAGTGGAACAACCAGGCCGATCTGAAGGCAGCCCGGCCGGTGGCGTTCTATCATCTCCGATTCTCTGACGGCGCCGGCCGCCTTGCTAGGCTTAACATCTCAACATGGCTCACCAAAATTCATCTCGAACATGGTTTGCACGCGAAGCACACGCAGTCTGTCTAGAATCTTCGAGAACCCCTTTCGCGTGGAGGAGACAGGCGCACGGCAAACGAGACGACGCAGCAATGTAGCAAGATGGAGAGGCACCAACTAACTAATCCATCCCTGGTCGGGCTGTGTGTGTCCGGGTGCCACAGCCCAGTGTGTCGGCTGCGGCTTCGGCTTCGGCCGTGCTTTCTCCATCAAATTGGCGCCGTCTCTGGCCAGCACAGGCTTCACGTCGGTGTCCACTGCCGTGCCGAGGGCTCCCCGGCGTAACCGTTCGTACGCACTCAACGGCTTTGGGAGATGAGATGTCAGCAGCTGGGCGAGGAGGCAAGGCAGGGAACAGCTCACTGCTGTAATGGCTGTGGCATGCATCCCGTTCCCCGTGAGCCGAGTGTTACTGCTCCATTTATGCTGCTGCTCTCAAACGGTGTTCACCATGTCATATTCCACGGGAACAAGAAATGAATGTTGGCTGCCTAGAGTGAAACCAGCTAGGTTCAAATCCTAACAATTTGGTTTTGAGTCTTCCTATTTGGTTAGACAGAAGAAATTGATTGGTACGGCTAGAAGATTAGAGGATATACTGCATTGCATTGCCATGGCTGATGGCGCCGAAGGTCATCCAACGAACAAAAAAAAGAACCCTTAAATTAGTTAGACCTAATGCTCACCTAAAATTACAGCTATATACAAGTTGCATTTAATCTGTTCTACATAGGCTTGGCATAGCTCTACTCAGCAATAAGAACCTACCGAACCAAAAAAGAAGGCCAAAAGAGCGCTAGAACTTGTATCAGCGGACTGCGATAGCTTCTTCAGAAGAGTCTGATTACTCGGTGTCCAGCAAGCCAACCAGATTTTGCAACTGCACCTACACTCTTCTCGGTTAGTGAGTTAAGAGTTGTCTGCTCTACGAACGCACACGCCTCCTGTGAGTTGTCGTCTGTACTCTTTGCCCTTGTAGGCTACAGTATTTGACCTGTTTGATCATAGTCGTGATGGGCAAATTAGAATAATCGTTCTAACAGTTGTGTACATAATGGGAATAAAACCGAGAAGGTTGTATCACTTACGTGCATTGATGCAAGTGTGGACAGCAATTCTCTGGATTGGTCCATTAGAGTGCGCTCTTGTGTAGCGATTTTGGCGAGGTCAGAAACCAAAATACTTGTCCCAGATAGCTGCATAGTGACAGATTACTCAGCTAAATGGAAGAAAGCTGCAGCCTCTAAGAATATATATATTTCCACAAACCTAAAAGTTGTTATATGTAATTTTGTTCTTATTAAATCCTCTAAGAATCCATGCATGGCACAATCGTTTGGACAGTTTATGGCAATGCATGAAGCTCTGAAGTGAATTGAATTTGTAACATTCCAATTTGACCCAACTACAAAAGTAAGACAAAACAACCTGCGTTTATCCTAGCCTTCTATTCATAAATCAGAAGCTCAACAAGGTTGTTGAAGCCATCTGATCTAGTATGGTTGACTAGGATCAGCCTAATCGACAGAAATTCTTGATGATATTGCCCAATCCAACCATCCAACAGATCAGATGACTTCGAAATTTTCTTATATATCCATGGAAAGAACTACATGTACATCTTTTGTCATGACAAAAAATCAAAGGTGTCTATAGGGTGCTAAATATGTTATCGAGATAATTTTATCATTAACATAAGGAAATGTAATCGGTAGATAAGTAACTCACTATGCATAAAAATGAATAAAAGAAATATAAAACAAATAGTACCTTAGCGAGCAAAGTACATATTGAACTTCCTATTGTCTGCATGATGTCAACTGCAGAGCCAACAGCGTTTTTGACATCTTGGATATCAGCCTGCAAGTGATAAAGTACAAAGAAGGATCAGAGATTTTATCGGCAAGTAGAAATACATGAAAGTAAATTAGCTATTAGTTGACAAGTTATTGCCAACCTTTGCTCCATCAGTAACAGGAAGGCAAAGAATGGTGGCAGTTAGAGCTTCCACAATCCCAGATAAAGAATTTGCATGATCCCTCTCTAACAAAGACCACTCCTCCAAAAAGTCCATCTGTATAAATCAAATTCTATCAGAATTTCTGTCACAAGATAGTGTTGAGAACTGAAATTCAAAGCTATTACAGAAAGCTAATAGTTCTACCAGGTCAAGCTATGACCTAGAATGATACTGTAGATTGTCTATGTCCCACTGCAGAGGCCACATGCTGATCCTTTTCCTTTTCAACTTTACAGTTATGCACATGAAAGGGCCATGTGCAATGTATTGAACAAAAGCCATTATGTGAAAAGAAAAGGCCCGCGTGGAGCAGTTATGCAAACAAAGGAAATCTGTATTCAGATAATCCTGCATAGAACTAGCTCGTCCTAGAGTAATTTCAGAGTCTTCTATTTCCTGTTGGTAAAAAATTCTCTTGCTAACAATGTCTGCCAACCAAATGAGCAGGATATTTCAAGGTAATGGGAGGAATTAACAGGAATCATAATAAGTATTAAAGTTAACCAAGAAAATATTGGCTATGTGAAGCTGTAGCAAAAACAGTAAACCCAAGCTTGCAGAAGAAACAAGATACAGTTCTTACTTGTCCCTTTAGAACTGTCATGAGTTTCCAATTGTTCCGGAATAGTTGTAGCTGAAACCTTTTAAGAGCAACAGATTTACGCATTCCTAAGGTAGTAATCCATGCATCACTTAAGTATTTCTGAAAAAAGAAAGAACGAAATGTTAGCAGAAGACGAATAAATAAGGCAGAAAACATAACATTGCCTTAAATAATCTGGCCGGTATGGACCTTCTTTTTATCTAGGTGTAGTGATGATTAAAGATGGCCACTTGGCTCCTTCGATTAACCACTTATAGATGATAGACAGACTTTGTCTGACTCAAATGCAAAATTCAAGCTCCAATTTTTAAATATTCAAATACATCTTGAACGCTTTAGGCTTCAACAGACAAAGAACTTAAAAGCCTTGTGTCCGTTCTTTATGTTCCATGCTATGGCAACAATTGTTCACTTGAAAAAAAAAACTGATAAAATACCAGACATATGATTGATAGTTATAAGTTTCCTGGTGTATCTATGTTCAAGAAGTTTTTAAATTTACTCAAATATGATGATGTACACACTATAAGCATGAGCAAACAACCTTGTGTACTAGTACAAGCCATGGTATGAAACCCATCTCCTTGGATTCTATGAATTGTATTTTACACAAGCTATCAGTGAAACTACTAGATTGGCAGGAATCAGGTAAAGTCTAAAATCCACAAGCATGTGTGCTAATTTTCAGATGTGCATCAACATGAATAGAGATAAATCTATAGATACATACCAGTTTTTATGATCCGAATGACAGGAAAGGGAAAAATTCCTATGCACAGTATTCCTCCAAAAATCCTGTGAAGTTCCTCTAATCCGAATAAGCCCTTAACTGGAAACGAAGAAAACGGGGGTTGTACTCCGTATCTCTTCTTTATATAAAGCTAATTCCCACTAAATATCTAAAACTCAATATACAAACATAGTATTTATTAGCACATCTAAAATTAATATGTAAGCATATAGTAATTATATCTATAATTTATTTTATTCTAAAACTAAACATACATATGTTAAATCATCATTCTTAAATCATTTTTACAATATTTCAATCCAAATCATTTAATCACTTCTACAATATCTAACATATATCCCGCAGCAAAGCGCGGAGCATCATCTAGTATTCCCAATAAGGCAACAAGCCTATTTCATCTTCAGTTATGACAGTTCTTTTTCCTACAGTACAAACAAAAATGCTCGCATAAACACAACGCACTTATCACTTCAAACACATACGAGTACATCCTACTCTTATAAGCAACTCCAGTTTTAGTTATGTTTGGAGAGAAAATAATAATATTTGTTTATGATATCAAAAGAGCATCATTAGATTGCTGTAAAATATATTCTCGTTATTTATTTATTTGATATGGTAAATATCAATACTCTCATCCACAGATTTGGTCACATATATAATAGTTTGATTTAGGGCAAAACTAGCCTCATTCTTACAAATAAAAAACACTTTTTTATTAAATTATGGTATTTATAGACTCTTATTGTGTGATCATCTCGTTGTTTGCTTATCGGGCTTAGCCAAATTCTAAATTATAGATATTGGTTAGTTTTTTATTAACTTTTAAACCATGAATTAATGGAGATATAAAAGTTTTACCATTCATGCATATACTTCTTATTCAATTTTTTTTGTAAAAATAAAAAAAAGTTATGCTTAAAAAATATTCAACAATAAATTAAGTCACGATAAAATTAATGATAGTTACATATTTTTTTAAAATAAAACGAATGGTCAAACGTATAAAAAAAAGTTAACGACGCTGTATATTAAAAAGCGAAGGTACTACTATATTTTTTTATTTTTGAAAAAGAAGGTACAGAGGATGGCTTTCAGTTTGCCTACTTGACGATAATACATAGTATAACCTGCGGAGAACGACGTAGGGAAACGGCCTGACACCATCATTTCCATTTCCCCAACGCGATGAAGAGAAAACGCACGGCCGGCCTCCGTTCGAGGCTGAAAAAACAAGTGCTTGCAGAGGAAAATGTGCTCCTGCTGCTTAGTTTATGCTCTACGTGATTGGCCTCACTATCCTCGTCCCATGCACTAACCTAGCTAGAAAATTCAGATTTAAAATTTTTAAAGATTTGGATAGATACTCTACTAGTAGTTTTTTTTTGTTTCCAAAGGCATGCATAGGTACATGTATAAAATAATTAAACAACGATTTGGACTGTTTTCACGCACAAAGATATCGCCAATGATATATTCCACATGGATGGATACGATATGGGCGCGTATATATATAATCAGAACAAACCAAAATACCAGCAAAATTCAAAGCATGTTGGATGTCTGAAATTGAAAACCAGGCGTATGTGGAGTATCTCTCTCATGGCATGTGACAATGCGAGAATGTGACCACTCTGCTGTGAATGGCGATAAGAGAAGGAAAGCGTGCAGGAACAGTGGTTTCACCTGTGAATCAGCTGAAACAGATGTTAACGTGACAACTGACGTACGGCCGGATGCAGGTGTCCGGCATGCATGCACGCAGACGCAGCCACTGTTCATCATCCGGGTAATAACAAGAGTAAACTGAAGATATGCCTGCTACTATGTACTCCGTAGGAGTAGGATTTGTACAGTTGTACTGTAGAGTGTAGACACATAAAGTAGAAGCTGTACTACTCCGTAAAAAAAAAAAGACAAACCCTGGTTTCCGTGCCCAACGTTTGACCGTCCGTCTTATTTGAACAAATTATAAAAAAATCAAAGAGACAAGTCACGCATAAAGTATTAATCATGTTTTATCATCTAACAACAATGAAAATACGAATTATAAAAAAATTTCATATAAGACGGACAGTCAAAGTTGGACACGAAATCCTAGAGTTTGCCTTTTTTTTTTGGGACGGAGGGGAGTATGTGTGTGCAGTTCTTAATCCTTAGTTAACTGGTCTCGAGGTGAGGCTGATTAACTAGTCTGTTAACGATGTGTGGTTAGTCTGTTTTATTGTGTTTAAGAATGTCACGCCGAGTCAACTCGGTCAGACTTTGTCCCGTCCATGTGCGTGTACAATACTACAGCTGCACTGCTCGCGATGTTGGCTTCTTTTATTATGTGCTTTGCTTGTCCTTTCTTTGCATTGTTACAGCTTAGTATTCCTTCCATCTCTGCAGCCTTACTGTACATTGTTACTCATAGCAGCAGTACAGTATACTATTGTAGTATTGGTGTAGTACATGATACTGATACTATTAAAAAAGTGTGTGAAAATATGCAATTTGTAGATCTTGTTCAGGCATCATCATCAGGTGAGGCAGAGGCAGAGGCAGAGCACTATAATTATCAGTAGTACTACTAATTAACCTGTGCGAACGACATGCGTATGTCGTATAAAGGGGCTCTCCCAAACACCCCCTAAGCAAATTGCACATAGCAAATTAGGACCGAATCTAATCTAACCACCCAAGTTCTAAAAGTGCTCTGGATAAGACTAGCGTAGTAGTAAAGTGAAAACAGAGCAAAGCATAACTAAACATGTGCTGGAAACAAACTGATTTCACATCAAGCAGGTTTCACTTTCACCATCACCAATCGTATTTGACTGCGACACAAGTACGCACTAGATCCTAAACAGAACCAGGTAGGAGTAAGTAATTAATTATCTCCCAGGAAAATGATCAATCCAATGAGACATCAACCATAAAGGACATGTAAGTCACGAATTAAACATGATACCCTGTGCACGTGGATGCATGGCTCGACAATTAATACCTGGACGATCGAACAACAACAACAACCAAACGTGAGCATGAGATATTGAGATAGCAGCAGACGACGTAAGTAGTGGTGTTCTTTTCTTGAGAAGACGAAGATGAAGATAAAGATTAAGTTTTTTTATACAAAACGAGATGATATTAATACATGATTGACTGAGTTTTAATTATTATAAATTTGAAAAATACATTAATATGATATTTTAGAGCAACTTTCATATAGAAGTCTTCGCACGAAACGTACCGTTTAGCAGTTTAAAAAGCGTGCCACAAAAATCTTAATGTTTATCCAATTCTTGTTGGAGAAAAAAAGGGACCTATTGCGTATACTAGTAACTAGTACTTGTAATCAACTAACCGAGCACGCAGAAATCTGAAATCTCCATTCAGTCACGCAACAATTTTTCTTTTCGACAAAAGAAGGGCCGACACCCATGAGCCGTGAACTCGTGATCTGTGTGTACATGTGTACGACGTTTCGCTCGCGTTGGCCGATCCATCCATCGAGCTTTCTTTCTGTCCTCCTTTCGCGCACGCGACTTTCGTACGATCCTCTAGTGCTTTTCCAAAAAAATTTAAAAGTTTTGAGCCACAAAAACTGTCGACAGATTACTAGCTAGTTCCTTCCGTTAATCTGGTCGCTCTTTCCTAACTATTTTCCGTTTCAAAATATAACGATTTAGTATAAAAAGATTATATTGATAGCTCATAATTTATGTAACCATGTTGATTCGGTAAAACGCCTGGAGAAATTTATGAAAACATGTCTTTGAACGTATCCCGTCAAAGAGGGGTGAACCGGGCACCCAGACGTTTGATCAACCGCGAGTCGCGCGAACCCGCTACGTTCCGCCGGTGTCCGCGCCGTCGGCTACTGCGCTGATCCCGATATTGACCGCGCGCCGCGCGCCACGGCAAATCTGCTCGGAATGCTACTGCTTGCTGGAGTAACTACTGTACATATCCGTCACGAGGAAGGACAAAGGCTGTGTTTAGATCCAAAGTTTGGATCCAAACTTCAGTCATTTTCCATCACATCAACATATCATACACACATAACTTTTTAGTCACATCATCTTTAATTTTAATCAAAATTCAAACTTTACGCTGAACTAATCACCGCCAAAGATTGGAGCCCAATCGCGCTGCATTCTCCGCAGCCGCAGGACGGACTGCAGCTTAGTTTCAGTTTTGGCTAGCTGCAGCAGCAGACATGGGTGCCTGGGCATGGTGGCATGGAGGATGGATGGAATTTTGACGTGCTCTGCGGAATCATGATGTGTCAGCGCCCGTGACACAGCACTACTACGCGGCAGAGCTTGCTGAGCTTATTTGTGCTTGATTGATCGGCCAATGGCTTGGGCATTAACCTTTTTTTTCAGAGATCAGAAGGAAGGGAAGTAGTAACCATCAGTCTGTTCCAAGCTTCCAACTCACTGCACAACGCAGATATTCCATCCAGTACTTCTCCCTTAGCTTTCGCCGCTGAGCATGATCACTGGCTACACCAGATCGCTGCACGCATTGTGTTTGGTGCTAGTAAAGTTGTTAACAGCTTGCAAAGTTGCGAACTTCAGATTTTGCCGACAAGTGGTTGGAGGAACGCATTTCAACTACCTAGAACTGACTAAACCTCGTGAAAATGACAGGCATTTAGATCCATTTTCAGTGGTTGAGCAATCTCGGAATCTCCTGTCCTGTGCTAGTAGATAGTAGCTGCATGCAGATCGACTGATCGAGCGTCAAACGGAGCTGTCAAAGCGTCAAGTGATGTCCTGAGCCACGCACCCTGAATCTTCAGTTCTTAACTTTTCTTTTGTTAATCTTGCTTAAGGAGGAAGCCCCCGAACAGCCGACACACTAGTACTACAACACTTTGGAAGATCATATCAGATCAGATCACTGTTTTGTGCGTGCAATAATTGCTCTGATCAACCTTATTCCCGTTTAGTTTTGTGGCCGAAGAAATGCATCAATCTAACGGCTTTAGATGCTATATATATCGCGGTTAGGCTGGCCATGTACTTTCGTTTGCGAACGAAAATGCTCGTCACTGTTGCATGCGCAGTGCACTTTCAGAGTGGAAACCAGAAGGGATCCACAGATGTTTTTGTTACTACGTTGATGAGACGTCAGTTTCAGTCCATGGCTTATTTACTAGGCTATTAACCACTAGATAAGTGTATATCATTACATGATCTTTCGAAGAAAAAAGTGTGTAATATCATTATATGGGTGTAGTTAGAGTGAAGAAACATTTTTGAACCATGTACATTTCAAATGAAAAAGGAATCTAAACGAGGAGTAGTATATATATCCTACATTGCTATCACTAAATTGGGAGTGAATATGTGTCAAGTTGGCATTTTGGGAGAGAACTTATAAGATTTTGCTATTTAGTTAAGGGGCATGTAGCCTAGTGGTTTTGTAGTGGTCTTAATAGTTCAAATCTTTATGGGAGCGAATTTCAGATTAGGTAAAAAATTAAGGTCACTTGTTGGCTCCTCTAATTGGCATGTGTGAATCGACATGTGATGGGCAGGACCTCGAGTATGGGGCTGGGCCTCAAAGCATGGGTTAAGACTCGAACCATAGGGGCTAGCTTTTGTGGCCTTTCTTAGCCGAGCTCTGGTTGAGCTCTTCTTAGTGAAATACCATGAGTGTGGTCTTTCCTATACTGCTCATTTTTTTTGTTAAGATTTTGCTATTTGGACACAATCATGAAGTTGGGCTGCACGCCAGTACCTCCAAACATGACAAAGGGTGAACTACATTAGTGTCCCAATCAACACTTAACTGATATGGCCCAGCTTATTTAGTGACAGACAACCACGGAGCAATCTAGCTAGCTTTAGGCCTGGGCTCATGGGGAGATCAATCATCCACACCAAACCGGCCCAGATCAATCATCACGGAGATGTATTATCCTCGCCTGCTAAGATAGTGGAACAAAAGACAACAATTACTTCACAAATCATATTGCTCTATAAGATCTTCCCTGCTAATTACTAACAGAGAATATCATCTTTCTATCTTCTTTTTCTCCTCCATGTCATTCAGGATCCTATATGTTAAAGTCTCTACCATATACTCCCTCCGTTTCACAATGTAAGTCTTTTTAGCATTGCACATATACATATATATGCTAATGAATCTAAACACATATATATGTCTAGATTCATTAACATTTAAATGAATGTGGGCAATGCTAGAAAGTCTTATATTGTGAAACGGAGGAAGTAGATGACAACAACTCATTATACGCATATTAATTATCCTGTTACCCACGGACAAACTTTAATTTTTGAGACTTAATTAATTTAGAGTTGATTTTAGATTTTTTTTAAAAAAACATTGTAGTATATTTTATACTTGTTGCTCTGAGTATAAAAGTTTTAGCTATAAATTTTTTTGGCTGTTTTGTTTTTTTTATAGCTTAATAGCATCACTCAGATTATCCACAGGAAATGTTGGATGCGATGTTATGCCGTATGCTACATTCATCCCGCATGAAGAGATTTTTTTTTCCATTTACATGTGCTAGAAATATGTAGCATTTATAAGGGTAGAGATAAAAAATAATAATCTAAAAGCACTCGCATGACGTTGTATCTGTAAGTGTCTAGAGGTTGTGATATTTACCAAAAAGATTTCTACAAGACAATTTACACCGCACATAACATATTTGACCTACACATGAGGTAAATCTAATTATTTGAGTAGAGAAATATATAGGATTATAGAAATATAATCTCAACTACTCTTACTAAAGTAAGATAACCAGTTCAAGGCTACGAGAGATACTTGGTTTCTACTAGTAGCAAATTAGACCTAGAACCATATAAGAGTTATCCCTTTCATCTAATAGTATCATTCCTAATTTTTTAATTTCACTCATAAGTTTCTCCAATTATCACTCCTTCCAGGTGGCGTATGTGTCAAAGTGTTGGAAGCGTTTCTTTCTCGATGAAAACATGATAGTAAAACTTTGATAAAGTTTGAAAAATACAACTATAAAGGTACACAAGTAATAAAATACTATCATATACGAGAACATGTAAGTGTTGACGGAAAACACGAGGCCTGGGAGACACCTCCGATGTTGATATTACCAAATTTGGTCGTTAACAATAAGTTATTCTTTGAACTCCACATATTTATTCTGATGGTACCAAGTAATCTGCCTATAAAAATATTAGTACTATACCATTTCCTCATTTTCGATAACCGTGTGCCTATTCTCCCGATTAAATGCCAAAAGCCCTGGGCGATCTCTCTCTTCCTAATCATAGATCTCAACAGATAAAACTGCCAAGATGGCTAGTACAAGAACAACTGAAATTTAGACCTGTGTTTTTATTACTTTTTTTTATTTGAATTGGTGTAATAATTGGCTGTAGCTCTTTGGCTGTGTTTAGATCCAAAGTTTGGATCCAAACTTCAGTCATTTTCCATCACATCAACCTGTCATACACACACAACTTTTCAGTCACATCATCTCCAATTTCAACCAAAATCCAAACTTTATGCTGAACTAAACACAGCCTTTGAGCAAAGGCAGAGATTTTATTCCATTATAAAAAAAAAACTGAACTGAAGTGACCCCCTCGGATCATTATCTGAAACTGGCTGTCGTCAGCTGTCACACCCCAAACCTGCACGTGCAGTTGACCGCCGCCGCCGTTCCCATCCTGACCCCAACCAACCCAACGACGCAACGCGCCCCGCACCGGTGCACCACCCCCTCCTCCTGCACCCGACACCATACGCCCACTCTCTCTGACACTCCCCTTCCCTCCCTCCCTCCCCTCCGCCCACGACTCGTCGTACACCCGGTCTTCCTCCTCCCCCCTCTCCGTTCCCCACTTCCCCTCCCCCTTCCCCGATCGCACAGCGCCCGCGAAACCCTAGCGGTGAAATCCCACCCCAAATTCCCCCCGCCCCGAAGTAAGTACCGCTCAATCGCTCATTCCCCGTGTTCTTTCCGCTGGATTTTGGTCGCTAATTTGGATCCGGGACATCCGCGCGCTTGCTTTGCTTGGCCTAGGGTTTCCGATCGCGAGGGCCGCATTCCGGCGGGAGGAGGAGGAGGAGGAGGAGGAGATGGCGACGTCCCGCAAGCTGGCCCGCGTCGACATCGCCGAGCTGAAGCAGCGGCTGGTGAAGCGGCTGGGGCGGCAGCGCGCCGGGCAGTACTTCGCGCACCTCACCAAGCTGCTGAATCTGAAGCTCACCAAGGTGGAGTTCGACAAGCTCTGCTACGCCACCATCGGGAGGGAAAACATCGCGCTGCACAACGCCCTGATTAGGGGGATCATCAGCAATGCGCTGTCCGGGGTGCCCCCGCCGAGCCGCCAGGCGGTGACGGGGCAGTCCGGGACGACCACGGCTCCCAGCGGGCAGTGCGTCGGCGTCGCGCTGCCGAGCGCCCGGAATGTAGGGGCCGTGGTGGATTCGGGCGATGGGGACTTTGCGAGGGAGCGGGCGGTTGCCGGCAAGGTGTTGTCGGTGGAGGATGGGGAGGAGGTGGAGCAGGTTAGGTCTGCTCCATGTGTGCAGAGCCGAAGCCCGATAACTGCCCCATTGGGGATTTCGACTACGCCAAGCTATGGTGCAAGGACACGGAGGTTGGATGATCCGATGGTGTCGTGTTATGATTCCCACCATCTGCTGGACACTGGTTCTCTGTTCAAGGGTTTGCAGCGTCGGTTGGAGAGTGATGGCATTGGAGTGTCGGTGCAGGGTGTTGAAGTTTTAAATCGTGGATTAGATGAGTTTTTGCGGAGGTTGATTAAACCATGCATGGAATTGTCCAGGTCAAGGTCCAGCGGTAGAAGAGTTACCAAAGGCAATGCTATGTTTGCAGCTAGGATGAATGGCTTGCAACAAGCCAATCATGGTCATTGTACAACACTACAAGATTTTGCTGTCGCTATGGAATCTGATCCACATTTGCTTGGGACCAATTGGCCTACACAACTTGAAAAGATACAGGCAACGTCGTTTGGTGAATGAGCCCGATTGCCCTGTTTTTGATAAACCTTCAAAAAGAGGCGTGGTCTGTTGAAAAATATTGTCACTGAAGTAAATGGAGCTATGGAGCACCAGATGCAAATCTCAGGGCTGCTTCACTCATGAGCAAGCAAAGCTGAAACAAGTGACCAATTGGAGCTGCGATGGACAGATGTCACGAGTTCTTCCTTGAGAATTGATGGCAGTTGGTATAAAGGAGAGAATCGATAGTGCTGGTTGATGTCGTGGGACAAATTGAGCAACTTGTCGATAAACACTTATAGGCTTGGCATGTAACACATGGTATTCTGATAGTGCTTCTAGGGTTTCTCCGTGATGTTGTAATAGAGCATAGTTTTCCTTGTTTCAGATTGAGTTGCTATATTTTTTTGCAGTGACCATAAGAGTGATATATTTTCATTGCTCCTGTACATTGTATTCAGATTATGGCAACTATTGCTTGTAATCAGGGTGCAAGTTTTTAGCCTATTGAATAAATATATAAACTTCTTTTGGTCTTCAATGTCCAAATCTCTCCTGTGTCTTGAGGTAACTTATCTGAACCACATGAGTGTAACTGATTTGCATGCGTCACCGTTCAGAATATTTATACTAATTCAATAATTTATGATACTTGCAGTTTCATTTTGATCAGTTTTGTAGATCTCCTAGTTTGTGCTGATGCCTGCTCACTTGTCAATAGATTCATTTTCCATATCCTGTGCTAGTAGACTAGAATGTCAATTTGGCTCAGTGAGGCAATTGAGCTGGCATTGATCAAACCTTTTGCTTCTTGCTTATAGATGTATACAATTGCTTGTCCTGACTAATGTTTCCCCTTACATTTTGGTGGACTAACAAAATGACTGTAAGATACTGAGATAGTAAGATCCCTATTCCTATTCATCTCTTGCCGATATTTCTGTTTATAGGGCATGTAGCTGGACTGGCTATGTTCTGAACCAACTGTGTGGTATGATTCACATCAGCGGAACTGGAGCTCTATCTGTAAGTTCAACGAATTAATGGAAGCGTAACTTCACTAGTGATTTTTTTTTTGTTATATTCTCTTGGTATGAGAAATGCAGTTTAGACCCTACAATTTGATGATTTCGTGTGCACCTAGCATTTATTCGTACTCTCAGCTGTTTTGAGTTTGTCATACAATACACTGCCTTCTCAAAGCAGGAAAGCTACTTGGAATAACTATCTAGAATTGTGAGTATTGGTTGACTGAAGTTGTTTATTTTTCAGGTCTTGGTTATGGCTTGAATACTGAACCTCCTTCTTTTTTTTTTTTTTTATGTAAGAAGATAGAGCCAGCTCTACCTTATAGCCATTCCATTATAGAAATGAAAAGTTACAAAGTTGTCTGAAGAAAAGGGGGGTGAAGCGGGGGGAGGAAAAAAGAAAAGGAAAGGAAGAAATGCTGAAGCTCATGGATTATGGTATTCAGTAAGATGCAATTTTGCCAGTGTCTTATGTCTTAATGTCATCAACTGTTTCATTGCCCAAACCTGTGAATCTGTGATGCCATTTGCTCCTTTCTGTACACAATCGACTTTCAGTAAAATGAACAGCGTTGGACTCTTTTTATTATATTATATTTAACGTGATATGCAGCTGTACGTTGTTCTGCCGTATTTACAGGGCTCTCTGCAGCTGTCCGTTTGTCCGTATGATGCTGCTTCCAGTTCCAGTCGCAGCTGAGCAAAGACAAGTTCTCTTCATCTGACAATATAAGCATTCAGGGTCCGAGCTTCTCTAGGGCTAACTTCGGCCATGGAGCCCCATTGTTTGGTAAAATTGCAAGATAAGTACCTAGTTTTACCAATCAAATCCTATACAGAGTTTAGACTAAATTAGCCTTTCTTATGATAGTACTAATCCAGTTCCCAAGTGAAAGCTAAACAGCTACTACAATGCTGAGTCTAGTCCAAGAGCATGTTTATAACTAAACAATATTATAGTTAGCTGTGGCTGCAAAAGGTACCAAGAGCATGCTGCACGAAGAATATGTTGGTTTTATTTTCTTCTAAACTATGGAATTAGCTGTACTCTCAAAGCAGGAAAGCTGTTTGGAATCGCTGTCTGGAAATGTGAGGATTGGTTGACTGAAGTTCCCTAGATGTGAAAGGTCTCCTGGACCCTAAGTTGCCAGTGGGCAGTGGCTCAGAAGTCTTGTGATGGATTATAGATAGTAGTATTCTGTAATTAGCATATCCTCTGATATTTTTCAGGTCTTTGTTATCCCCAGAAAGTTGAAGCTCATGGACTATGGTATTCAGCAAGGTGCAATTTAGCCCATGTTTTATGTGTTAATGTCATCAACTTCTCCATTGTTCAAATGATCAAATCTGTGATGTACTTGGAACCGTTCTGGAACTGCGCAGGCCTTGCAGCGTTTGTGATTACTGCTGCTTCCAGTCGCAGCTGAACACAGACAAGTCTTCTTCATCTGACAATGTAAGTATTCAGGGTTGGATCTTCTCCCCCCCCCGATATTCTGTAAAATTGCAAGATAATTACTTAATTTTACCATTTAAATCCTATATCTAGTTTGAGACTAAATTAGCCCTCTCCTATCATAGTACTATAATCCAGTTTCCAAGTAAGTAAAGCTAAACAGTTACTACAATACTACGAGTCTAGCTATTCTGCAGTTGAATTGAGAAGGTAGTCTTCTCCCATATCATTGTTTCATTTCCCTTTCGGTGTTCCTGTTTATCATCTCAAATTAATTTACCCATCAGAATTTGAACAATTAACTAATTCTAAAAAAAAATGGTTACTAATTCTGCAAAAGGTACCAAGAACATGCCGCAGAAAGAACATGTTGGTTTCATTTTCTGCTAAACTATGTGTTATTTTTGTGCTCTACATTTCATTGCAGGTTATATCAAATTACTAATATTATGGGTTTCTACGAAACCGGAACCAGATAGATCTTCTTTATCTGGTACGAGGGACAAGAGCCAATTATGAACTTGATTTGGACAGGGGGACAAGCATATATCTTGTCCTTTTTGTACACTGCATTTTTATATTCGGATCTCTGGATATATAGTTTAAAATGCTTGGAACGAAAATGGAGATGTCTTCGTCCAATCAATATAGCGAGAGATTCCTTCTTTTTCTTCCTCATCATTTTCTAATGCATAACATGTGCACGAGCATTACTCATCATTGTTCCATATCCATAAGCCGATGCTTCCATGCATGTGGTTTTAATAATTTTTTGATATCAAATCAACATTATTCATCACAAACCATTTTGGAAAATGCTTTGAAACTTGCCTTTTTCTTTTCTACAGGAATTTGACCACAGGTCTGACATATCTTTGATATAGTACTTTGCAATGAAAATGACTATATATAAAAGTACATTGCCGGCTGCCTAATCCAAAAATAGAAAATATTTGGTCCTAAACCAGTTCCGATTTATAAAAAGCTTCAGAAAACCATATACTCTATTCGTACCACTAATTAATCTTGCACGAAATTTCTCCATCATATGAGTAGCTCATCTATTAGGTGAATCGTATAGACATTCGTCCGAAACTTGAGGCCACCTGATGTTACTGTTCGTAATAGTTTTGAACAATTTGTTCTTTCACTAGGCCACTTGATGTTACTGTTCGTAATAGTTTTGAACAATTTTTCTTTCGCTTGACTACAGCTCGCTTTTCGTTGGATCCAAACAATATTCAGCTCCGCGGATTCGCCATAAACAATCTCAAGTTTAAAGCTGAAGTTGCTGTCCTTCAATGTAAGAAAGCGTTTTTCAGTTCTACACTGGTTCAGACCTGACTGCATGAGTACGTCAACTGCAAAGGTTAGCAATCGCCCAGCTATCTCTTTCTCTCCTTTTTTTTCTTCCCTTTCTCGCGGAGAAGAAGAACAGCTATGCTTTCATCTTCCTCGGTTTCTCGTACGCGCCATTCCGATGTTTCCAGTTGTACTCGAGCTATAGTATCTCTAGGTACACCTGTACAGCGATAGTCAACGAGGTTTTCAATAGGAGAAGCAAACCTAATGCAAAAGTTGGGAGAACGTGGAAGATCACTTCTGTACTGACAAAGATCTTCTGGTTGTGATGATGAGAATTTTCACTGACATAGATGAAAACCAAAATCTTTTTATTCACTTTTTACATCTCGATTTGATGATCGATCGACTCGAGATCGTGACCATCGTTTCTGTCTCTATACTTATTATTTCAAGTTTGCAAAACCTCTGCAATATGTACCATTTCGTTCTGGTTCGCAGCCCCTCTTTTGCCGGGACGATTGATCTCAGCAAAACTTCGCCGGGACAGCCTCGAATCAGAACACGATGAGCTTCATTCGAAGCTCGCCGGGAGCCGATCGAGTCCGAGCTGGGAAGAACCGAGGCGGCGGCGAGGCCAGAAAGCAACCGGATCGAGCAGTGTTCGATTGATCTTTGGTGTGTTGATTTCATCCCGAGGCTTAGAACGCGCAGCAGTAGTAGAGGAACCGTCTCCACGCGCCTTCCTCCTCCGGGCGCCGGCGGCCGCGCGACGGCCCGGCGCGGCGGCGGCCTCCTTCTCCGCCATGGGCACCGGCGCGTCCGTCTTCCTCAGCATCTCCCACATGATGTGCACGTCGTGGTACTCGCACGTCCTCACCTCCTTCTTCAGCTTCCCGCCTCTGCAGCGAACATCAAGCGAACCAAATCATCAGAAAAATATCCCCCAAATCAATATACGATCGCCGGCGAAGAGAGCTACTGAAGAGCTTAGTAGTACCGCTGGTTCGCCGGAGGCGAGGCGCGCGGCGAGGCCGAGCCACACCTCTTCACCGGCACGGCAGCTCGGTCCATGCACATTTGGCCTCACTCCGGCTCTCTCTCTCTCCTCTGAAACCGGGAGTGTGTCGTCACGCTGCGCGTTGCAGCTCTGAAGAGAAGAAGAGCTCCTGACTAGCTTGTGCTTGGCTGTGCGCTGCCCTGTTCGATGCACAAAGCCGTGACCAGCTTCACCCGTGGCCGGAGCTTTTATAGCGGGAGAGCGAGAGATTGGGGAGACAGACGAGCCGGGCTAGCTAGGCGAGTGCGCGTGCGATGGTCAGGAGAAAACTTTTTTTTTTGTGGGGAATCGCGTCGGCGCGGCGTCGTCATCCGCTGATTTGGACGGCGCGATCGCGCGGCTGCACGCAGTGATCAGTCGGCGACGCGATGCGTGCGGCTGTGTGTCGCTGCGGCTTTCCGCGCGGGTTCGCGTCTCGGTGCCGCGTGATGGATCATCCAACGGCTCCGTGCGCGGGCGTGAGCTGGTGGTAAACTGGGCTGTGGTTGTACTGCGACTAACTGCTCCCTCCGTGTATCCGCGCGAGAAAAAGGAAAAAAAAAATGTTGGAAGTCAAGTTTGGTTTCGAGTTGGCCTTTACGACCGAAAAAAAAAAAGAGAGAAGGTGCTACTGTTTTGTTTCGTGATCCTCGACCTGTCTGATTCATCCATGTTACATCGAAGAAAAAAAAACTCACATGCGTACGTGCTTTTGAGTTTTGACTTACTGCTATGCCGTGGCGTGAATGGGATGGCGCCCGGTATACACGTAGCGTGGCAGTTAATAACTATGTATCAATCCGAGAAAACCGTTTCACGCCTCGACCGACCGACTAGCTATAGTAAGCTAGGGATCGTTTTTCTACCTCTCTTTTTTTTTAAGAGAGACATATGTACTCGTCCTTGATCTTCGCCGATATATAGAAACATCCAGTTTGACAAATAACAATGGTTTATTTGTTCCTTTAAACTTTCATATCACTCATTGTACCGGCGCCATTACTCATGTTTAACTAGCTAGTACTCCATCCGTTTCAAAATGTTTAACACCATTGACTTTTAAGTACGTGTTTGACCATTCATCTTATTCAAATAATTTAAGTAATTATTCATATCAATTGATTCATTGTTAAATATACTTTCATGTACGCATATAGCGTTACATATTTCATAAATTTTTTTTGAATAAGACGAATGGTTAAACATGTGTTAAAAAGTCAACGGTGTCAAATATTTTGAAACGGATGAAGTACTAATTGAAAAGGCAAGCACTTGTTCATTCCACCAAGAAGAAGTTCCGGGGGACATCACCACCGCCCCCCTTGAAGAAATTAAACATCCGATGTGGTGTGCCGCAATGTGGGAGTGCCTTTTTAGCTAGTGCTCATGGGCCATGGCGGCCTACTCATGTTTGCAACATTAGATGTGTCGTCAGTGTCTCCTTTTTTTTCATTGCAATTCATTGAGAAAAAGGACAGTATGCCACTCTATACGTGCATTCATTCACCTTTCAGTACGGCCATACGGCTGCACGATATGAAAAGGCACGAGGCAAATTCCACAATCGAACGAAAAGGAAATGGAAAGGGGTTTGCAGATGCATTTCCCGCCGTAACAGGTTAGCCGACCCTGCTGAGATAGTGCAATGAGCTACCACTTTTTAATCGGCCTATATATGTCCGTTTTGGAAATTAATCATGACCAGTCACAGTGTCATCATATAAGCTACGAGTAATAAACTGTGGGCATGATTCCGTCTCACCGAATTGAAATACCACCTCTTCTAGTAGACTGTAAACGTTTCATCTGTAGATTGCGGCGCTGGAGGACTTGCTCGGAAAAGTATTTTCTATAATTAGATGTCATGGCACTTAGATATATACATCTAGTTTAAATAAATAGTTATATAAAAATTTCATAAAATTTAGTAAGATAGAATACGATAATATAATACACTAAACAAATATGTAAGTCTAAATTCGATCGACATATGAAAAAACAAAAATAACAATTTTTATCTGCGTTGTACGGGTACTATTCACTATCCGATTTTATTATTTTTGTTTCTCTAGTTGTAGATCAAATTTAGATTTGCATGTTTATGAGTAGAATTATATCAACACAATTGTTGTTACTAAATTTGTTTAAATTTTTTCTATAACTATTTAAGTCGCATGCAATCGATGGATGACATGGCACCTAAGGTGTAGAAAATCCTTATCCAGCCTTTCAGCTCTCCGAAACCTGCTTGTGATTGTGAGCAACTGAGCAATGCAAGCGATGACTGCCAACTGAATATTGTCACCATCCAGGTTCTGAATCGATATCTAGTGCAAATGCAAGGGCAAGCAGCTCTAATGGCAATTAGTATAAATGGCATGCTCTCTAGTTAGGCTGTGTTGTTTGGGTTGAAATGGATAGGAAAATTGTGTGTACGACATGTTGATGTGATGAAAAAAGTTAAAAGTTTGGATCTAAAGTTTGGATGTAAACACAGCCTAAATATAATTATCCTGACCATGGTCACTCGTCCACAACGACAGAGAAGAGAAGACAAGATCTTGAAAAGACAGATCGATCAATCACAAACAAAACAAGCATGCAAATTGGGAGGCATAAACTAGCTGCAAAAGAAGAGCTTTTTCTTTCTTTTTTTCTTTTTGATTTGGTCTCTGTCTCCCGCACACTTTTGCTAAGCCAAGGTACAGTCAATCTCACTTGGGCTTGACTTGACTAGCCTCTCTCCGGCTGTGTGTTCCGTCAGAATTCTGCACAGATCTTCAGAAAGCGTGGACAAAATTACGAGTTTACAGATGCACAGATAAATCATGTTAACTTTTTTTTAGTTTATCTGAACATGTTAAACTTATCACAGAGTCATCATAGTTATGAATCTCGTGAAGTTATGATCCATCATTCCAAGGTAGAAATGGGACATTGTGACAGACAAACACATGCAGTTCTGCCCACACCTGTTGATTGCTATTTTGGATGATATAGTACTGCTATGGAAACAGCTGCAGAATTGCAATGCTACTAGTAGAACAGAACACTGAACTAAACTGAAACGTTTTCCACTCATGCTATGAACTACTCCTACCTAGAACAACTGAGTAAAATGGATTGGCTAGTTGGCAGCATGACAGTTCATGCGTTTTTCAGGAGAACCCTGAATTTGCTTCTCTTCTATCCTGCCGTTTGTAGGAGTACTACGTGGCACTGATATCAGAGGATTAGTTTTCTTCTGTTTTGACAGCTCATTTGGCAGGCCCATAGTCATAAACGGGTCGACATTAAGGAGTTGGACGTTCCCTCAGCAGCAACCTGCCTTCAGGGTTTCTGATAGCACTAGTACAATAATACAAGGCTGACCTCTTTTTCACGTGCAAGCAACGGCATCCAGGCGTCCTCCAGCCAGTCTCCACATTGACTCCTCTTATATCTATTATTAAGTACTATCACCGAATAATCAGCTAGCTACAGTGTCACTCACCCAATGTTTTCGCTCACTATGATGATGCTGTCTGCTCCTCTAATCTGTGGGGATTAAACGTTTTTGTACTGACCAACAATTCTCCTGAGCCCACTCAAAATTCTGGCTTTAATTGCACAGTTGAGCGTTGGATTTGGGCCCCTTTGCTTCACTTGTAAGATATGAAATGAAACAAAGCACATGGAGAAACTAGTCTATACAAGTTGCGTTCCACAATTCCACTAGTACAGAAGCTAAAGTGGAGTGAAATTATTTCTGGATAGCGGTTACTGTTAAATAACTGTATGATTAGTTGCTTACCAGATAAAGCGATCATGTCGGTCTGGGACAGGTTGTTCGCGGCGAACAGCGACATCACGTCGACTGGCGCATCTCTCCCAGGGTAAACTGCCACACAGCTGCATCATGCCCTGCACTGCCTAGCTCGGTGCGTCCATCTTGGACGCATCATGTCCGTGTCGGCGTCACGCCATCTCCGTCGTCCTCCTGCGCGTGCGTGCGGTAGCCGGTAGTGTCCGTGCTCCGGAAAGGTGCCCGCTTTATGCGTCTCCAAACAGTCATGCCCCACTAGCGAAGATCAAGATGGATATAGCTAGCTAGACTCCATCAATCTCTTCAGTTCATCCTGGCAGCTGGGTAACGATGATGCGTTCACCAGCGTGGAGTCCAACTGATACAGTGATACTTGATCTGATTGATTTCCTTTTTGCAACCTGCGAATGTGCGCCATGAGATGATGCTTGCTTGTGTGTCCAATCATGAACTGCACGAATGCTGTGCTGTAATCTCTTGGGATTCAGTTGTATCTATCCTAGTTTACTCTGACGCTGTGGTGAAAGATTCTCGGATATCTGAACTTTGGAACATACGTAATGTACAAGTGGATCGATTTGTGGCCTTCTGCTTGGACTCTTACATGTCACCACTCACCAAATTAAATCAGGCATCGAATGATCATAATCGTATCAAGGATTGCAGTATTAGTAGGCTACTGCTACTAGCGGCGCACCACTTGATACTTTAATCGCCTGAAACTGCGGTGCTTATCCACTAGTAAACCACTTTGAGTGTCAGGGCTGAAGAGGATTGAAAGAAGGCACACAATTCAGAATTTTAGAGGCCGGGGCAAAGACACATGGGTTTAATGCATATATTGGTTTCTGACGATCAACTTAATTTACAATTTAGCATCATGAATTAAATCAAGTTTGCAACTTTTTGGGCGACGCTGAAGTGACGAAATGTCCTTTTTTACCTGTTCTTTTTGTGGTTATCTGAGTATCTGACTCCACTGAGTTACATGTTTGCAACCTTTTGTTGTTCTTCTTGTTGCCCTTTGTCACCGTGACAAAGTTATCCGGCTGGCCTCATCCATGTTTAGTTCTGGGTGTATGACAACGTGGATGTCATGTCAAAGTTGGCAACTCGGCATAGATTAATGCCTTAAGGCTGAAAGTTAATGGTTTTATTCTGCTGGAGTGCTGGACTGAATGTTACTGTTAGAATACATGTACTCTCTTTGTTCTAAATAAATGAAAACAAATCTAGACATGTTTTTATCTAAATTTATCTTTGAGAAGTTGTCTTTTTCTAAGACAGGAGAGTACTATAGTAGTTGTCTCGAACTCATTGATGCATGCTAGACGACGCCATAATCTTATAGCCCCTGTTAACTTGTCAAGCAGGAGAAATAAATAAGTAATGGACAAGTGGCTTCAGAAAATGCATTACTCTCCGCGTCCTGTGCCAGTTTAGGATTTGCTGCCGACCTGCAGTTGTATTCAAGTCACTTTCTGATGAGTGTGTGCAACTGTGCACGCTTTAGTGTAAATACCGTAGCTGACTAGTAATACTGCATTTCTGCTTTACGGGCCCGTTCACTTTAATGCTATTTTCAACCTTATCAAATTTTAATAAAATTGCTAAAAAAGTGGCTATATTTAGTTTGCTACCAATTTTTAGTAACTATATAAGAAATATTTTAGCATAGATGTCAAAATTTTAGCAATACCAAAATTTGGTAAGGTTTTTTTTGGCATCAAAGGGAACAAGCCTACTTCTCGCTGCTTATCTGGATCAAGCCTGTGATCTTGCTTGATCTTATTTTCAATCGTCGCTGAAAGTGATGCCCATGCACCCAAAAATCCATACGCATGCAGCCATGCAGATGAAAATGACAACATGTTCAGATAATTTATCTTGCTCCCATAGTTAAAACAACACAATACATTTGGCCTAGCTAGGTAATTTAATTGATTCACCACTATCAGATGCACAAAATAATCTTAATTCCTGGTTTCCAATATAACTTTCTGATCGACTGATTAAAACTTTTGCTCTAAAAAGCTAGCTGTATATTTTTCAGAACTTCAGCGCTGCAGGCTGCAGCTAAAACTATTTATGAACAATTGAGAGAACCGCAGTGGCCGCCGCTGTCCGCCGTCGTCGTGCCGACGACCATGCCGCCCGCGGCGGCGTCAGATGAGCATCGCGCAGTCGCGGCGGATGTTGCCCTGCGACGGGTCGGTCTTGACGCCGACGCGGCCGAGGTTGGTCATGGCGGCGACGAAGGCGAGCTCAGCGCCATGTATGACACGGCACCGAAGGATTTGTGTTGGTACACTTTTTCTGCGAGACGCGCGTGCGTCGTTTACTTGAAAAAAAAAAGATCACATCGTTTTAAAGTTTTTTTTTCACGTTAAAACGTCGCCTAGCTGTACTGGTCCGTTGGTCATGTCGTTCGTTGTCTGAAATACTGAAACCGTCAAGGTTGGCTCTGTTTTTTTTAAATATATATAAAAAATTGGCAATTGCATAATTGAAGGGACAAGTTTTGGGGGATGTCATTGGGTATTTGTTCTGAAATTAATCAGGCTTGCTGTGGTAGTAAGAAACTAAGAATGGAAGGATGGAAGTTTTGACTACTACTCCCTCATTTCCAAAAAAAAAACTCAACTTATGGGTTTCCGTGTATAACGTTTAACCGTCCATCTTATTTTAAAAATATAAAAAAATTTAAAAATATAAGATATACATAAAGTATTATTCATGTTTTATCATCTAACAATAATAAAAATACTAATCATAAAAAAAATTCATATAAGATGGACGGTCAAACGTTGGACACGGAACCCAAGAATTGAGTCTTTTTGAGACGGAGGGACTATATTCAGTGGACTTGATAGAAGACTAGATGGCAGGGGAATTATACTGGGAGTTTTCACTTTCTTCAGACTGTTACCCACCATCATCATGACGGAGTAGTGCCGTGCCTTAGCCCTTAAGTCGACTTCTGGCCCAATAATTGATCCGTAGATTGACGAATTCAGTCTCACTAATAATTTATCGGAAACATCAAGAATATGGTGATTGATTGTACACGAATTCGTCAGAGGAATGTTGCGGCTTGAGATTGAGATTTGAGAACATAAGCAATTCATCACTAACTGCTCTGCAGTTCCATCCAAGCAACTGTTCTAGATTAATTCTGTCATCACATAGTGTAGTATTTATTCACTTATTACTTCATTGAATCCAGATTATGTGCAGAAACACACATATTTTTAACACAACGAATTGAACAAGACCGATCGATCGATGTACAAACAGAAAACTGGCAAGCCCAACGAATCACTCCTCCTTTGCAACGTATTTACGTGTCAACACACACATTTTCAGTCGATCGTGTATACACAATCTACAAATGGTCCGTAGTCGTCGCCGTCGTGGTGCCATTTTTCTCAGTTGAAGACGTCACACTGCTTCCGGATGTTGCCCTTGCCGCCGGACTTGACCCCGACGCGGCCGAGCTTGACGATGGCGTCGGCGAATGCCTTGTAGAAGTCCGGCGTGCTGGCCTCCAGCGAGTCCACCGTCGGCCGCGTGCGGTTGTCGGTGTAGAGCAGCTCGTCGGAGGCGAGCAGGCCGCCGCCGTCCTGCAGGTTCCGGTAGTACTGGTTGTCGAAGAGCGCCGGCGTGGCCTGGTCCATGAGCACCATCATGTCCGGCCCGCCGTCGGGGCACTTGCCCTTGAGGAACGCCGCGTACTTCTCGTTCAGCGTCGGGTCCGTCGGCTGCGACGGCGGGTTGTAGCGGTACAGCCGGTCCGAGAACTTGCTGCAGTGCGCCAGCCCGACGCTGTGCGCCGCTGCATGCGTACACGGTACACCGAGTCCGGTCGGTCATTGCGTCGAACACATGGTGGGGGATGTATGAGTAGTATAGTATAGTGTGTGTCATGTCGTACCTGAGAGCGCGACCATGTCAGACATGTTGAGGCCGTTGGATTTGAAGATGGCGACGAGCTCGCTGAGGGTGTTGTTCGGCTGCGGCAGCTTGCCGGCGACGTTGCTGGCGCTGGACCTCATGCCGTCCAGCCTGCCCAGCTCCACCGGGAAGAATGGCCCACCGCTCTGCACGAATCTTGCAGTGTCTGGCATGAGTGACCGATTGATTACTTAGGTAGCTGGAAGCGTGCGAGTTGGTGTAGCGCGTAGGCGTACCAGGGCGATGGCGTCGCGCGTGGCGATGGCGAGCACGTCGGCGCAGGAGACCTGGTCGGGGCACGCGGCCTCGACGGCGGCCTTGGCGCTCCTCACCGTCTCGAATCCCTCGAACGCCAGCGAGAGGTTGTCGGGCGCGTCCCTCTCCGCCTTGTTGCCCGCCGTCGACGTGATCAGCACCGAGCCGTCACACCCCTGCACGCCACGCCACGCCACGCCGCACACACGACGTCAGTCAATCGAGATCGCCATGCTTGACACGTCGCCGATTAATCGATCAAGCAAAGCGTTTGTACATCGACGAAGCAGTCGTGGAAGAAGAGGCGGACGGTGGAGCCGATGGTGCGGATGGTGGCCTGCATCTTGTCCTTCACCACGCCGAGCACGATGCTCTCGACGTTGGGGCACGTGCTGTTGTAGTAGTCCGTCCTCAGGTCGGACGCGCCGAGCTGCGCCACGGCGGCGACGACGAGCAGCGCCATCCACCACGACGACGACGACGGCCGAGCCATCTTGCTAATTAAACCTCTTGGCATAAGTGGTGAAAGACTTCACTTTTTTGGGACATTTATATGGTGGTTAACTGTCAGTGACGAACAAGTTTTCGTTGAAAAAAAAAGTGATGATCAAGTGTGGTGTGCAAGATTTTGTCACACTGTGGAAAAAAAAAAGAAAATGAGAAAGTTGACATTGTTGATTCACTGAGAGGTGTGTTATTGTTGTATTCGTGCGTGTATTTTTGTCCACTCTTAAGACTGATTCTTGATCCATGCATGCATATAGAGAGATGCTTCTTGATGATTCTTTTCTTCTTCTTTTTTAACCTTGATGGAAGGAACGTTGAATGATTTGTTGGTTCTTGCGTCATGGAATGAATTTTGTGCATTAACTGATTAGCTAAGTTTACTTGTTGATCATACAAGGAATTAAGTGTGAGCCTCTGGGACTAAGTTGCTTCATGCTCACACACATACGAATAGACCGACAATAGCGATGTTCACTGTTTTATGTCCAAAGGAAAGTAACTGAAAATTATGTGTTTTACTGATTTATGGCGGTAATTTATGTCAATAAACTAACTGAAAGTCTAGATTTATCAAATAGAACATATGATGAATAAAATGCTCTTTTCCTTTTTTCAAGAAAATGGATAGACAGTTAGACACACTAGTATTCACCTAAGGAAATTGATATCCATACCATTCCTAGGACACATAAACCCCGAGATTCTCACTACGGTGTTCTCTACTAATAGTAAAAAGTAATCTAAACCGTTGATCTCGTTTGATCAAAGGGTTCAGACCTATTTATACTATCATCCCAATTAACGGTAGTATAAATATAGAGGGACATTATTGTCCAAAAAAAAAAGGTGTGGAGGGATATAATCTTCATTTAGCAGTGACTAAACTTTTTTCCCTCTTTTTGAGCTTTCTCGATGAAATATGAGCGATGCCAACACAATGGATGATCATATATTGATTTAGTCAGGAAAAGAACATGAATGATAAAGTAATTTCTAATCATTGTATTAGTAATTTACTATTTTACCCCTAATAATACCGGTAATATAATAATACAAGTATACCGGAACATCGCTTAAACCCTGACAGGTGTGAAGGCAACTTTGTAGAAACATGTTGAAGCATACAAAATCTTACTAACAATTACTGGTTGCAATTGTGTAGAATCCATCCAGGCCGCATGCATCAAGCTGTAGAAGTTTAGCATTTGTAAACATCTTTGTCCAAAGCATGACACTTATGACTAAAAAATTAATACGGTGGTAATTCAATGTGCAGTTTTAAAATCCAGGTCCTTTTCACTTATCCAGCTAGCTCGATGATAGTGTTTTTATGAGATAGCACATCAATCCACTGTCACATGACTATCATCAAGAAGCTTGCCTGCAAATTTTTTGTACTACATCATATCTTTCACTTCTATTGCAGGGGATAAACTATATATGCTTTCTTGTGAGATTAAGATTATATTGCTCCATGATGCTTCTGCTGTCTTGGCTCATGGCCATTTTGGCTTGAATTGACTTAATCATGTAATAGCATTTTTTTTATACATGAATAAAGCAATTATCTGACTGAGAGCCTTGCTACGTGGCTTGGATATGTATCTAACCAACTGAGACATACCAACTACCAGTGCTACGTAAAGGTCTGACCTTGTTCTTATGGGATAACTAACTGAACACTCAAATTAATTAAGTCACTTTTAAGCCGCATTTTGATGTACATATACTAAACATCCTAAACACAACGGTGTTTAGATAATAATAAAATGATTTCTCTACCAGTTGTCCAACGTACATCGATGACACGCCACGCGTGAACTGCGAGAAAACTGATCATAAGATTCAAAAATAAGTACATACTTCCGAGAAATAAATAAGCGAACGTCAAGTAGCCAAGTCAGCTTCTTGGAGATATTTTTTTATGTAAAAAAAATGGCGACTTGAGGAGATATTCCAACATTTTCTGGGCAACATTCGTGTATTATCATCCAAGATAAAGTTTTTAAGTAATTAGTTCCCTTTCTTTGCGAGGTGTAAAGCACTTTGTGTTTCTTGAGAAACCGAGTAAGATCAGTCGGTATTCATGAACCACTCGAACACACGATTCGAAAATGCTAACATTTTTCAAATCCATGGGTCCATGGACCATGGCCTAAAAACTTAGGAAAAACTTATAGTGGTCAAGTTAATCAAGACATAGTCCCAAAGTCCAGCCTTGCCGCTGGCCCGGTCCAACCATTTAGGCCCAACTACCTTTTTATAACTCGATAAAAAGCAGTGCAAATTTTCCATTCCACAGTAATTGCCGGGAAATCCATACAAAACCTGTTCCACTTTAGTGTAACAAATCATGCAGTTTGAGTGTTTGACAAACAGTAACACGTACGGTTCACCTAATTACAGTAGAGTACTTGCACATTCAGAATCGAATGTCATTTTCAGAATGATGGTATCCGAGACACGGAAGGGGTGAATTTCTGCATTCTGAAGTCTGACATGAAAGATCAGTCACTGAGTCACTCCTTGAATCAGTCTTCAAACTGTAAAACATAGTACTAGAACCATTTTCAGCCAAGCAGAAAATCTCAGGCTTAGCATTTGTTGCATCTGCGCATGGATCACAGATCTCCAAGCTGAGTGGTGTCAAGATCATATTGGCTTTGGGACCCATGTTTTTGTGTATGTGTGTGTGTGTGCTATGCTGCTGTTCAAAGCGAACTGCTGCTGCTGCCTGTGGGGTACTACTACTCCTAGCTCTTTTCTTGCCCTGATCAAAGCGAACGCCTCATCGACAACAAGTCATCCTCTCTGCATCCGGTGCTGTGCTTTGCGAGGGCTACAAGACGCATGTTTCGTGGTGCTTTTGCTGGCCTGGCTAGCTTTAAGGTTGCAGTATATTCCCTTTTGAACACTGCATATGTACTGTGTCACTGTACGTATGGATCACTTTCTTTCTTTCTTTCTTTTTTGACATGGATATATATAGATTACTAATCCGGATATACATTTTTATCGCTCGAGGAACATCCCCTGTTTCTTATATGTCACCTAAATAGTTATATTAGTTCATAAACATGCAATGTCAAACTCGACCTTTGCGAGATTTAACAAAAGAACAAATTAAACTGAAACTAGTTACAACTTGTAAAAATCGAATTTAAACTTGCGTATTCGTGGGGTAATATTTGTCATGTTAGTCAATCTTGTCTTCTTTTTTTTTCTTCAAAAGTTTTATAATCATATAGATGACATGTAAGAAGTGTGATAGTATTCTCTCGAGGGATGAAAGCACTTTCACTACTAATACATAATGTGTTTTCGGTTTGACTGGTACAAAACAATGATGGTGCTGTTGAAGAGAGGATTAGATTCTATGTAATTCAAGATTAATTTGTGAAATTAAACAATAAAATATGGAGAAGAAAAATAACTGTGTTTCTTACTCCAATGGATGTGGTTGCTTTAAGGAACATTCTGATGTCAAGAAAGGGGCTCTTGCTGTGCTTTACTGGAAAGACAAGGAACAACACAATTGTGGAAGGGGGGAAAAGAGAGAAAGATAAGAGAATAACATGAAAGTAACCATTTCATTGCACTGATTTGATTGGGAATATATACAAGAGAGAACACCAGGGAGACTGTCAGTTTAGCATCATGCCATGATGCTATCAGGCTTATCGCTAAAGAATAATCTGTCAGTAATTAAGTTATTATATATATTCTTATCCTGGCGCCTGGCCATCTCCATGATGATCCCTAACGGCTGAACATGATAGCCTCGGCACAAGGCACAAGTGGAATGTTAGGGTTTCTCATGGCATGATGAGGTCACTGAGCTGCAGATGGAACTCATGGAACGCAGGCTTGGTTCTTGTTTAGTAGTACTCCGTAGTACAACCAAGGAATTTAGGTCACTGGATTCAATGTGCTTTTGGGGAAAAGTTCAGCACTGAATTTAAGTAGCTATAGGTTTAGCTTGTGGATTGCTGCCAAGCATGCATCGCGCTCATCATTCTTCCCCATTTCACTGCCGTATCAAACGGAAACTACTGTCAGAATTATCCAAACAAATAAACAATCCTAATCTGCTCTGAATTTGATCAAACTGTTCCCAAACTGATCAACTCAATACACTGCATTTCTTAGTAGTATTAGTTGTATTGTGTTGGACACTTGGACTGTGCATCTTGCACGGCGCCATGATGCAAACCGAGTTCAGCAGAGGAAGCATTGGTGCCTCTGGCTGTTACTTGCCAAAGTGGTTACTTGTTTTTACAGAGAGTGTGGTGGTGGCTGTAGGGATAGGAGGACAAGGGGGACAGTGGCTTTCTCCCCTTTCCACAAACTTTCTGCTGTTTTGCTCCTTTTGATTCCTTCTTTAAGCTTGTCAACCTTCCATTTTCTTTCCACAGTGTTTCAGTCAAAGCTGTGTCTGCGTACTTGAAGCCATGGATTTTCTATGGCTGTGACAAGGGAGAATGTTCTAACTTCTAACCCTCACATGCATTGTGTGTCTTGAGCATAGACAAATGTTATACCTATCCGGTAATACGGTGTATCCTTTTATCAAACTTCTTCAAATTTTATGGTTTTCAATCATACGAGGAAATGCATGTGTCTAACTCGTAATAGTAGTTATCTCATTGCCGTACCTATGAAAATATTATTTTTCCTTTTTATAAAGTGTGCTAATCAATTTGTTAAGCATGAAAATGGAGAAGCCACTACGCCAGGGAGCGGGTGACACCCATCCGACTTGGCATAAGGAGAAGGGATCCTCACCTGTTCATGTAAAAGCATATTGGCTAGTAGACCGTTGTCTAAAACAAGAGAGAACGAGAGATGGCAAGATATACATTGTATTGCTCCTAGCGAGAATACGTGAGATGCCTTGGCGCCCCATTGCTTGGCTTGCAACAGTCGTCCCTTCAATAACCGATGTGTTAAAGTCAACCGCTGCATCACCATCTCATCGGGTCTCTGAAATTCGACCATACCATGCGATGAGAGGTGACCGGACAAATTAGGCTGCGACTACCACTCCATTTTTGCTAGAGAAGGGTATATATGCAAATGGATATATGCAGCCTTTAAAATTAGAAACTTAGCCTATCGAATAGGGAATTTAGCTCTCAAATAACCCAATCTAAAAATCACTCGTACCAAGATTTAAACTCAGGACCTTGGGTCACTGCAACCATTAGATTACATGCCCTTTCACGACTACCACTCCATAGGGGTCAAGAATACTAAGAAATTGATGCGTGGGTTGCTCTTCAAGCAAATAATGATGACATTACGCTAATAATGTGTCTACACCGTCAGTAAGTTCTATCCATCATATTAGGGCTTGTTCAGATTGATGCTATTTTAAACCATATCATTTTTTTAGAGTTGCCAAATATGTGCATCCATTTAGTTTTTTTGCCAAACTTTAATAAATACATAAGAAATCCATATTGCCAAATTGCTAAAATTTTGGCAATATTACTAAATTGCCAAAAAAAATTAGCATTTTTAAAATTTGGTAAGATTTATTTTAGCTACAATCTAAACAGCCCCTTAGTCTCGTGATCAGCTTGCCCAACCCCTTAGATTAAAATGTGTGCCAAACTGCCAAAGCCGAGGCATAGGAAGACACACGGGTGGCCTAGAGTGAGACGGCGCCGAGAATCCGATCTGGCCCAGTACACCGGGCCCATGGGCTAGTGATGTACTCTAGGCCCATTGAGAATGCGGGCCCCGCCACCTGGCCGGAGTGCACCTCTCGCTTGCGGCAGCGCGTGCACCGTTGTCGGCCGCGTCACCCTCTCGGTTCCATCACACGCGCCTCAGCGCCGTTGGAAAGCCGACGCCGACGACGACGACGCCGTCTGCTAGTGCTACCATTCAACTTTCAACTACTTCAAGCTCTACAAATCTACCGACATAAACAAGAAAGGGATTTTAAAAAAACCATTTTATTATATAAAGAAATTTTCATGGGAATAGATATGCTGAAGGCATTAAACGATTCTTAATCTTAACAAAAGATCAGCTAACTGAACTAAGAAAACAATTTTCATAATGAAACCGAACAGCAGAAGAGGAGCTGATCGACAGAAAAAAATAAGAAAGGTCAGTTCTGTTAATCAGACCAAATGAAGCAAAGCACACCTACTTGTCATTCTTTTGAAAGAAGACTATTCTGTTCTTTTCAATTGTGGGGAAGAAACCAAGAAGTGCCGATTTGAATTAACCAAATACTAAAGCATTCACCACTACATTCGGCAGGGACTTGTTTAGTTGCTTCGCTGAATCTTACAAGGCCATGCATGCTATGCATGGCCACCTTTCAGGTTTCAGCTCTTCTTTTCTTGTAAGCGCACTTAGGGCTTGGCTAACTTGCCCTACATGGCCTGTGGGAGTAACAACGTGACATGATGGTTGAAGCTGAAAAGGCACTTTTTGTTAGTCTAGTAACACACAATTTGTCTGGCTCAAAACACTTTTGTTTTGTGCTAAACTGCTAATGCCACTAGCTCCCAATTGCCATTAGATAGAAATTAGGAATGTACCTCAGGTGTGAGGACTGAGGAGCAATGGCAGAATGGCTAGCTGCTGGACCACTTTGCTTGCTTGGCCCCCATGAAGCACTGACCGGATACTAGATAACCCTTGCCCCAAATCATGCATGATAATGACCACTGAATGGTCCATGGAAAATTTGTACACCCACTTACTGGTCATGGAGCCACAGAATGTCACAGAAGTGTTCCTTTCACCATCATGAACAATGCTTGATCACCTTTAAAGCAGCCAAATGTCTGCCATTAAGACCTAGTAACAGAGCAATCAGAATTCAGAACTAGTTGCATGCATTGGAGAAAAGTTGCTCATTCTGCCAATGCGTTTCATGTCCTAGCACCATATGTCTGATTAGCACACTTCTTGCTCATTCTGCCAGTATAACAGAGTTACAGAGTTCTTCCTGCTGTACCTACCAAGCTCTTACTTTGAAATTAAAACAAGGTTTTTATGGTGGAACAGCCGAACAGGACTGTCCGGTAGAAAACGATTTAAAGTTGGTGTTGCCGGCTTGTGTATGTATCTGTAGTACGTACATTTCAAAAGAAGTTCAATGACGTATGGTTGTCATCCAAAAGCAATGTACTGTCCATTTGACTCCAAAAGCTTGGATTCATCACACACCCTTTTTCCTCTATGCTTAATCTTTTACTGACACATGTAATACAGGTAGTTAGTTTCTTAATCCATGTCATGTCCCTTTGCTTGCTTCCTTTGCTTTCACTCCTGCTGCTCGGCTCAGCTGCAAGAACAATGCCACAGTACTGCATTGTTTGGCATGCTTACAGGGGGTGACTAATTAAAATACCACTGTGAAAGGAATCTTGCATCATTCATGTCTTGTCCCCTTAAACTTTTTTCAGAGACAGGGATGGAGGTAGTAGGAAGGAGATGATGGTCTGTTTCTGTTGGTGTGTGAGGCTTGAGTTGTGTATAAAAGGGAAAGCCTGTGGCCTTTGGAAGCATACAATGATCAGAAATTGAGAGTGAGAGGAGGAGAGAGCCAAGTTAGTTAGAGCTCAGTATAGGAAACAGTCTTGGAGTCACTTCTCTGACATAAAAACTGATAGAGCAGTTATAGGTGAGAAATTGGTGCTCATTCCTTTTCCTTCATCTGATTTGCTCATCAATCTTCAATATTCTCTTCAATCATTCTTGAGCTTTGGAGTGGAGTTTGCTATGATGTTGGTCTTTTTTTCAGGCTTTTTGACCTGATATGTGAAGCATGCTTTGAATAGAACTTATTTCAGAATACAGTTACTCTATCTTTCTTTTCACCAGAGAACCAACAGAGAGATTTTAGCCTACTGTTGGTCTTCCATTTTCATTTCCCCCCACTAAATGTACTATGCTACTATTACGTTTTTAGATTATAATCCCAATACTTCTGTCCCTGTAGTTGCATTGGAGTACCAAAGATTCAGTTTTGTTCTTAGTTTTTTTTTTAAAGTTCATTTCGTTCACAAACTGTATATATTACAGATACGAGAGAGGCTTATCTGCTACTTCACGCAGGTCCAGCGAAGAAGCATATCTTCCTTCAGAAATGACAATGCCGATGGAGCAAGTCTTCGAGCACTACGACAAAGACACCCTAAAGATGGCCATGCTGAAGCATGAAGAGACTTTCAGACAGCAGGTGATATCAAAAAAACCTCGATCTTTCAAAAGCTTGAATTTGTTCGTATAAAGAACAATGTACTGATTAAGTTTCTTGATTTTGATTTGCAGGTTCATGAGCTCCATCGTCTGTACAGAATTCAGAAGCTTCTGATGAGAGACCTGAAGAGGGAGCTCAAGAACCAGAGCAACATGTCAACCTCCTCCCCGAACGGATTCGCCGAGTACAGCAGAGCCGCTACAGCAGAGCCGCGCTGGGACGCCATGCGCTCCTACGAGCAATGCTACGGCGCGGCCACTCGCCGCGGCGCCGCCGTGCCACCACGCGGCGGCGGCGGCGCGCGCGGCGCTGAGCCTCGTGCCGGCGGTCGAGTACGCGCAGAGCCCCGAGGAGGAGGACGCGGAGGAGACCGACGAGGAGGAGGAGGCGGCGGCGGCGGAGCTGAGGCTCACGCTCGCCGTGGGCACCGCCGCCAGTGCCAAGAAGAGGTACAGCCGCAACGAGCACCACTCCCCCGGGCAGAGCTTCTCGTCGTCGTCGACGGAGTCCGACGTGCTCGTCACCGGCGCCGGGACGCGGACGCGGCCTCGCCGCCGTACCACCACAAGCGGAGGCCGGCGCGGCGGCGGCGGCGTTCGACGTGGTGCAGGTGGACGACGGCGGCGTGCAGGCGCCGCCGCCGCCGCCGCTGCTGTTCCACTGGCTCAGCCTTCGGATGGCATGAGAGAGAGAGAGAGAAAGAGAGAGGAAGGAGAAGCACGGACGCGTGCATGATGTACTGTCTCATGGCCGGCGGGCGGCCAGTGTGAGCCAGCCCGCAGCTGACTTCTTGTCGTCGTTGAGTTGTACTCCACCATGTTTCTTTGCTTTGCTTCCCGCTTGGTTAATGATCAACTCTAGAAAAATAAGTTGGTAACTTGTAGTTGAGGGACAATGTAGAAGAAGAAGCTACTTTCCGAAACAGGAGGAGAATGTACTTGGAGCTTTTTCAGACGAAGTTATTTTGACGAACGCGCAAAAATATAATACCTCCATTTCAGGTTATATACAAAAGTAGTAATATTTTAACCCAAGACAAATTTATTATGAAAATTTATTTAATTATTGATTTGATGAAACTAATTTATAAATATACTATATTTGTCTATAATTAGTTAAATTTGAAATAGTTTAACTTTGACTAAGTTAAAACGTCTTAAAACCTGGAACGGAGGAGTATGTCAATATCATAGAAGAAAAAAAAATTACTACTAACTAAACAGCACTGCTCCTAAATTGAGGGAGAAGACGAAGTTCTTATGGTAGCTCCGAGTTCGGTGCAGCAATGTTCTTCTTTAGGGCTCATTTGGAATGGAACGATTTTCAAAGAGTTCAAATAAATTGAAACCGAACCATGTGAGAATCTTATAAAATCTTGTGTCTCAAGGAACCATTGGACTTTCGAGTTTCAATTAACCTTTCTTTTACAATAAACAAGAAAGAATTTACCAAGAAGATCAAAACCTCATTGAACTATATATTAGCTTATTCGTTTGGCCTATTACTGCTTATTAGTTAAAAAACAATTTATGGTTAAGATTATTAATGCTCTGTTTCGTATCAACATATCCCTCACACACACTATTGCCTGGCCTTAGTGCCACCAACCTGTATTTTCTTCTGTTTTATAGTCCGCTGCATTTTTAATGTAGAATGGACGTTTCCCTTTGATGAAAAATGGATAATATAGTTAATTATGTAATACTGAAAAATATACCACGATAAAAAAACTTAAATCAAATTAAAATTAAGTTTCAACATTATATTCTAGGGGTATAAGTCAAAAACACAAACAATGGTCTGTAAGTCTTTTTCAAAATTTGTGGTAAACATATCTGTTCAGTTATAATATTTGATGTTTAGGACAAGATCCAATCAAACTTCTAAAATTCTGACAAATCAATTCTTAATTAAATTAAGTTTATGAAGCGTTATAAGCTTGTGGATTTTATGATAGCACTTGTTAGAGTAAATATATGTATATCTTTTTATCTTATCATTAAATGAAGTATGTTTAAAATTGATGATCAAAATTTTAAAAAGTTCGACCATATCTTTACTAGTACTAAGCGTAAAATATTTGACTAAAGGAAGTAATTAAAATTTAAGAGGCGAAATTACGTGTGAATTTTAGAGACTTCCAATTCAACAGCTCAATGATCGGGACACATTCTTAAAAAAGAAAAAAAAGAACAAAAAAGATCCGGACACGCATACGCAAATGGAGCTTTCATAGCAGAAGGCGTAATCAACTGGAAAGCGTCTTCTCCTGGAGGGAAAGGTCGGGCCCACGTAAGAACAAAAACCACCTGTCAGTGACCAAAAGCCAGCAGATTCCAGAGTCGCCGTCCACGCCGCCTCTATCTATCTACGGTGAAATTAAAAAAAAAAAGCTCCCGAAAATATTCTCTCTCCCCACCCCGAAACCCTAGGCGCGACCTCGCCGCGGCGATGGCCGCATGACCGATGCGCCTCCGCCGAGGAGCCGCCCGCACCCACCCCGCAGCAGCGTCGCCGTGCCCGCCGCCGCCGCCGCCGCCGCGGCAGTGATCGCAGCGCCCTCGCGGTCCTCTTCCTCGCCCTGCTGCAGCCGCCCGGCGCGCCCCGGTCGCCGCGGGATCCAGGGTCGGCATGTCGAAGGCTAGGGTCTACGCCGACGTCAACGTGCTGCGCCCCAAGGAGTACTGGGACTACGAGGCGCTCACCGTTCAATGGGGGTAGGTAGCCAGCCAGCCAGCTGACGTCACCTTCCTGAGCCCCCTGATCAGTGCGCGTAGCTTGTATCTCCGATTTAGTTCGCGATCCGTATCCCGTACACCTGGGCTGGTTTGCTTATTGGGATTAGGTTGGATTATTGGGTTATGGGTAGGTTTGCTTGTGCCTGTAGATTTTGGTTTTGGTCGGGGATTAGGAATTTATTGTGGCTTGAAGGTTAGATTGAATTACTTCTGTTTCTATTAGGACGAACTCAATACCGAAGACTGCTTTGGTAGTTTTACATGTTTGTACTATAGGAGTAGACACATGTTTACCGAATGGTTGAAGAAATTGTTATGAATTTGCAAGGCTATGATTTTATAATTTTGGAATCAATCTCACTATATCTTTCCTTTTAAAGTTGATACTAGTGTTGTTCAGTTAAGAGCCTTTGTTTGATTGTGAATGGCAAGCTGTAGGTATTGATCCTATTTCTTTGGGGATAAATCTAAGTTAAGGCAAAATTAGCAGTTTTAGTTTAATTATTGGAACAAAGTAGGTGGGTATTTCTGGGTGTTTCTTTTGCATCATCTGATAACCAAGATTGATGAGTATAGCATAACTTGGTAGTATAGTGCTTTGGGCCTAGTCTTCTCTAGCACTGAACATTCACCAAGTTCTTGCTTCTATGTAATCTCAATTTTAACACTGTGTTTTCCTTCACTCACCCTAGAATATACTACCTGAAAGCAATCAACGAAATCAAATATAACTTCGTTTCTACCTTATTTGATTGTAACATGCTGAGTAATATGGTGCCAAACAACTCAACACATATAATACTGTCCTTAACAACCATCTTCTTTCCCTGTAGAAGTTACAGCCCTAGTATATTCTGTACATGTCAGCTACCTAGATGACAGTTAGGCCTGGTAGGAGTGTGCTGTTTAATTTTGGTACTCCAAAAGTGCACTGTTTTTCTCATCTGGCTCTGTTACCAGTTGTGTTTCCTGTAGATGTATTCCTTGTCTGCTTGAACTTTATGAGAAACTATAGAAAGCAGTGGTGTTTTCCCTACCTGAGTTTAAATACTTGAAAAAGAATTGAGCTTTCCTTCGAAGTTTGTTCAGTTTACACACCAACACTAAGATTGCCATATATCTCCATCTTTTGTCCATTTAATTCTTGTTACCTCAAGTCACTGAGGACCTGGCAGCATGCTATGACTTACACAATACCTTGCTAACTATTATGATGCATCTTTACAGTGAGCGAGCGATGCGGTATGATATAAGTTGTCAGGAAAGTTGGAAGAGGTAAATATAGTGAAGTCTTTGAATGGCATCAATGTTAACAACAATGAGAAATGCATCATCAGATACTCAAGCTGTGAAGAAAAGAAGGTAATATAATTGATCTATATTGACCTGTAATTTTTTTTTTTTTTTATTGTGAACTCCCATAAGTTATCAAAATCAGAGCCAATGAAACTGGTTATTCTTTCATGGTATTCTCTTAATCTTCTCTCCTTTTCCCATCGTCCACCAAGTGTGTTGTTCCTTCGTCTTCCAGTACTTAAATGGTCACAAAGGCAACGAAGCTTACGTTAAGCCCCTTTCTTACATCAAATGTTTCTCACCTCTTTATTTTAATAGCCAACCACATCCATTTGGTACTAAAATGTGAAATCTGAACCAAGTATTACATAATAGTGCTTCTCGCGATAATTATGATGTGGAGCTGTATTTAATATCACACTTCAGAATCTTTGTGAAGGTCCAAAACTATAATGTGCAAATTGTGAGCTTCTTGATAATATTGACAACATAGCAATCTAATCCTCAGAGCTCATCGAATCAACATTCTAAAAGACTCCACTACATCCTTGATATTGCTTCTTGAATATGTCAACAATACAGACTTCAAAGTGCTTTGTACCCCACGGTTTGACCAGGTGTAATCCTAATGATGCAAATACTGCGACTACATAAACAATATCAACTGAGACTTATCTACAATGTGTCTTCATGGAGCCATTACATACTCATGCTGTCGATATTAGTATTGTTACCTTCATCTCCCTCGATTCGAGTAAAACATCGAGCTGTTATCTAATTATCGATCAACTCTGACTTATGA
>CM020180.1:31879693-31949293 GCA_009805545.1 Oryza longistaminata | reverse complement strand
GAGGGAGGAGGCCATGAACTGGGATTAGTGGCAGGATTAGGGGTTATAGTTAGGGTTCTCTCCTCCTCAGTGGTGGCGGTGGGTGGGAGAAGGGGAGCTTTCTTGGGGCCGGATGGAGTGAGCTCGAAGGCACAAGAATCTCTCTCTCTCTCGTGGCTTACAAGCGCCGACAAACCCCCGCTTTAGATCCCAAAAACCTCGAGAAAAAAACTGCGGAGCCGATGAGATTGGGGAAGGATTCGAAGTTTTTGAAGCCACTGAGCGGAGATTACCCTCGAAATTTCATGGATTTCTCGCCTCGCTCGGATCTGAGCGAGAGATGTGTGGGGAGAGAGAGAGAGAGAGAGAGAGGAAGGAGAAGCACGGACGCGTGCATGCATGTACTGTCTCATGGCCGGCGGGGCGGCCAGTGTGAGCCAGCCCGCAGCTGACTTCTTGTCGTCGTTGAGTTGTACTCCACCATGTTTCTTTGCTTTGCTTCCCGCTTGGTTAATGGATCAACTCTAGAAAAATAAGTTGGTAACTTGTAGTTGAGGGACAATGTAGAAGAAGAAGCTACTTTCCGAAACAGGGAGGAGAATGTACTTGGAGCTTTTTCAGACGAAGTTATTTTTGACGAACGCGCAAAAATATTAATACCTCCATTTCAGGTTATATAAAAGTAGTAATATTTTTAACCCAAGACAAATTTATTATGAAAATTTATTTAATTATTGATTTGATGAAACTAATTTATAAATATTACTATATTTGTCTATAAATTAGTTAAATTTGAAATAGTTTAACTTTGACTAAGTTAAAACGTCTTATAACCTGGAACGGAGGGAGTACATGTCAATATATTAGAAGAAAAAAAATTACTACTAACTAAACAGCACTGCTCCTAAATTGAGGGAGGAAGACGAAGTTCTTATGGTTAGCTCCGAGTCTCGGTGCAGCAATGTTCTTCTTTAGGGCTCATTTGGAATGGAACGATTTTCAAAGGATTTCAAATAAATTGAACCGAACCATGTGAGAATCTTATAAAATCCTTGTGTCTCAAAGAAACCATTGGACTTTCGAGTTTCAATTAACCTTTTTCTTTACAATAAACAAGAAAGAATTTACCAAGAAGATCAAAACCTCATTGAACTATATATTAGCTTATTCGTTTGGCCTATTACTGGCTTATTAGAAAAAAAACAATTTATGGTTAAGATTATTAATGCTCTGTTTCGTATCAAACATATCCCTCACACACACTATTGGCCTGGCCTTAGTGCCACAACCTGTTATTTCTTCTGTTTTATAGTCCGCTGCATTTTTTTAATGTAAATGGAGGGCGTTTTTCCCTTTGATAAAAAATGGATAATATTATTAGTTAATTATGGTAATACTGAAAAATATACCACGATAAAAAAACTTAAAATCAAATTAAAATTAAGTTTCAACATTTATATTTTGGCTAGGGTGATAAGTCAAAACACAAACAATGGTCTTTGTAAGTCTTTTTCAAAATTTGTGGTAAACATTATCTGTTCAGTTATTAATATTTGATGTTTAGGACAAGATCCAATCAAACTTCTAAAATTCTGACAAATCAATTCTATATTAAATTAAGTTTATGAAGCGTTATAAGCTTGTGATTTTATGATAGCACTTGTTGAGATAAATATATGTATATCTTTTATCTTATCATTAAATGAAGTATTTGTTAAATTATTGATGATCAAAATTTTAAAAAGTTCGACCATATCTTGTACTAGTACTAAGCGTAAAATATTTTTGACTAAAGGAAGTAATTAAAATTTAAGAGGCGAAATTACGTGTGAATTTTAGAAGACTTCCAATTCAACAGCTCAATGATCGGGACACATTCTTAAAAAAGAAAAAAAGAAACAAAAAAGATCCGGACACGCATACGCAAATGGAGCTTTCATAGGCAGAAGGCGTAATCAACTGGAAAGCGTCTTCTCCTGGAGGGAAAGGTCGGGCCCACGTAAGGGAACAAAACCACCTGTCAGTGACCAAAAGCCAGCAGATTCCAGAGTCGCCGTCCCACGCCGCCTCTATCTATCTCCGCGTGAAATTAAAAAAGCCAGCCCGCAGCTGACTTCTTGTCGTCGTTGAGTTGTACTCCACCATGTTTCTTTGCTTTAATTTGCTACCAGCTTGGTTAATGGATCAACTCTAGAAAAATAAAGTTAACTTGTAGTTGAGGGACAATGTAGAAGAAGAAGCTACTTTCCGAAAAGAGGGAGGAGAATGTACTTGGAGCTTTTTGAGATGAAGTTCTTTTTTCATGAACGCGTAAAATAATTTTACGTTAATATATTAAAAGAAAGTAGAGTTTTAATTACACAATACAACCGGCTAGAAGGTTATTTTTTGGGGAAAGGAAAAAAGGAAACTAAAAAAAATAAGAAGACTAGTACTAACTAAACACTGCTCCTAAATCGAGGGAGGAAGTCGAAGTTTGGCTTAGCTTCGAGTCTTAGAGCAGGAATGTTCTTCTTTAGGGCTCATTTGGAATGGACGATTTTCAAAGGATTTCAAAGAAATTGGACCGAACCATGTAGAATCTTATGAAATCCTTGCGTCCCAAAGAAACCATTGGATTTTCTGAGTTTCGATTAACCTCTTCTTTTTGACAATAAACAAGAAAGAGTTTACCAAGAAGATCAAATCTCATTGAACTATTAGCTTATTCTTTTGGCCTATTGCTGGCTTATTAGTAAAAAGAATAGTTTTTGGATAAAACTATTAGTTAGTTATGACAATGCTGAAAAACAAATCACGATAAAAACTTAAAATAATTTAAAATTAAGTTTCAAAATTGGCTGCGGTGATAAGCCAAAACACAAATGATGGCCTTTGTAAGTCTTTTTTAAAACTTTTGGTAAATATTCTCCGTTCAATTATTAATATTTGATGTTTAGGATAAGATCCAATCAAACTTCTAAACACAAATGATTTCTATATTAAATTAAGTTTATGAAGCGCAATAAGCTTGTTATTTTACTATAGCACTTCTTGAGATAAATCTATGTACATCTTTTATTTTATCTTGAAACTAGGTATTTGTTAAATTGTTGATGATAAAAAATTTTAAAAGTTTGACCATATCTTGTACTAGTACTAAACATAAAATTATTTGAACTAAAGGAAGTAACTAAAATTTAAGAGGCAAAATTACGTGAGAAATTGAGAATACTTCCAATTCAACAGCTCAATGATCGGGACACATTCTTAAAAAAAAAAAGGAAAAAAGAAAAAAAAATCCGGACACGCATGCGCGAATGGAGCTTTGACAACGCAGAAGGCGTAATCCACGGGAAGGCGCCTTCTCCTCTTGGAGGGAAAGGTCGGGCCCACGGAACAAAACCACCTGTCAGTGACCAAAAGCCAGCAGATTCCAGAGTCGCCGTCCCACGCCGCCTCTACTATCTCCACGTGAAATCGGAAAAAAAAAAAAGCTCCCGAAAATATTCTCTCTCCCCCACCCCCGAAACCCTAGCGCGACCTCGCCGCCGGCGATGGCCGCATGACCGATGCGCCTCCGCCGAGGAGCCGCCCGCACCCACCCAGCAGCAGCGTCGCCGGCCCGCCGCCGCCGCCGCCGCGGCAGTGATCGCAGCCGCCCTCGCGTCCTCCTTCCTCGCCCTGCTGCAGCCGCCCCGGCGCGCCCCGGTCGCCGCGGGATCCAGGGTCGGCATGTCGAAGGCGAGGGTCTACGCCGACGTCAACGTGCTGCGCCCCAAGGAGTACTGGGACTACGAGGCGCTCACCGTTCAATGGGGGTAGGTAGCCAGCCACAGCTGACGTCACCTTCCTGAGCCCCCCTGATCAGCGGCCGTAGCTTGTATTCTCCGGATTTAGTTCGCGATCCGTATCCCGTACACCTGGGCTGGGTTTGCTTATTGGGATTAGGTTGGATTATTGGGTTATGGGTAGGTTTGCTTGTGCCTGTAGATTTTGGTTTTGGTCGGGGAATTAGGAATTTATTGTGGCTTGAAGGTTAGATTGAATTACTTCTGTTTCTATTAGGACGAACTCAATACCGAAGACTGCTTTGGTAGTTTTACATGTTTGTACTATAGGAGTAGGACACATGTTTACCGAATGGTTGAAGAAATTGTTATGAATTTGCAAGGCTATGATTTTAATTTTGGAATCAATCTCACTATATCTTCCTTTTAAAGTTGATACTAGTGTTGTTCAGTTAAGAGCCTTTGTTTGATTGTGAATGGCAAGCTGTAGGTATTGATCCTATTTCTGTTGGGGATAAAATCTAAGTTAAGGCAAAATTAGGCAGTTTTATGTTTAATTATTGGAACAAAGTAGGTGATGGGTATCTGGGTGTTTCTTTTGCATCATCTGATAACCAAGATTGATGAGTATAGCATAACTTGGTAGTATAGTGCTTTGGGCCTAGTCTTCTCTAGCACTGAACATTCACCAAGTTCTATGCTTTTATGTAATCTCAATTTTAACACTGTGTTTTCCTTCACTCACCCTAGAATATACTACCTGAAAGCAATCAACGAAATCAAATATAACTTCGTTTCTACCTATTTGATTGTAACATGCTGAGTAATATGGTGCCAAACAACTCAACACATATAATACTGTCCTTAACAACCCATCTTCTTTTCCCTGTAGAAGTTACAGCCCTAGTATATTCTGTACATGTCATGCTACCTAGATGACAGTTGAGGCCTGGTAGGAGTGTGCTTGTTTAATTTTGGTACTCCAAAAGTGCACTGTTTTTCTCAATCTGGCTCTGTTACCAGTTGTGTTTCCTGTAGATGTATTCCTTGTCTGCTTGAACTTTATGAGAAACTATAGAAAGCAGTGGTGTTTTCCCTCACCTGATGTTAAATACTTGAAAAGAATTGAGCTTTCCTTCGAAGTTTGTTCAGTTTACACACCAACACTAAGATTGCCATATATCTCCATCTTTTGTCCATTTAATTCTTGTTACCTCAAGTCATTGAGGGACCTGGCAGCATGCTATGACTTACACAATACCTTGCTAACTATTATGATGCATCTTTAACAGTGAGCAGGATGACTATGAAGTTGTCAGGAAAGTTGGAAGAGGTAAATATAGTGAAGTCTTTGAAGGCATCAATGTTAACAACAATGAGAAATGCATCATCAAGATACTCAAGCCTGTGAAGAAAAAGAAGGTATTTAATTGATCTTATTGACCTGTATTTTTTTTTTTTTGAATTGCTAGTGTTGAAGTTCTTAACCTACCTTTTATATGTTTGAACAGATCAAAAGGGAGATTAAAATACTTCAGAATCTTTGTGGAGGTCCAAACATTGTGAAGCTTCTTGATATTGTCAGAGATCAACATTCTAAGACTCCTAGCTTGATCTTTGAATATGTCAACAATACGGACTTCAAAGTGCTGTACCCCACGTTGACAGATTATGATATCCGCTACTACATATATGAGCTACTCAAGGTCTTCATTGAGCCTTCATTGTCATCCCTATTTATTTTACTCTATTCAGTAAAACATCCTGTTCTGTGGATCTGTAGAATGATGTATCTGTTATAGAAATTGTTACACAATTACTTTCCTATTATGTGAAGATCCAACTAAACACACTTGTAATATATCCTAGATAAATATCACCATTCTCACTGCTTGCAAGTTGCAACATATCTTTAATTATTTATGTATATATGAACTTGATTATTTTCTTTGTTACATGGCTTAAAACTTGTCACAATCTCAAGCAGTTTATGGATCAGTTCTGTTTTGAGTTTTAATTATAGTAGCATCTTGCACTTCATAATGTACAGATGACAAAAGAATTCCTGAATTGCATATGTGCTATAATGGTTTATGATCTGGGATTTTGAAGAGAAGTGCCATTTTATAAATTTCTAAGTTCAGCGCTATGTTTGTGTTAAGAATTCAGCCATCAATGGGCATCTTAACATATGTGCTAGGTCATGTATATTTTAATGCCTTCTATCCATGGGTAATAAACTGTAACACATAGTGTGTGTTTTTCATATCGATATTCTTAGCCAAGAACAGTGGCATGATTTGCCCTTAATCCTCTGTGTGTTAAGTTTGTTTAACGAATTTAGTTGATTTTCTTTACAATATTTTCCTTCTGTTTATGGCCCCAGGCATTAGACTACTGCCATTCACAAGGCATTATGCATCGAGATGTCAAGCCCCACAATGTTATGATAGATCATGAGCTCCGAAAACTTCGATTGATAGACTGGGGCCTGGCTGAGTTCTATCATCCAGGGAAGGAATATAATGTTCGTGTTGCATCAAGGTTGGTGTAGTTACAAGCAAACTACTTGTTTGGTTATGATTTTCTTGCTTTTTTATGAATTGGATTGCACCCTGATAATCACTTGAATCAAGAGAGGAAGCTAACTTAAGAAGGTATCATCCCTGTTTTGCATTTTGTTTGCTAACTTGGCTCTAGAAGCAACACGTGAACCGAGAGATTACTTGGTTTGAATTCACTGCTACTGTTGATGTCTGAATTGCCTAGTGGTCCTTTTGCAACATTAATGTTACAAAATGCTGAAAGTTAAGCAACGAAGCTGTTTACCCTTAAACAACTAAGTGTACGTCTGAAAAAAGGCAATAAAACAGATACCATTACTAGCCCTTTATTATTTTTGTAAGCATGTTATCACTGGAGTATATCATGCAATTATTGCGTGTACGTACGTATGAAAAAAGGCAATAAAACATATACCATTACTAGGACTTTATTATTTTTGTAAGCATGTTATCACTGGAATAGATCATGCAATTATTGCTTACTAATGCGTCAATTCTATGCTCATTTTTGCTTTGGTACCTGAGTTGAGCATATGTTTTCTCGTTTTTATTCAGGTATTTCAAGGGGCCTGAGCTTCTTGTTGATTTGCAAGATTATGATTATTCTTTGGACATGTGGAGCCTTGGTTGCATGTTTGCTGGGATGGTATGTGTGGCTGTAAAAAATATCGCCTGTCTAGGTCAATGTCTGGATATCTAATGTACTATTGTATTGATAATAAGTCTGACGTCTGAACTCAGTTAATTGTATGCTATGATGCAGATATTCCGCAAGGAGCCATTCTTCTATGGTCATGATAACCATGATCAACTAGTCAAGATCGCAAAGGTAAGTCCCAGTTTGATTCTGGCCTCTCACATTTCTCATGGGAAAAAATGGTTTGGTATGCCTGATAAAATGTTTAGTTATGCAACTTGTGTTTTGGACTGGTTACATGTTTTACTTTTTTTTTAAAAAAAATTTGCTGTTCATGCTCCTTTTAGCTTAGTACTCATCTGTTACTTTGACATATAAGCAGTGTGATCTCGTCAAAAATAAATGACGCTCATTTGTAAATTGTGATTTTTGAAGTTCTTATTTGTTGCTCTCGAACTCTTACTAGGACGGTTATTGGCATTTAAAGATGTTTTAAACATCCAATAATGCCTCGAGTGTGTGTCAGCAGTGTTGATTCGCTTGTCATCAGTTGAAAACTAAGTACTTTTCCATCATCATGCTGTTGATATCGGACTAAGGCAGATGTCATAATGTACTTTGATATCTATGCAAATTTTATTCTTGATCTGTTTTATTGGTTTATATAAGTGCTTATTTTGGAATAACAATAAAACAGCTATATGTGAAATATTGGTATCTGATCCATGTGTTTTCCCCATCATTCAGGTACTTGGAACAGAAGCACTAAATGCTTATTTGAACAAGTACCATATTGAGCTTGATCCTCAGCTTGAAGCTCTTGTTGGGAGGTAAGTTGCCATGCTTTTAGATATTGGTTTTGAACCCATTTTCTTGGAAGATTCAGAAGTATAACACTTACATATACATATGCAGGCATAGTAGAAAACCATGGTCGAAATTCATTAATGCTGATAACCAACATCTAGTTTCTCCTGAGGTTTGTCAATGGCTCTTGCTGTTTCCAAATCAACCTTAAGATATTGTTTGCTTAACATCATGCTTGTACATTTGCAGGCTGTAGATTTTCTTGATAAGCTTCTACGTTATGATCACCAAGATAGGCTCACTGCACGTGAAGCTATGGTAAGTCAACCCCGACAGATAATATTTGTTACATTCCAAGAAGATACTGATTTTGTTTGACTGGATATTTCCTATTTTTGTAACAGTATTGACTGTTCACTGAGATTGTTAGTTTATTGCTGAATATTTTAGTATATATCCTCGTTTTTAGTCATAAGAATTACATCGATGATGTCATAATAGTACTTTCATCTTCCTATCCTATCACACCTCTGTTCGATTTTTATTTTAGGCGTATTCTGTTTCACTTATTGCTCTCGTATCGGTATTATGACAATATCATAAAACGTTTTCCTGACCCTCAACCAAAAATAGTTGGCAAGTTATGCATTTGTGTAGGTACACTTCAACTAGGGATGCAAGTGGAGCGGGCAATCAGTTATTTTTTGCCCGCTTATCTCAATTCTAGTTCATTTGTTGTAGGTACTTATGCGGTTACGGGATTGCTCACTTGCATCCCTAACTTCAACCCAATATAATTTGCCAAATGGTGCATTTGGCAATAAATAGAAACCCTTCAAATTTCTCTGCCACATTGGCTTTTGTATGCAATGAAGTAATGAACAACTTTTCATCTTCACATGGTTCTGGCCAGTTTTAAGAGGAACAAATTGTTATTTGATTACTCTTGGACTTCTCAAATTAATGCCATAAGCACGAATACTTGCAGGCACATCCGTACTTCCTCCAAGTGAGAGCTGCAGAAAATAGCAGAGCACGACCACAATGATCTTGTGTACCTGCTAAAATGATGCCGTTGCTGATGATCCACGACCGTTGCTGATGAGAGTCTGTGAACGATCGTGGAATGTGCTTGTAGCCTTGTATTTGTAAACTGTAATTCACTCCGTTGGTTGCGTTTGATGAATGCCGTGACATGCACATAATTATTTATTTCTGTAATGTTTTACCATAACAACGTTTAAGATGCAACAGGTACCTGTATGACTGCATGAGCCTTTTTAAGCTTGTTTCGAAATGAGGCCAAAGTGCACGTCTTAGCTCGGTTCAAATTACTAAATCTAATAGTAGTAGTAAATATTGGGGCCAAATTTTGGACCTTTAACGGGCCATAAAATACACAAACCGACCATTCCTGATGGGCCCGACCATGAGATATAATCAGGCCTTACATGGGCCATCGGTTGGATAAGCGAGGCGTAAATGGACCAAATCATGGATTCTCGGGGCGTAAATGCAGCATCCAAAATTGGGCGGTGAAGGAACCGTGCTCTCCCTCTATTTTCTTTTAAGGGTTGAACCGTGTTATAACTTACAACTCACAGAAGGAAAAAATATCACGAAATATTTCGTCCTCATGTTACTAGTCACAAATTCCTTGTGCAAATCCTAGTACTTATACTAATGAAATTAAATTTTGGGTCGGAAGGAAAAATTAATGCATTTCCACCCAAATGTTAATACTCATGGGTTTTGATCGAATGTTATAAATCACGAAATTATACCCCGAAGGCAAAATATGACAAAATATTTTTCCCTCATGTTACTGGCCATAAATTTCATGCGTAATGATCCTATTGCTAATAGTAGTGAAATCATGTGTCGGAGTAAAAATAATAATGTTTTTTTCTCAAAGTTTATTACTCACAGGTTTTGGTCTTAGGTTATAACTTATAAAATTATAGCCTTACGTAAAAAACACAAAATGTCAGAAAAAAATGATGCCCTTTTTTGGGAAAATTGGAACCATGCCATTATAATTTTGTAAAATTTAAAATATGCCATCCTGACCCACATGTCATTGACTTATGTGGGCCCTACATGTCATTGAGATACCGATGGCATATCTCAAACTTTGCAAAATTATAATGGCATGGTTCCAATTTTCCTTTTTTTAAAGGTTCACGGATTTTGATCCAAGGTTGGTTATACTCTCTTAATATTTTACTTATGGGGCAATTTCGTTTATGCCCTCACTTCCATCTCTAATATTAATTTTACCCCTACTTTTTAGGGTTTTCGTTTTTGCCCCTATTTTTTTGAACCGAACAATTTTTTTTGCCCCTATTTTGGATGGAGAAGTTAACACCAGTTAACGGTGTTAACTACTTGTCAAAAGGACATTTATACCCTCTCCCATCTTTATTCAAATTGTGTTTTTTCCCCTAATTTATGCATGACTTTGGAAATTTATTTGTGTGAATATGTTTAAAATTAAATGACAGATTAGGATATATTTTGAATTTGGACAGATTTTGAATTTGATGGAATTTTGACGAAATTTTGGCAGCACTTCAACAGAAATTGAACAAAATTTTGACAAAATTTCAACAACATTTTACATAATCATGTGAAGTCATATAACAACCTCACAAGTATCACGAAGCATGACAACCGAACAATTATTGGGAAGCAGTACTAGAATGAACGTGAAACTACTAATCTGGAGTACCATGCTAGTTTCAGAGACAACAGGAAGGTTGGTTGTTTTTTTTTGTTTGTTCAGATCAGGTTGTTGCCGAAGCCAAGGACGAGTGAGCAGCAGCAGCAGCGAACCCCGCGTAGCCCAGCGCCTCGCTGCAGCTCTCCTCAATACTTGCAGGCACATCCGTACTTCCTCCAAGTGAGAGCTGCAGAAAATAGCAGAGCACGACCACAATGATCTTGTGTACCTGCTAAAATGATGCCGTTGCTGATGATCCACGACCGTTGCTGATGAGTCTGTGAACGATCGTGGAATGTGCTTGTAGCCTTGTATTTGTAAACTGTAATTCACTCCGTTGGTTGCGTTTGATGAATGCCGTGACATGCACATAATTATTTATTTCTGTAATGTTTTACCATAACAACGTTTAAGATGCAACAGGTACCTGTATGACTGCATGAGCCTTTTTAAGCTTGTTTCGAAATGAGGCCGAAGTGCACGTCTTAGCTCGGTTCAAATTACTAAAATTAATAATTGGGGCCTAAATTTGGCCGCTTATTTCACCACTAACTTATTTGGACCTTTAACGGGCCATTAAATATACAAACAGACCATTCATGACACAGGTAGGCCTCAAATGGGCCCATAAATAGGCCAACCATGAGATATAATCAGGCCTTACATGGGCCATCGGTTGGATAAGCGGGACGTAAATGGACCAAACCATCGATTCTCGGGGCGTAAATGCAGCATCCAAAATTGGGCGGTGAAGGGTTGAAGCGTGTTATAACTTATAACTCACAGAAGGAAAAGTATCAGGAAATATTTCGTCCTCATGTTACTGGTCACAAATTCCGTTTGCAAATCCCAGTACTTATACTAATGAAATTAAATTTTGGGTCGGAAGGAAAAAATAATGTGTTTCCCCCAAATGTTAATACTCATGGGTTTTGACCGAATGTTATAAATCACGAAATTATACCCCGGAGGCAAAATATGACAAAATATTTTTCCCTCATATTACTGGCCATAAATTTCATGCGTAATGATCCGCTAATACTAGTGATGAAATCTTGTGTCGGAGTAAAAAAAATAATGTTTTTTTTTCTCAAAGTTCATTACTCACAGGTTTTGGTCTTAGGAGTAACTTATAAAATTATAGCCTTACGGTAAAAAACACAAAATGTCAGAAAAAAATGATGCCTTTTTTTAAAGGTTCACGGGTTTTGATCGAAGGTTGGTTATACTCTCTTAATATTTTACTTATTGTGATGGATTGAACCATAGTCCATAGATCTCAGAATGCATTTACTACATGAAATCCTTTCTTCTCCATTTATTTTCTTCCAGAGAGGACAAAAAAAATGGACCATTAAAAAGCCATCTCATAGTAATTAGTGAGACGAAAAAACATTAGAGCGATGGAGATGCTGGACGATAGTACCATATACATCGTGCCGAATAGCCGAATATGCACCTGCACCTGGCCCAGAGGAAGCTATTCAGACTAATCGACGTGCCGTACAAGTTGAGAAAGTACAAGCCAGCTCCTCCAAAGACTTGCAGAAGATCAGGTCACCCATAGCAGCAAATTTTCTTGCCCTACAAGTGTGGAAAAATTAACACCCAGACCTACAAGTGCAAATACTTCTCTTCGAAGACTCAAAAGGAGAAAGTGACATCATTTCTCACTAGTTCATTCATGCTGATGAAAATTGAATAAATGTAATGTTCGTACAGAAACGTGTACAAAGATTGTTTAGTATATATATGCCTATGATCTACATGGGGCGTGGAGACTCCTATACCACATTTACACTGCCTTACTCTTGTCTCTAATCCATTTTGTGGCGACCCATTTTTCTCCTTTGATCACTGGGCAGCTACCATGAAGAGATGTCTGCAAACAGTACGCCCACAATATAAAGTTAAAATCCCAAACGATGCCTGGCGTGCAAAGCCATCTAGAATCAGTATTATAATTGAACTAGTGTTACTCTAGATATGTCTTGCACAGAAATTAGCATCCAGTACAGATAGAATATGAGTCTCGATTTACTAAAATCTTTGATTTTGCAACGACGTATGTAGCTAACTTAGAATCTTTTCACAAAATGGAAAGTCACGAACAACTTGAGTGGCAAGAACATACCGGATCAATGGTGCCATTTACCATAAGGGAGTAAAACAAGAGACCATCACCCTTCCTTGGTTTAACCTTTAAGCCAATGCACTTTTCATAGTCATACCCTATATCCATGTTTTCCCCGTTCTGCAAACCAATAAAGAACAAATTAGAATCTGTTGATGGAATACATGGTAAAATCCTCAATGCTCACCTCATATGGGAACATGGTTTCTCCGCCTTCTTCAACATCCGTGAGATAAAGCAAGAAAGACGCGACCTGAAAATTTGCATTTCAATAGTTCCTTAGCTATATTCTTGTCAAATCATTCAACCTAAATTATTCTATCTAGTGGTCCATTAAGCAGACTATTGTAAGGTTCTACAGTAAAATGGCATGTTAGCACCTCTGTTCACATAAATAACAAAAAGAGCCCAATCTTCAAGACATCTAGAACCGAGAAATATAGGTTAGGCAAAATGCAAGCAAATGTAGGAGCATACCCTTTGACTTTTTTGTGGACCATACTGCGCTGGGTCGAATGCGTCATAATGCGAAGCATACCTCTGTCCAATCTCATAGCGCAGGATATTAAAGGGCTGTAACATAACAAATGAATATGGTAAAATAAAATTTCTTTTCATAATCTGAATGATCCGAAAACTATATTTCATATGGGTAGCAATAGAAATGTTTAATACTTTGGGATAACGTCGGCAGGTGCCAGCTTGCACCTGACTAGTGACTGCGGAACCAGTTTCGTCGTCAATGTACTACTAGTACAACTTTTTGTACTAGCAAGTTTAATAGTACTCCGTATAGCCAACTACTGGCTCCAAATTATCTATAGCTAATCTGAGCATCACCAACAGCCACCCAAAATTCAATCCCCTAAATCATTTTTTTAGATCTCTACAAAAGATTTAAGGTATGAGAATACCTTTTATCTCCAAGAGATTCCCAAAATTTAATCCTCAAAACAAAAAAAGTGGGCCACATCGACAACTACCAACAGAATCGTCATTCCTCTCCTCCACTCACGCTCGCGCACGCTGCAATGCTGCATCCTCCTCACGGCTCCTTTCAGGACATTCAGTGATCAATCTCTTTGACATCATAACTGACAGTTTAAGCATTGAACAATGTTTCTATTGGCTTCAGGTACGATCTGAGTATTTGCCCCAAAATGATATTTCACTTGATTATTACCACGATCTCCTGTATTTTACATGGAAAAATATTGGCTCTGCAATCATCAACAATGGGGGTTTCAGCCCAGAAAAAAAATTTCAGCTTTTTTAGTGTGAACGGTGTTAACAACATGAAGTTTTCAGCAGCAAGCAGCAAGATATTTCAGCAGCTGCAATAGTACTTTTCAGTACTAGCAAGCAGCAGTTTTTAGCAGCAAAGAACAACAGTTTTCATCGAGATATTTAACCATTTGCCACATTTAGATATGACAATTAACTTTTTACCACTGAACCCACATGTCATAGACACATGTGGACCCACATGTCATTGATATAGGGGTGGCAAATAGTTATTTGCCAAATCTAAAAGTGGCAAATAGTTAAAAGCCCGTTTTCATCAGCCAGCAAACAACAAATTTCCAGTACCACCACCAAGCAGTTCTCAGCAATAGCAAGCTCCAGATTTGAGCAGCAGCAACAATCAGAAATCGACTCCGACCGAGGTGCACGATGATTCGATGAAGGCCAGCGACTGGGCACCTCCGGTTGTCGCCGGCTGCTGGTCGCATCGCATGGGGCCTTTGTCGCCTGCACATTACCGGGGGGAGCGCAGCGCCAGTCTGACGCGAGAGACAGGCTGTGCTGCAGGACGCGGTAGGGTCGAGGGACGATTGGAGGTGAATCGGGGCGACGGCCGATTCGAGTCGGTGGTGGTGCTGGGGGAGCGCCGACGAAGGTCCGCCCAATTGGGTTGGAGATGGGTCTGGCGCTGCCGCTGAGAAAAAAATGTCGACGCTGGGGAAGCTTGGGGGAGCCATGGCTGCTTTCCCAGACAGCTGCGGGGAAGATGAGGCTGCTGGCGTGATGGATTGACTCACAGGTAGACGAACGCACAAAGAAGAACCTGGTAGGAAAATTTTCACACAGCGCGCGCGAAGTGCATGCGGTTGAAGGATTGGGCGCCGAGTCTCTTCCCTACAAGTGGAGAACGAAATATGCGGGTTTGGAAACGCCAAGCTTTTAGGGGTGATTTAGGTCTACTGTTGGAGCGATTTTTTCCAACAAAACTCCTCAAAACTGATATTGGGAAGAGTATCGGAAAACTGTTGGCCATGCTCTTAATAGCTTCATTCATACAATAGTTAACTATAAAAATATACTACATCATTAATACCCGGTCTCACTTGTCATACACACGTAATGTCTTAGAGTCCGTGTTACAGCTGGCTATAAATCTGTAGCCCGCTTTCTTCTCTCTCTTCTCTTTTCTTTTCGATATGTGATTATAGCTGGCTTGTAGTCTGCTATTGTACCTGCTCTAATGGTGATGATAGAAAAGCTTTTGTTGTTTTAACCTCTAGATTGGCAATAAAAGTAAGTTACTGGGAGATTAATAAAAGACAGTTAAATGTGTAGTTAATGAGTACTAACTAGAGGATTGCCCCATGCAGTTTTACACGGAGCTAGGTAATTCACGTGGAGTCAGATTTAATATATGCAACTCTGAAATTTTGTTTTTGAAGGTACCATTATATTTAGATGTCTATTTGGGTTCCATATACAGCTCTTGGATTTTATTTCTATAAGTATCTAGATTTCATATATCTAGATAAGTTGCACTAGAGTGTGTCAAATCCAACCAAAATCCCTTATATTTTGGGACGGAGAGAGTATTTTATAATACCTGGATTTCATATACAATTCTTAGCTTCTATTTCTATGAGTCTTTGGATTTCATATACAACTCTTGCTTTTATTTCTATAATCTCTTACTTTTATATACAACTCTTAGCTTCTATTTTTACAATCCTTAAATTTCATATACAACTCTTATATTCTATTTCTATAACATCTGGATTTCATATATAACTCTTAGAATCTATTCCTATGATATCTGGATTTATATCAGGTCTGGAATTTTTTTTTTATACAACTCTTAGATTCTATTTCTATATATTTAGACTTCTAGATATAATTGCATTTTGTATATAACTATATCGATTATATCGTTATAATCCGGAACCACTGTGATCTATTAACGACTAAGATTTTTTTCTTTTTCTCCGACTAATGTGAAAATTTCTAGTCACCATAGCGAATGTGATACATTCTTTCAATGTTGTTTTAATAATATAATAGATAGATAAATACGAGTACTACTACATTACACAATCACCGGTTATCTCCTGTTTTTTACACGGTAGATCACAAACCGTCCAAATGGTTGAAAGAGTATTCTTCAGATACACCAGATCTTCATGAACACCTTCAGCCCCATCGTTTTGGGGGACAACTAATGCGCGATAGCCGCGCGTCCCCGTGCATGCACGATCATTGCGTCGTTCCTTGTGTCTTCTCACGTATGCACTTAGGGATTGTTTGAATCAGTATCACAATTTACCTCACCATGCCACAACTCAAGGTAGGCGCTTTTGACCAAGTTTGGCTGCCACAACTCAAGGTAGGCACCTTTGACCAAGTTTGGCGTCTATTTGGTTGTGTCACACTTATGGCAATATCCCTTCATAATGACATGGGTCCCACATGCCATTGGCACGTAAAAGTATTGTAAACCTGCTTTTGTATGGCTGAAGTATGACTTCAATTTTGTTGGCCACATGTTAGACATGTTAGCTAATAGAAATATGTAAACTTCGGTGAATTTTAGAAATAATAGACCAACCAAACAAGCCCTTAATCTAGATGGTCTTTTTTAAAAAAAATGAGTTTAAAAAGTTTGAAAAAAATAATAAAAGGAAAAATAATTTTATTTGAAAATACTCGTGTGTATAGATTTTATACATTATCTGTAGAAATATTTATACTCGTGTTTATAATTTTGACATAGTAACATTCTGTATACAACATTTGAATCGAATCCAACTTCAAATTCAAATTCAAATCAGGCACATATATTTTTAATTTATAAACTTTAGATGTATAAAATTTGGGTATACAAACTTTAGGGGTACAAAGTTTAGGTGTGTAAACTTAAAAAAAGAAAAAGAAAACCACATAGTGCCAAAAAATGAATGGACCTCATAGCACGCGTTAATCACTAATTAGGATTTTCGCATCGTTTCGCTTATCCTTATTTGTACGGCTTATTGGCAACCAAAAAATAATTTGTGAGTAAAACTAACGATTCAAAAGCAAATAAAATAAAATAAATTACAATGAAAAAAAACACAATCAATTCCAAAATTAGATTTTAAAATTTAAAATTTGGTTTACAAGAATAAACATAAGCCATTGCCAACAATGGGCCCCACTTGTTTGTCTTGCTTCGCTATTCCATGTTCCTCCTTGACAGATATGCGGCAGCCGGCAGGTTCGTAACTTCGTATTGCACTATTGCTGGTCATCTCAATTTCAAAGAACGGGCCTGAAACCACAGCTTACAACAATTATTGTGGCCAAAAAGAAAAGGCATATGTACATGATTGCATCCATATGGTGAAAAGCAACTTCTGGGGTCCTGAACACAACAAACTTGTACTACTCGAAACCAACCCGTGAACATGAGACACTTTGGCACTTTCTTCACCAGTGATGTATATACATCAGGATGCAATCATAAAACATCAAACTAGACCAAGTACTTTGAACTTGAATTAACTTAGTGTACCACAGCATCAGCATGTGTTCTCCAGAAAATGTTTAGGTCTCTTGGTCAGTGAATTCAGAAAATTCCAAGCATATGAAGTATTTGACTAGATTGGTCCCTGGGGAATAATGGCCTAGTTGGTTCCTCCCAGACAATGATTAAACCAGACATTAACAGATCTATTATCTTCTTGAACTAAGTTTTACCGAAGAGCCAAAGTTTCCGTATGAAGATCAACTGCAGAGAGTTAGTGTGCCGAGATCAAAGTGTAGTCTTTCATCAGGTGGAACCATAGAAGCAAAATTCATTGACTCAAACATAAACAACTTGCCCACAATAGCATGCGCAACTCAGTCGACACCTAAGAGGCTAAGAAAATTCACTATCCCTCTCCATGCAGAGCTGTTGCTGCTTGCTGGTGCTTTTTCATAGTGCTTTCCCCTTTTCTAAAAAGATAAAAATAAATCAGAGCTTTCCCCTAATTTGAAGAACAATCAAACATAATCCTAGGAATTTCCTGTAATTTGCTAACAATACTCGAAAAAGTATATGAGAATATGCGTATTATCTGAATGACATACTACCTTAGAATGTTCACGCTAAGCTCGGTGGCTGCTTCATCTCTCGCCTTCACCAAATTTAGAGGGTGCTCGGCTAATATAAAATCAATATGCCAAGCAGATTAAACTCCAGTCGAGAAGCCAAGTAATTATTAACTTTCTCCCATATTCCCACCCGTTGGTCATAAGACAGACTTCAAGTTAACTGGCCATGGCTGAAGCCTGTAGAACAATTCAACGGAATTTTGGATTAAAATTCTTGCAAACTGCAAATGTACACAAGTGCTACCATTACATACATGCATAATGTTGGATAACAATAACCATGGAGAAGGTGCATGCCACTGCAAATGTGCAACTGTAGGACTCGGGTAAAATTTCTGCTACTGAATAACAGGCAAACATGTCTTCAAGTTTTCTATCGGCACGACAGTTAGTTCATGTTCTGGTGTAAAACATTTATAAAAAAAAAAAAAACATACATCTGCAGTAACATAAAGTTACTCTTATCGACCATTCTTGTGGATTAAGACAAAAGAGCATGATGACAGATGACCAGATGGTGTTGCCAATGTTTTAGGTAGCATCCCTTCTCCAAAAGAGTTCAAACCAGCCATTCCTTTTTCCCAGAAAGAAATGGCAGACAGAAGAGTTTACAAAACTTTAGGTGCTTTCTTTCAGCTATGAACCATATTGTTGTAATGTGCACGGTTCCTTAGTTGTATGTAGTGTTGAATGCTCATCCAAACAGTAAGTGGTTACAAGGTGCAAGTATAATCAATGAAGGGCACAGACTTAGAATTGTGAAGATTATAAATAGTAGAGAAATGCAACAGTTTAGCTTATTTACCATAATGTCTGTCCTTTCATAGCAAATGGCGTGGAAATTCTGACATCAGCACAGCAAAAAACTATTAACCAGGGGTGCCACATCCAACAATCAGCACAATGAACAGCCTCAGATAATTTTGCTTATTCTAGAGGTGCACTATATATCTTCCAGTGCAGTGCCATGATGCTACATAGCCACACCAAAATCTCAAGGATATTATCAACGGGTGAACAAGGCATGGCATCATAGTATCAGAGTTGTCAAAGATCAAATTCTTGAAACTGCTGCGCATTTCTCATGGTGTTCTCATGAACTTTCCTTTCCCCCATTGAAGATTTTTTTGCACAATTGATGAATATGAGATGACTGCAGTTCCAGGAAGGTCGTAATGCTCCATTTCCTTCGTTGAGCATCCTCAATATCCAAAGATCTGTAAGCTAGAGCTGCCAGATACATTGCTGGATGCAACCTCCTGAAATTTTGGTTTGAAAAGAATCTTACGTGCAAAAATCAAAACAAGTGCACATGCAATTGTGCAATTGTGCAATTGTCAACCAATTAAGGAAAGCTTACCCCCACCCAACCTTATGTAAAAAGTAATAGTTATAAAAAACTCCAATGCATTCAGCATCAACGAGGATTTGTTAGATAAAAAGGTAGACTGCTGAATTGCAACGACAACAACATATTACATAAACAAATAGTGAAAGGCAGTATTTTAACTTTAAAACTAGACAGATGGCAAACTTTAGGAAATTAGCTTTCTCAGCCACTAAATGCAGCAAGGCTGAAGCAATATAATAGCCAGAAAGATGTGCATTTTCAAGGAAAGTTACCAAATCCTTTCCGCTTGATAGTAACACAACATTATAAACAATCTGAGCGCACCTTTCAGAGTGTTCATTGGAACCATCCCATTGTCTTGGTGATAGAATTTTTCTCCCTTTCTTGTCCCTTCCAAATGTCTCAATGTACCAGCCACCAGTGTCATGCATGTAACAACGAGGCTCAAAAAGCCAATATCTGAAAAGAGGAGTGTTACAGCTAAAAGTGGTTTGTTATTACCAAACCGTATACAGATAGATTTCCACAGTATCACAAAACCTATCCGAAGCTAGCCCTCTCCGGTCCTTGAAGGGAGAAGTATAGGATTGTATCATTCATTTGATATAAGAACAGATGCAGTGAAGTTATATTTTTACAACAGTGACTTTATAAAGCATGCTAAAATTAGTGTCAATATGCATTATGATTTCTAAACCAGTTAGCCCAAAACGATCATGACATTTAAGGCTTGAGTTCATCAATGCTATTTGTAAGATCATGCAGCGTGAGTGCAGCCAAGACAAGAAGATAGAAAGGAAAGCATACCTACTAGGTGGCAACCGAGCCCTACTGCATCGACACTCACATGGAGAAATTTCATCTCCAACTTGATACCAGTGCATGTGTTTGACCTGTAAAGGAAGTACAGTCAACATTTAACACGGTATGTGTCTGAAGATTAATGTTGCACTGCATACAGTTATGCAGCAATAGATAGTGCATGCTAAAGATGGGGGTGCTTGAATTCCATCGGCAGATCATATGTATTACACAATGTACCAAAGAAACTTTGAGTGTGTCATAGAAAAATGTGATAAATGTGGACAGCTGTGCATACCATTAATGTTCTGTGCTTGACAATTAGATGTGTCTTTATCCCACGGCTATCATAGACACAGCAAGATCCTTCCTCCCCAGTGGTGGCCAAGCCAGAAATAGTTCCCAGGATAGGATGCCCTTGTGTAAAATCAGATGAAGCCACTTCATTTGGGACAAGAAATACATGTATGTGATCTTCCACATCTGATTTATCAATACAATTGCACTTAGGGCTCCTCGTTGCAGTAGCTACTAATTTCCCACAGATCCACAATTCAATATCCTTGTAGGCATCTGAATGAGGACCATCATTCTTGTCGATCTCTCTCTTGTGAATATATACAGGACTGGCATGTACTGAGCCTTTCTCCAAGTTTGTTGAAACGTGCTGACTAATCCCGTAAGTTTTAAAACCAGGTAGCGTCTGCTTCTCCCGAAAAGCAACTGGCAGCTGTTGAACTCTATCAGCTAGACTAACAATACCAAACAGATCACGACCCGATACAAGGTGCAATAGCTCAGGGGTCTCATATACAGACCTCTCCTCAGCTTCAAAGCAATCAGGAAGGAGATCCACAGACCGAATATCCGGACCATAGTATGCAGCATGGATTGCTGTGTACAGTTCACTTTCAAGCTTATCAAAGTAACCTGACCCTGTCGCAACCCTCTTCTTTGTAACTATGTCATCAATAGTGAGCCTATACCATTTTAGCCACTCAACAACATTACTTTCTCTTGTTACTACAATGCCTGAACCACTTGGATTTGGATATACATGATGAGATGGCCTAGGATGCTTCTGCAAAACTCGCTTCTGCGATCGCAGGTAGATATCATAGTGAGCCCTTCTCTGTGAATCCGATAGGATCTGCAACATAACAATATTGTTAACCATTAAATTTCTCCATGTTTTGATTCCTTCATAGAATCATAGTACAAAGTCTTGCCCCCTCAATTTATCAATACTACAATCATAACAATTATAATCATATGGTAGGGTTTGAAAGTTTGCACTCATGATCTGATTGTGTTAATATTGAAGACGAAAGCTGGATACCCCCAATTACCCATTAGTAGCCCCATTCCCTTATCTAAGTAGCCAAGTGAATTGAATGAACACCTCGTAGGCAGCGAGGATCTGAAGGAAGCGGTTGGACCCGGCGGCGGCGGCGACGTCGGGGTGGGTCTCCTTGGCGAGGCGGTGGAAGGAGGCCTTGATCTCGGCGGAGGAGCTGGTCTCCCCGACCCCGAGCACCTCGTAGGCGCTCTTCCCGGCGAGCTCGTCGTCACGGGCGGCGGTGCTCACCGGCCGGCCGCGCCACGCGAGGGGGAGAGGGGGGGCCGCCTCGCCGCGGAGGAGGACGACGAGTCGCCGGAGCTCCGCCGCCCGAAGCGCCATCACTTCGCTCCCGCCGTTGCTCTGTCGCGTGGGGCCGGAGTGACGTAGACAGTCACCGGTCCCCTCTCTTCGTTTATTGCGGACAAAAACTACTGCCCGGCACAAGTTCGTCTTTGGGCCGTCAGTTGGAAACATGGAAATCGATTTGTAGATCAGCCCGGTTCAGATGCAATTTGTTTTTCTTGAATTTGAGAAAGAGAGGCCGAGCCCCAGATGCGATTTGGTAATTAATCAGTGATCATTGTCATTTTTTTAAAATTATTACACAGTACCACGCAAACACTCACAACACACGCACACCCTATCCCTATAAGCATCTTCAAAGACTGGGGTGGCAAATCCTGAAAATTAACGAAGTCAACATCTTCGAAGACTGGGCTGGTAAATCCTAAAAACTGACGAAGTCACGACGGATCCGTCGCCTACAATTGAAAGCACAATACCCTCTATGAGCATCTTCGAAAATTGGGCCGGCAAAGACAAATCCTGAAAATTGACGAAGTCACGACGGATACGTCGCCTACAACTGAAAGCATAATACTCCCTATGAGCATCTTCGAAGACTAGGCCGGCAAAGACAAATCCTGAAAATTGACGAAGTCACTACACACGCCTCGCTATCGACGGGTACGTCGCCTACAACTGAAAGCACAATATCGTCCTCGCTATCGACGGTTACGTCGCCTACTACTGAAAGTACAAAGCTGTTAAATCCTAAGAAATTTGCTTTCACGAGAGCCGAACCTAGGACCTAAGATACTACTGAGGCATTAGAGCAGGTACAATAGCAGGCTATTATCCAGCTATAAACATATTTTAATGAGATAAACGATGAGAGAGAAGAGCAGCGGGCTACAGATCTGTAGCCAGCTGCAGCACGGACTTTAAGACACACTGTATGTATGACAGGTGGGATCATATATTAATAGTATAGTAAGCAACTATTTATGAATTTGGTTATTAGATTGGCTATAGATGAATTAAAGTTAACAGTGGACTGTACTATTAGACTTGCTCTTATTAACCACTAGGCTACATGGTCTTTTGCAGTGATCATTGTTATTTGTAGGATAGTACCAATGTACCATTGTGAAAGTGGCGTGTGCATCTTTAGGGAAAAAATAACGGCGTAGACCTGCGTGAAACATGTCCTGTACAGCGGGCCATTTTTTAGAAGTTCTTTTTTCTCTCCGACCTTGCTCTGACGAGGCGCGATGCGGCACGTTTGTCTTGTCCTGCCACCTTCACCGTCGTCCTACGTAAACTAACACATGGGTCGCTTCGGGAACTGCGGGCTCATCCGCTCATGGGGGATAACTACTGGTACTCGTAGAGTAGTGTACATTTTGTGTTGGGTATGTGTAGAAACATCAGCTAAGCTCAGTTGTGTAATTCTTGATTCACCCTCATCCACTTCACAGCAACGGACAAGAAAGGCCAGACGCAACGCACAGCTTGGGCAACACCAACACACACTGCTCTAGGTTGGTGGAACTGTGAAAGCACGCGCGCGTGTGCCCGAAAAGAGCCGCATCAAAAGGTAAAGAAATCGAGCAAAAATGCAGTCACCATGCCCATCAAAAGGTTAAAAAAATCGAGCAAAAATGCAATCACCATGCCCATGCCCATGCCCCGCTCCGATAACTGACCCGCTTTGCCTGCTCTTCCACGCCCCAAAGCTGGCCGCGTGCGTGCTCACAAAGGTTGTGTTGTCAGCGTAAAGTTTGGATTTTGGTTAAAATTGAAAATGATATGACTGAAAAATTATGTGTGTACGATATGTTGATGTGATGGAAAAGGACTGAAGTTTGGATCCAAACTTTAAATCTAAACGCAGCCTAAAGTCACAGCCGGTCGGTCACGAGGTTCACAGACAATGGCCGGGCAAGGCAAAGCACGGAGCCGACTCGCCGTGTGGGCCCCCCACCCGCCGTACGTCCCGTGCCGTTCACATCACACGGGAGGGATGGTCAGAGATCGTCCGTGCCGAGGCACCTACAAATCTCACATTAAAATCCTACTAGAAACGCGGCAATTGATTGATGAGACGAAATCCCTACACCTTTTCTTCGCTGGATCATGGACGAAATCCCTACTAGCAGGAGGCACCACCTGCTTGCCTGGATAGTACTACTACTACACCGCTGTGGCCACCCCCTACCTACACACACATGTGAGTCCCTTTTCGCTGGTAGCATCCGTGGCAATCTGGCATGATGGACGTCAGGTTTTACTCAAACTTTTTTTTTGGTTTCAGGTTTTGAGCTCCCACATGCTCGTGGCGACCTCTTCACATGCATGTCCGTGCGGGCGCCGCGGTCCCAGGTTGGATGATGGATGGATGGACGGACGGATCATAGATATTTCGCCGCTTTTCCTCGCCCAAACGCGTGATTTGTGGTCACTGGCAGCAGCAGCGCTCGTTTTCGGTATCGGTTTCATTCATTCGACGCTGTCTGTGTGATCTATTAAAGGCATGCATAGATAGGTCGGTTAGAGATAAGTTCAAATACAAATATAGAGATGAGATATATTTCAGAGATAGAATTTTAGAGATAAATCTACTTTTATACTTGTATTATACTCCAAGTCTTTATCTTCCATATACTCTTATATATGCTCTATTAGAAGATCAATGCAATAGATTAGAAAACAACATAATACAATAATTATATTTTTTTTACATAATAGAGGAGAGTTAAAGAGACGACACGGAAGGAGACGCAGGCACAGGTAGAGGACCGTCCATAAGAGATGCAATCGATGATGGGATGATGGTGACTCGAAGGAGATGAAGAAAAGTCAAATACAAATATAGAAATAAGATATATTCTAGAGATAATATATATCCTAGAGATAGAATCTTAGAGATAAGATATATCCAAGAGATAAATCTACTCTTATACTTATATTATACCCCAAGTCTCTATTCTCTATGTAATTCTATATATACTTCGTGAGAGGGTCGATATAATATATTAGAAAACAACATAATACAACAATTAGAATTTTTCACACAGTTAATACCCCCTCAAAAAAGAAACCAATCAATCTGTTCAAATTGGTTGTACTAAATTATATCTCATCTTAATTCTAGATTTGGTTTTTTTTTTAGGACGGAGGGAGTAGCAGAGAGTGAAAACGACATGAGAATGAAATGGAGTTCTTAAAAAGAAGATTGAGATTTTCTTTTGGTCTAGTTATGTTTGGGAAGAAACGCTATCATCGGATAGGTATATACTCTCGTAACAAGAGTTGATATAGATGTTGGCATTTTTGGACGGTGCAAGCGTTACGCATTGATGTGCACCCTGCATCCCAGCGCACGCAACAGTGGTGATATCATACTATCATGCTTGTTGTGGCACGGTGCAGCAGTGATAATCCGTGTCCTCGTACCATAGGGATTTGTTTTTCTTTTTACCTTTTGAGAACATCAAATAGCACAAATTTATGCTAAAAAATGTTCGAAATGCTGGAGTTTTTATCAGGTTCATTCGGACGGCATTTCGGCACGAAGTGAACCGGCCCTCTCGTCGTTGAAGTCACGATAAGGGCACTCAGTGCGTCACCAATTTCTGAGGAGCCAAAACTATCATCTAGACTAAAAACTTCATAAGCAACATTCCACAGTGTATGTGGTCTACTTTTCCTTTATAGTGGGTCCCACATGTTCTCTCTCCTCACTTTTTATCTCTCCTCTCTCCTTGTGTGATGTGAATATGTGATTGAATTTTGTAGAAGTTGTGATGTAATTTTTTTTTAAGATTTTGTGATGTATTTGAGATGATCGATTTGTGAATTTGAAGGCAGTTTGAGGATGATTGTTTTGGGATTTTGGGGACGGGATAGGGTTAGGGTGAAATCAATATATTAAAAATAATGAAGAGAAGAAAATAATAAAAAAGCAACCGGATCTGTCTCTTTAGTCCCGGTTGATGTTACCAACCGGGACTAAAGATAAAGTATCTTTAGTCCTGGTTGGTAACTTAAAATCGATTTTTACTCCCGGTTATCTCACCCAGGACTAAAGATAGCGATCTTTAGTCCCGGATTCGTAGTCCCGGTTGGAAAACCGGGACTATATAGGGGTTACGAACCGGGAGTAAAAACTACTTCTCCACCAGTGCACCCGTCCGAACCGTGCTTAGAGCTATAGTTGAGTTTTATTCATTTATTTAATCATTTATCTTATTTAAAAAATTCATGTAAATGTATGAGATATAAATCGTGTTTAAAATACTTTTAGTGATAAAATGATTAAAATAAAATGAATGATCGTCAACTGCATCATCTATTTAAAATATGGAGGTAGTATTAGCCTATATTTAGCTAACATATATAATAAATTAACTATAAGGTTTCTATTTTTTCTGTCATCTCTTTCTCTTACTATAAATTCAATGTAAATAAGCTTATGTATAGCTAACTCCTTCATTACAATCAATATTATTCACTTTTCTATATTTTTTCATATAAATCACTTTTCTATTTTTTTTCATATAAATCACTTTTCTTTATTTTTTTATATAAATTTATAGTTGATTTATAGTAGATCTCAATTATCCTTGCTCTCACCGTCTCACGGCACGGAAATTTAATACCGGTGAGCGCAGCAGCCAGCAGCACCACGCAGTGTGGAGTGTGGAGCGTCTCGTGGCACGGGATACGGTGGCGCCACCGTTTTGACCTGTGTGGCTGTGTACCGTCGTTCGTCTTTGCTTTTGTCTCAAAGCAACGGGAACCGCCGGGGCGGTGGGCAGTGTCACGCTAATGAATGCTGCCACGGCCTGTTTCTGGTTGCTTGGTTGTGGCCTGGCCTTGTGGGTGGGGTGCTCACGGGATTCAGCTTTTTAGGTGAGCACTGCAACGAATTTCTGATCTGATCGTGGATTCGTGTGTTCTCAAAGAGGGGGTGAGCAGAGCAGGGAAAAGATCACAAAGCTTGAGTGTCTCAGTCGGAGGAGTCTATACTCTGTTCAGTTGTTGTTTGTACTGTCAAGTATCAACCAAAAGTAGTTGTAGTACAGCTCAGAGAAGCAAATGTGTCAAATGAACAGACACTATAACCTCAATCCTTGATGTTACAAACAAAAATAGGTGTACTATACGTGGAAAACAGACAAGATTTCAACACATCTCTGTTTCCTTTCGCATCATAGTGTGGACTAACTAATGAACTTCCACAAAATAAAACATAACAAAACAAGCAGACTGCAGACAGATAGAGGAGCATCCATGAGCTCAGCACCACAGCAGAACGGGCTGGTTTGAGCCACGCATGGTCCACGACAGGCCAAAGCCCAGCTGGTTAGCAGGATTTGCCTTCATGCGTCGATCACTTGTTGGCCCGTAAGAATAGTTAACTCCACTTCTTAACTCCGGACGATCGATACATCATGATCTGCTCACTGCTATAGTATGCCTAGCAGAGTAGTAACAAGCAAGGTTCATTCTGGCACGCTAAGATGGCGTGATGACACATTGACACTAATAGGAATGTGAGCTAGTTTTGCACAACATAACAATTTTCTGTTTCCAGAAGCACAAGGGATAGTTTAAACTAGCATAATATCCCAGGTGACAGCACATCTCGACAACGTTAGGTATAGTTATATTTCTTGCACAATAATATCCCAGTTGTTTGTAACAACTCACACAGAAAGCAGTGAAGACATATGAAAAATTTTCTACTGTTTACCTTGCTTGTCAGCACATGTACATACTGTGCAGTGCCTAGCTTCAGCACAGGGTCAAATGAGCAATTGTCCCTTGTTATTTTGATGTCACCTTCTGCTCTGTGAATTATAATCTTGCACTGAAATTTGAGCTCAATAATTTCCTTGCATAATTCTTAAATTCCTCATCTTGAGGTTCAACCGTTCAACAAATTCTCCAACTTTTCATGGACAAGGATTCCGTTCTTCGTGCTCCACCGACAATTTGTATAACTCATAGATGATATAGTGGATTTGTTATTCTGCAGTATGGGATGAAGACATGAATTCAGAACATCATCGCTCCTAACTGACAAGTTCTTGCAGGATGCTTGCACCTAATAGCTCATTTGGATCAACTGGTGCATATTGATCTCTTTATGATGACAAAGTCTCAATCTGATAGTGCAGCAAGTAGTCACCTAGCAGGTTAGCTGTCAGCAGTTGAGCACTTTAAGCACAAACCTTGTGATCAGCAGACCACTGGTACGTAATGTTGCCAATACGTTGTACGAAAGAGTTTGATGATGATACCACGGCCAAAGGCTGGTCTATTCTGGATGCAATTGGATCATGTCCAATACCTTTCAAAAGGGAAGTTGACTGAAATCCCTGTTGATCAGAATGGACTGGATGAATTGCAATTCTTTCCAATCCAAACAAGCCTTGATTGGACCTCCACTCATCCTCCCTGCCGGGGACACTCACATATGTGAATAGCAAACATCTCAATGTGTTGGCAGCACATTGGGACTCAATTCACATCACACCGGGATCGACGAGACATCAGAAATTCCTACAACTTTTTCAGCGGCCAACGAAGCATCCCAAGCAGCTCACCATCGCTCTATTTTGCTTTGTTGGGTATTTGGAATCATTCGTTCATGATGAGATGAGAAATCTTACAAGAAACCAGGAGCCCTCTCTTTCAACGATTACTTCGGCGCTGCATAGATGACGCCACTTCCTGGGTCGAACGCCTGAAAATTCAAGACACGACAGGTTGCTTCCGCTTTGGAAGCATGTACTCTCTTCCCCCTACTTGTTTCTTCCTGATTAACTGTAAATGGCAGTGTCGCTGCACCTCTGCTGATCCATCTCCCTTTGTATCAGACTTGCTTGTTTATTTAATGGAAATCAGGTGGGGGAACCTCTCCCCTCGGTGATCGTTCCAAAAAAAAAAGTGTTGCGCAGCATTCACAAATTATGAACCCTGAAATTAGCAGCAAAATGTTTAGGAAGTAGCATAAATAATGGACTAGTGCACAAAAATACAAATGAAGAATAAAGTGCAAACATATTGAACATTGAGTATAATTTTAATGGCGTGTATGAAACAATATGACGTGGGATCAAGTGCTCATACCATTATAAGTATGAATGGTCATCAAACCAAAGGTTCCTGAATAGGATTTCAAACAAGAAAGTCAAGCACATCTTTCCTTCCTTCTTTCAAAGCAGCTGCCTTAGCTATGCCAAATGTTAGAGAGAGAGGGAGGTCTGATGGCCCTTCTCTATATATCTTCAAGCAAAACACAAGCTTGGCTAACCTCACGCTTGTCACACAACCCATTGATCAGTACAGAGAACGTGTGCATGCTTGGGAGAAACTGCTTCAACCTCATATACTTCCATACCTTGGAGTGCCATCTCTACCTTGTCATTCTCACAGAACATTTTTTTCATCATGGTGTAAGTATCAAAGTCCGGTTGGCAACACTTAATCATGCGGCGGAATACCTTGTATGCTTCGTCATCCCTTCCAAGGCTAATCAGATGATTAAGGATGATGTCCCAGGTCCTTGAGTTTGTAGTGATTCCATGGCCCCTCATATCATTAAGGACTCTAAAGGCATTCTCAAATTTTTTTCGCTTTGCAGAAGGCAGAGACAAGTGCATTGTAGACAACAATATCTGGCACAATCCCATCCTTCTCCATATCAAAAAATGTTGCCACAGCATCCTCGATCCTCATCTCAACGCCATAAGTATGCCTAAGACACTGTATATGTAAGTTGTCGGTTGGCATCCCCTGGAGGTCATGTCCTGCACCACACGGACAGCTTCCTCAACGCGGCCCTGTCTTGCAGAGTGAGTCGACCATGATGCCATAGGTGACAATGTCCGGCTCACAACCAGCGTCAAGCATCTCACTATAGAACCTTCGCATCTTTGGGAGGTTAGGCGCTCTCCCCCATCCCTCAAGCAAGATGCTATAGGTCTTGGCATCGGGGCTGAACCGGCTATTCATCTTGTCAAAGATCTCCTGTGCTCTGCGCACGTTGTTCGACTTGCACAGCGCGCCAAGCAGGCTATTGAACGCGGCAAGGTTAGGTACCACGCCATACTTCTCCATGACGTTGAAGGTGTAAACTGCCTCATCAACCTTCTGCGCCCGGGCATACTTCCTCATGATGATGCCGAACGTCTCGACATTGACCGCGCCCTCCCGGCGCATGACAGCCACGACGTCCCACATGAGCTGGTACTGGCGGATCTTGGCGAGGGACGCGACCACCGTGTGGAACGACCGGACGGTGTGCGCGCAGCCTCCGCGTTTCTGCCTGCGCGCCCACTCGAAGAACCGGTACGCGAGCATCCCGGCGTTGTCGAGGCGCTCCAGGACGCGCTCGGCGACGTCGGGCGTGACGCGGACGCCGCTGTGGTCGAGCTCGTGCTCGACCGCTGAGGCCTTCCGGCAGGAGATGATCAGCTTGAACAGGCACTTAGCAGGGTCAGCGGTGTCCACCAGGGCGTCACCGCCGCCTACGCCGCTGCTAAGCATTCTAACAAACACCTTGCGTGCATCAAACAAGGTGGGGCGAACGCCTCCCATACCGCGATTACTTCCAACTTCCAAGAGGCGGCAACGGGAAGGGTGGAGAGGTTGACGGCGACGGCGACGGCGACCGTGAATGCTTAGATGGCGATGGTGCCGGTGCTAGGGAGGAAGGGAGACGACGCGGCGAGCGGCGGCGGCGGGAGGACGATGCGAGTTGCGAGTGGAGGCAGTTGGATTTTCCAGAGGCCCACGTAGACGAATCAGCTGGGACAAGCTAAATGGGCCGGAAAATGGGCCCAACTCCGGCTAAAACCTCAAAAAAGAAAAAAAAACTCAAGGAGGGCGAGAGGTATCATCCAGTTGCACACCGAAAATGGCGGCGGCGGCGGCGGCGGAGAGCAAGGCGGGGAAATCGCCGGAGGAGCTCCTCTGCGCGGCGGCGGAGTCCGGTGACGCGGAGGCCGTCACCGGGCTCCTCGCCGAAGGCGCCGACCCGACCCACTTCGATGCCTCCGGGTTGACCCCGCTGATGCACGCGGCCACCGGTGGCCACGCCGCCGTCGTGCAGCTTCTCCTCGACGCCGGCACGCCATGGAACGCGCTCTCCCCCACGGGGATCTCCGCGGGAGACCTCGCCTCCGATTCCGCCACCTTCGACCTCCTCCTCGACCACGCCCTCCGCTCCGAGCTCGTCCTCGGCACCGTCGCTCGCCGCCAAGCGGGGCCCGCGGACTCCCCCGCCGAGAGCTACCTCGAATCCAGGGTTTCGTTCAGCGAGGAGAGGGTGATGGACGCGGATAGCAAGGCCGTGATGATGGAGTGGGAGCGGCCGCTGATGGAGGCGCACGCGCGGGCGGTGTGCTCCGGCGGCAAGGTGCTCAACGTGGGATTCGGGATGGGGCTCGTGGACACGGCGATCCAGAGGTACGAGCCCGAGGAGCACACCATCGTCGAGGCCCACCCGGAGGTGTACGCCCGGATGCTCAAGCTCGGCTGGGGCGAGAAGAAGAATGTCAAGGTCGTGTTCGGACGGTGGCAGGACGTGCTCCCGCAGCTCGGCTCTTATGATGGTATAACGAAAATCTTTCTCATTTTCTTAAGTTCAGCATTGCAATGTGTGAGCTCGGAGCCATTGCTTTGATTGCTCGTTTGGGCTGTTGGGGAACGCGGATAGATAGTTGAGACTGTTCTGTCAAATGTTGTTGGTGTTATTAGGATGAGTTGTCCAGGTTTAATCACAAATTCATAGTCCTGTCAGGGTTTATTTCCATAGTAGCATTTCAATGGTCTTGGTTTATGGGTTAGGAGTTGTAGCTAGAGCAACAATGTTCAAACGTGAAAGCTAGAAGCTGGTAGGATTCCTATGTAAATCTGTTGTGTGCATGCGCACTAGTAGCTTGCAATTTATGCATGTGTGATAGCTCTTTTAATCTAGTAGTTGTGCATTGTGGACCGTCAGAGTTGTCGGTCTCTTGTTTTGAAGGGATTGCAAAGCAGGTTAGTGCATTAGTTTTGTTTTAGTAATTTGTTTCTTATGCAAGTTAGTATTCCCTCTGTTATATAAGTTGTGATATGGTTTTCACCGTTGAACTATGAACCATCAATTTCTTTTAGAGTGCATTATCAACAACTACAAAATTAGCATAATGTGAAATAACTGTCAAATATGAATCCAATGGTACCACTTGTATGTGTCTAAACATATGCCTCTAGGCTAATTCTAAGGCTCCGTTTAAAAGAGCTGAATTGATGAGCTTATATGTGGCACACAAAATGAGAACAGTCATCAGCATAAGATCAATTAAGTATTAGCTGTTGTTCCGTAAAAAAAGTATTACCTATTGCAAACTTGAAAAATGGATTTATTTTATTTTTAAAAGAAAGCTATATAGAAAATATTTGCAAAAAACACGTTGCTAGTTCATAAAGCATGCTAACGAAAAGCAAGGAAGTAGCTAAACCAACTAGCTGTTTAGAAATTAGAATGGAGCCTTATATCTATGAACAGAGGGTGCAAGAACAAAATGTGTTTTACAAGTTAAATAAATAAAGAAAAATGTTTTAAAAATGAGCCTAAAAAAATTCTAATCAGGTGATTATGTATTTTATGATTGCTGGGAATATGATATTTTTAAAGAGTTTATATCTAGATAGTTTTTTAGACCTCAGAAGTTAGTACTCCCTCCGTTTCATAATATAAGTCATTCTAGCATTTCCCATATTCATATTGATGTTAATGAGTCTAGACATATATATCTATCTAGATTCATTAACTACAATATGAATGTGAAAAATGCTAGAATGACTTACATTGTGAAATGGAGGAAGTACATCTTTAGAGACTTCACATTGGCAAAAGGAATTTCTGTTTATATTTTTATACCCAATATAATTGCAATACCATGTAAAAGAATTTCTCTTCGATTCATAAACATTTTAATATTTTATACTGTAGTCTGGAGTTAAATAAATTTTGAATTGGGGTCTTGTTTTTTTTTAAAGAAACTGAGTTTAGTTATTATATTTTAAATATATGCCTACTTAAACTGCAATTGTGTTAGAATGACTATAACTAGTTGATATTTCAGTTGCTGATAAAAGCTTGTGGTACCGTTTGAGTACTGTAGCAATCTATTCAAAGTTGGTGAGTACCTCTCATGGTCTCCTGGGAGGAAATTATCAAATATCTACTAGATGATACTTATGCATCTTCCCTTTTTTTTAAAAAAAAAAAGAAATTGAGTGCATGCAAAAGGTGCATAGTGTCTTTTCATTGTCTTTTTCATCAGCAAAGCTTGCTAATCCTGAAAGTTGTAACCATAATTGTCAATGAAGACAATTTACAGTTATCACTGCACTTTATGGCAATTCATTGAACTGTGAGCACTCAAATTAACAGCAGTGCGTGCCTCTGTACAATACAAGGTTGGCTATGTCAAACCATGTGCTGTTAACCATGCCTGACTCTGACCTGCACTCACGCAGGCTCATGTGACACACGCCCAAGCTTACTCAAATCATCTACAGCTAATATAACAGCTTATTCATACAATAGTTAACTATTAAAATATACTACATCATTAATACCCGGTCTCATCTCTCATACACACATAACGTCTTGGAGTCTGTGTTGCAGCTGGCTATAAATTTGTAGCCCACTTATTTCTCTCTTTTCTTTTTTCTCTTTTCTACTCTATATGTATTTATAGCTGGCTTATAGGGGGTGTTTAGATGGGGCTAAAACTTTTTAGCCCATGTCACATCGGATGTTTGGACGCTAATTTAGAGTATTAAATATGAGACTAATAAAAAAACTAATTTCATAAATGAGAGCTAATCCGCGAGACGAATTTTTTAAGCCTAATTAATCCATAATTATCAAAAGTTTACTGTAGCATCACATTGTCAAAATCATGTCGTAATTAGACTCAAAAGATTCGTCTCGCGAATTAGTCCAAGCTTATGGAATGGGATTTGTAATTAGTGGATGTTTAATACTCCAAATTAGTGTCCAAACATTCGATGTGACAGGGACTTAGAATAAGTCCCTGAAACCAAACAGCCCCAGACTGGTATTTTAACTGCTTTGAGAGGCGTTCGACCGACGTCGCAGTTGTTGGCAACGAGCTCTGCCGCTTTTGCCTTTCTGGAAGCATCGGCGGGGGCGACAGCTGTCCATCGCTGGGGGGCTAACCGGCGAAGCACGTAAATATCTGCCGCCACTCGCATGGCTGCCTGCCTATCAGGCGGCGGGAAGTCTACTTATCATCATATACAGCTGTTCGGCTAAAATTAAAGAAAAGGAAGGAAAACCACGTCTGCTCCGGAATCTAAGGCTAGTGGAGGAGCAAGTGTATATTACAAGTAATCAAGTCGTATCCCCGTACAGTATTAACAACATGCTAATCTATTACTCATCATATATCTTAAAAAAAAGTTAAAAGCATGCTAATGTGTACACACTATTTCATCCGTCGTCACACCTCCTAGATAAACTTCCTTATCGTGCTACTTGTGCGGCTGCGCTTTATCTTTTCATACGAATGATGTGTCGACGTTATCTCTTTAAAATTGATTTGTCATCTACTATGTTGTTGTCATGTACTGGAGTACTACACTAGAATATTTTTACTTATATTTTTAGAGCGGTGATACTCTCGTGAAGTATACTCTGTATTTATATTAGTATATTTGTATTATAGCATTAGAGGAAAAATGAAAAAGAAATATACGTATAGCGGCAACCACCTATCGCCCAACTAACTACACCTGTCTGAAACCAACAATTTTCTAAATTTCTAAAATACGAATCCAACGGCAAATATTCAAAAGCCTAAGAACAGCAAGTCAAATCGACCAATCCTATAAAGCGACACATCAGCGGATAACCACCGTAGACTCCTCCCCTCTTCCCTCCGCCCGTTTCCACTCGTCCTCCTCTTCTTCCTCCTCACGCGCTTTCCCCACGCTTCGTGTACATTAACCTAACCTACTCCTCCTCATCTTCCTCCAAATCAAATTCCAATTCCATTTTCTCGATCAAACACAGCACACAGGATTGGACGCCGAGACGAGGAGGAAGAAGCGAGCGAAGTTTTGTGTTGGATCGGAGTGGGGGAGGAGATGTTGAGGGCGGTGGCGAGGTGCTGCGGGCACTGGCCGCCGGGGGCGGCGGCGGCGGACGGGATGCTGTGGCAGACGGAGCTGAGGCCGCACGCGGCGGGGGAGTTCTCGATGGCGGCGGCGCAGGCGAACCTGGCCATGGAGGACCAGGCGCAGGTGCTCGCCTCCCCCGCCGCCCCGCCATCTGAATTGTGCGCGTTCGTGGGATTTGATTCAGGAGATTTTTTTTTCGCTCGCACTGATTAGCTTTGGCTAATTGTATCGGGATCTCGCCGAGTAGTTTTTTTACTCATTGTTAGCGATTCGAGCCCGAGGAGATACCGAAGGTAGATAGTTACTTTGTGCCCTCTGGCTTACGTCGGAGGATCTCAATCCGTCTTGTTGCTGCTCTGGATTTGTTAGTTGTTAGCTTGTTAGTCATCGTGAGGAATGTCCATAAGATTCTAGAATGTTTCGCTGCTTTTGATTGGGCATGCTCGGGGCTATCTCCGGAGACACGCTCTACGTGGCCAACCTCGGCGACTCCCGCGCCGTGCTCGGCCGCCGCGTGGTCGGGGGCGGGGTGGCCGTCGCCGAGCGGCTCACCGACGAGCATAACGCGGCCTCCGAGGAGGTCCGGCGGGAGCTCACCGCGCTCAACCCGGACGATGCGCAGATCGTGGTGCACGCCAGGGGTGCGTGGAGGGTGAAGGGGATCATTCAGGTGAGAGTTTGATGAGAAAATACTTCTGTTTACTTAATTAATTTGATGCATATATGCCAGGATTTGGTGGTAAAATTTGCTGATTGTGGATTAGATTTACAGCTTTCTGTGGTAGAGTGATTCTGTGTATTTTGCAACTTCTCGTATGATGAATCAGAGCTTCATAGGAATTGAATTCAGAAATCCCTGAGCTTACTCCCGAAGGAGATAAAATGAATTGGTCATTTCTGTCAATTACTCAACCTTTGTTATAACTTGATTGGTGCAGCCTAGATTGTGTTAGACTAATTGTTTGGGTCTTTAGAGATCTTGCTTTGTAGATTTCACAACTTAAAAGTCGTTCTACACGTTTCCAGGACTTGGACCAGTTCAGCATGCAGTTGTTTTAGAAGATGCTCTGAGCTTGTGACTACTATTTTGTCATTGTTTTAGAACGAGCAAAAATGACCAAGTTTTAGTATTTTTGTTTTCACAATTTTTAGTGGCAACTGTGCATAGTATGACAGCTACTCTTGCATATCTTAGGAAAACTAATGAAAAATAACGAGTTATATTGTTTTCATAGTTTACTTTTCACAATTTATAGTAGCAAGTGTGAAAGTATGACAGCTACTTTTATTGTATCTTAGCAGAAGTAATGAACTTGGACATGGTTTGAAATTTTGATCAGGCTTTATCTTTCGGTTCACTTATCTAATTATCTTAAGATAACATAAGTTTTTTATTCTGAAGTTTCTCCCATCTTGCCAAATTCTAGAGACATGGGCTAATATTTGACTCTTCTACTGTCAGGTATCGAGAACCATTGGTGATGTTTACTTGAAGAAACAAGAGTATAGTATGGATCCCGTGTTTCGTAAAATTGGTCCCCCTATTCCTTTGAAGCGGCCAGCTCTTAGCGCAGAACCATCGATTCAAGTTCGCAAGCTCAAACCAAATGATCTGTTCCTGATATTTGCTTCAGATGGTCTCTGGGAGCATCTCAGTGACGACGCTGCGGTGCAGATTGTCTTCAAGAATCCAAGGACGGTAAGTTCAGATAACATCTACAGCATTCGATCATTCCATCACCGGGAGTATATATTCCCCGTGAATGAACGAGGAGTACTTACACAATGAGATAACACCAAGTTCGTGTGAATATTCATGCAGGGTATAGCAAACAGATTGGTGAAGGCCGCTTTAAAGGAAGCCACGAGGAAGAGGGAGGTCAGCTTCCGTGATCTGAAGACGATAGAGAAGGGAGTGAGGCGCCATTTCCACGACGACATCAGCGTCATCGTCGTCTACCTTGACCGCCACCGCGGTCGCCGTCACACAAGGGTCGTCGACTCGAGCAGCAACTGCACCAACGCCCCCGTCGACATCTACTCCTCCAACTCCGGCCAATCCGTGGAGACTCTTCAAGCTCATCGGGGCTCCGGTTGGTAGAAGAAGACTGGGACGCCTCCCTGGAAAAGATCAAGACGGTCTCTTGTTAATTAGTAAAAACATGTAGAAGCTGCTGATCAGTAACACTAGCTGCAGTGGCATCATCGGAAGAAACGCGGGAATGTACATAAATTAGTAGCGGCGCGTGGCATTTTGATGTGGGGAAGAATATTTGATTTTTTTTCTTCCTTTTTGGGCTAATTTAATTGCAGAGATTACTTTTCGCTGTTCTTCTTTGGGTTTTATTTCTGCTGAACCAGCAGATAACTGTTGACTGGGAATTACCGCATTTATGTGCGGCATGATAATATAGTGGTATCATGGTATTACACTGTAACTTCTGAGATTGTTAACAAAAGAGTGAATCTTAGTGGAGATCTTACAACAGATACTCCCTTCTTTAAAAAATTAAAAATTAAAATCAACTTCTAAAGATGAATTTAGCCATGTATTTGTCTAGATTTATTTTCATAAGTTATTTTTTTTTCGGTACACAGGGAGTAAACCCTAAAGTTTGCATACACATGGATTATTTTTTAGATGTGGGTGTTTTTTTTAAAAAATAAATCCCACCAGTTAGTTCACCGAAACCACTGTATAAATTGAATGGAAAGGAGTGAATTCCTCCAACATTTCTGTGCTTGGAGGTCAAACATCGACATGGATACAGTCATACAGGACGACGTGATATGTCGTTTATATACGCTTTTACTGGCTCGAAGCCCGCTTCCTGACTAAGAAGGCGGTTTTCTCTGAAAATACGTCTCTCTGTGCCTAAAACGCTTTCTCCCCCATCTCCAAAAGGACCAAAACCCCCGCAAACCCTCCCGTTTCCCGCAGCCATTATCCAAACCAAAAAAACCCAAGCTTTCCTTCCTCACCGACCAAAAATGGCGTCCGCCTCCATGCTCAGCGCCGCGTCGCTGTCCCTCTCCCCCTCCCCGCTCGCCGCCCTCCGCAAACCGCCCCGCCCGCCGCTTCCTTCGCTCCGCCGCGGCGCGCCGCCGCCGTAGCCGTGCGCGCTGGCCGCCGCGGCGTCCAACTCCCCGGCGGCCGCGGCCCCGAAGAAGAGGGCGGCCACCGGGCTGACGAAGCCCCGGCTCGTGTCTCCGGCGCTGCAGGCGGTGGTGGGAGCCGCGGAGATCCCCCGCACCGAGGCGCTCAAGCGCCTCTGGGCCTACATCAAGCAGCACAACCTCCAGGTCTCCAAGCAAACCCCCAACCCTATTTCTTCCATGTGCAGTTTTTTTGTGATTCTAGTTGTAGGTTTGAATGTGATAAATGATGGTGAGCAATCGCAACTAAAGATGAAAGGTTGGCGCTTTTTATTGCATAGAACATGAACAGATCTGATATTTCCGTTTGGAATAAGTACAAGGCGCAGTGTATCAGGTGAAAATGTACTGGATGCTGATATGTGTAAATTTTGCCGCAAGCAGTTAGAAGTGATTGGTGAAATGGTGCAACGTTTTTGTTCATCGTTGCATCCAATGTGCGTGTGTCTTATGCTGCTTATTAGTAGCTTATAACATTTCCAAACATATCGCGCAATGCACATTGTCAACTCTTAGCTCATTTTTACACCCACCATGAGTAGAAAATTATAGCTGATGTATTGTGTAGCATTTGTCTGTAGCTATATTGCAGCACTTTTCCTTGTGTCCATGCTAATAATTTGAGACTGCCACTTACGTGTTGAATGATTCTATTGGAAGTAAACGAGGTGCTTGTATGTCCCATCTTGTTGGTCATTGGCTTCTTGTGATGCATCATGCATATAGAGTCTGCCTGCTATTGTCTGACTAAGCGCATGCTGGTCTGTGGGCTACTATGTAAGATAATAATGGCATAGTTTGTGGCATTTTGTTTGGGGTTGGGAATGTTCTACGACAGTCAGTGGGCTGCATGGCAGATGTGAGGTGGAGCTGCGGTTCACCGCGAGGTGGTGGTAATCGAGAGATTATGATTCAACATGTTGTACTGCTACATGTTCCTCCATATAGTGTTTTGTTGATCTCATGGTCATGAATTGGCACAATCACTATGTGTAGTTCTCTCCCAGGGATTAGTATCCAACTCGAGCTCGTACAATTGTTTGGATAGAGAAGCGTTTCATCACCTAATATGAAGCTAGTTTAGGGGCTTGGAAAGACAATTAGGTCCATTCCCTCACCATAGATTGCTTGTGTCCCAAATGTGGTTGTAAATTTGGTAATGCTCGTAGACATCCCTTTGTCATGATTGCTCATGTCCCACATGCCGTAATTTGCTTTTGTTCTTATGTTGCTGGATTAACAATTTCCCCCTTGCTTCCAGGATCCTGCGGACAAGAAGGTGATCGTGTGTGATGAGAAGCTGAAGGTCCTGTTTGCTGGCCAAGAGCGCGTGGGATTCCTGGAGGTCGCCAAGCTTCTGAATCCGCATTTTGTGAAGTGACTGCCCTCATCAGTGGAGTTGAGTTAGCTTAGATGGTTTGTAGTGATCTTGAAGGGGGTTCGTAGATTGGTTTTGTTGGCCTGAGTTAGCTCGACTTCGTAGCCTCGTAGGTTTACCTATTTCACTAGAAACTATGGTAGTGTGCCTCTGGCAGTTGTAGTAACACTAGTACCGACGTTCTTAGCAACTTTAAGCACGTATCCATGTTTATGTATTAGCAAATGGAGATGTGTTCTGGCTTCTGGGATCTAAGCTTGCCAGGTCCACTCCACTTCGGAATTCAGATGCTGAATTGCATATGCTTGCACCTCTGCTTTGCAGTGTTGCGTGTGGGAAATTTCATAGCTGGTTGCTTTGCTGATGCAGATATTCCATTTGTATGTTTTCAGTGTATGTATCTCTAAATTGCTATCCGCGGCATGTAATCAGAACGTGTTCTGGGGAAATGGTGAATTATCACCCTGAGCAACCCCTGGTGCAGCAGCCTAACAAGGTTGGAGTCGGCCGAAATGGAGCAATTCGGACCTGAGAGGAGTCCGAACGTTTACACTTTAACTGCGACGCTATTCACTGTTCGGGCTGTGGTGGAGGCTATTGGTCCACCAATTCCTATAGAAAATCAATATACCTTTATTTAGATTCATTATAATATAATGTGTCACATCTAGCCAGGTTTGTTTTTATGGGTCGGAGGAAGTAAACGTTGAGCCGTTGACAATTCTTAAGAACAGTGAAGGGTGCCGGCTGGACCAGTTGAGAGCGCCAACCTGAACGGAGACGACCACCAAATTAGCCGTCCCGTTCGAGGCAGAGGCTACTTATTTCGGCACACGGTTCCAGCCCATCCCTCGTACTACAACCACCCCCCATAGATCCCCGACGAAATCTCTCAACAACTTTTCTTACCTGTGGACGCAGCGCACGCCCTTGCCTCCGATCCCCTGCGCCTCGGTACGTGTGGAAACGGTAGATGATTCACTGATTCACATTCACTTCGTGCGCTCGCGCTGTCTCCACACGGCCGCCGTGCTGCTACGTCCGCGAGAATCCGAGAATCCAACGGGGGAAACCGCGTCGTCGTCTCACACCACCGGCACGGCACACGCGGCACGCGGACCACCCTCCTCAGCGGAAAGCTCTCGCGGTCGCGGTACGGGGCTCGTCTCGTCGCCTGCCCGTGCCTCCTGACCCTCCTCCCATCCCATTGCCGGCTCCACGTACGCTCGGTCGACCGTGTGCGCCCGTGCCCGTGCAGATTCTCGCCGTGTGCCATCGCGTGACAGCTGCGATCCAAACGCGCCGAACAACAAACAGAAGCCCACCCAGCACTGTCACCACTCCGGACGCTCTCTGTCAAGTCACAGTAAAAAAGAAAAGAAAAGAAAAGAAAAGAAAAGAAAAGAAAGTGAACTGTAGTGCCATTGTGCCAATCATGTGCTCGATATGTACCGGGCGTATCTAGGCCGACCTTATCCTGGAAAGAAAGAACATGCTTAGCTGCGTGAACAAAAAAACAAACGAGGTTGCCTACTTGCCTTGTAAGAACAGCATCAACTTTACTCTCGTCAACTCCACAAGCTACTGGTGTGGTAGTAGTCAGCGAGAGCAAGAAAAGTAAATTCTGGAAGGTTCGAGGCTATGATGGTTATGCGTCGGCAGCAGGCCAAGGCAGCCAGCTAGCGCTGCGTGCTGTGTGCTGACACCTCTAAACATGGAAGCAGTCCGGCAAAGGCAAAAGCAAAAGCCATGCGTTATCCTTGATTGTGGGGAGCTTAGCTTGTTAAGCTAGCTCATCTTGATCACGGCAGGCCGTCGTCGTCGACTCGTCGCTACTCCAAACTTGGCATTCATTAGCCATGATGATCCACCGGTCCCCAACTCGATCACTGGACTGAGGTGCATGAACGCTGTGCTCCTCAACGAGCTGTTTGGGTCTGTTTCGTTGCCGGCTATAGTTTAACATCATTTATGAGCTGAAGTTATCACACTTAATTAACATGTATCTCTAAGGTTATGAACTTAAAATAAGAAACCTAAAAAAAAAAATCATATTTTTTTGGGTCATTAAAAATATTTGATTAAAATAAGAATCTAATTATTAGAATAAAATCTTGCCATAACTATGACCAGTGGCGGAGCTAGCACCATCGTTATGACCAGATAACTAATAATGTTTTGTGGGATCAACTTATTTTAATAGACGTCAATGGCTATCTGAAGTGAATACGGCATCGGAAGAGTCTGGGCGGCCGGCTGACCGACCTGCGTGAGAGCTGTCTCTTCTGCTAACCATGACAATAACCAAATCATTGTTTAAGGGTGTGTTTAGTTCAAACTAAAATTAAAAGTTTGGTTGAAATTTGAATGATGTAACAGAAAAGTTGAAAGTTTATGTGTATAGAAAAGTTTTGATGTGATGGAAAAGTTGGAAATACCTACGTGAGAGCTGTCTCTTCTGCTAACTATGACAATAACCAAATCATTGTCTAAGGGTGTGTTTAGTTTACACTAAAATTGAAAGTTTGGTTGAAATTGGAACGATGTAACAGAAAAGTTGAGAATTTGTGTGTGTAGAAAAATTTTGATGTGATGGAAAAGTTGAAAGTTTAAAGAAAAATTTTACAAGTAAACACGGCGCACGTTCATCAAATATATCTAAAGTTAGAGATAAATAGTGGCTGGCAACCAAACAACCTCTTTTATCTTTCCTGATCTCATGGCCGACCACTAGCTAACCTCTCTCCATTTTTTGGTATAGAAACACACTGATTTTCTCATAGCAATGTTAAAACATCAGCCCTACTTGGGATTAGCAGAAAGCTTTGTAACTGCATGCCTGTGTTAGGAAGCAAAATTTGACAAGGAAAAAAATGCTTGGAAATAGTAGGGTGGCCACACCTAAGCCAATGACTCTCTTTAAAGAAAGGTCTGCCTTTTGGATGCCAGCTCACAGCTCATCAATACATCACCATGCCCTGGTGGTCTCCCCTGCCTGACTCTCCTCTGTGCTCTCTGGGGGTAGCTAGTGTTATCCCACAGGCCACAAGTGACAAGGAACAAATTAGCTTCTGCTTCTTGTTTTTCCCTTTCACAAAAAAGGGGGCAAGTTTAGCTAACACTCTAGTACTCTACCCCAAAGCAAAAGGGTTAGAACCCAATGCTAGCTTAGCCCCAACCACCCTCTTCTTGCTTAGCTACACAAACCACTGAATCCTGAGTACTCCAACCTCTGCTCCTATAAATCACCCCAAAACCTCACTCACCAACTCACACTCTCCACAACACCCCAACTCTGAAGCTGCTTGCTTGGAGTCTAGGACCAGCATTCACAAGCACAATGAAGCTCAACACCACCACCACCCTGGCTCTCCTCCTGCTCCTGCTCTTGGCCTCCTCTTCCCTCCAAGTTTCCATGGCTGGATCAGGTCAGTTTTCACAGGCATTTTTTCTTAGCAGAATAATCTGCACAAGTACACTGTTTTTCTTTCTTGGTGTTAACATGGTGAGCTGAAACAACGAATGTTTTGGTAGATTTCTGCGACGGCAAGTGCAAGGTGAGGTGCTCGAAGGCGAGCAGGCACGACGACTGCCTCAAGTACTGCGGCGTGTGCTGCGCCTCCTGCAACTGCGTGCCGTCGGGGACGGCCGGCAACAAGGACGAGTGCCCCTGCTACCGCGACATGACCACCGGCCATGGCGCTCGCAAGAGGCCCAAGTGCCCATGATCATTTTTGCATTCTGCATATGCTACATGATGCTTAGCCATCATCCGTAGTTGCTTTGCATGCATGATGCATGCTCATGATCGAGATGGAGTAGTAGATATATGCATATGCTTGCCATGATCGATCGATCGTATGGACCATGCAAAGTATGCTTGTTTGTGTGAGGATCGACTCGATCTTGAGTCTTTCCATGTTCTTGGTTTTCTTTTTTTACTGCTAGTTAATTACTATGGAGTACATGTGAATATGACATCGGATATGTAATGTATACATGCATGCCTGGTGATAATAATGGTGTGTGTGCTGTAATAAAGTGTTGGCTTAATTGGTGTAGTACATGTTCAGTTTAGTGTTAGTGTGCCCAAATGTTTGCCGATTAGCATGCAGATTTTAGTGGGAGTGTGATTTCGGAGTCATGCGATGGGCGTCGGTGCAAGTGAGCTGGACTGGCCTACCCGAGTCTCTTTCAGTTACTCCTGAAAGACTGAAACTAGTGCAAACTGAATGTGACGCATCGACGATTTTTTTTCTCGTCACCCAGCCCCCACACAACTGTGCAATTGATGAAGCCTTTTACTGAGTTTGTTGCAATTATTCCAAGTTGCAGTGATGTGCTCTGGATCCAATACTGGTGCTGAGCTCAAAGCGGAAAACTGTGTCAATCGATCGTCAGCTAGATTGTGAGCCATCATTTTTTCACCTCTTCACATCGAACAAATGCATTACACGGTGTAAAAATTTTCAGAGATGGAAGCCACAATGTACAGTATATGCTTGAGAGAACCAAACATCAATTTGGCTGCTATGTTTGCCACAGCTTGGACCATTGGTCAAAACTAGAACGAATGGCCAGATGAACCTGTCCGTCGTTCCAGGTCCTAACTTGGTCTTTTCGTTAAAAGATTGCCAGTGGCGCCCAAAAACAAATGGCATCTCTAGATGGTTGCAGATAACAATTCTACTACAGTGTACTACTATATTGCAAGATGCAGGTTAACGTGTGTTGAAAACAAAAGGCTGAGTAATTTCTGAGGCGAATACTGCTGGCCTCGCGTTGCTGTCGTTTTCTAGCGAAGGGCACAAACAAGATGCAGGCACGGCAAGCACATGCAATCAACCTCTTGTGCAACCAATTTTAGCAGTAAAGGAGGGAAAAAGATGACCTTTCAATGTCATCCGTATCAATATATAGAGCTAATGCTACAAAGAACAGGACAAATCACTTAAATTCACTGAGTTGTAGCAGCACAAATACTCTGCTACTTCCCTATCTAGGAGTATCAATCAAGAAAGGTTACGTTCCAATACAGGCACAGCAACGTCGCTGACCATGCAACCACAAAAGACCAGTGGACAGAAGTGTTTCGCTCCAGCTGCTTGCTTTCAATAAAAACTGCACCAGGAACTTCCTGCTTGGAGGCGTTTTCCAGAGCTTTTCTAGTTCAGGTTACACCAGGCCCTAGCTTTGCACCCGAAAGCAAATCTGGTTGGCCTCTTTCAGCCTCCATTCCACCCAAAATTGAGATGAGCCAGCTAATGTACCAAGAAATTAATAAAAGCCTAGAGCAAAAGAAAGTAAATTGTAAAGATGCAACACATAGGATGAACAAGGGCCACACTCCAATTTCCCAATTTCAGATTTCTTCTACACTTGTGCAGAAGATAGAGCAAAACCGTTTTACATTTATTTCACTAGGAATATAGATTACAAAAGATGATCAAAATTGATCTCATACTAACCAGAGTACATCCGTCAAACAATGACTAGAGCAAAGAGGGGGCAAGGAGAGAAAGGTACAGAAAAGAAAATCACTTGAGTAGCATTTCAGCAATCTGCACAGCATTGAGTGCAGCACCTTTACGTATTTGATCTCCACAAACAAATATGTCCAGCCTGTAATTGTAAACCTAATTAGTTCAGTCCGTGGTGCTAATTGCTATCGAAACAATGCTTTTAACAACAAATGTTTATCATGATATATCCAGAATTGAAATTTAGTAAACACGATTATACCCTTTGTTATCGTCTTGCGACAAGTCCTGACGAATTCTACCCACTGCTACATCATCTTTATCCGATACCTGAAAAATCAAGAGTTAACTCTCAGATGCAAAATTCATATGCTTCATTTGTAAACACAGAAACCAAATGGAGTGCACATGATGATTATAGATAACAGTACCTCCTGTACCCTCCAGCATAAGATGTTCATGAAAAGAAAAGCCAATTACCTCAAGAGGTGTGGGGAAGCGATTGGAAGCACGGTCATCAATAATGGTAACACCTTCAGCTGCCCTCAAGATTTCCCTTGCAGTATCCTTCAGAGTTTATACACAAGCAGTTTCAGAATTTGAATTAGTAGCATGACCATGACAATTGCCAGCAAAATCATTAACTAATCAACTGGACTCTAATGTTCTTGTCATGGAGGAAAATAACCCAATCAATTATATTAACAATTAAAGACCCCCACCCTTTTTGTCCCACCCTTTCCCATCTAACGAGTTACACAAGATAACTTTTACTGCAAGATGGTGCTTATCAATTCTTGCATTCAGTAAAATCAAATGACCAATCTACTGATTGATGACAAAGAGGATGGTCTGCCAAATAAGGAATAATTCAATATTCTAATTAGGGCAATTGATGGTAGAAAATAATATGGACCTGATAAACATATTAATACCTAACAAAACAAGGGTATAGGATTACCACAAGCAGAAAGGATTCTTCATGCTAACCAGAATTTATCATTAAGAAATATTTTATGCTAACCTCATCAAGTGGCTTTTCAAACTGTAGATTCACACTTTCAGCATGTGCACGCATCACAGGAACTCGTATGCAGGTTGCAGTTACCTTCACATCTTTATCATTCTAGGAATAGAGAAGCATAAAGTTAGGATGTAATTTATGTTATCTTAAAGTTAAAGAGAAAAGTTGGATGGAGAGTAATGCAATGACTTCCTAGACATCAATTTGGCTTTCACTTACCCAGATTTTTCTGGTCTCCTTCACCATCTTCATCTCCTCCTCATTGTACCCATTTTCAACAATTGGTGCATTATGTGAAAATATATTAAAAGCATACTGCACAAGGAGAAGCAAATTCAGCTGACTTGAAAATAATCTGGCATGTGTCCAGGATATTATAGAATTAGAACCTGCTGACTGAAAATGTTGCATGTTGGTGCTTTCCCCGCCAAGACCTAAATAAAGTGTAAAATGGCAATCAAGTACTGAATTAGCACCAGAACTGGAAAGAGAAACATAGTAGGGAAAATATATTACCTCTTGAGTTTGAAGTTTGAGTTCTTCCATGGCCGCAGCCCCAGCACCACTTGCTGCTTGGTAAGTGCTAACAACCATCCTTACCACCTGCCACATTGATAATCATTAGTTTGTTGGTCGACCCATCAATGCGCCAAGCAAGCAAACTTTTACACATCAAATATACTTTGCACACCCTCAAGCAGAAATAAACATATTTTAGAAATACTCAATCTCACAGACTGCAAACTAAGAATTCAGCAGACGATGGGGCAGAAATGAGAATAATTATCTATATGGAACAATCTATCGTATTAAAGATATGACCAAATTTCATCTCTAGGAACTCAGTGATATCATAGTTCAGAAAATGACATTTTAAATCTGAAATGCAGAAGCATGATCAATGCATATATTTGTTTGCTCAAACTGCTATAATGGAATATTCACAAAGCTAACCACAAATGTTCTGGAAATGAAGTGGTTGTGGTGTTATCAAACTGCAAACCAAGATTCCCGTATCCATTGAATGTATACACGATTCTGGTGTACAAATTTTAGAATTCACCCACACTGTTTTATTTTCTTACAAAGGTGTTGTTTTTTTTTTTCCTTTAGCTTAAGATATCATTTGCGTAAAAGATCGCACTTGTACTTTTGAGTTAGGCACTCAAATACCAGGGGTGAGATCAATTTTGTTACACGCAAGTGGAATTAGATACTTTTCATTGGTTGAGGCAGTAGCACTTTCTGGAAATGAATTTGGGCACTTCTTTTTTCTGATTTATTGGCACCTTAGTTCTTCTGATTTCTCAATGAAGCATCCATTATCATCAAACAAAGATAAAGGTGGTTGCGAGATACCTTGGCGTGGCGATGCAGAGGAGTGGCAGCCATGAGGCAGATGATGGTAGAACAGTTCGGGTTGGCCACAATAGCCCCCTTTCCCAGCCGGACGTGCGCCATGGCCTCGGGATTGACCTCGGGGATGACGAGCGGCACCTCGGGGTCCATCCGGAAGGCGGAGCTGTTGTCCACGACGACGGCGCCGCTGGCGACGGCCGCGGGAGCGTGGGCGCGGCTGACCCCGCCGCCGGCGCTGAAGAGCGCGATGTCCACCCCGTCGGTATCATGAACAATCCCTCAGACTCGCCGTTCTTGAACCTCTCTGGCTTAAACTCGTTTGGCTCTTTCCAAACCATCGGATCTCTTTGGACGGCGACCGCGTTGACAAGCAACATAGTTCCACTAGGAACATGATAGCCACTGACTGTGCAATCCGCAGATGACTCATGAGATAGTAGCAGCGGCGCTGCAGGGTACAGGCGAAGCGTCTCGCTGATGATGCATTGGAGACAACTGAGTTGAGGCACGTCATTTGCAGTGACGAGGCGAGAGTTCCCAACGGATGCGTCTATTTCTGCTTGTGCTTTCTTCAGTATCTCGGGATGGTTCAGTAGAAGCGACATTGCCCATTCTATTGTGATTGCTGTAGTCTCTGTTCCGGCGGCAAATAATGGCTTCACGAAAGAGGGAAAATGGGAAAAAAAGTCAAGGAAATTTTAAGGCAGGTAAGTTGACAGAATTCGGTAAAAAAAAAAAGCATTGATGTTTGGTTTTGTTAAGGGTTATCTATTTGTTGAGTGATTGTTTTGTCTCTTATGTTTCAATCATCTTTTTAAATCTCTCGATCACTTATAAGAATACTCCTTTCTGTTTTTTAGATAACAGTACAATGTAGATGCACACAAAACACGCATACTCACCTTTATAAACACACACGTATACCCTACCGCTCCTTTCTTTTGTTATGAAACGAAGAATACTCAAAGAATTTATTTTGGTGTGATCTTATCAATCTATCTATCTATACTAAGTAAGCAATTTTAGAAAGTTTTCATATCAATCAGAAAGATCTGACCAATAGATGAAGTTATTATTGTGGCCATAGATCGAATCAATAGTTCACGTGAAATAGAAACGTAGTTGGAAACTTTGTAGACTCTAAATTTAATGATTTTATAAACTATTAGAAATTAATCTTAATAGGTGAAAGCAACAAGCTTTTTAGAAGGAGAATGAGCCACGTTATGCAAATAACCATGACCGTTGGATGGATCTCGTAAAAGAGCACACACCGCTGGATCATCTACTGGGTAGTATATGTTGGACCAATCAAGAGGCTTATCGGTGAGAGTGGAAAACCATCGGACCAATCAGGAGGCTTCTAGATGAAAGTTCTCAGGGGTTTTGTGCGTGCGCGCGGCGTCGCGGAGTGGACTGTGTGGGCGGCGGCCCACAGACAGCGAGCAGCGAGCTGAGCTGCCGGATTTGGCCATTTCGCTGCTGCAAAAGTTGCAGAATTCAGTGGCCGCCGTCAGCTTCGCATCCACCGATCCACGGGTGCCGTTAAAACAGTACTCCCTCCGATTGGATGTGTATAAATATAAATGCAGTATAAGATTTTATATATTTTAAGTTTATCATTCTAAACATGTTGTATTAGATGTACTCTTAATCTGGATGGATGGTTGTCTAGATTCGTTGTACGGGATTTTGGATGGAGAGAGTATTCATATTGGAATGAAAAAATTATTGAAGTGGTATTACCATGTGTTACATTCTATATACTATATACTTGATCAATATTTTTTCCTTCGGCTGCAAGCCTGCAACTTGCATTGTGACGGCTAGTGCGTCGATGTTAATAGCTTTGGGCAGCTTTCTGTGGAGTATTCATAAGGTGAATCTAGACGTGTTTGCTTTCCCTTCTCATAACAAACACCGCCAAACACCAGTGGAGCAATGAGGAATGCCACGAGCGACACATGCTGACCGCAGCACTTTGTTCGGGCCTTGTACGGGACAGTCTGAATCTCTGTTTTGTACTGGACACTCCTCTGATTCCTTTCTGGCGTTGCTTGTATCAAGAACGAGTGAAGGCCAGCACATCATCGCTCTAGGACCCGGATTTCCATAACTAAATTACTGTGCTTTGCATCACGTAGGCCTTGTTCGGTTACGCCCGGATTCAATCCGGACCGAAAATGATAAGTATAGTAAGAAATTTATGATAGATACAATAAGTGACCGGAATTTATTTTGGGCCGGGAATCAATTTACTCACGATAGGGACAACAAAATATCTGGATTAGTTCCACACCTCTTGACTAGTGGATTGATTTCCGGTCTCTTATTATTCCAATCATGAGTAAATTTGTTCCTGGTCTAGAATAAATCCCGGTCTTTCATTGTATCTACATAAATTTTTTACTATACTTGCTATTCCCGTCCGAATTGAATCCGGGCGTAACCGATCAAGGCCGTATGAAAATCTCGTTTATTTGAAACCACAGAGTAAAACGTGAGCAAAAATGCAAAAAAAGAGGAAAAATACTCCGTACGTTTACTGGGAGGAAAATGCTGCTCGCGTCATGGGCCTCAACTTTCTAACCTCCAAAAATTTCAGCCCATTGGCCCATATAACCAATAAATGGAATAAGTTCACTTCATGACCCTCAAATGTGATCGAAATCTAAACATAACCCTAAACTACAAAACCAGATATCTCGACCCCCAAACTCCTAAAACTGTTACAATTTAACTCCCTGAGCGGTTTTGGGAGGCAATTTTGCTGACGTGGCACCACATGGCACCTACGTGGCAATATTGACTGAGTCTTTGTTACACGTGGCGTTGACGTGGCACCAACGTGGCGGTAGAAATAAAAAATATGCGTGGGACCCATTAGTCATTCACACAAAAAGAAATGTGGGCCCACTGACATGTGGGGCCCACATGTCAGACCTTCTTCCTCCTCCCTTTCTCCCTTCTCTCTCTTTCTCTCCCCTTCTTCCCCTTCGGCGGGTGGCGTGCGGGGACAGCGAGAGCGAGCGGCGTCGGCATCCGGCGGCGGCGATGCGGGAGAGGAGGTGGACGAGGAGGCAGTAAGTGCGGAGGGAGTGGGGGGTCGACGACGACGGCGACGAGGAGGCGGCCCAGTAGAGGAACTCGCGGGGGAGGCGGCCATGCACTGAGGCGTCGTGGCGGCGGCGATGACGATAGCGCACGGGGGAGGAACTCGCCGGCCGTCGGCGCGCGGAGGGGCTCGCGGCCGGGGGGGGGGGGGGGGAGGGGCTCGCCGGCCGTCCGCGCGTGGGGGAGAGGTTCGCTGGCCGTCCGCCCGCGGGGGAGGGGCTGGAGCTCGCCGGTGGTAGGGAGCGGCGGCGGTGGCGGTGGGAGCAGCGACGAAGGGGAAGAAGGGAAGAGAAAGAGAGAGAAGGGAGTGAGGGAGGAGGAAGGAGGACTGACATGTGGGCCCCACATGTCAGTGGGCCCACATTTCTTTTTGTGTGAATGACTAATGGGTCCCACGCATATTTTTTATTTCTACCTCCACGTAGGTGCCACGTCAACGCCACGTGTAACAAAGACTCGGTCAATATTGCCACGCAGGAGCCACGTCAGCAAAACCACCTCCCAAAACCGCTCAGGGAGTCAAATTGCACCGGTTTTAGAAGTTTGGGGGTCGAGATATCTGGTTTTGTAGTTTAGGGTCATGATTTAGATTTCGATCGCATTTGAGGGTCATGGAGTGAACTTATTCCCCAATAAATCACCGCCTTGTGGGGGAAAGCCCAGTTACACCAGTTTCCACTTCACGCGAGCCCATAATCAAGTCGGGCTCGCCTCTCGACCTCGGTGTTGCGCTCTCCTCCGCTCCTCGCCGGCGATCCCCCCGCCTCCACCGCCGCCGCCGCCGCCGCCGTCGATCTGCGCTGCCACGGCCGGGGGGGAAGCTTGTGCTGAGGCGCAGTCCTTAAGAGAACCCCACTTGGGAGGCTGGGGGGCGTCGAAGCTCCAAACAACCAAGGACCGTCGTGACGAAGCACGCCACGGGAGATGGCTAAGGCGGCGGAGGCGTGGGAGGGCCCGACGGCGGCGGAGCTGAAGGCGGCCGGCGCGGAGGCGATCCCCGGCGGGGTGCGAGTGAAGGGGTGGGTCATCCGGTCCCACAACGGACCCATCCTCAACTCCGCCTCGCTCCAGCTGTACGATCCACTCCCCACCTTAAACCCTAACATTTTTATCTGCTCTTTGTTACTTTGATTTGATTCGCTGAGTAGAAATTCGCTTGCGGAATTATGTTACAATTTTTATTACTTGCCTGAATACGTGATGTCTGACCAATTCGCTTGCGAATTTTGTTAGTTCTCCTTTATTTTCTTCACCTTTTCAAACACTTTCTGTTTACCCTTCCTGGAAGTTAGCAAGTTATTGCTACTTTATGTTTGGTGATATCTTCGTTTATTATGGCCCTGAATTATGTTTGGTGACTTCTAAATGGAACATGGAACCTGAATTGTGGATCCGCCACAATTGGCCCTTTTCTTTTCAGATTATTCACCGGATTATTGAAACATATTATTTGCTCTATGCGTCAAAAACCAAGTTTTCTCATAAAACTAAAAAAAAAGAGAGTTCTTCTGTAGATCACTTAGACCGCTTGTTTTAAGCTATCTTTTTATCCTACAATCAAGTAGATGATCCGCTCAATATTCTAAATCAAACAGGGCTGATATCTTCAGCATTAGACAGCAACTGATACTTAAGCACTTGTGTTTATCCAATCTTATCAATATGCTTGTGAGAAATGAGAAGGTGAGAACTAATCAAACTGGTGAGGGAAGAAGTGGAATTTAGAGATGGTACAATAAGAATGCATGCATAGGGAAGAATGGAGCAAGTATCTGTGAACAAATAAGTTTTTATAAATGGAGTAATGAATAGTGCTAGCATACCAGTCATTTCTGTTGGTACATTTGGTCAGATAATCTCTATAACCTATTCCGACTTATGTTGATTAACGAAAAAATATTTGATTCTGCATAAATATAGATATTGGATCTGTCCACTGGTTGTAAACCAATATCTGTCAGCGTAGAGAAAGATTTTATATGAAGTAATTAAAATATGTAGAAAGCTGAATTGTAACATCTGCTTTCTTATTTTCTTCTTCAGCTTTGAAGATAAGCTTCAAACAACACATTTACCTGAGATGGTTTTTGGGGAGAGCTTTTTATCTCTTCAGCATGCTCAAACTGGCATTAGATTGAATTTTAATGCGCTTGATGCTCTGAAAGCATGGAAACAAGAGGCACTACCACCTGTTGAAGTTCCTGCGGCAGCAAAGTGGAAGTTCAGGAGGTTATTTTACAACTGTGCTTTATTACTTTCATAGTTATGATTAATTCATTCTAGGAAGTGTTTCTGGTGAAAACTGTTGGATTTTCCCAGCGTCACCTTTATAGTCCCACTATGAATGCGATAAAGAAATAAAATTGAGACGGCTTTGTTTACCTTTTGCTGTAATGCATGTTTCATTTTTTATATGCTCATACTAGCCTGTCATATGAGTTCTATATAAGTATAACATGCCTGCAGTTTGTTTCCTTCTAGAATCATTTCGAGAAAAATGATGTGCTCTGTGTTCATTAATGGTAAAACTAAGAGTAAGTTTGCTATGGTTGTTTTCATGCAGTAAGCCTTCTGATCAAGTAATACTTGATTATGATTATACATTCACGACACCATACTGTGGGAGTGATGCTGTGGTTCAGAGCACAGAAAGTGTATGTGCCTTATCTCTGTACTATGCCAGTTTCACTTCACCCCCTTTTTTTGTCTTTGGCTTTTCATGCGACCCTGAATTGTTCTGTTTTCTTACTGGTTGGTATCACATTTGGACAAATGCCTCTTTTTTTCCATGCCTTTTAAAGATGCAAACAAGTTTAGATGAATCCAGCAATTTGTGTTGGGAGGATACTGAGGATCGGATTGACCTTGTTGCTCTTTCAGCAAAAGAACCAATTCTTTTCTATGATGAGGTATGAAAATGGAACAAATTGCCCATGCTTGCTCTATACACCGGTCTACCTCTCACAAAATATATTTTAGGTTATCCTGTATGAAGATGAGTTAGCCGATAATGGCATTTCATTCCTCACTGTGCGAGTGGTAAGTGTTTTCTAACTGACTTTATTTCTAATTGGACTATATGTATGTCTACATCAAATTTTAGTTAACACTTGATATGATCTTTGGTTGCATATCTGCAGAGGGTGATGCCAACTGGTTGGTTTCTTCTCCTGCGTCTTTGGGTATGATCTGCTGCCTGTATTATACCCCTGGTGCCTCTTTAGCACGAATATAATCTTTTAACTCAATTGTTCATTCATAAGAATGAAATACCTAAATAGTGATTTTCTAATAGTCCAGTTTTTAAGGAAAGCATGGCAAATGAGGTTTAGTCCTGGGTATTAGTACTTACAAACTGCTTGACCTTCCTGTCGAGAAGGAACTTTACTGACCCTCTGAATTCTAGGAAAATGAACCCTTTTTTAAGGCTTCAAATTTCAAAGCTAGGATTTAATCTCAAAAGACAAAACCTACAAGCATGTGTAGCTTTGGGTTGGAAGGCTGTAATGGAAATTTCGTAACAGGGTTCTTTTTTCCCTGTGTGAACAGCTTAGGGTTGATGGTGTACTTATGAGATTGAGGGATACTCGGGTGTACTGCTCTTTTGGTAGTGATGAAGCAAAACCTGTTGTACTGCGTGAATGCTGCTGGAGGGAAGCAACATTTGCTAGTCTGTCTGCGGTATGCTATCTGAAAACCAACTAATTATTTTGAACAAGCTCATCTCAAGCATATTGGAATGCATCCATCTAATATTCATCTTTTATGTATGTATATTACAGAAAGGATATCCTTCCGATTCTGCAGCATATGGAGACCCGAATCTTATTGCTCATAAGCTTCCGGCTGTGATACAGAAGACCCAAAAGCTAAAACGTTAATTTGGCATTGCCACGATGACAAAGTTTTTAGTGGTAAGCAATTGTCTAACCCGATGTAGCTTATCTTCATTTTTTTCTATTGGCTTCACTTTTGGTTTATGATGCTTTCATAGAGGAGTTGGATACTATGCACAATGGTTCGTAGCGAAGGATCTCTTGTTACACTACGGAATTACGGATGGTGTTGTTCCATTAGAATTGTTGGTTGAATCTATGTGGTTTAACAGAAGTTAATAATAAGGGAAAGTTAGGGGTTTTCTCCCATCACCAATCGTCTCTTTTTTATTTGTTGAACAAACTCATGGTTGTATGTCTTAGGGCAGAAGCTGAATATATATTAATCATTTCCATAATTATGTAAGAAAAAGAAAGAGCTTACATAGTACGGACTAAACAAGAAGCCAACATTTCCACTAATTCCTTCCCTATCAATATAAAAGTGGCAAAGTTTTACCTTTCCTTAAAAGAAAACATTTCACTAATTAAAGAACATGCGGATGGATTGGCTTTGTCGGTTCTCTAAACAGCATTTCTGCTAGAATATGATGCACACATTGTTTGAGAAAAACTGTAATAAATTCATTCTCACAATGTCGTATGTAATGCGTAAATTTCATAAAGAAGATCCAGGCAGCAGATTGGATGATGACCGTGTTCCCCCTTGTGAAACTTAATTATACCTCCATGATGCTTCACAAGAGTTCCCGAAAAACATCAGACATAGCTTCGCGTGGTTTGCACATGGCCTCCAACGGGACAGCCCTAGGGTTGGTCAGTCCACTGCCTTGCGTCATATCAACCTCGGCGCCATCGACTCTGTCCCAATCGAAGCACTGGATCAGAGCCCCCAAAACCAACCCAATTGTCTGCAAAGCCATCGTCTCTCCCGGACACTTCCGTCTCCCCATCCCAAACGGTATCATGAATAATCCCTCGGACTCGTCGTTTTCGAACCTCTCTGGCTTAAACTCATTTGGCTCTTTCCAAACCATTGGATCTCTTTGGATGGCGATCACATTGACAAGCAGAATCGTTCCACTTGGAATGTGATAGCCATTAACCTTACAATCCGCGGATGATTCGTGAGGAATCAACAGTGGTGCTACAGGGTATAGACGAAGCGTCTCATTGATGATGCACTGGAGATAGCTAAGATGAGGCATGTCGTCTCCATTGATCAGGCGAGAGTTCCCGACAGATGCGTCTATTTCTGCCTTTGCTTTCTTGAGTATCTTGGGATGATTCAGCAGAAGCGACATTGCCCATTCTATTGTCATTGCTGTAGTCTCTGTTCCAGCAACAAATAATGCCTTCACGAAAGAGGAAAAGGGGTGTGAATTAAAGAACGTACGAAAAATTAAAGGCGAGTAAGTTGACAGAGTTTAATGAACAATATATCTCTATTAACACTTTAGTCGGACAATAAACATATTTATAAATAGATTTGGACAAATATTTTCTTCTTAAGTGTTGGTATTTATTACTCATGCCACCCATAAAAACAAACCTAGTGCTAAACATGACACACATTCCAATACTATGTTTGGTTTTTTTTTAGGACGGAGAGAGTAGTTTATATCATCGTATTTTGAAATATTAGTTAAATGAATTATGTAATAAGTGATTGTAACTTCGTTGAAGCAGATGCTAGGATTTGTTCCATTATAAAAAAGATGAAAAAAAACTTGATGTTTGATTTTTTTAAGGGTTCAATCCATTTATTGAGTGACTGGTTTATGTCTTATATATGTATAACAAGTTAGGATGCAGGTTAGGAGCAGCTAGTTATATCCAATGGTATTAAGATAGTACAAGCCACAGCTGGTGGATTAGCCTGTTAACCCCTCACCACCCCTCTGAATATCAAAGCCTCCTATCCAACGTTTTCCTCTTATAAATCAAGAGACACGTGTTGAAGCCAGAAGATACATTAGATTATGGAAGTACTTTCTTTTTTCAAAAAGAACACGTATACATATCTTCTTTATGCATGATTTCAAATTAAGCGTTCAAAATTCATCGTTAGTCAGAAGTTACGTAAGTTTAATTGGTTCATATCTAAAACTTTCAAGTATTTCAATTTGTGATCGAAGGGAGTAAATAGAAAAGGTGAGATGATTTGAAACCAGGCGAAAGTACGTACTCACTCACCGCACAAAGATTCACGATCACTATATCCGTGTAGACCTCTGGCTCAGTCTTTTGCAGACTAAGCAGCACGGAGATCACGCTCTTCTTCTCGCCATCATCGCCGCCGTCGACGTCGCTGTCCATCCTCTGCCGCTCCGCGTCGATCAGCCGGCGCACGAACGCGTCCCTCCTGTTCGCCAGCGTCGCGATCTTCCTCTTCACGCCGAGCACGTCGAACACCCGGAGCGCCGGCAAGTAATCCCACAGGTTGGCCGCGCCGAGAAGCGGGTTGAGCTCGTCGAGGACATTCTTGAACTCCTGTGCCTCCACGGACATGTCCGTGTCCGCGTCGTCCGCCTCTGGCCGCGTCGTCTTGGTCTGCGCTATGGCTTCCATGAGGACGCTGAGCGAGAGCTCGAACAGCCTCCGCTTCAGCTGGACGCGCGCGACGCCGCTGGCGGCGGCGGTGGCGGCGCGGTACATCCTCTGCACCATGGGGCGGACCTCGCCGGAGACGACGCCGGCCATGCTGCCCCTGACGCGGTGCGCGGAGAGGAGGTGCACGGTGGCGATGCGGCGGAGGTTGCGCCAGTGCGCGCCGTAGTTGGCGAAGCCGAACCCGGCGCCGTAGAACGTCGCGGGCATCTGCGAGGGGAACTGCGGGCGGTTGGCGAAGCACACATCGTTGTCCGTGAAGCACTCCCTGGCGCACTCCGGCGACGACACCACGACGGCGTTGCGCGAGCCGAGGCGCAGCGAGAACACCGGGCCGTGGCGCTCGGCGAGGCGGGACAGCGCGGCGTGGAACGGCTTGTCGATGAGGTGGAGGTGGCCGAAGAACGGGATGGCTGGAGGGCTCGGTGGCAGCTGCAACGTCCCCTTGTTTTCGCCATTGTTGCTGCCGCTGCCGCGGCGGCGGCGACAGCGGAAGTAGTCGACGAGCAAGAAGAGGATGGCAATGGAGAAGACGGCAATGTAGGCCTTATCCATGGTTACGGAAATAGTTAGTTGTATTACCGATTACGCATAGCAGCTACTAGGCTAGCTACTAGCTATTTTTATACTCCCCCGTTTCACAAAAGCTTCATTTTTCAGTTTTTGATACAACATATATCTCTTCATCTTATTTAAAAATTTCTATCATTAGTATTTTATTGTTATTGACGATAAAATATAAATAATACTTTATACGTGACTTATTTTTTAAATTTTTTCATATTATTTTTAAATATGAACGGTCAAAAATACATTGGAAAAATATTGAAAAAAAACCCAAAAATGAAACCTTTATGGAAAAGAGAGAGTATATTGGGATATGGATTTTCATCTCTCGAGGGAATATCCCTTGCCATTGCTCCTGCCGCGGCGGCGGAAGAGGAGGAAGTGAATCAACAAGAGAACGGCGATGGAGAAGATGGCAATGTAGGCCTTAACCATGGTTTGGAATAATGATGTTTGAGGCAGGTACGGAGTAGCTAGCGAGCCAGTTTTATTGTGCACCCACGATAATACTTAGGCTGTGTTTAGTTCAGCCTAAAGTTTTGATTTTGATTGAAATTGGAGATGATGTGACTGAAAAATTCTGTGTGTATAACAGATTGATGTGATATAATCATAGAAAATAATTAAAGTTTAGATCCAAACTTTAGATCTAAAACATAGCCTTAGTATATTAAGATATTCTTCATACCAACTGGTAGTTGCTTATATTTATTGTGCACAGTGGTACAGCCGTACATGTGCTGCATTGGCCCGGCTTATTTTTAAAAACTTTCTTCTTCTTCTTCGTCTTTTTTTAAGATGCTGATTGTGTGGCATTACTAGCTCCGTCTCTTAAATAGTAGATAATATCCTGGTGCGTAATAACTATAAAACACGTCTCTCACATAGTAAATATTTTACTACACGCTATATATTCTCAAATATCTGATAGTAAAAATTTTACTGTTAGACTTTGTACGGGGATTTATGATAATTGCACTCTCAGTAAACAAATTTACTAACATTGTGTGCATTTTAATTATAACGTACCCCAAGTGTGATATAATATGTCTTTATACATTAGGTTTAATATATAAAAACCGCATCGATAGATTTATCATGAAAATCATTTTATATTATTATATTTTTAGTAACTTTTCCAAATATGTAGTTAGAAGCAAAAAAGATAACACGTGCATTGCAAACTGTGTCGGTGGCACAAATGTAGAGAATGTAGTAGTATATTATAAGTGTAAGGAAACTTTAGTCCCAACCAGGACAAAACAAATTGTTTTCTATTTTGCAAAAGAGACAATCTAACATCTTTTATTTGAGTGTTATATTGCTCGATTTGTTTGGAGCTGTATGTTCTTTACTTTCAATAGCCCTCCACCTCGTAATGCTAAAAATATTTTTGGTAATTGGCTTAGAGGGATACCTAGGTCAAAAAAAAGATGATATTAACTAGAGCTAGTGTTTTATATTGGTTAATTTGGCATTGCCACGATGACAAAGTTTTTAGTGGTAAGCAATTGTCTTGTGGGCCGTGGGGCTCGGAGGTTTCTCTCCCCGAGGCCCGACCCATGAAAGCATGCAAAAGATGAATGCATTTTACTTGGTTCACTTTAGGTCCCTCACAACAAGAATCGTGTTTGAATCGAGTCCCTCAAGTATAAAATCAGATATGGAGCATCCGCAACATGTAAAATCAGTGTAAAGTACTACCTCCGTTTCTGGTTATAAGATGTTTTGACTTTGGCCAAACTTAAAATGCTTTAAGTTTGACCAAATCTGTAGAAAAAATTAGTAACATTTTCAACCCAATACAAATTTATTATGAAAATATATTCAATTATTGATTTGATGAAACTAATTTAGTATTATAAATATTACTATATTTGTCTGTAAACTTAGTCAAATTTGAAACAGTTTTACTTTGACTAAATCAAAACATTTTAGAACCTGAAACGGAGAGAGTATGTTCCTTGGCGGTTTTGGATGAATGCTTTTCTAGCTGACGTGGTTTTACAAGTCAACGGTGCTCTATATCTGGTTATGCGATAGAGGGACGCAATTGAAACTCGACATATATTTGAGGGATGTAAATGAACTTTTTTTCCCTTTTGCTTGTGTTGTCTGCTTGTCTGCAAGGACAGGAGCCTAAGAGCAGAAAGCCCTTCCTCCCAAGTTAGAAGTCGTTAAGAAAGTATTTGAAATATTCGATTATTGGATCAATATGTAATATGTGTAATATCCCGAAGTTGTTTATTTTCAAACGATAAAAAAATCAGGAATTTGTAAGACTATTTTTTTAATTTTAATTTTTATTGACCATTGACTGGCTATTATTTTGAACACTGGTCGTACAAGCTCACAGTAACTTTGTTCTCTTTTATTGACTGTATGGTATTTGAACGCATACACCACACAAGCAATAGGAAATTGAAATACCTGGCGTGTACAATTATACTTTATACAGGATTACTGCACATTCATACAAATTGGTCCCTCACTAAAACTGTAAAACACACCTCTCAAAGAGCGATTGCTAGCGCAGTCACTCTCTTCCAAATCCTCTACGTGTAATTTAATTCCACATTACAAGCTCACATATGTTATGTGTATGCTCACGAGAAGCTTATTATATTGCTAATTACTTTTGGTGCTTTCAGTACATGAGTTCGTCCTGGAGATGCAAACGCCGCCAAAAAATATTCAGACGAGCTCCCGAAGAACACCACCCATGGCGTCGCGCGGCCTGCACATGGCCTCCAACGGCACGACCTTGGGGATGGTGAGCCCGCCACCTTCAGTCATGTCGACCTCCACGCCGTCGACCCTCTCCCAGTCGAAGCACTGGATCAGCGTGCCCAGCACCAACCCCACCGTGCGCAGCGCCAGCGTCTCGCCGGGGCACCTCCGCCTCCCCAACCCGAACGGCATCAGGAGGTTGCCGTCGCACCCGCCGTCCTCGAACCTCTCCGGCACGAACTTCTCCGGCTCCTCCCACACCGCCGGGTCGCGGTGGATGGCGTACGCGTTGATGAGCAGCATCGACCCGCGCGGGACGTTGTAGCCGCCGACCTTGCAGTCGGCGGAGGACTCGTGCGGGAGGAGCATCGGCGCGGCGGGGTACAGGCGGAGCGTCTCCCTGACGATGCACTGGAGGTAGCCGAGGCGAGCCACGTCGTCGGCGGTGATCAGGCGAGAGTTGCCGACGGATGCGTCGATCTCGGCTTGCGCTTTCTTGAGTGTGTCGGGGTGGTTCAGCAGTAGCGACATCGCCCATTCTGATGTCGTCGAGGTTGTCTCTGTTCCTGCTCCGAACAAGTTCTGCATGGCAAGAGAGTGAAATAGGGTGTTTTTAGTTAACGCCAAAATTGAAAGTTTTTGTTCAAATTGAAACGATGTGACGAAAAAGTTGAAAGTTTATGTGTGTAGAAAAGTTTTGATGTGATGAAAAAATTAAAAGTTTGAAAAAAAAATTTGGAACTAAACTCAGCCATAGTTTCAAATTGTCTAAAACTGAACTATAATAGTTCCAAGAGTCTGGTGACTTTTTGAGGAAAAAACAAAGAATACAAGATTAGGGAAGGATTTTAATCACCTGGGTTGAATAGTCTATTGTGCTACTACCATGATAAACAATAGTACTCCTGATAACTCGCCGACTCAACCATGTAAAAGGCTACTGATTGTTTTGCCGAACGGCTGGAGTTGGCGGGCTTAGCCTGTGGGCCGTGGGAGTTGGGAAACATTTTACTCAAGAATAAGTCTACTCTGCCTCTCAACTCTTGCTCCTGATTAAATCATATCTCTCAACCGTAAAACCGGGGTATAACATCTCCCCTATCTATTAAAACCGGTGCAAATCGTCTCTTTTTTTTGGTTTGGGAGGTGGTTTCGTCCGACATGGAAAAAGTACTAGCCACTGATATATGGGACCCGTGTCGATTCCACGCTGACTCAGCTTGCCACATCAGTTAAAACCCATAATACTATCTAGGATCTTGGGTGATCGGGTTTTGTAAATTAAGAGATCCGTTGTACTTGGTATTTCGGTTTAGAGATGAATTTCAGACTTATTCCTTCAGAGTGAAGGTAATGACAATCAATGGTGAGGAGGAATGCGGCTAGGATTGGTTTTCGATTCTTTTTTAAATTAAAACTTGTTCCAAATTATGAAAACCAAATAATTTATTTTTTTGAAATGTTATTATCTGAATTTGAATTTATTTTTTGTAAAATATTTTTTATTTCCCTAATTCTGGACTACTTTTGAATATTCAAAAATATGTTTAAATTTCACCAAAATTTGTTCAAATTAAATATGCAAGGTGAACCAAGGATAAAAATGTCTTTTATAAAGTTTTATATCTCCATTTGAAAGATATATATAAATAATGGTCCGAGTGTGTTTGGTGAAGAACCACATGACATAACTGGAGTGTCCTATAGCGAAGTCTTTTTTTTTTTAGAGGAAAGGGCAGGAGCTCTGCCAATTTCATCTAAGAAGAGAAAGCAAGAGTACAAACAACCCCTAACAAGTTATTGGATCTAGATCCCGTCGACACTAGGCGGGGAAGACAGGCAATTTTAAGGAAATCCTATAGCGAAGTCACAAAATTAGATTGTCATGTCGCAAGTGCCACAAATCTAGATTATTGGAGTAGCTGGAAATCCAAGGAAAGTTCACTTGAGCACAGTTTGCAAGCATATACTCCTTCCATCATACTTCCTTCACAATGTAAGTCATTCTAGTATTTCCCACATTCATATTGATGCTAATGAATCCAAATAGATATATATGTCTAGATTCATTAGCATCAATATGAATGTGAGAAATGCTAAAATGACTTACATTGTGAAACGGAAGGAGTATAAAAAATCAACTTCTGACTGTATATCTAGACATAGTCTATCTCCAGAATATAGCCATAATTTTTTTTGAAGATGAAATGTGTAAGAATCAGGAATTTGTAAGACTATTTTTAATTTAATGTTTACTGATCGACCAGCGACACTGACTGGTATTTCGAACACTGGTCGTATAAGCTCATGTTAATTTTGTTCTCTTTTGTTGACTGTATTAGTATTTGAACGCATACACCACACAAACAATAGGAAATTGAAATACCTAGCGTATATAATTATACTTTGTACAGGATTATTGCACATCGATACAAATTAGTAATGCTAGAGCAGTCGTTCTCTTCTAAATCCCCTACGTGTAGTACTGTAGTTTACACACATCACAAGTTCACAACATGTGTATGCTCACAAGAAGCTTATTGCTACTTACTTTTGGTACTTCATCAGTATACATGAGTTTGCCCTGGAGATGCAAACGACGCCAAAATGTTCAGAGCTCGCGAAGAACACCACCCATGGCGTCGCGCGGCCTGCACACGGCCTCCAACGGCACGACCTTGGGCATGGTGAGCCCGCCACCCTCAGCCATGTCGACCTCCACGCCATCGACCCTCTCCCAGTCGAAGCACTGGATCAGCGTGCCCAGCACCAGCCCCACCGTGTGCAGCGCCAGCGTCTCGCCGGGGCACCGCCGCCTCCCCATCCCGAACGGCATCGAGAGGTTGCCGTCGCACCCGCCGCCCACGAACCTCTCCGGCTCCTCCCACGCCGCCGGGTCACGGTGGATGGCGTACGCGTTCACGAGCAGCATCGTCCCGCGCGGGACGCTGTAGCCGCCGACCTCGCAGTCGGCGGAGGACTCGTGCGGGATGAGCATCGGCGCCGCGGGGTAGAGGCGGAGCGTCTCCCTGACGATGCACTGGAGATAGGTGATGCGGGGCACGTCGTCGGCGGTGATCAGGCGGGAGTTGCCGACGGACGCGTCGATCTCGGCTTGTGCTTTCTTGAGCGTTTCTGGGTGGTTCAGCAACAGCGACATTGCCCATTCTATCGTCGTCGAGGTTGTCTCTGTTCCTGCTCCTAACAAGTTCTTCGCAGCAAAAAAATTAATAGAGTGAAAATTAAATTGTTTTTTTTTCGTCTGGGTCATGAAGTAATAATAGTTCCAAGAGTTTGTTGGCTTTTCTGAGGATAAAAGTAAGAACAAAATATGTGTGGCACGCGACAATATTCAGTGAAGCTACAGTAATCCCCAGTCTACGTTGAGAATGACTTTGCATGCTGAATAATCTGTAATGCTAGCGACCGTTGAGCCCATATAATTACCACGATTACACTCTCTCTATCCATATTTATCGTCATATAACAAAAAATCAAAAAATTTAAACTAATCAGCATATAACACTTATCCTTTAGTTTGACGCATAGTATATAATTACATCTGTCCATGCAATTTGTGTATGCATGTATGCTTCTCGAACCGCTAAACGATGTATTTTTTAAAAAAATCTAGCACACTTACCACAATATACTAAAATAACTGTACTTTGCTTATATGCTCTTAGATCATCCCCAACTCAGAAACTATGAAGTAGTTTCCATACTTACCATGTAGTATAGAAACTTATGTATGAAAACCATATATCCAATGCATGATGTCTTCAAATTAAATTATCATCCAATCAACTCTCTTCTCTTTCCTTTTATCCACCTATATATCCCTTTGTTTTCATTCTTAGTTTTGTGTAGAGATGGTTTCTTCATCTTTTTACCTCTCTATTCATTAACTTGCCATATCAGATTTTTCTTTATGTGGTAATGTATTTAATGCTATTGACACTAGATGACATGGAGGGTTGGGGATAGTCTTAATTTACTCTCTCCGTCCCAAAATATAAGAACCTAGGATGGGATGGGACATTTCCTAGTACTATGTAGGAAATGTTCTATCCCATCATAGGTTCTTATATTTTAGGAGGGAGGGAGTAGTCTCTTTTGTTCATCTCTCTTGGAGTTTAGGTAAAGCTTGCTGCTCCCTTGCGTAAGCAAGGTGGCTCTTCTCTCTTCTCTTATTCACATCAACATGTGAGGTTACATGTTACTCTAAGAAAACTATACCGATAGTGAGAAAAAAATTATACACCATCAATTAGTGATAATTCTTGGTATAAAAGTTACTCTGCTACACTAGTGCAACTTCTAGGATTGCATAAAAGAAATATACTAAGTTATGTAAAAAAATTAGCAACATCAACAATACATGTTTCCTTAAAAGGATTTAATATATTTTGATAATATATTTGTTTTGTATTAAAAATGGTATTATATTTTTCTATAAACTTGATCAAACTTATAAACGTTTGACAAAAAAAATTAAAGTAACTTATAATATAAAATAATATGAAGCAGAGAATTTATCGATGAAACTTTTATAGACATATCCTTATCGATTAAAAACAAATAATGTAAATAAATCACGATTAAAAATCATAAAATCAATTTCAAAATTAAACTTTATTTTTTAAAAAAAAATGGCTTGAAAGTATAAGCAAAATCGAAACGATGAGAACATGAGACATCAGTTCCTACAAAAGATACTGTTGATACTAATAAGCAAACAGCAGGTACAGATTATGGCAATCAATAGGCAGGCAGATAAAACCTCTTCAAGGCCGGCTGGTTGGGGGCATTTCTCGCGTTACCTACTGTCCCTAATTTAGCCGTTCACGCTATGTAATCAATATTTTTTTAGCCGTTCGATCAACCTGTGATCAGTTGTACGGTCCCGATCCATCGGAGAGCAGACTTACAGACTTGTATATACACTAGCGAATGGATGATGGATTCATCAGTTCATGGAAAGACAATAGTTTGAGAAAAACTCACCGAGCAAAGAGCCGTGATCATGTTGTCAGTGTACACCTCCGGCTGCGTCTTCTGCTGAGTGAGCAGCACCGCGATCATGCTCTTCTTCTCGCCGTCGTCCATCCTCCGCCGCGCCGCGTCGATCAGTCCACGGAGGAACGCGTCCCTCCGGCTCACCGCGGCGAGGATCCTGTTCCTCACGCCGAACACGTCGAACCACCGGAGCGCCGGCAGGTAGTCGCACAGGTTGCCCGTGCCGATGCGCTCGAGGATCTCCTCGACGACCTGCTTGTACTCCTGGGCTTCCACGGACATGTCCGTGTCCGTGTCCGTCGTCTCGGGTCGGGTCGCCTTGCTCTGAGCGATGGTCTCCACGAGCACGCTGAGGGAGAGCTCGAACAGCCTCCGCTTCAGCTGGACTCGCGCGGCGGCGGCGGCGGCTGGGCGGTACATCCTCCGCACCATGGCGCGGACCTCGCCGGCGATGAGCCCCGACATGAGGCCGACGCGGTGCGCAGAGAGCAGCTGCACGGCGACGATCCGGCGGAGGTTGCGCCAGTGCGCGCCGTAGCTCGCCGTGGCGAGCGCGGCGCCGTTGAACGAGACCAGCAGCTGCGACTCGAACCTGGGCCGGTTCGCGAAGGTCACGTCGTGCTCGGTGAAGCACTCCCTGGCGCACCCCGGCGACGACACCACCACGGCGCGCCGCGAGCCGAGGCGCAGCGAGAACACCGGCCCGTGCCGCGCGGCGAGGCGGGACAGCGTCGCGTGCATCGGCTTCTTGACGAGGTGGAGGTGGCCGATGATCGGGACGGCCGGTGGACCCGGCGGCAGCCGCATCCCCTTGTTCTTGCCATTTTTCCTGCCACCGCCGCCACGAAGACGAAGGTAGTCGACGAGCAAGAAGAGGATGACGATGGAGAAGACGGCAATGTAGGGGCCTTATCCATGGTTACAGAAGTGGAGTACTTCATTGGATACGCACGGCAGCGGCTAGCTGCTTACTTATATATGAAGAGGTAGATGTGCATACGTGCAGAAGCTAAGCATGGCTGTAGATATTTCCGACGAGACTAGATATTTTTCTAAAGAATCGGGCCTATCCAGTGATAATCCCTATCTATTAACGATACTTTTATGCATACTCACTTTCCTAATACTTGTGTGCATGCTCACTTTCATGACACTGACGAAAGGGTCCCCTGACACCTGATTAAGGGTGCATGCATGATGTATGTACGATTGTATCTATCTCTCGCTTCATACAACACCTTTAACAAAGCTTTAAATCCCCCGACAAAATAACAAGCTTTAAATCATTTCCTCTCCTAAATTAGTTATCAAATTATAATCTGCACCATCATATTTGTTTTAAGAGTAAAGTGCATAGACGGTCCAAAAATATGTAGGGTTGTGTCATCTAGACCCCCAAAGTCTCAAAATGCAGATTCAAATCTAAAACTTGTCAAAATGTATCATTTAGGTCCCAAATCAACATAGCTCCTCTAGGATCCTACGTGGTGCTGATGTGGCACGCCACATGGACGTGATGTGCCATTTTCTCTCTCTTTTTTCCTTCTTTTCTTTTTCTTTTTCCTTTTTGTTTTCTTGTCATTCTTCTGTTTTTCAATCCTTTCTTCTGCTCGGGTAACAGAGAAAGGAGAAGAAAGGAAAAAGAAGAAGAAGGAGAAGAAAAAGAGAAGAAAAAAAAAGAGAAAAAGGAAAATTTTTAAATGGCTTCCACCACGTAGGATCCCGAAAGGGGCTGTGGCGATTTGGGACTTGGATATGCATTTTGAGAGTTTAGGGACCTAGATGACACACCATTATAAGTTTAAGGACCTCCAGTGCACTTTACTCTTGTTTTAATTAAATCTTTTCAACAACATGTCAATGATTATATTTTTTGAAACAAATATATGATTATATTTTTAAGGGTTAATTTGATATGTGCCATTGCAAATGTGTATATTTAGATAAATATCATTACAATTCGTCTATCGTAACCGTACCATTTAAATTTTACAAAATTAGAACCATGTTATCGCCGTCACGTTTTTCATCTTCTTCTTCATTTGCACGTGGAACCCACCTGTTAGATTTATCTCCTCCCTGCATCTTCCCCTCATCTCCGTGGCGCCCCCTTGCTCTTGCTCCTGCCATTGCTGCGGCCGACGAGGTAGTAGTGGAGCCAGGGCGGAGGCAGGACTAGAACAGCTAGGGTTTGAGCCCTAGACCTGCCTCCAAAAACATGGCTAAATTATCTTAAATCACCATGTAAATGTAAGAGAAAATAAATAACTCGCTAATTAAGTCCTATGTTAGTCCTACTCTTTAATAATTTTTGGCTCCGCCACTAAGTGGAGCAAGAAGAGGATAGATACAGAGAGAAGGACAATAATGTACTCCCTCCGCCCCAAAAAAACTCAACTTCTGAAGTTTGAATTTTGTTCCGCAAAAAACCAACTTCTACCATCCTACCTAACATCGGCACATAAAATAAGAAGTTTTCTCCCTTAAATACCCTCTACCTATCTACCAACATTACTGTTTTTTTCAATAATAAGGGTCATTTTGGTTATTTTTAGTCTTCATTAATCTCTCCTTGAGATGTTAGAAATGGACTTTTTTATGGGACGGAGGAACTAGGCGTTATCCATGGCTAGCTGAGCTCACGAATGTTTGATGTTTCCGTGACTTTGGTGCACTGCAGCCATTTGTGACATTGCGCCGGCCTTTATACCAACCGGCGCTTGTGCTTCTAGAAGGAGATGAAATGGATCAGATCTCGTCGTCGTTGTACGGCTTTGGCCTTTTCTAGTTGATCGAGATCTACTTCTCCACCAATTTGTCCGCGATTCACTTCGATTCCAGATGGCAAATCGCACCCCGACTCTTCGTGAGACCGAGACTTGTACGACTATCACGAGACGTTCCCTTTTGGAAAACAGAAAATCAACTCGCGTTGGGCGTGCGATTATTCAATTGCTTCCAGCAAGATCCGTGGAGTAGTTTATTGTCCTCGTAAACCTGAGGAGAATATTCAGAATCGGTGCCGACCGACTCAGCGAATGAAAATCGGGATCATGCAGAAAAATACAGCTAGCTTGTTTATTATCCTTTCTTACTTCTCTGTTTAAATCTTTTATTTCCTAACTAATTATTCGATCTATGATCCTAACTTGAACGGCTTTGTTAAGATAAGAAGTGAAAATTTCTGATATTATGGTTTAAGGCTGTCAATTAAACTGAATGTAAAAATAAGGGACTGACAAGTGAACTTATTCCTTGACGGAACTGCCAGTCGTCTAATATGCGTTGCGGCTACCGTAGGGAGTTCGGAGATTTCATTTTCCATCCCACCACGCGTGCAAACTAGGGCGAATGGCTGGAATTGGGGGGCTGAGAGCTTGAGACTGTGGGAGCTGGAATAAGTTTACTTTAAATTCCTCGTCTTGACGTGCAGTTTGAATTTCGTTCCTGAGCCGTAATTCTAGATATAACGTGTCTCTTATATCTTTTAAAATCGGAGCAAATATAGTCCCAAGACGATATTGAATGCAGTTTTAACTGACATGGCACTTGAAGATTTTTTTTTTTAAAAAAAAAACCATGTAAGACCGGCAATGATACAATATATACTCTTTCTTATCCACGCCTCTGGGCTGCAAGGCGGGGGAGGTCCCGCGTCAGCTCGTCGCTGCGTGCGCGCCGCGAACCCGAACGGCACGAGCCCGGTTGGTGCCGGCCGGGACGAGGTGGCCGTCGACGTAGGTGTTCGACATGGCCCTGTGGCGCCATGAGAGGAGCGGCCCGTCGGCGGCGGGTGCATCGATCCGAAGAGAGCCTCGTTGAGCAATGCCTGCACTGCAGGTAAGGCAGCGACGGCACGGCGGGTACTCCGGCGACCATGTTGCTCCGGCAGTCCGCTCGTCGACCACCGCGCGCGTCGAGCTCACGTACGGTGCATGTTGGCTTGGTCGCTTGGACGTCGGGGTGGAGGACGACGCGAGCTGGTGATATATAGTGCCATTGCCACTGACTGATTCATCCGAGTATGAACCAGTGAATGGATTCAGTGCTCCTCGAAAGACAGAGTTGGAGATAATTAAAAAACTCACCGCGCAAAGAGCCGTGATCATGTACTGTCGGTGTACACCTCCGGCTCTGTCTTTTGCAGATTGAGCAGAATGGCGATCATGCTCTTTCTTCTCACCCTCTTCGCCGTCGTCCAGCTTCCGCCTGGAACGCGTCTCCTCCTCGCCGTCGTCCAGCCGCAGAGGCGTTGTCGTGGACGTACGTTGAGCACCAGCACGCTGAAGATGTAGACTACTCCCTCCGTCTCATAATATAAGAGATTTTGAGTTTTTGTTTGCACTGTTT
>CM020180.1:31810901-31874832 GCA_009805545.1 Oryza longistaminata | reverse complement strand
AAAAAAAAAACTTAACCTCGTACTAGAATGTGACACATCCTAGTACAGCGAATCTGGACATACTAGGATGTGTCCCCCCAGTGCTTGCCTTTTTTTTTTTTTTGGGACGGAGGGAGTACCCTACTCCAGTACTGCCTTTTCCGAGCTCATAGAAGACGAAGATCAAGAAGAAATGGGGGGCAAACGGGGTAGTGATGGCGCACCTGAACCTGGTCGTGCAGGAAGCGTATGTATCCCAACGCCTCGTGAAGAACGGAGGCCGTATCAGACTGCAGGCCGGACAATGCAGTTCATAACCATGCATCAGCTAACGGTTAACCATAAAAAAACAGGTTGCACGGTATAAGTAATTACTGTACTGCTCTGTACTGGAGTATTCCTATCATCAACTACTCCCCCTCCGTCCTAAAACATTATTATCCCTAAAATATTACTATCTCATACGGAGTATATAGAATGAAACGATGTAAATTACACCTATCACTATGATTCTGAAAAATACCATCCTATAGTCGGTAGAAGTAGTTACATTTTGAATCAGAGATACTCTTTCCATTTTATAATTCTATATACTCTCTTCATCTACTTTTGATAGTCATATTTCATCTTAGCACACAGACCAAAGATAAGTAATTCTACTTATCATCTATTTAAACATGATACTAGTCATTCCTCGTAAACAAGCGATTCATTGATATTTATGTTTTTCGATGCCCATGTAGCTAATCTTGTGTAAAAGAATGGAGAGTTATGCATTCAATCCAAGAAAGTCATTAAGATCATAGGTTGTTGAAGTGAAATATGCCTATCAAAAATAAAATTTTCAGATTTGGAAATATGACTATCAAAAGTAGATGGAGGGAGTATATTATAAGTTGTTTTGATTTTTTTTAAGCCTATCAGCAAATTAGTTTCATTAAAACTAATATTTAATATAGTTATTTGCTTTGTATTAAAAGTATTATTATTTTTTTCTACAAATTTGATCGATCCAAAAAAATTTGACTAAAATGATTTATAATATGAAATGGAAAGGGTAGCATATGATCTTCCCATATCTATGAAAATGTCGCTGTCAATGTGTATATTGTGTTGGTTCTTTTGAGCATTGGTGCTTTGAGTTTTGACCACTTTCTGTTCCCTGGAGTAAATGTGGCAGCAGTACTGCCAATCTTGCATTGAGTTACTGTTTGCTTTCCGTGCTCTTCAGGGACGAAAGGAGGTTAAAAAGCTTGCAGGGTATAGCAGGAACTAGCAGTAATTAAGGGTTTTTGCTACTGTAATCTTAAAAACGAAAATTATTCTTGCATTTGCCATACCAGTAAAAGTTTTGAGTTGGTAAAAATAAGAAATTGCGCCCAGTAATTACCATATGGTTACAGTTTACACCTACACGAGGATGGAAAGGCAAAGTACAAGAAGCTGTAGTAAAGAGCGTATCGCCAAAAGATGGAGGCTTTTTCTGCCCTTTTCACTGTCTTACCTTCCCGAACGGAGAAACCAGCTGCTGCAGCGCTATGATCCTCTCTCCGAGCCTCTCCCTCCTCACCTACCACAAAGGAGAGATATCAGGATATCAGATTGCGAGGAGTCTTGTTGACCGGACGAACTAGTTGACAGAACAAGATCCTAACCAACAGCCAAGATTGGCCACGGCTAATTGGCACAATATTTACTTGCCCCAGAATCAGTAATACTACCAGTAATGAGGTTGAAGAGAAGAAGCATCACTCACCCTGGGTCTCTTGTTTGTGGTTGTGGCAGCAGCAGGAGCAGTAGCCTTCCTCTGATCACAACCTCTCGATCCCTTCTTCTAAACAAGATCGACCATCGAACAGTTAATGAACCATGCAAGAACACAAGAATGATCAAGAAAACCATGACAAACTTGCAGCCAAAAAAGCATCAGCTGGCATTTGGCAACACAAGAAACAGCAACAAATAAATTGGCGTTCCAAGAAATCATCTGATTTGTACAGGCCAAGAACAGTACAGTCGCAACCAAGAGTAACTTACTTACTGACAACTGACAAGTACGCACCTTGAAGGCCGGTGACTTAGAGCTGGAAATGGCGGTGGCCGTCGGCGAGGACGACATGGAGGAGACGGAGGAGGAGCACTCGGTGGTCGGGCTGGACTTCTGCGGAACCACCGCCGGAATTACTTGATCGCCGCCGTAATACTGTAACCCAAAGACGTCATCACCGTGGTACTGATCCAGACCACTGAAGCTTAGCAGGTGGTGGTAAGGGTGAGGAGCCAAGTAGGAGGCACAGGTAGGAGAAGCCACAGCTGTGGTGGTGGAAGCAGCAGGAGAAGACAGGTAGGAGGAAGGAGACAGGCACATCAGGTAGTCGGCGGCCTCCTCTCCAAGCCCAAGCATCTCCATGTAGCCTCTTGCTCCTGCTGCCTCTGTGATGATCTCCTCCTCCTTCACCATGATACCTAGCTGCCTGTCACACCCGCATTAGAGGAGAAAGATACACAAGAAAAACAACAAGGTGGATCATGGCTGGGTATCAGAAGTAAAAGAGAGAAGAAGGATTTTACTAGTACCAGTTGGGGATGTTTCTTCGGGTCAAAGAAGTTTCGCGCTAGTATTAGCTGCAGGCGCTCTGTGGCGTTTGTCTGTGCGTGCAGAGTGCAGAACTCTCAAAGGTTTCTTCCAACTTTTAAAGTTTTGCAAGAGAAAACTGCTCAAGATTGGAGACAGGCCAGTGGGGAGTTCAGATGGAAGGGGACCAGGGACGCTTGCTGGCTCGTTTTGTATGTATAGACCGGGTAGCCCACAGGCAGCAACACGATCTATATGACACAATGGAAGGCTCTCTTGATATGGGTGTAGGGAAAGCCTGTCAGCTGCACATACCAAACCATGATTGAGTAAATGCACAGGCCATATGTGTGTGACTGTGATCTCTATGTGTGTTGCATTGATGTTAAGGAGTATGAGAAATCTATGAGAAGGGGACGTGGGCAAAATGAATTGAAAGAAAATCAAAAGTCGGATAGATTGTGAACCTTGTTTCAGGTTTGGCCCCAAGTGGAAATATTACCCATTTTAATTAGTTTCCTCTTACTTTGACCGATGCATCAACATGTATAGTCCTATCACTTGCCGTCCTTCACACTAACTTGGAAAAATAAAGGTTTGAACACTTTAAAGTTATATAGTTTTTTTTTTCAAAATAACAACACAAACAAATAGAATCAAAAGTAGAAATAATAGCACTGTAGCACATATTCCCTCCGTCCCAAAAAGAATCAACCCACCCTCCTATGACAATGTATGTGGACGACTTAGGAGTAAGTCGTTACTATACTTGTATGTCTTCTTTGGAATTTAAAGGATTTTCATATGATTCTTTGGAATTTAAAGGATTTTCATATGAGCTGAACCGAACTGATTTTTACGAAGACACTAAAATTCTTGTGTTCCAAATGAACCCTGAATTACTTGTTCTCATGAATTAAACTGTGTTCAAAAAGCTTTACCACCGTCATTTTCTTTTACCAAATGTGCTGCTGTGTGTACTGGTGAAGACCATGCGATGATCAGGCGCGCAAAGCGTGGTTCGGTTCTGGTCGGTCGGCCGGCCGTTTAACCCTAGCATTGTCCTTCCCATCGTCGTCGCCTCGCCTACACGACAAACCAACCAACGACCGCGATGCGCAGGGGGCCCACGGTGGGGAGACATGTTTGCGTAGGACTTGTCGCTTCCCTTTTTCTTTACTGGGATTTCGCATTTCGTTTCGTTTTCCCTTTCTCTCTGTATCACATCCTATCGGGCCAAACCCCAGGTGGGCTCGGAGTGATCCATGGGCCTATTATTTTACTGCTTTCTGTCTTTGTATTTACCTCACGTGTATTTCTATAATTTTGTACTACGAGGCACGCAGGTAGGAGTAGAGATTTGTGTTCTCGCAGTGTTGATTGGGCCTTGGAAACCGTGGGGTCAAAACCGACATGTGGTGCCCGAGAAGGCCTAGAAGAGGGCGTGCGTTGGCTTGGTTTGTCTCTGCCTTCGTACGTTCAAGTTCCAACCCTTCAGCACGCCTGGATTTGTCGCCTCCCTCCCTGGCTGCCTCTCCATACGTCCGTATTCTCATATACTACTATACTCCGGGTATCTCTACGAGAAGCTCAGCAGAGGGAAAGATATGCTAGTATAAAGCAAGTGATTTTACCAGTGAAAACCTCAATGGCAGCATGCAGGAAAAATGCAAGGAAAAAAGTGGCGATGGTACCATGGCAGTATGCAGGAAAAATGCAAAGCTAGAGGCTTAGAAATCCAAGAGGTAGAGAGGATGGTTAAGATATGCTCACCAAGTTGAGTCAAATCATAATCGGAGAGTAGGTCATTAGGCTGCTTAGCTCCTACTACCTGTTTGCCTAGCTGAGACGGCAAAGTTACCCAACAAACAAAACCCCACGGATTAAGAATCTTCCATTCGAATCCTGGAAAAAAAGAAAGCATATGAGTACAAACACTAACAAACCTCCAGAGATAGCGGTGCCTAATGTTAGGGTAACACATGACAAAGGAGTGGTATCTTATATCATTATATGGTGGAAGAAGATTGTTGAAATTATGTGACGGGAGAAGAATGTTCAAATCGAACCCCTTCATGCTCACAGTTAAAATACCTCTGCAAATTAGCACAAATTGGTCGTTGACTCGCAATCATGTATACGAATTATATACTTTATTATAAGCTTGGAGGACTTCTCAAAATATTAGCCAGATAGTACGTTTGCAGGATCCGTACCAAAGATGCTCCAGCAAGATGAGCTATTGATGTCATGATCGTCAAAGAAGGGTCCCATTCATCATTGGCCTGAGCGAAAATACACAACCAAAATCGTTTCTTGTGACAGAAACAGTCAAATATGTAGCCATCAACAAGCCTAAATTAGACTCTATTCATACCTTTTAGTCATCATTTGTTTGGATTGGCTACCATAAAGAAAACAAGAAGCACAATACATATTGCTTTAGTTTACTCTCGAAAACAAGGGAGGAGCGTTCACAGCTGATTTTCCTGTATATATTGAACATAAAACAAGTCATTCGGTACCAAACGAAAGTACAGTCAGTAGGAGTTCATTTCGGCATGGCTACATGATTTTAGGTGCTCGTGAAGGGGTCCATGTAGAATGAGAGCGAGGTCGCACGGATTAAGTATGCTAACGTTGACATCATAATCCAAAGGACAAGTCTATAAAGTTGTCCGCGCTTGTGTTCTGGTCGCGGAAGGTGGCCTACCTTGTTTGGCCTTTTTTGGAGCAACCTTGTCTAGAACTCTAGTTTAGGTGCATGAATGGTCCAATAGATCACGGGCCTCCTATTCCGTTAGTGTGTCTACATGACTGGAAGAAGAGCGATAACAGAGGCTCTCTGTACTAGTTTACTAAATGCGCAAATAAATGAAAGATTTAAACAGCAAAATGCAAAGTCTAGACTAGACCAACAACTGTACTACAAGACATCAAACTCATGCATGAGGTATAGTTTTTTTTTTTCCATTTTTGACCTTAAACTGGTATAGTTTTGGGTGCATAACAACCGGCGGGCATCGATTCCACCGGGTACTGTTTTATTTCCCACTAATTACGTTACTATAATGTAGTAACACCAAGAAAAGAGAAACAATTGTTAAAAGGGAAGACACACTTCTCAACTTCAATTATTGATTTGGTCCAGTCCAGTATAGAAGGACTATAACAAACTTTAGTGTAACAGCACTGGCCCAAGCGTGGGTGTAGAGATGGGCCATCAACTTTTAAGCTCCGTTCAGCACAGCTGGGCCTCAGCGTAAGCTTTACTTTTCTACTTGGAATAAGTTCACCGGAGGTCCCTCTTAACAGCGAGACTTTTTCAGGTCCCTTAACCACAAAACCAGAAATACGTACCCCTAAACTCACTCAAACCGTTCAAAGGAGGTCCATGGCAGTATTTTTGCATGGTTTTGCTAACGTGGCATCCTAGTCAGCAAAAAAAAATTAAAAAAATTACGTGAAGCCTACATGTCAGCTGCACATTTTTTTTCTTCTCTTTTCTTCTCCTTCTCTTCTCTTTTCTCTCTCTCTCTTCGCCGGCGGCGGGCTGCGGGCAAGCGGCCGACCCTCACCGCCACCACTATCATTCTCACCCCGCCAGCTGCCGACCCCCACGCGTACCTTGAGGACGGGCTTTGAGGTGGTGGGCAGCAACCGGGGGCAACACGTACCCGGCGGCGCGTGGACGAGTAGTGCGGAGCGGTACGACACGGGCGTGCTTCACGCAAGCAGCTTCACGGTGACGAGCGCGACAGTTGTGCGACGGCTTCACGGCGACGACACGGGCGCGGCCACGCGAGCGGCTTCACGACAACGGCTGTACTCCTCGTCACCGTGTGGAGTGGCCGCTGTGCTGCTCTTCATCGTCAGCATGTCCCTATCCACGCTGCCCGCGGGCGACCGCCCTTCTCCCGCCCCCGCTGGAGAGGGGGAGAGGAAGCCGAGCAGAGTAGGGGGAGATGAGGCCGGCGAGAGAGGGGGAAAGGCGGCGCCTCGCCGCCGCTCGCCGCCGCCCCCCCGCGTCCCCCGCCCCTCTGCTCCGCCCACGCCCGGAGCCGCCACTCGCCCGCTGACGTCGCCGCTCCGCCTGCTCCGGTCGCGCGTTGACGCCACCCCTCCGCCTGTTCCAGCCACGCGCCGTGCACCGCCCGTGGCCCGAAGCCGCCGCTCGCCCGCTGACACTGTCGCTCCGCCTGCTCCAGCCGCGCGCCACTACCCGCTGTCGCTCACTCTTTGCGGCCGCGCTCGCCCGCCGCTTTCCGCCACCGACACTCTGTCAGCCGCCCGCCCACCGCCGCCGCCGCTCCACCTGCCTCCGGCCACGCGTCGCTGCCGCTCCCCTTCTAAAACCAAAAGAGAAGAGGAGAAAAAGGGAAAGAAAAGAAGATTGCTGACTAGATGGTTGATCCCACATTTTTTTCTCACTTGCATTTGGGTCTCACATTTATTTTTTTATTTTTTGTTGAGTAGGATGTCACGTCAATAAAACCGGGCAAAAATACTGCCATGGGACCTCAAAAATACTTCCATATTGAACGGTTTGAGTGAGTTTAGGGGTACACATTTCTGATTTTGTGGTTAAGGGACTAAACAAAAATCTCGCTGTTAAGTTAAGGGACCTCCGGTGAACTTATTCCTTTCTACTTAAGTATTTTTGTTTGATTATTACTTTTCTGTTTTTACTTAGACGGGGTAGAAACATAGAGTTAAGCTGCCCGTCCAAAAAATGGTTGCATACAACTATACTCAATCATGGACGTACAGCGAATGGTGGTCAACCTTTGTTTTTTTCACCTTTTAATAGATCAGAGATTATGTTTGATACGAGAAGACATTGAATAAAAACCATATGATTTGGTTGTATTTCTGGTTAAAGCATCAGATCGAGAAAATAATAAAAAGATTATTGCAGCAAAAGTTAATGGAGACCCACTAATTAGCTGGTCAAGCATAGAAATACCTGGCCGGAGCGAATGGGCAGCCACTACATGATCCGCAGCTGCAGCTGTCCCAACAGGTGGAGGATATTGGAAATTTGGACTGGACAAGGCTCCCACGTCTATTGAGAACAAGAATTCAGTCCAACAAACTGATCATCTACCGTGTCGTTCGTTGAGAAGCAAGTATCCAGTAACTTGAATTGGGTACACAATCTGCTCTAACGATATTTAAGCGCATGACAAGACAAGGAGCACAATCAATGAATAACATCTTCAGGGCATCAGTGTTAATTCTTTGCAAGATGAACTACAAGGTATATTCTCAAGAGAATCCCATACGAGCAACACTAAATTGTTATGAAATCAAACAAAATTCCAAAGGGGAACGAAAGAAAATATTATTATTGCGATTACTCGCTAGCACCCAATTCAGTTTTAGAGTTCGGCATTATATGCTGTTCGTATTTAGTATTGCAATTACTCGCTAGCACCCAATTGATAGGTAGATTGATTAAATTCGTGTTAATATCGACAGAGGACAGACTCGCAGAAAAATTCCTCATACAAAATCGCAAGACCTCCAAGATTAAAATATCTGAACTTGGAAAAACCACCGTGATACAGCAATAATTAATTAAAAATAATAATCATACCTGGGCAGTTGTCGTTTGACTGATTCCAGAATGATTATTGAACTTTGCAGCGAATGGCTTGGTCGACTGGTTCCCTTGCAAAGCACATTAAGGCACCCACCTGTCATTTCTGTATAACAGCTTAAAGCAGATACTACAGGTTAGTCACTAGACATGATGTTTAGATGGAGACCTGATATCATCCCAACGTGCATCCAACCAATTCATCGTCCCTGTTAGGAATCAATGCTTTCCCTCCAAAAGCCATCAAAGACTCCGTTCGTCCCTGCATTTTTTGCTCTCTTCAATCCTGAGAGCATTTTCCTCCCCTCTCATGAGAGATCACCAAGTTCATGCTGCAGGCCAATGCTTCTGATACCAACTTTGGCAAAGATGGCAAGAAGCATGCTTGGGTGGAAGAGAGTACCATTGTTCTCCATCCTCCTCATACTTTCCATCACCAATATAGCCACCACCTATGCCATTGCATCACAAGCAGATAGGTTCGTACCTCGTGACAACTACCTTCTCAGCTGCGGGGCGCCTGCTGCTGTGCAGCTTGATGATGGCAGGGCGTTCCGTTCTGATCCCGACTCGGCGTCTTTTCTCTCCACCCCGGTGGACATCAAGATTACTGCTAAAAACTCCCTGGCTTCAGGTGCACCATCATCCCAACTCTACCTTACATCAAGAGTTTTCTCTGACATCTCGACATATAGCTTCTTCATCTCCCAGCCTGGTCGCCATTGGATTCGTCTCCATTTTTTACCTATCCCTGATGACCAGTACAACCTCACTACAGCTACATTCTCTGTCTCCACTGATGACATGGTTCTTCTTCATGACTTCTCCTTTATAGCCACTCCTCCTAACCCAGTCCTCAGGGAGTATATTGTTGCAACACAGGGAGACACCTTGAAAATCATTTTTACCCCTAAAAAGGACTCAATAGCATTCATCAATGCCATTGAGGTTGTTTCAGCCCCTCCAAGCCTTATTCCAAATACCACCACCGGTGTGGCTCCTCAGGGCCAACTTGACATCTCCAACAATGCGTTGCAGATTGTCTACCGGCTGAATATGGGAGGACCACTGGTTACAGCCTTCAATGACACACTAGGTAGAATCTGGCTGCCAGATGCACCATTTCTGAAACTTCAGGCAGCAGCAAATGCAGCCTGGGTTCCTCCTAGAACCATAAAGTACCCAGATGACAAGACCAACACGCCCCTCATTGCTCCTGCAAACATCTACTCAACCGCACAACAGATGGCCTCAACAAACACGTCAGATGCAAGATTCAACATAACATGGGAAATGGTGACTGAGCCAGGATTCAGCTACTTCGTCCGCCTACATTTCTGTGACATTGTCAGCAAGGCACTCAACAGCCTCTACTTCAATGTATACATAAATGGCATGATGGGTGTCCTCAACCTCGACTTGTCGAGCCTGACAGTGGGGCTTGCAGTTCCCTACTACAGAGACTTCATCATTGACTCCTCCAGTATCATCAACTCCACCCTCATAGTGCAAATTGGCCCTGGCACAACTGACACCAGCAATCCCAATGCTATTCTTAATGGCCTTGAGATCATGAAGATAAGCAACCAAGCAAACAGCTTAGATGGGCTCTTTTCACCAAAAAGAAGTTCACAGCTTGGCAAGAAGACAATGACTGGCATAGGGCTTGCAATGGCGGTAATGGCTGCCGCTCTAGCTGTAGTCATGTGCTGCAGGCGACGCCATAGACCTGGATGGCAGAAGACAAATAGCTTCCAGTCTTGGTTCCTTCCACTCAACTCCACACAATCCAGCTTCATGAGCACCTGCAGCAGGCTGAGCTCCAGAAATCGTTTTGGCTCTACAAGGACCAAAAGTGGGTTTTCGAGTATCTTTGCATCTAGTGCATATGGACTGGGGCGCTATTTCACCTTTGTGGAAATTCAGAAAGCCACAAAAAACTTTGAAGAGAAGGCTGTTATTGGAGTTGGTGGCTTTGGAAAAGTTTATCTTGGTGTTCTTGAGGATGGGACAAAGCTGGCTATCAAACGAGGAAATCCATCTTCTGATCAAGGTATGAATGAGTTCCTGACTGAAATTCAAATGTTATCAAAGCTTCGCCATCGTCACCTAGTTTCACTTATTGGTTGCTGTGATGAGAACAATGAGATGATCCTGGTTTATGAGTTCATGTCAAATGGTCCGCTCAGGGATCATTTGTATGGTGGCACAGACATCAAGCCTCTCTCTTGGAAGCAACGGCTGGAAATTAGCATTGGGGCAGCAAAGGGCCTGCATTATCTTCATACAGGTGCAGCTCAGGGCATAATTCACCGTGATGTCAAGACCACCAATATACTGCTTGATGAAAATTTTGTAGCCAAAGTTGCAGATTTTGGCTTATCAAAAGCTGCTCCATCCCTTGAGCAAACTCATGTCAGCACAGCTGTCAAAGGAAGTTTCGGATATCTTGATCCAGAGTACTTCAGGCGTCAACAGCTGACAGAGAAGTCTGACGTATACTCTTTCGGAGTGGTACTCTTTGAAGTATTGTGTGCAAGGCCAGCCATCAATCCAACACTTCCAAGAGACCAGGTGAACCTTGCCGAATGGGCCCGTACATGGCACCGCAAGGGAGAGCTGAATAAAATAATTGATCCCCACATTTCAGGGCAAATCCGTCCTGATTCACTTGAAATATTTGCTGAGGCCGCTGAGAAATGTCTTGCTGACTACGGTGTCGATCGCCCGTCAATGGGTGATGTGTTATGGAAACTCGAATTTGCCTTGCAACTTCAAGAAAAGGGTGACATTGTTGATGGAACCAGCAATCAATTCCCAATGAAGAGCTTAGAAGTAACAAGTGGTGATAGCATGGAGAAATCTGGCAATGTAGTTCCATCTTATGTCCAAGGAAGATGAAGATGAGTCATCAAAATCTACAAAGGCATTAGCCATTAAGGTAGTAGTGTATTTTGTAGTGCAATATCATGCAGAGTTGCAGACATATCTACTGCCTTAATAGGAAGTACTTTGCCTTGATATGCTACAAAATGAACTGGCGATAGGCTCCTAACAGAAAATCCTCCATGGCCTTTTTTTACTTGAACAACTAGAGGTAGTGATTGTGTTGTATGATTTAAGAATATATTCTTCAGCTATTGAATTATAGAAAATTGTCAAACTGTTTGTAAATTACATAACACCAGAAGATAATTATAATTTTCCATGCTTGGAGGCAAAGTATGCTCCCTTGTCTGCTGAATGCAATACTAGTGTCAAATATTTCTAAGTTTATGCACCATGCAAATAGCTATCGTAATATAGAATCATCATATAGCATGCACCTAAACAGAAATGGAACAAGGTAAAACGTAACAGATCTCTATGGCAGAAGTTATCAGGACAGAACTACATAAGAAAGGATCTTTCATTGACAAAATACCCATCTAATGTAATAAACCGAGAATTCAAAGGAAGATTAATCATGAAGAGCCCTGCTGCAATCTGCCACTAGTAAACTTCAGGACAGCCAGTGATAATATATTATGGAACAGAAAAGGAGTTTGTACAAGTAATATGGATATGAGATACTCCATAGCTCATATTATGACGTTAATTATGCCAGATTTCACATATATGTAAATTTTAGACCATCATCACGCAAATAATATAATAATTTGTAGTATAAGGGTTGTTCAGCAATCAGCATCATGCGTGCGCATATTGAATGAAGATTTGATCTCATATTCACAAAAAAAAAAAAGAAGGAAAAACACACTAAAGATAGGGATGCGTATAGTTCAAGATTTGCCATTGATACTTTGCAAACATAAACTTTCTTATTTCCATACACCTGGAGATGCTATATGGATCCATTCAGATAGAGCACATGAAAGGCATAATAGCCCACCAAAAAAAAACTGTACTTTAATGATCACTCGGCTGATAGGAGCAACTTAACAACAGCTCAATGATAAACAGCTCTTATCATTTGTCTACGTTAACAGAAACAGAAGTTAAAATGGTGGACTGTAATTTCGAACAATGAATGATTGTGTACGGAATAAATATTGACTCAGTTACCATATTACCAACAAATATGACATTGCAGAAGTGGTTTATCAAGTCATAGCTCATAACTATTGAATTACACAACAACGACAGTTGCCATTACAATTAGATTTGAAGAACATACGCTTACATTCTAGCCAAATGTTTCAGTATGAAACCTTGATTTACTGATGGTTAAGTCACATGGCCAACATATTGAAACTTCCAAGGCAGTTAACTGGAGCTTGCTCAGTCAACATTAAATTCAAAATTGGCTATAGTACTCAATCTTTGAAGGAGAAATAACAGAAGAAACTAAAAGGAAAAAGGGGACATCTAGCACTTGCCTCAATACTCTACAATCAAGGTAACTGGAGAACCATCACCAGTAGTTTTTGCTGCTTATAGTAAATATCGAAAGGCTATCTTCTGTACATATACTTTGAGAGGGGAAAATTCACACTCCTGGCGACCTATCAAATAATAAAAGCATGAATTAATAAAAAAATTTCAGTACAGGATGCAAATACTAAACTATGCAATTGTGGTGTTATTGTATTGGAGATCTTGCAGCTGAGTGATGTGAGATGCTCACCTTGAGAGCTAAATCTTCATCAATGTTTGAGCGGTACCTAGCTGAGCCCTCTAATGGGCAGCTCCGGCTTTTCGAGAGGAAATTAGAATTGCACAATGTTGACAACTGTAGTAGAACATCCGACATCAAACCAGTTGTTCCACTTTCACTTGCCATATTGTCAGGGCAATCAATTTCATCAAGTATATCTTCTGACACGGATGTGATGCACTGAAATATAGCCAAGAGCCTCTCAAGAGGAAATGTACCAGGCCCTTTCATAAGCATCTCTTCAACTATGGTGTCCTTCATATGCATTGAAGCCTGGGAGCTCCTACATCAAAGAGCAGTATTATAATGTGAGTCATCGAAATAAGCCTTTAAAATGTGTATAAGCTAAGAGATGGCATAGCATAGCATACTTTCTCTTGCGCTTGCGGTTATCTAAGCCTCCAGTTGAATCAAACAAAGCTGCATCAAGAGTAGCAGGGTTCCTTGAAGCCAAGAAAGCAGACAGCAGAAGGTACTTGGCTGACACAGACATATGGAACTCCAGTTCACTGGAGAGACCATCTTTACCAGCAAACTGCCTTTTAGCACTGCCCTTCCCAGCAGAACCACCGTCCTTGATTTCATCCATGGAAGCTCTCATGGGGACATTGAATGTCTCATTCAACGCAACTGCAAGATGTGACTGAACATGTTCAAACAACCTCCTCTTCATGCCTTCATCAGGAACTGCCTTCAAGTCACCCAGTGGCTCACAGTACCTCCTGAAAAGCGGTTCCAGCACCGCCGAAAGTTCATCCACTCTTCGTGTTACGCGAAATAATGGCTTCAGTGCCACACTGCCAAGCACAAGTAAAAAATAGCACATTTTAGTAATCACAACCAATCATGCTGCTCATGCGCTACAGCGCTGTGCAAAATACACCATAATTCAGTTTCAACCACAATTGACGCAAAGGTAGTCTTGTTTCAGTGGCCTTTACCTCAGGAAGGATGAGTAGAGCTTTGGGTTGGGATGGTCATGCATCAGAATGTCGCGAACTTCATCCACTGTGTAATCCGGAAAGTAAACATAATTTGGTTCAACAGAGCCAGTCATGGAGTAGTACGCATCAGGTGTTGCACTGCTCACATACACGAGCACAACCTGCTGTAATTGGAGGAGGTCGTGGAGGCGGAGAAGGAGAGGGAGAAGCTGACCACCCTTATCCCAGCTCCTCACAACTTCCAAGTTGTCGAACACTAGGTATACAACCTCGCCATGGGAGACGACGCCGGTGAGGGCCTCGCGGAGTGCGGCGACGAAGTCGGAGGGCTTGTCAGGGACGCGGTGGCGAGAGGAAGATGGGAATGGCGTTGCGCTGAGCTGGGAGAGGAGAGAAGCGAAGAGTGCACGAGGGGAAGGGAGGGAACGGAGCGCGGCGTAGACGAGGCGCTGGCTGGGTCGGAGGTGCCGCAGCGCCAGGAGGAGGGCGCGCGTCTTGCCGGTGGCGGCGCCGCCGTGGAGCATCAAGGGGAGGGCCGGCGCCGGCGCGAGGAGCCGGAGGAGATCCATCGCCTGCGCTGATCCTGAAAGAAAAAAAAAAAAACCACACGTCCTGACGTCCACACGGTCCTAGTTAATTACCACGTGCACACGAGACGATGACTTGACGTTCACACCGTTCTTCCTACTTAGTACCACATCTGTTCTAAAATAAATTTATTTCTAGCACGATAACATGTTCTTCATTCTCGTATCAAGAAATCAAAGCAATATTCTTTATTTAATTTGTACTCATATTTTATCTTCTTAATCAATAACACTATTATTTTAATTCCTTTGTACCTATTTTCTTAATTAATACTTATGTCCAACTAACTTAAAAGTATTTATATTTTAGAACTGGATATATGTTTGATGTCCTCCTGTCAAAGGAACGCCACAGTTAGACTGCTGCTCAATCAACTCGTCTCTACCCACCAATCAAACATTCCGAGAACTCTTCTTGTTAATTAATTACTGTCACAGGCAAGGATAATCTTGTGAAGGATCGATTTGGGCAGCTTAAGCTTATCATCCAAGTAATTAAGCTTAAAAATTAACGGATGGGTAACCAAGAGGAGTAATAATTACTAGTATCACTCAGGACATGCTGATGGAGACCTGTCGTTGGTATCATAATGCAGCGTCTTTCCACATCAACATGATTACAATGCGACAGGGGTGAAAGCTTCAAAGGGAACAGCACCAATCCATAAGTAAATATCTCCATTCTTTTTCTTAATGTTTGAAGCATTCTCTGACGCCCATGCTTGATTATTTTTCTCTGATCATATATTTTATAATGTTTACTCAAGAGATAACTAATGAATGCGATTTAAATATATTTATGACATTTTCATATATCATATGTAAATTTATATAATATATAGAAACTAAACTATATTTTTTTAGGCTTGTTCGTTCGTATTTTACACATCATCTATCTGAGAACGGATGTAATGGCTTAGGCTCTGTTCGTTCTGGGGGAGATAGGGAAGATTGAGTCTCGTTTTCCGCGCGCACGCTTTTCAAACTACTAAACGGTGCGTTTTTTATAAAAAAATATATGAAAGTTGCTTTAAAAAATCATATTAATCTATTTTTAAAATTTAAAATAATTAATACTCAATTAATCATGAGCTAATGGCTCACTTCGTTTTACGTATCTTCCCAATCTCCTCAGGCCCTATTTAGATCCTCCGTTTTGCCATTTTGAAGCACTTTTTGCCATTTTGGATCTAAACCCTAGTAGCAAAACTTGGCAATTTGGCATTTGCTAGTCTATAGTAGCAAATTGTGCCAAAAAGTGCTTTGGGACCACTCCCTCTCTCTTTCTCTCTCTCACTTTAGTGCTAGAATGGCAAAAGTTTAGGATGCATCTAAACACCAACTAGTACTTTGCAATATCAAAACTTTTGCCATTTGCTATTCCAAATAGATCTAAACAGGCCCTCAATCCCCTTCTCCTCAAACACACCTTACTCCATTAAACTCTTGCAAGATCCTCACCTAAAAAACCCTCGTGCCTGATCCTCCCTAAAAGATAGCGCGTGCGTATAGGATAGATATTTGATATTTCATATGAAGCCGATCAATTATTCACTACAGTACTACACGATATGGGCACAGTCAAATGTGTTGACTTAACCGGCAGTATATCCTACAGCAATTTGTGAATTTGTGATGCAGAGCGGTTTGATCTCATGGCAACGACAACACATGTTGACCAACAGTAAAGTCTTTTTTTTTTTTAGATAAGACATGCTTTTCAGAATCCAATGTTGTCGAAAACCACAAGAAATTTCTGTGTGAAGAGCTACAGTACAGTAGTGGACTAGTGGGGTTGATCAACCACTGCAGGTATATGTCCTTCACTCTCAAACCTTTCTTTTTTTCCCCAAAAGAAGAACAGTAATTTTTGAAGACTAGAAGAAGACCCATCAATGTGCGAAAAAGAAGCAGCACTACTGGCGATTTTGGCTTTTATCTAGTCGTATTATATTTCCCTGACGCCTGGTGAATTTTACCTACCCGTAGACGAGTATACATCATCGATCAATCAGCGGTCTGGCTCGGTTAACCCAGGTTCTAACTTTGATTTCTTAAGTTAACCAAACCGTGATTAATCATAGAATATGCTTAATAACGAAGCTATCTGCAAGCCATGTAATTAAGCCTTCCCAGCCCATTGACCGATTACGCGTCTCTACTAAAGTAATCCCATTCAACAATTGTTTAAGGCTTTAACACGCCACTAGTACAACTACCAACCAACTACTCCACTGTTCTATAATAAATCAACATCAGTATAGGAATATAGTCTATATACGACTGTGTTTGGTTGAAAAGAATCGAGTGAAAAAATGTATTTTTTCATACACACGTTTTATAAACAGCTAAATGGTATGTTTTTTAAAAAGTTTTGTAAAAAATAATTGTTTTAAAAACCATATTAATATTTTTTAAAAAATAAAATAATTCTTTTTTTATTTGGTTATTTTCACACATCTTGAACACATGCTAGGCTACTGTACACCTCGGGGTGCATGCATGTCCTTGTCGATCTTTTAATTTGCATGCTACCCAAATACTGTATTTATGGAAATTTCTCAAAACATTAACAAACATATATGTGGAATCATCTATCGATTCACAAATATACACAACTAACTTCAATCTACAGGCCTGTAAAAAAGACAAATCCTAATTAAACTTGTGTGCGCGCGCCTGTGTGTTTGCGTTTTTTCAGTAAACTTGGTGGGCGCATGTGTGATCTTAGGGTTAGGGGCTGCGTACATCTCCATGGCATTATTATTGATTGGCGAGACAACACAATGGTTCTTGCTATGTCGTTACACTTTTTTTTTTTTGAGAACCATGTCGTTACACTCGTTACTCCTATATCATCAGGTTTCATGTGGGCGGCCGGTGCAGAAGGCTTAAAAAAAGCACGTGTTTACTAGCCACTCTTCGTCTCGTCGGCGCCCTTCACAAAAGCTTATTGTGATCCGTTGTACGACGGGACGAACGAGCCTACAGTGTTTACACTGTTTGAATCTGACTCTGATTTATCAAGAGAACCGTCTCACATGTACTACGTCCGTCCCAAAATAAGTGCAGTTTTGCACTATTCACGTTCAACGTTTGACCGTCCGTCTTATTTGAAAAATTTGTGAAAAAATTAAAAACATTTAGTCACACATAAAGTACTATTCATGTTTTATCATCTAATAGTAATAAAAATACTAATCATAAAAAATTTTCAAATAAGACGGACGGTCAAACGTTGAACGTGAATAGTGCAAAACTGCACTTATTTTGGGACGGAGGGAGTAGTAAAATATCATCTACTTGTTCTGCTAGCTGTTTATCACAGATGCATTGGCGTTTCTTAGCATCTGGTTCTTGTGATGTGAGCACATACACTGGCAGGGCATCTACTCTACACTACAGTACTATACTCTAGTGATCAACAGGTGAAGTGTCAATTCTTTCACTTAATCATAAAATCATAATGCTAGTGTTTCTGTTGGGTTTTAATGCTGTGTTTGGTTTGGAAATGTTAAGTCTTCAGAGAATACAGCAAGTTGCATTATATCATTCATGTTGCGCTAGAGTTGCTGATGGACTGTCTGCATGCTTGCAATTCTTTCATTTTTGGGGAGCATGGTTGACACTATTTGCATTACAGTTGTTCTTTTTTTTTTCTCCTTTTTATTGGAGCTTGATTTGACAACACATCATTTATGTGCGTGCTCCGACATGGAGAGCACACCAACAGACAGGGGAACAGGGAAATAAAGGAGGGTAGTATGATGTGCTCTTCTATTTGAAAAGGTCACACTTTGACTGGTTGCATCATTGTTTAATGTTTCCTTGTTTAAATAACTGGCCCTAAGCTTTGTTGATGATCAGGTTGGATGACCTTTTCAGCAGTTGGTTACAAACCATTTGTTTATCACGCCCCAAAATTCCCTCTTCAGTTTGCATGCAGCTTCCTTAAGGAAAAAGAGACCTTTTTATTTTTAATTTGAACAAGCACAAACATATCGTTAATCATGAGAGCATTTAGTGTTTACACAAAGCATCAATCAAACAATTGATACAACTCTGATAGTATTTCCATAGATGTCTGCATCACCGGTCATAATCCCTTAGCTTTGCACACATCAAACAAAAGAATCTGAAGATTTTCTCTCCCTGTACAATATACGTTGCTGAAATTTGCAAGCCATGCCAAAATCACCAATTTGAGATTTTCTCCACTAATTCTTCCTTTCCCTTCTATCCAATATCTTCCCTTTGAGCCAAGTTGATATACAAAAAAAGATATACACCTACATTTTTTTTCTTACAATAAACCCAAGAATGTTATACATGCACCTACAATTCATTGACTAGGATTGTGCCAAGCCTGGCCAGATCAAACCATGCATCTGCAGTTGTCTCACCTAACCAGTGGTATTCCCTGTCCCCAACACCCACAAGAATACAAGAACATCAAATAGCAAGCAAGAATTTTTAGAACCTTCATGGCCGTAGGAGTATTTGTTTAGCCAAGTCGTTGTACTGTTTGCTGCCCCGGGCGGCTTGGCTCTTCAAACACGCGTGACAGAGACCTGTACCATCTCCCTCGTCCCCTTTTCTTTTATCTGTCTCCTTTGATTTATATGCCATTGCCTTTGCTGAACAGAAAAGCTCAGACAGACACAGAGAGATCGATATCAACACGCTTTAGTCCATACACGGATTAAACTAATGGCATGCACATCACGTTCTTGCCGATGAGACGATGCGTTGCAAGTTACAAGTAGTAGAGAGGAAGGCACAGGCAGGATTGGGTGTTTTGGATTGTTGCTGGAAAAATTCAGGATTATATTGGCGTCAGTGAGCTTGCAGAAGCATTCTTCCTGTTCTTGTTTTAGGTAGCATTATCCCAAAGAGAGGGAGAGATTATTGGAGCTCATTTGATTGGTTGATTGATTGATAGAGATCGTTTAGTTAGGAGAGATAAGAAAGATATATAAATATAATTTTATTTTGTTTACATATGTAGCGATCAAGTGTGCTGTTATAGTTTCAACCTATAGCATGATCGAATGGTCCGTCTTTTTTTTTTTCTTATTTTCTCATATAACTTTGAATTGTGATGTATCTACCCAAAAAAAGGTTGTCTTGTTTTATGTATGCACTGTCATATTTTTTTAAAGGAATTTATGCACTGTCATCGTCCACAGATACGTGAGCAAAATGGATGGCCCAGTATCTATCTGTCCTGAAAGTATTTTTCCCGGACACCCAAAGTTCCTTCGAACAAATCACAAACAGATGGTTCATGACATGTTCTTCGTTTTCTTCCAAAAAAGAACTCCGTGCCAAACCCAATATTTATCCAGACTGTACTGTTCCAGCGTTTGTCCAGTCATTTGATCTATCATCATGTACCTCGTCAAACATCAAGTCATGCGCACACGAGCTTAAATGATCCTGAAAGAAAAAAAAAAAAACCACACGTCCTGACGTCCACACGGTCCTAGTTAATTACCACGTGCACACGAGACGATGACTTGACGTTCACACCGTTCTTCCTACTTAGTACCACATCTGTTCTAAAATAAATTTATTTCTAGCACGATAACATGTTCTTCATTCTCGTATCAAGAAATCAAAGCAATATTCTTTATTTAATTTGTACTCATATTTTATCTTCTTAATCAATAACACTATTATTTTAATTCCTTTGTACCTATTTTCTTAATTAATACTTATGTCCAACTAACTTAAAAGTATTTATATTTTAGAACTGGATATATGTTTGATGTCCTCCTGTCAAAGGAACGCCACAGTTAGACTGCTGCTCAATCAACTCGTCTCTACCCACCAATCAAACATTCCGAGAACTCTTCTTGTTAATTAATTACTGTCACAGGCAAGGATAATCTTGTGAAGGATCGATTTGGGCAGCTTAAGCTTATCATCCAAGTAATTAAGCTTAAAAATTAACGGATGGGTAACCAAGAGGAGTAATAATTAGTATCACTCAGGACATGCTGATGGAGACCTGTCGTTGGTATCATAATGCAGCGTCTTTCCACATCAACATGATTACAATGCGACAGGGGTGAAAGCTTCAAAGGGAACAGCACCAATCCATAAGTAAATATCTCCATTCTTTTTCTTAATGTTTGAAGCATTCTCTGACGCCCATGCTTGATTATTTTTCTCTGATCATATATTTTATAATGTTTACTCAAGAGATAACTAATGAATGCGATTTAAATATATTTATGACATTTTCATATATCATATGTAAATTTATATAATATATAGAAACTAAACTATATTTTTTTAGGCTTGTTCGTTCGTATTTTACACGTCATCTATTTGAGAACGGATGTAATGGCTTAGGCTCTGTTCGTTCTGGGGGAGATAGGGGAGATTGAGTCTCGTTTTCCGCGCGCACGCTTTTCAAACTACTAAACGGTGCGTTTTTTATAAAAAAATATATGAAAGTTGCTTTAAAAAATCATATTAATCCATTTTTGAAATTTAAAATAGTTAATACTCAATTAATCATGAGCTAATGGCTCATCTCGTTTTACGTATCTTCCCAATCTCCTCAATCCCCTTCTTCTCAAACACACCCTTAGTTTTGTTTCCTGGATACATTTGTATCCTTAATTTACTAGCTTGCATGTGTGCATGCCAGTTCCAAAAGCTTTTTTTTTGGTCGAACCAGTGATCTGTGAAGAAGCGTGGTACGACTCCGTCAGCATCCTCGACTCGGCCGACTCCGAAGACGACGATCTCGACAACGACTTCGCCAGCGTCAGTGGAGGTAAAATGTTTTTCTTCAGACACTGTCAAAAATGTCAAGTAATTCAGTGTAGTTTCAGTCTTTCAGAGTTTTTTCAGACAGCTCAAAGCTTTTTCACGTCTCGTATTCCAACCCAGATCCTCTCCCGGATGTCACCGCGACGGCGACGTCGACGTCGACGAGCTTGCTCGACGCCGTGCATCGCCTGAGGAGCATCGCGAGCGCAGAGGCATGCCAGGATGATGATCCTCCCGGGAAAGCTGAAGAATCAAACGCTGCTGCTGATGCTGCTGCTGCTGACGAGTGTTGCTGCAGCAGCGGCGGTGGCCTGAAGGAATCGGCGGCGAGCTCGACGCGGCCGCCATTCCCGCCGTCGATTCCGAGCAACAAGATCCAGCCGATGCCGATCGTCAGCGTCAGCCCGCACAGCCAGAAGAAGAAATCGGCCGTCGTCAGGCTCTCCTTCAGGAGGAGATCATACGAGGGTGACGAGATGACTGAAATGAGTGAGTCTTAGCATCAGCAATTCAGCACTAATTTTTCTTTTCTATCTTCAAAAAAAACATCAGCAATTCAGCACTCAGCCTGCTAATCTTGCAGCGTGTTGATGTGTGTGATCAGTCTTTCTTCACTTTGCTGACAAATTTAACAATGCAGGTGGCTCTACGAACTATCTGTACCGTCCAAGAGCCGGTTCATCGTTGCCGTGCTCGACCGGCGAAAAACTGTCAGATGGTTGTTGGTCAGCTATTGAGCCGTCAGTGTTCAGAGTCCGAGGGGAGAGTTTCTTCAAGTACGAAGCAATTGCATCGATAAACACACATTGTGCATGATGTTCATCAGTATCCTTGACTGAATTCTTGAAATGCTTTGCAGAGACAAGAGGAAATCCCCAGCTCCGAACTGCTCACCATACATCCCAATTGGAGCAGACATGTTTGCCTGCACAAGGAAGATAAATCACATTGCGCAGCATCTCGCTCTTCCATCTCTGAAGGCTCATGAGACCTTCCCATCACTCCTCATTGTGAACATTCAGGTAAATTCAGAAGGACTCAACTACTGCTTTTTCTAACATCTATTAATTTCTTTGGTCATCTCTGAACCTAACAACTTCTACTGATTTCCACAGATGCCTACCTATCCAGCAACCGTGTTTGGCGAGAACGACGGCGATGGGATAAGCCTAGTTCTTTATTTCAAGCTATCTGACAGTTTTGACAAGGAAATTTCTCCTCAACTAAAAGAAAGCATCAAGGTATGTTCAGATTGCTTGCATTTTCATCTCACCCTTTTTCAGTGCCCCTTGGCCAAATTGCTGATGGCTACTTGGTTGTACTACAGAAGCTTATGGGTGATGAAATGGAGAGAGTTAAGGGGTTTCCGGTAGACAGCAATGTGCCCTACACTGAGAGGCTGAAAATTCTGGCTGGTTTGGTGAACCCTGACGACTTACAGCTCAGTGCAGCTGAGAGGAAGCTTGTGCAAACCTACAACCAGAAACCGGTGCTGTCTCGCCCCCAGCACAAATTCTTCAAGGTAATAGCAATCTGCATCTTCAGACTTGATCCCATCTATACATCAATTGATTACACATGCTGAAATCTTCATGTTCTACGACTACGAATTCTGACTGAAAGATCAATATATGTTCATTGTAATGCAGGGGCCAAACTACTTCGAGATCGATCTTGATGTCCACCGTTTCAGCTTCATTTCAAGGAAAGGGCTTGAGGCCTTCAGGGAACGATTGAAACATGGAGTTCTTGATCTTGGCCTGACCATTCAGGTACTTTTCTTTTGCTCTTGGCCTGAAAGAAAAACTTGTTCTTGACTGAAATTCTGACTCAAGCATGTTCTGATCTTGATGCAGGCACAGAAGGCAGAGGAGCTACCTGAGCATGTCTTGTGCTGCATGAGGCTGAATAAGATCGACTTTGCCGACAGCGGGCAAATACCAACATTGATAATGTCCAGTGACGAATAAATTTTTAATGTCACTGAAATTTACTAACTTTGAGAGAGAGAGAGAGAGAGAGAGAGAGAGAGAGAGAAATCTGTACAAATCGGGAGAGTGGAGTAGAAACTAACACAAATTTATGCATTAAGCTGCATAAACATCGTGTAAATACTCATTTTTTTGCCAAAGAATGACAACAGGAGAATTCTGCAGTGAGAAGCTGTACTTTTCACTAATCCATTATCTAATTTTCAGCTGATCGAATAACTTGCATTCTGAAACTTTTCCTCAAAAAGAAAAAAAAAGCTTGCATTCTGAAACCATTTACAATTTACAGTGGTGATGTTAAAGCCACCACTCTAACCCTAGCATCTTTCCATTGAAAAATGCAAGGGAAAACAACAAATATACAGAGTTACTGTACAAACCATAAAAAAGCAAAGCCAGGAAGCAGCCACAGACAAACTGCAGCCAAAACCAACATGTCAGCCTCCCTAGAAAAACAACTGACATCTAATCAATCATGATGAACAGCAACAACTAGCCATCATAATACGCAAGCCTTTTTGCGTATTCGCGAAAAAAAAAAGAAGACGAACAACAACAACAACAACAACTAGCCGGCAGGAAAATCTGCCCAAATTAAAGAATCAATCACCATCCATCTCTATTATTATTCACACAACGAAAAGAAAACACAGAGATCACCAGACAGAAGCATCCGTGCAATACAGGTGCGTGTTAATTCATCCTCCCGGCTATGTCTCCTCTTTCATCTGGCGAGCGCCGCCGCTCGGTTGCTGATGAGCCGTGCCACCGCCGGCCAAGCTCATGGCCGCCGGGCCAGGCATCTGAAGGTTAGCGGCGGCGGGCGGCCTCCCCGGCGGGTCGTGGTTGTGGCGGCCGGTGTACGTCGTCAGGACGCACTTGGGATCGGCGGACGCCCTCTCGATCTGCTTCCGCACGTTGCAGCCGTCCGCCGTGCACTTGTAGTAGCTCCTGCGCAGCACATTCGGTTCAGGATTCAGGGGGCGGGTTCAGAGTTTCAGGCTGTAACGTGCGTGTCATGTTCGTCACACTCAAGTTGTGAATTGCAATGCTCATTTATTGGGTTCTTTCGGGACATGGATTTTATAACTCAAGTATATGCGTATTCGTTCTGCTTGTCATTTGCAATTTAAAAAGACATAATTCCTAGAGTTTTTTATAACATTGATTTAGCATATATGATACATCTACAATCTGGTAGAAAATCAAGTCAAAATTCAATATACACAACAAGAAACAAAATAAACAAACTCATTCATGAATAGTACCAACAATGTCCATATTTTTTTTTTCCTGCGGGGATATGTGCGTGGAGTTTGGTATTGTATACTAGTGGAGTGATACTCCTTCCGTCCCGTAATATAAGGGATTTTATAGGATTGTGACGCATCCTAGGACTACGAATCTGGACAAGAACATGTCCAGATTCGTAGTTCTAGAATGTGTCACATCCCTCCAAAATCCCTTATATTATAGGACGGAGGGAGTATATAACATTGTAATATGTTGTTGGTTTCCTCTAAAAAATATATGTTATTGTTTTTTCTAAAAAAAAATATGATCATCTCCTCTCCAGTTTAATAGCCACAACTAAATTTAAATTATCAAAAATTAATTTTAGAGTTAATTTAATTTTTTTACCGAAGTTTATTTTCCGGCATTAATTTTTAACCCACTAAGAACACATACAAAAATGTATAAAAAATTTAGAGTAAATTTCACAAAACCACATATAGTTTTATCAAACTATTACAAAACTATATATTTAAGACGTTATATCACAAAACTATAGATTTAGCGATCAATTTGTTGTAAAACTATAAATTTAAGACCAAGTATCACAAAACTAGCGATTTAATATTGGAGTAATCATAAAACTACATATTCTAAAATTTAATTCCAGAGCACTACAGTTCTGTTAGAGTTGTAAACATTGTAGTTTTATGATTAACTTGACACTAAACTTGTAGTTTTGTGATAAATTTACTACTCAATCTTTATTTTTTTTTGACACTTCGTCTTAAATCTGTAGTTTTGCAAAAATTATTTTTAAGTATATGTGGTTTTGTGAAATTTACTTAAAGTTTTATCCATAAATTGTTTTCCGATCGTTAATAAGCGTTACATGTTGCTATAGATGAAATGATCAGACAATAGGGCGGATCCAGCACGGAGGCGGCGGGGTCTCGATCCCCCACTATTGACGTGAAGACTACGAGAGACCCCACTAAATTTTTTTAACATATATAAATAGAAGGGGGGACTGTAACTCTATCTAGTTTGCTCAGACCCCACTGCTATTTATTTCTGGATCTGCCACTACGATAATGATATGAAAAAGATGAGCGCATGGTTGTATATATATGTGCACCTAAGTTTTAAATGGATTTTCCAGTTGTTTTCCCCCCTTTCTAAATGCATTGACGCCCAAAACTTTTACGTGTTTTTGGAAGAACAAAATTTAGCAGAGATGTGTTTACCTTGGTCGTGGGTTGCCCTTGACAACCTTCTGGCCGTACTTGCGCCACCGGTAGCCGTCGTCGAGCAGATCAACCTCGCTGCGAGTCTGCAATATGATCTTGGGCTTCCTCACCACCCTTTGCCCGACCTCGCCATCTACACCCCTAACAACCAAAATCACACGACCATCAGCTACACAGTAATTTGAGTGCAATTTTACGGTCTTTGAGAAGGTATCGTGAGATAAAAAAAATTAGTGAAAAATTGCTCGTAATTTGATCCGACGGTTGATAATCATCGGCACGATGATCGATTGCTGGACCCACCTGTCATGGCCTTCCTCGCCGCCGTCGTCGTCGTCCTCGTGCAACAACGTGTCGTCGTCGTCGCTGGGGTCGTCATCGTCGACGGCGGCGGCGTCGTCCGCGGCGGCGCCGGAATTGTGATCAGTACCGGCGGCCATGGCGGAGCTGCTGCTGCTGGCGGCGCCGCCGCGGCGGGGTTCGACGGGACGGGGGTGGCTGTGCCGGCCCTTGTAGGTGATCTCCTTGATGCAGCCGTCGGACGAGCGCTCGACGATCTTCTTCACGGGGCAGCCGTCGCGGGTGCACTTGTAGTAGCTCCGCGGCGACTCGGCGTCCTTGAGCTGCTTCTGCCCGTACTTGCGCCAGTTGTACCCGTCCTTCGCCGGCTGCTCGATGGCGGCGGCGGCCGCCGGCGCCGGCGCCGGCGCCGCGTGCATGCCGCCGCCGAACGCCGCGGCGCGGAGGAGCAGCTGCTGCATGCTGTGCGCTGCTCGTGCGGAGGAGCCGCGCGGCGAGGTCGAGGACGCTGAAGCTGGGCGTCGGCGCCGGTCGTGGAGGCCATTGCGGTGGTGGCGCGTCGACTCCGTGGAGATACGGGCGGGTAGGGGTGGAGGCCGGCGGCGAGCGGCGGGGAGACGAGGGTTGCAGGGTGTTGGTACGACGGCGGCGGCGCATAGTTCGCCTGTGCATATGGAGCCATGGCGAGCAAATTAAGGTGCAATTTTTTTTTTCAGGGAATTTTCTTGAATGAATTTTCTCACTGCGTTTTGCTTGTGATGATGCAAGTCTATATCTCATGCAAGTAGGTCAAACTAAGTGACAAATGTAATTCAAATTATGTAACTAGTTGCTACAGTAAACCTTGCAAATTAATCTCAGTAAGAACATAAAACGGAGCTTTTGTTTGCAATTAGAATCTCATGAAATAATCCGATAGCTACTGATCAAATGTCTATATATCACGGGATTCCAATTTCGAGAAGAATTCTTCAGAATTAATCAGAAGTAAAGTATCAGCAACAGCAGCAGTATTGATTCTGCAACGACAAATCTCAAGTTGTCAACACCAAATTAATCACGAGAAGAGAATCCAAGAGACCAACATTACCATGGAGAACTGAGGTGCCAAGCTAATCCCAGGAGGCGCCGCGGCGACGTCCTCTTCAACGGCCCACGGCGCCGTCGTCGGCTGGACCCCGGCCGCCGTCGAACACCCTCTCCTGCCCCGGCGACGTGAACGGCTGCTGCTGCATGCCGCCGCCGTCGCCGCGGCGCCGATCGGCCATTGCCGCCGCCCGCGTTAGCTTCCTTTGCTTCTACTAAGCGACAAAACAAGCTGGAACGTGCAATGGCAACGCCTCCCGATCGATGACAACGACGGCTGCCGACCAAGAGAGGGGATCAGAGCGAGATGTGTTGGGATTGGACTGACTCGCTCTCAACGGCTTGAGCTTGAACCGTTCCAAAACCAACGGAAGCCAGCCGTCTCCTTCCTCCGGTGACTTTGCTCGATCGATCGCGCCGGCGGCGGCGGCGGCTACTCGCCGGCGTCGAAAGCGATCGCCGCCGTCTCCTTCACCGGCGACACGATTGGCATTGCTCAGATCAGGTGTCCGGCCATGGTCGCCGACACGGCGACGAAGATGATGATGAGGTTTGAGACTTGAGAGCCTCTTCAACGATGTGACATATGGGGTTCCTATATTAGCTTAAGCTAGCTTTTAAGTTTACAGTTTAATTATCTGGAAGATTAGCTGCATCCTCTGCCTGCTGTGTACAACTAATTAAGCAGCATTATTTTCTCAAGAACAGAGATTTGGGAGCTGTGTGTGGGGGATAATTGTGGAGGGGCATTACACAACGTGGACCAATTGGTTCTCATAGGATCAAATGCAAAAGCCAAAAACTTACAAGTGTAATCCTCTCTACAACATTGAGGATTTGAGGCAAAGATATATAAAAAAAAAATCTCCATCTTGTGCACGCTATATATATAACCTCACCAATATCTCTTAGCCAGTGGAATGTCTTGGCACATTTATAATATGAGATATATACATGTATCACACTAACCCCCAAGGCAGTTTTATAATGCTACACGTTTCTTTCAAACTGTTGGCAAAAGTATAGTTTTGCAACCATCATGGTCAAATACCATATTTCATTTCTTTGATAAACAGCAGCTTTCTCCAGCTCTATGTAAAGATCTTTCCACGCGGTTTGCTGGCGCCATTGGTGGCCAAACAAGTATTACACATTAATTCCTTGATTAGAGACATCTAATTCTTTAGTAATTTCTAGCTGTATATCTCTTTTCACCGGAGTACTACAAGACAGAAGCAAGAACACGGTTATTGTAGAGTAAAATATTCCTGGATTACCAACAGTCCAACAGAGGTTTCCTTCCAGGGAGTTAAATCACCTTTATGTTCCATCCATATCATATAGATACTAGAATGTCGTGATGGTAACAGCAGTCACAGAGGTACTCCCTCCGTCCCAAAAAAACGACAAACTCTGATTTCCGTGTCCAACGTTTGACCGTTCGTCTTATTTGAAAAAATTATGAAAAAAATTAAAAAGACAAGTCACGAATAAAATATTAATCATGTTTTATCATCTAACAACAATGAAAATACGAATTATAAAAAAATTTCATATAAGACGGACAGTCAAAGTTGGACACGCAAACCCATGGTTTGTCTTTTTTTGGGACGGAGGGAGTATGCCTTTGTAACATCAGTCCATCCATATCATATATCCCTATGACGTTTTTTGTTATCAGATAGAGTATGTCTTCCATTGTCTTTTAGCCTATGGTTTCAAATTGGCTTTTGTACAACAACTGACTGAACCAGCATGATTAGTCAGTTTTTCCCCCTCCCCATAACGAATTGGTCAGAAATTTTGACTCCTAAGTTTTGCAGCAGAAATATGAAGAACGATCCACGGCCATAATCCTTTTCAGTTTCAAAATACTTGTATTCAACAAAACCAAATTCGACCAGGATGATATCGGCATTTACAAGGGGAGACAAATTCCAAACCTAAAGGTTTAACTACCCCAGCCACACCAGGAACAAAAAAAAGCCACTTGGAAATATATGAATGCGACATGCTAGTAGAATTTTAGCCAAAGAAGAGCAAAACACTGCTTTCATAAGTTTCTCCTATTCGCATAGGATGAAGCTGTCCAAAAATATATACTCTGCTATCGCGTACCGAGTAACAAGCCGCAAGACTAAGTACGCACACCTCAATGAGATCATTGGAGAAAATCTACGAAGTATCGAAGTAAAAGTTGTCCTTCATACTTTAGTCTCAAAGAAGTAAGTTGATGAAACAGCCAAACCAGCTGAGTCATAAGTCCGCACAAGCCGCTGCCTCTTTCCTGGTGATTCCATCCAGCAGAACTCCAAATGAAAAGAATCCATGTCATTCACAATCTTACCGATGTCTGACGGATATCCCATGTACATTCCTCCAGGTAACAAGGTCATTTCATATCCTCCATCAAACTGAAGCAAGTTGTTATTTGCTGATCCTGTCCAGTGAACAGTTGTTGTTGTGCTAGTTCCAGATTTTGTTGACATGTTATCCTATGAACAGCATGAACAACATGTAACACAATTTATGAACATGATATAGCACACTGAAAACAAACACTTTTTAGGCAAATGCATTTATAGTTTTTATAAATCATAAGATTGACCCGATTAGAAATCCTAATGCCTGTAAACTATAAATCTACCTAATTATATGAATGCAACTGTAAGGTAAAGAACGAACAAAATATGCTGATGCACATACTACCGCAGACACACCCGCTTGTCCACCCATAGCATGCAAATTGTGAAATCCATCACCCATAGGTTTACGGCAGCATTTTAGGTCAATTTTTACCAAGATACTGATTGGGATTATCATCTTTATAGAAGCACATATTTCCATACTCCATAGTTAAAAATCTATGGAGAATAATGGTATGTAAAATGTAATTCGGCAGCATACCAGAATTAGCTGACCATTGTGGTCCTTTTTAAGGAGAACCACCGTATTAGCTTCAGAAAGTGTTGCTCCATACACCCCGCTCCTCTTAGTCACAGAATGACCTTCCCATCTTCCCAGTAGTGGAGCTAGTCTATCATTGTTGGTGATCTAGTGCAAAAGAAAAGGGCTAATTTTAGCATCATCCCATTGTCAGATCGTTTGAAACTATAGCATTTGCTTATAAGAACTCACATCTGCATCATCTGAAGAGTAGATAAGTGGGACTTCAGATCCCTGCTTTTCATGGAAAATTATAAGCATATCAAGCACTCCCTTTGGGTCCATGATGTGGAAAGCCCTTACTCGGCCATTGCCTTCAAGAGAGTAAAGGCAATTCTCACATACAATAGATGGCTTACGAGAAGGGATCTTCAAGTTTCTGGTGAAGTACAAAACACATAAGTAACAGCTCATTATACAAGCATCGCAATGCAGTAAGCATGTAACAATGTTTCTAGATTGTTTACTTGGGGGATTCTTCACCAGTATCATCTTCTCCTAGCACACCAGCCCGAAGGACAGTCTCCAGCATTCCAGCAGTCTGATACCTCAGAGCAAATGCCTTTTCCTCATGAAAGAATCCTACCTGTACACTAAACCACACCACTCGTTAAAAATACTCAGAACTTCACAAATTTTAAAAAATGTCCGAAGAGCGCGAAAAGATCATCAAACTTCAGTGCACCTGCTGATATTTATCTACAGTGAACATGTTTGTCTCTTTGATTTTGTACTCCACCCACTCTTCAGAATCCTCCTCATCTACAAACGATATCTGAGAAGAAGCTTGCTTGATATACAGCCTGGAGAACACAATAGGTAAATATGCCGAAAGGATCCCTGGCCACAACGGCCAAAACATTGTTCTTGATTACTGACAATCACAATGCATATGATATAAACATGGAACACATGAAACAAGACTGAATTAAATAAAAAAAAGACAAAAATGCGATTAATTGAAGTGTGCTATTAGAACTGAACAAAAAGGATTTAACATGAGCAAGTGGAGTGTCATTACGATTGCAGGAGGCTGATGAGGTCGTCCTCCCCGTAGGTGCTCACTGACAGCCGCGTGCTGATCCCCTGCAGCACCCTCCCGTGCGCATCGAATTGCTGACGAGAAGAACACAAGCACACAGGCACACGAACAAGAACACTCAGCGTCTCAGTCTTGCAGACTACAAACCCAGAGAAGAAGAAGAAGAAGAAGAAGAACTAGAGGGAGGCGAGCGCGCACGTAGAAGGCTCCATTCCACTTGCCGACGTTGACGTCGAAGAAGCGGCGGAGGTTGTCGATGGTCATCGCGTCGTCGTCGTCCACCTCCGGCGGGCCGGCCACCGCGGCCCGCGCGCACAGCCTCATGCCGCGGCGGAACGGGGACGGGCCGGGGCAACGGGGATGCGCGCCGCGCAGGAGCCGTGGGCGGCCGCGCGGCTTTGAGGGCGCGCGGTGGCGGGGCGGACGCCGCGACCCGGAGGACGGCGACGAGCGCCTCCGCCATGGCAGGAGCAGAGCGAGCGCGAAGGAGAGGAGTGGATGGCCTCGTGTGCACAGTTGCGTTGCGGACTTGCGACTTGTTGAACCTTATCACTTTCTGCCCGCTAGAAGGGACCCATATGTCGGTGACGCACACGCACTACGAAGGCTTTGTTTAGTTTCAAATCTTTTATTTAAACTTCTACTTTTTCATCCCGCATCAACTTTCCTACACATATAAACTTCCAATTTTTTCGTCACATCGTTCCAATTTCAACCAAACTTCCAATTTTGGTGTGAAGTAAACACACCCAAACTTGAAAATATTTTTATTTTTTAGACTCTTTATTTTTAACTTTATTAATAGTCTTTTTCTAAAAGTATTTTTAAATATGAACCTTTTGGCTACAAGGTACAGCCTGGCGCGGCCAAATCACTTTGTTACGCCACGGCAAAACAACGTTGCCACCAAAAGGTGAAAATCTGACTGAAATCTGAGATTTTTCACCTGTATAGCTAAGGTCCATGCGATTCATTTTGAAAATGGAAAGCAAAATTTGACCAAAAATGACATTAATTGAAATCTGAGACCATTTTCAACTATAAAAGCTAAGCTCCATGCGATTCATTTTGAAAATGGAAAGCAAAATTTGACCGTTTAGGACTTGCAAACATGTCTCACAGAAATTCACAATCGTTCAACACAATAACCAAAATAATCGAATGCTCTTTACAGTAAAACCGATACGTAAGAAGTCAAGAGGATCACTTCGACTAAGTCAAAGAGCACCCAAAAAATGAAGCAACAAAATATAGGATGGATTACAAGAAATTTTGCATATAACCCAAAGAACATTGTATATAAATAACCATAAAGACTGTAAAACTACTGGTTCAAAATAGCATTACATATAGCAAAGGTACATCCAAATCATTCGGTATAAACCGCAAGATGGAACAACGGCCCATATGTCTTCTTAACTTACGCTCAAATCAAAAGTTTATATATAATCTCAAGACCAGCTCCAAACTTAAAGCAACCAGACAGGTAGCCAAACACGGTAACAAGGTACTCTAGTTCTTGGGGCCAATATCCTTCAGAGCACAGATCTGCTCCTCACCCATGGCAGACATCACGGTAACAATCAGATCCTTCCCCTCGGCAAATCCATCCTTGATCTTATAGCAAGAACAACAAAAAAAAATGAGTTTGAGCCATTCTGGAAAGAAGATGTGGATGGCAAAGCTACAGCTTAAGACCAAATCACTAACCTGAGTAAGCAGAGCCTCATCACTGGGGAGCCTCAGGTCATCCTTAGTGCCTCCACTTTCAGTCAGGAGGCTGACCTGTGAAATGTGTGAGACGTGCATTACAGACTAAACAATACCAAGAGCCAATTTAAGAGATAGACTAAACAATACCAAGAGCCAATTCAAGAGATAGCTTAAAGGACTAAAAGAAACATACAATACCAAGAGCCAATTTAAGAGATAGACTAAACAATACCAAGAGCCAATTTAAGAGATAGACTAAACAATACCAAGAGCCAATTTAAGAGATAGACTAAACAATACCAAGAGCCAATTTAAGAGATAGACTAAACAATACCAAGAGCCAATTTAAGAGATAGACTAAACAATACCAAGAGCCAATTTAAGAGATAGACTAAACAATACCAAGAGCCAATTTAAGAGATAGACTAAACAATACCAAGTACTGACTACTGAGTCATTTGACATGATCTATACATACCCCCGGTGAGCACTTCCATAAAAGCAGTAAGGTTACTGTCTGAAAATGGGGAGCTAGGTTTTTCACATTTTAATTCTTTTAAAAAACTTATTCTAAAAATAAACTTTAAAAAATCTATTTAGGAATGAGCCATTTTCACGGTGTTAACATTATTGACGCTGTGGTCCAATATAACAATGCCAATAATAACACCGTCCCTTTCATATTAGTGATTTAGCTTCCACCCAAGAATGGATGATAGCACCAATATCATTAGCGAAATAGTGTGCACAGCCCCAAATCAGCAAATACCATGCGTTACAAACACCACAATTGCAAAATCATCATTTCCATGATGAACGAAACAAAACAAAATAGATTCAACAACAAAAAGTTGACTAAGTTAGCGCTGTATAACAAAAATGGCTGGTCACTGCTGACGCAAGAAATAGAGAAGTGGAGAAGGGGAATTAAACCCACAGTTGAGACACCATCCAGAAAATTGCATAAGCACAATTCAGACTACATAGATAAATCTAAACGTATGAACATATAAGGTAAACAAATTTACAAATGGCTACTAATAGATTATTGGAACTAACAAACCAGCCGAATCCCGCAGTAATCAGCGCCAACCTTTCGAGTTTACACACAGGACAAGTCCTAACTCAAAACAAATCTAAGCGAAAGAGAGAGCGAACAGAAACGGGATCCAGACCTTGCATGGGCGGTTCTTGATGACAATATGACCGTTCTTGCGGATAGTACCAGCCTGCTGCGGGTAGGTCTTGGACGCGCCGGCGTCGGCCTTCGACTCAAAGTGGTGTTCCTCAGAGTCCGACATCTCCAGCCGCCCCCAAAACCCAACCTGCCACCACCAACAACAACAACCAGCACGCGTGCCACCAAAAGGTGAAAATCTGACTGAAATCTGAGATTTTTCACCTGTATAGCTAAGGTCCATGCGATTCATTTTGAAAATGGAAAGCAAAATTTGACCAAAAATGACATTAATTGAAATCTGAGACCATTTTCAACTATAAAAGCTAAGCTCCATGCGATTCATTTTGAAAATGGAAAGCAAAATTTGACCGTTTAGGACTTGCAAACATGTCTCACAGAAATTCACAATCGTTCAACACAATAACCAAAATAATCGAATGCTCTTTACAGTAAAACCGATACGTAAGAAGTCAAGAGGATCACTTCGACTAAGTCAAAGAGCACCCAAAAAATGAAGCAACAAAATATAGGATGGATTACAAGAAATTTTGCATATAACCCAAAGAACATTGAGAAGCCGCTTCGCCTGGGATTGCGTGCCGTCGTGGTGCACTAGCAGGAGTAGTACACGGTGAAAATTGCATATTGCAGTTGTGCAACAAATTTTTTTGTCTCCTGTCACGATATATCTGTAAGAGCAACTACAATAGCAAGCCATAAAAGCAAGTTTAATAGTATAGGCCACTGGTAACTTCAAATCATGTATAGCCAATGTAATAGTTAATTCATACTCCCTCCGTACTAATAAAGAAAGTCGTTTAGGACAACGACACGGTCTTCAAAACATAACTTTGACTTCTTATTTCTATAAAAATATTTGTTGAAAAGTGATATATGTATATTTTTATGAAAGTATTTTTCAACACAAATCTATTCATATAATTTTTACATTTTCAAACTCAATAACTTTAGAGTTATTCATGATTTATATTTTCAAGGTTTGACTTAAACATTGTCCTAAACGACTTCCTTTACTAGTACAGAGGGAGTACAATAGTTGCTTACTATACTATTAAGACCTGATCTTACATGTCATACACAGATTATGTCTTGGAGTCCGTGCTGCAGCTGGCTACAGATGTGTAGCCCGCTGCTTTTCTGTCTCTTCCTTTATCTCTTTAAAATATGTTTATAGCTGGCGTATAGCCTGCTATTGTACCTGCTCTAAGCCAGCTATAACCATATATCGAGAAGAAAAGGAAAGAGAGAGAAGAAAGCGGACTACAGGTAGCCAACTGCAACACGGACTCTAAAACGTTGTGTCTGTATGAGTGGTGGGATCAGGTATTAATGTGTAGTATATTTTTATAGGTAGCTATTATATGAATGGACTATTAGATTAGCTATAAATGATTTGAAGTAAACATTTGGCTATACTGTCAAACTTGCTAAAGCTAGCAAGAAATAGCACGTGTTCTCTTACCGATAAATGGACGGTACAAAGGTTAAGATAAACCCAGAAAGCACTTTTGTGCTGTACAGTACTGACTACTGAGTCATTTGACATGATCTATACATACCCCCGGTGAGCACTTCCATAAAAGCAGTAAGGTTACTGTCTGAAAATGGGGAGAATTTTCAGAATTTGACATCCAATACGCACCGTCTTCAGCATAAGCCATCCAATTCGCACTACTTTCATAATACACCATTAGGATGCGAATTTTCTTCGTTTTGGGCCACTCCGTCCAGGGACGTCAGTCCTCGTACGTCCGTGGACGGAGTGGCCCAAAACGAAGAAAATTCGCGTCCTAGTGATGTATAGTGAAAGTAGTGCGAATTGGATGGCTTATGCTGAAGACAGTGCGTATTGGATGTCAAATTCTGAAAATTCTCGAAAATGGGGAGCTAGGTTTTTCACATTTTAATTCTTTTAAAAAACTTATTCTAAAAATAAACTTTAAAAAATCTATTTAGGAATGAACCATTTTCACGGCGTTAACATTATTAACGCTGTGGTCCAATATAACAATGCCAATAATATTAACACCATCCCTTTCATATTAGTGATTTAGCTTCCACCTAAGAATGGATGATAGCACCAATATCATTAGCATGGTCATGGTGAAGCACGGCATCAATAACAATGGCGCCACGAAAAAGATTCATTTTTAGAATATTTTTTATCTATTTGTTTAATAAATTTTGTAAAAGATCAAATGGTGAAAAACCCAGAAAAGGGGAAAGCCAGATGCTAGCAACATAGCACTAGCTGGATGTCGCAGCATCCTGGTGCAGCAAAGATTCCAAACGCAAACACATCAAGTCAAACAGATACACACACTTCAATATGTCTGGAGCAAAACCAAAAGAGACACAGTTCAATATTATGGGACGGAGGGAGTATGTCTGGAGCAACTCCAAAAGAGAAAATGTGCTAGAGAGGCAAAAGATTCCTCTCTCGAGATGATATTCCTACTCTTGTTTCCCTACTAGCAGAAAAGAAAAACTCAAATTTGCTTCAACCATTTTGCATAACCAGATCCATGTCCAATAACATGTGTTACATTTCCTAATAGCAGTTTGAACATACAGTACATGATGTACTAGTTTACACACAGTCGCTACAAATGTACCCTGCTCTTGCTTGAGAACAATCACATGCCTACACAAGCTGAGATAGGTAAACCTGCTAATCTGTATGAGTATAATGCTTCCCCATACAACAATACAACAAAGTTCAGCTACATCCTGCGCAGCTAACAAAATGATGGGGTGGAAAAGAATACCTACGAATAAGTTTACCTCGATTAGTTGTACAACATGAAGGTAGGGACCTCCTGCTAAAAGGTGAGGCACACCTCCTTAGAAGTGCTGCTTCATTTCGAAAAATATCTGGTGCTCCTCTACCCTGAAAACGTGCAAGCGAGATGATCAGTAGGTAGACTGAATGCTTTCTTAATGATGAGGGGGTACAAACATGATACTTCGATTCAACAAAGATGAAATACTATCACTATAGTAACCAATCCAAATTTTTAGGATACTTTGTAATCATATCAGAGAATGAGGAGAAGGGCTTCTCATCAGAAAAAAAAAAAAAACATAGTTAGGTACGACGGTGGACCACTTTTTTCCAAAACAAACATCCACAAATTGAAGGCAATGACAAAAGACCAAGCATCAAGTAATCAGCGTACTGATCAGCGTACTCATCAAGTATGCAGCAAATGGAAAGGTTACTTAACTACCAGACCCTTCTATGCATACCTTCCATGTACAACGCACATGGTTTATATGTTGGAAGCAAAACTCTTTCTGGGAATGTAATAGGTTAAACATAGTAGGCTGGAAACTGCTTTCCTATTTGCCTAAATAGCTGACAGTAGATCATTTAGTAGAAAACTTTCACCAGAAGTGCTATAATGGTGAGATGGCACCTTAATGTTAGCACTTTGGTGACTCTGGTTTAGTCGTGGTTGTCAGGTTAGTGCTTGTTGAACCTTCATTTCTGGTAATGAATATGGGAGACGATCCCCTCTCTTTCTCAAAAGAAAAAAAAAAGGATTCACCAGCCAAATTTAGATATTTATAAGTGGAAACGTCTCGTGCAATAGATTTTGATAGGAAACTATGTTCTACCATCACATGATCACATCTGAATGAACATTGAATGTAATGGCAATTATTGATGACAATAAAGCAATAGGTAATTTTCTGGTTCAGTAGCTACTCACATTTTATCTGATTCTTGATAGGTACTGTTTGAAGCAACTGCAAAAATTTGACCATTATGATTGAACGCTATCGATGCCACACTGCCTGAGTAGATAGGAAACTGCACAGGTAAAATACAGGTCTAAATTATTAACCTGCCAACAACAGAAAAGAGGTACACATACTGATTAACTAAACAGCGCTAGGAAAATTGAATTACTATTGCACACAGGGTACAACAGCCAAGTTTCATTTATAGTTGTTCAAGACAGCATCCGTCATTTAACACAGAGAACCATAGGAATTAAGAACAATCCAATCTTGATCACTGGACGTTTGCATCAGGTGTACACTTCTGTAGCATTTCTCTAATATATATATAACATTAGAAATATCCTTTTGCAACTAAGTCCTCAGAAAATAGATGCTAACAGTATTTACAGAAGGCAATAGGAGAGATAAGTGAAAGCAGGGTGAGAGAAGAGTTAGCAGAAGGGCCTACAGGTAAGTCATTTCATTCTTAGTCAATTTTAAATTGCCACAATCAAAACAGTTGCAGACAATATGCTTTCACCTCAAGGATCACATGTTACCTCATGCAGCTTCTTTTTTGATTGAGAATCCCAGGCAATGACGTATCCTTCATTATCTCCAGTAACAAAAGTTTTGTCACTGCCAATCAGAAACCAGTGTGTCCACATCACTTTGAGGTTCGTTTAAAAAAAAACACTTTGAGGGACATGACAGAAGGAAGATGCACAAAAAAAATACAAAACATACAATGGATGAATTCCGATGCTATTAATGGGAACCATACTGGATCTTCCATCTCTAGATTTTGGATGACACCGGAAAACATATCTGCAAAAATACAAGTATCTCAATTAAGTTCTGAGGGTGAGTACTTTGGGCATCTATACATAATACAATATTATAGGACTTGTTTTGGTTCCTCTACATAAAACTTAAAAGACGTCAAGATTGGTTCCAAGTTGATCCTTTCACACACACACACACACACACAAAGACAGAAACTAAAAATATATATCATGCAAAAAAAAAAACATTTATGTGTTATTTTTCTTGTCTTTTGGATTAGAATAAGTTTTTACATCACAGCAAATAGATATAGTTTGAGAAAGAGGCCTGAAAATGTGAGTAAATTTCCACGCTATCTCTATTCAAATAAGAAATTATCTTCTCTTTATAGTAATTTAGTGATCATCGATTATTTGTTTTAAACATTTGTCATTGATTTCTCTAGTGAAAGCACAAAAATTTACCCCATATCACCATCGGTTCCACGATCAAAGTACTTCACTGCAACAACTCCATCCACAGATCCTGCTGCGTATCCTGGGAAAAAAGAGCCAATCATAAAGTTGATTATCTGTTGTTCAAAAATAACTGTTTCAGATAAACAAACAATCAGTAACATACCCCTCGAAGGTATTTTTAAGAGAACCAAATAATACAATAAAAACGTTGATTTCTTGCAGCATCTCACCTTGGAAGGATATAAAATAAAGAAAAGAATAAGTACGAGAACGTCTGAATGTACATATGTTTGATTTAAACGAGAATGGAGACTTCAACACATACCATCAACAATATCGTATGTTTTAATACTAGGTTACATGGGTGTCCCCATTCTCGAAAAGATATCACCATCTACAAGATGATGACCATCACTGGTAAGGATTTCTTTTTTCTTAAGGAAGAAGAAGCAAAGAGGACTCTGGGCTAGGTTTTATAGTGGGACAACAATGGTATACAAAAAAAAATTATAACAACTACTGTTGTTACAAATTTCATCTTCGCATTGAGAACTTCAGAAAGGAAACTAGTCTTAGCCTTCATTAGTATCAAGAAAAATATATAAGAACTCATAAATATAAATAGAAACCCTACCTTTCCACTCTGGAGAAGAGTGAAGGCTTCTTAAATGATATTCCACAGGGGAATCTTTTACTTTTACTGGTCCTATCAGGTTCCTCATGTCGTAAATGTAAACTTCTCTCTCAATTGCTGCTAATATATACATTTCGCAGATTGAAAGTGATGCCACATCTGAATCCAAATTTTTTATGCTGTTCGGGTTCACATTTCTTGTTTGAGAATCCCAGAACATTAACTTTTTGTCAAGGGTAGCAGTTACAACTTGACCTGATAAGAACACAGCACAACAATAAACACAAATTAATAAGTAAAGGTTGTCATTTCTATTACGAAACTCGCTAAATAGATTTGACGCAAAAAATAAAAAGAACTCGCTAAATAGATAATTATTACAGGAATCCATTTACAAATACCAAAAAACTAGAGTCGTATACTAACATAACTTTCTTTCCTAGTATCATTATTATTATTTGCGTACAGAAAATGTCAGATGCTGAAAACTTTTCAGCAAATAAGGACACATAGGCAGGCAGTGTTAAAGTTTTCACCTATTGGATGCCCGGGCCAAGCGTCCATCAAACCAAGAAAAGCATCAACGCAATGAACTGCCCCTTACCAGTTATCTGGGAGAACTCGATGCAGGAAACCACTTCGTGGTGTTGCCCAATAGTACCTTGAGCCCCTGAATGCAAGTCATACCTGAGAACATTTCCCAAAGTACTAATACATAAAATTTCCATATTTAAATTGTATAACATGGAGAATGGAGCATTGCTTAGTATTCGCACGAAATGCTACATATAGAATTCAATATCAGTATAAACAACCTAATAGGACTAGTGCCATCATGCACCCCACAACAATACATGCGAACACTAGCAGATAACTCTTAACTTGGTCCAAAATTGAGCAGATAAAGATCATCTAAGGAAATGAAGCAGTGAGCATATTAACTAAGGGTGAGTTCCAAACATATTAATCCATTTTGAAGTTTTTTTAAGCTATTGGATCCTTCGTTTTCAGCCCGTACATTTCTCGAACAACTAAATGCTACTTTTTTTTGGCAAAAAAAGTTTCTGCCGGAAAGTTGCTTTAAAAAAAACATATTAGTCCATTTTGAAGTTTTTTTAAGCTAATACTTAACTAATCATGCATTAATCCGTTGCTCCATTTTACGTGAGTGGGGAGGGTTCCTATCTTGCACTGCCCAACTACAACACCACTGATAGCAGCCCACTTTTATAGGAATGTTACCTGATTATGGATCCATCGGAGCCACCTGTGAGCGCCACGGCCTCATCCTGGAAGCAGCAGTCTAGAAGCGCCGCTTCCGATTTCGCCTCCATCCGGAGCTCGGACGCGTCTGCGTCGTACAGCCTCAGCCCCTACGGAACAAATCCCACCAAAAGGGGAAGCCAAAAAAAAAACACTAATCAGGCCTCTCCATCCTCCGATTTCGCATTTTCACGGGATGAGAGTATGAGACAACTCAAAACCGGAAGCTCGCAAACAATTCAGAGCCCGCCCAGGCCCCTCCTACGAACTGGACCAAATCAGAAGCACCAATCCATCCAACCCAAACGGCGAAGCCACCCTAAATCACGAGAGGGGATGAGGAGGAGAAGGGATCTCACCGAATCCCACGAGGAGACGAGCAGGTGGTTGGAGGACGGCGCGAACCGAAGCCTCGAGGCCGCGCCGGCGACGGCGCCGCCGCCCTCCCGCCGCCGCCATCCCATCGATTCACCGCCGATGCTGGATTTGCTGCGAGCGCCGGAGACTTCGAGGAGAGTGGTGGGGTTTCGAGTTTTGAGTTTTTAGCCGCTCTTTTTTTCCCGCTGGTGAACTTGCCTTGTCCGTGGGCCGCAGCAAGCAGGCCACCTGCTGTTGGGCCACCTTGGCCCAGTAATGTTGGGCTTTCGTGTTTGGGCTCCGTCGATTAGTTTGATTTTATTTGGTTTTTTAACGTTAAAACCAAATATATATTTTTGTTTGTGAGCCCCTTTTGGTCTGGCATGTAATTCGCCAAATTAAGATCCGGTTTGGAATGTTTGTATAAATTATACGCATGTATTGAGTATTTGAATCTAGGTAAGTCAGGGTCAAATTGTTTGACATACCAAGTATGTAACACGCATCAGATAGGAAAGTAAAGTATGTGTTCAGAGTCGATAAACACACGCTTTTGATTCCATCCGTGGACAGACATTTTGACGAAAATGCATTTATATAAGAGCTGTTATTAGCACATATAAAGGTTATGATCAAACTCTCTAATTCCGCAATTAATCCAGAAAGCAACATTCAGGTGACAAGATTGCATCTTTTGTTGCCGCTTTGAACAAGTTTTTGTGCTCCATTTATCAACCTCCTTTTGATACAGCCATACACCGAAGCATTACTTGCAAGCTGTCCAAAAACTACAAGCATGCAAGATTCAGGGAATTGGAAGAATCAGTTGGTATTTAAGTTTCTGAATATTGGCAATTCAGCACATGCATAACCTGCTAAAGCATAGTACACTCATACTAGAACTCTCATTTGTACACCCATACAGGCTAGAACTCTCATTTGTACACCCATTTTGCTGCTATCATTCTTCATAGGCTTTTCTTCAGATATCAGCCAGAGTTACATCCCTGGCAATTCTCATAACGAATCATACCATATTTCATCGGAACAGCTTAATACAATGTTGTTGCAGAAATATCTTATGAACTAATTTAAGAATTTCTTATTAAAAATGTACACCATGTCTCAACCCCAAAGCATGAAAGTTGGGAGCCCAAATAGGCCAACGAGGTATGTGCACTCATGGCTATACTTACCTTCTTATACCACTCCATCAAGATCTCTACTACAAATCCAAATATAGTCCGATGTTTTCTGTCGGCATCTTTTCAAGATGCGGCAGAAATGTTGTAGCCTGATGGACACCTCGGTCTGCGACAACGTCTCGTTGTTCGCCCCCAACCAATGATCCCCCTATCACTAGCTTCTATCTCCGCAGCATCTGGCTTTGCAGTATCCGGTTTTGCCGGTGGACTAACCGGGACTTCTTCTTCCTCTATAGTTTCTGACAGATTCTTGCGAGGTTTTCTTCCTCTTGGCCGCCCACCATACCTTCCTCGCCTAGTTAAACTTGATTGCCAAGATCCACCAGATGCCTGTACTAACCCCTCAAGTAACTGAATGTCCTCTATGATTTCAGGTCTCGCAAGTGATGTAAGGCCAGGCAAGATATCTTTCTGAAAATCGCGCTTCTGCCGCCTCCTCCTTTGCTGGCCTCGTTTTGGCTTAGTGAGAAGGTTCACTGATAATCCTGCTTGTTCATCATTTGGTATTTCAGGAGCCTGTGGCCTGCTCCAGTACTCATCAATCTTGGTCTCTTCCAGCTTCAGTGTCAACGATTCAAATGAATCCAGACCATCATCACTGGAATTATTCACGCAATCATGGGCTTCTGCTTGCTCAACGTGGTCATCAGTGCTTGATACAGCAAGATCTGCAAACCACTGCAGCATATCATCAGGCGTCTCTGCAATTGTTGGCACATGCATGGACAAAGCAACAATGCTCTCTGCTGCAATTTTAGTGCATGTAAAATGTGCATCATCAGCCTCCTGAGTTACATCAATTTTGCCAGAAGGAGAACATTCCTGATTAAAATCCCAGGCCACACCTTCTTCACAAGCAGGCACTTCTAAATCAATGACAAATTTGCGTTTACCATGGTTGTTCTGTAAGGAGACCACATGGCATTCATGTGACACCACAGACGACTCTGAATTGTCTTCATTTGGTGCATCATCATTCAGATCAATGAAATTCCTTACAGGAGCACTGCTTTTCTTGTCACCTCCATTAGCAGCTTTATCATCTCCAGGCACATATTCCTGGCATAGAACAGGTAAACATGTAGCACTCTCCTGAGTCGTATTACATGCCACCTCAGTTCTAGTGGTAATGTCCCCGAACGCCTCATCCTTTTTAATCCCACAATCCTGGGATTCCTTCTTAACCCCACAGTCTAGGGATGTTGAAGCAGAATCTGACAGGCTATGAATAGTCAAAGCCGCTTCTTTCCTATCAGTATTGCTGTTCAGATCGATTACAATCCTATTTGAATGGGCAAAAACCTTCCTTGGATTTTGCAAATCTGATGGACGAGTACATGTATCTGTTGTTTTTATGAGCCACGGGAACCCACTGGCTTTACTCTGTGGTAAGCTACTAACGCTTCCCCCATCTTGTTCTACAAGACAATCTTCCTGTCCATCCGATAATGCTTCATTCAAGTTAAAGTTCTTTGGCCCCTTGTCATTTGCAAAATGAGGATTCTCACGATGCCGTGCTGAATGTTCAAACATCAAGCACTCAGTTTGCTCCTCGTCACTTGAAATTGCCACCTGATGCTGTGGCCTTGATGCACAAAACGGATCAAGTGCAAAACCTGGACAGTTGCCATCTAAGTCCTCATTCTTCTTCACCTTAAGAATCGAAGTTCCAATGCTTTGGTTCACAGTTGAAGAACCTTTGAAGCTTGGAATCGGTTGGAATGTAGCGTTATTGATAGCACTGCTCCTTGGATCTACCGTACAGGAACCTATCGGGGAAGCACCTGAAGGATGGTCTATGCGAGGAATAGACATCGGAGGAGCAAGTGCACCAAGACTTGAATTATGTGACCGATCAAGCCTAGGAAAATTATTGATGGCAGGGGCTTCCAGAGGACTTCTTGCAAACCATCCAATTGAACCATTTTGACCTTGGTGAAAAAACTGGGTATTGCTTGCAGATCTCCCATCAACACCTTTCATGGACATTTGTGGATTTGCATCGCTGTATCTGGGTGTGAAAACATGTATGCTGCTGACCTGTTTACCTGATGGATGAAGCAAGAGACAGAATAAATGTTAAGACATTTAGACTGGATCAAATCAGTTGTAAGAAAAAGACCAGTAAACAAATGTGCCAGCTACTGAAAAGAGCATCCCAGATATGCTTCCTAGGCTCTATGCATAATGATACCAGGTGTCCACATGTAGTAGAAACTAAAGAAGTGGAGAGCAACATATGAAACACACAAAAAAAACGGACATGCAGTGCATTCAAACACAAGTAGGTTGCGGTATCAGAAAGAAAAGAGGGTTACAAGTATCAGGTCAAAGCGCTGACTGAACGAAAAGAAAGGTTTAGGGTCATGACTCGTGAAGGTGTTCCCACCACAATCAAGTATAGCATGGGAATGAGAAACTAGCATAGTTAAAGAAAACACAGTTTTGAATGTACAGGAGAGAGCTGTTACACACAACTGAGACTTGAAACTCAATATATTTATCATTTTCATTAGAAAATTAGAAAAATGTACTAATGGTAGTACTGTATTGACCATAGTTACAAGGACGTTGGAATCTAGTCACTCTAGTATCATGGTACATGATAAAAAGACTTTTCGTCCCAAATTCCACAACGAACTCATACCATGCACACAAATTTGTTTCTAGTAAACAAATCTGGTAAGTATGGTATTAAGATTTTTATCGTCCAAACATAAAAATGACTCATCTGGCCATGAATAAATAAGTTTGCATAATGCATATCATTACCTTTATCAATCAACTGTTTCTCCTCCTGCTTTGTCTTGGCATTTGCAGCAAAGAAATTTGAACTTGTTCCTTCATCCAAATGTTTCTCTTTGGAGTATTCTTTATTGTAATTGAAGTTAGCTGTGCTTGGTCTCAATATAGATTGGTGCCATGAGTTTTCCAAGGTATAGGAAAGACCTCTGGATACTGACCCGTTAGCTCTACCCATATATGTGCCTGTAATTGGCTCATTCAGGTCAACAACTTGCCGGCCTCCTACATTATTTGTAGCATGCAATCCTGAGGTTGAACTATTATCACTGAACCTCCCTAAACCTTCCGGACTAACTAATGTGAGGTCAGCATTATTCTGAGGTTTTTTGTCTGGTGCTACACCAAGGAAATCTATAGGGCCATTATCTGATGCGTTGATCATCATCAACATAATGATCAGCTGAAAGCTGAAGGTCAAAAGTGCCTTGTCTGGCGTTCAAAGCAACATCGCTTGGGGGGAATCCATTTGGAGAGGACTGTACACTGCCTTCTCTAAGGAACTTCAAGGGATGATTCATAACACCATGCTCTGCAATAGAAGCCTTTTTGTATGTTATGGACATAGGAGGTGTCTGAATCGGCCAACTCATCTTTGCACCATTTGGTGGAAGCTGTGATGGTGAATTCGTCTTTGATGCATCTTCCAGCATTGGGTATGCATATATATCTTTGTTTTGATATTGTTTCATCAGGTCTCTCTGTATTTTGTAAACCCGGTGCAATTCATACACCTGGATATTGGCAGGATTGTCAGGAATGACAGAAGGAAACATGAGGGGGGAAATGAAAATTACTGCTGTGCTGTTTTGCCTTATAATGATGGATTAAGATGCTTATGTAAGTCATGTCAGGATACTCACTTGTTGCCTAAATATAGCTTCATGTTCAAGCATAGTACGCGTGAGCATCTCTTTGTCGTATTCTGAATAACCATTTGCTGGTTTTGTCATGAAGCCATTGCACATATGACCATTCGACATCTTCTCATCATGGTATGGAGACCACCTACCATTTGCATCCATGTTGAAATCCCCCATGGCATAATATCCAAGCATGTAATTGTCACCTTCTACCTTTGCTCCCATTCTTGCTAATCTGTTCAACAGAACATTCAAAATTTTGAATTATACAAAGTGAAACAAGACCAGTTACCACTTTTGCAATATCAACCTCAAATCTGGCAAAACAACAAATGGGCATTTTTAATTGTCTTGAAGAAGGAAACAGAAAGTGTAAACTGGAAACTAACACGGTGGTCAACCATAAACGCTGAGAAAGACAAAACTTCACTTTCATGGTTTGTAGTACATTTACAGGCATAATGCCAAATCACATTTTCTTACAACAAATTTGAGAGGCACAAAAGCTTCAATACAAGTAACATAAGCATAGTACATACTCACAGGTAATTCTAAGAGCATCACCCTAAGCAACAATTCAGCAAAGGAAAATTGATAAGATTTAAGACGATCTGATCGGCTAAATTGCGGTACTTAAAATTGGCAGCAAGCAGCATAAGTAGAGCAGCTAAGTAATGTCAAACGGAGACATGCAAAAATAAGTTATTTCAAGCTTCCAGAGAATAAATACCAAAACAAGACGCCTGCATTGATCATATATGATCCCCGTTGCCGTGGAATGGAACCAGCCTGTGAGTGTTTTGCAATCTTCGCATCAAGTGCACCAAGTCAAAAAATTGGAGAGTCGACACAACGGAAATATACAATGCGACTCTTCACTGTTCTGAACTGATCAGCCAAATGGATAGCTCAACCAATCCAGCTGTATGATCAACCAATATGGCTTCCCAGTTTGAATGGTGCTTCAAGAAATATCCTGTTCAAGAAATACTGTAGTGAGTACTACGATGATCTACCAAACAAAATACGAAAGTGTATCATAGCACGGATGAAACACAATATCAAAGCGCACCATTCCTATCTAATATCCCCCCCAAAAGACGAACTTTGCATCGAAAGAAGCAGCTTACATTTTTAAGAAATTGAAGGAGAGTAGTTCAGTTTATTTTCCCATTCAAGAGAAGACATAACGAAAGAACACTAAGCTATGGCGTGAGCCACTAAAGCCTACGATGATCTTCAGGTGGTCCTATCACTCGTTTCCAAATGTGAGCTTCTAGGAGAAGTTTGCAACTTTTTTTTCCTGATGCTACGATCAAATTCAAGCATTCCCAGACAAGGCCATCTGATCTGAGAAGGCAGGCGAGAGCGGAGGCGAAGAAATCCCATGAAATCTGGGTGCCCCCCAACTTGCCTTCTCGAGCTCAGGAGCCCAACTTGACCGGGGATGTGGCCTCCACGAGCAAATCCAGCGTCGCAGAGCTCGAGGCCAGGTGAATCCCTCACGCGGGGACCTCGATCCGGGGCGGCTTCCGATGGATCCACTGGATCTGCGGCTGCCTGCCCCGACCGAGACGCCGGATCTGGGTGACGACCTCACCGGCGGCCACCGCGGCCGGAGAAGACATGTATGGATGGCGGCGGCGGCGGCGCAGCTGTCGGCTCGTCGTCGTGCGGGAGACAATACAAGTCAACCCCCCTCGATACGCGGTAGCTCAACCAACTCAGACAAAGTCACTCCCCCCTAAAAATCACGCCTTTCAGGGGAGAAAGAAAGAAAGAAAGAAAGAAAGATTTTATCCATCGCCATCAGTTCATCAAAAAAGAAGTCGAAATTTTCACCAACTTGAACCGAAAATTTCACCCAATAAACCCAAAGCGCAAAATCGAATTGCCCAAGCAGAAAAGGCAGGAAAACCGCACGGTTTTTTTTTTCTTCTTTTCTTTTCTTTTTTTTTAACAGCAACAAAAGCATCACACAAGTGATAAAACCCAAGCTCTCATAACATTTGGTTCACCTCGACGACGCTCGACGCACCGCGCTGGAGAGGGTTGAGCCTGACGACACGCAGCATCCGGAGGACGAACAGCCTCGCAGGCACCACCACGGCCATGTCCCCGCTAGAAACCCAGCATCAAAGAGTCCCAGGTTGACCTCAAGAGGCAGGATTTTTTTTATGGGCTAAATCCGAACCGAAATTCCAGAGAAAGACAGAGAGAGAGGCGATCGAGCGAGGTGGAGGATAATTGGATTCGATGGAGGAAGAAGAACAAGCAAGAGGAGGAGGATGAGGAGGAAGGGGGTGGTTGGTTCTTGCTGTTCTTGCTGTTCTTGCCTCAAAGAATGACGACGCACTTCTTCTTTCTTCTCCTTCTTCTCCCCCAAAAAAAATAAAAATAATGGAAATTTTCTCCTTTTGTGGGGTTCTTGGATGGGTGTTGTTTGGTCCCTTTCTCTCTCTCCTCTGAGGAAGAGAATGGAACGACCTTCTTCTAAACTACGAGCAATCACAGCAGATTTGTTGGCATCTGGTCTTTTTATTCTCTCTCCTCCTCCTCCTCTTAGCTCTTCCTGCTGATCCTTCTCTCACCCACTCTCTCTTTCTCTCTCTATCCTTCTCTCACTTTCTCTCTCATCAAGAATTAATGTTTCTTAACATCTTTTTTTTCCTCCCTGCGCACCTGCTGCTGTCTCTTTCATAATTTCGGTGTGAAAGTATGCATTTCAAGCCGGATTTAATTATGGAGGGGAGTCTTGTTAAGGATCTGATTTCCCTGTGGGATCATCAGACCAGACAGTTGTTGTTTAACTTGATGCTGGCTAGACTAGTTATATTATCTCTGTCCCTTTCGGTCAGTGAGCCAGTGAGGATTGGGACTTGAGAGAATCTGGCAATCTGGCGAGTGTCCACCTCCTTCAGTTTCAGCTTAGCTGTTTCTGCCATGTGGGGCCACCCCGTCAGTCTCACCAAGAGGGAGCAAACATCATGAGCATTTCACCCCCTTCACCCGATATTATTGTTGCGGATTATTTGTTTCACCTCTAAAGTTAAGTTTATTTTTTTTAAAAATACATATATACTGCTTCGGTCCATTATTGCGGATTATTTGTTTCACCTCTAAAGTTAAGTTTTTTTTTACAAAAATACATATAAACTGCTTCGGTCCATTATTGGACTATTTCGGGAACTTTAGATTTTAAGAATTAACTGATTAATAGCTAGATTCTGAAAATCTAAAAAAATATAAACGAATTCTCAAAATTTAAGTCTATAGGTACGAATTCTCAAAATTTAAGTGAGAAGCTGCATGATTTTGGAGGCCGAAGATTTTAGGAGAAGTTACAATACTACGTATCATGTTAGTGTGAGAGATTTCTTTATCAAAATATTTAATGCATATCTGTAATTATGAAGATAACCCACTATCCGATCAATTTGTTTGTTTCATTCTCTAATCAATTGTCATCTCCTCATCCTCCGTGATCTAAATCGTCCAACTGTGTGCGAGAATATGAAGCTTTTTTAATGCTCATATTCAGGGTTTATCAAAATCGTTTGGAATGGAGTTACCATCACCTCCACGGTATTGATGGTTATCACGAAAACTGCGGTTACTACAAGATATACTATAGTTTTAAAAACTGAAAAAGTTATCGCATCGCACGTGATAACCGCGATAACCGAAACGGTATACCTTAGAGCAGGTACAATAGCAGGCTATAAGTCAGCTGCAAATATATTTTAAGGAGATAAATAAGGAGAGAGAAGTGCAGCGGGCTACAGGTTTGTAGCCAGCTGTAGCACGGACTCCAAGACACAATGTGTGTATGACATATGGAACCAGGTATTAATAGTGTAGTATATAACTATTGTATGAATGAGCTATTAGATTGGCTATAGATAAATTGGAGCTAGTAGTTGGCTATACTATTGAACTTGCTCTTATCGTGCCGCTAGCCGCTTGTTGCTAGACCTCGAGACGGCGACCCGGCCGGTTTCGATTTGGGCGTGGGGATTTGCCGATTCGGCCTCGGATTCCTCGAGCTGAGCTGAGCCAAGAGGCAGGAGAGGCGTCCGGTTTCCAATACGTGCATGGAACACAGAGAGCTCGGTCCCCTATCGGGGCAGCGAGGCAAACGAATGCTTCCATCACAAGGGATAATAGCACATTGATTGTTCAACACAACAACAAGATCATGCTGGAAGAATTAGAAAAGGAAAAAAGAATGAAAATTTAGGCCGCACGGTATGGAAAAACTTATACTATAATTTTGGGATTTTTTTTATAAAAAATAGTCTGAAATATAATCGAGAATCATGACTGTAACGTTTGTGTGACCTAACGATAGCACGGTTAGTGTGAAAAGTATAAGGTTTGCTGATAAAAGTTGTACAGATTATTACAATTAAAAAAACACGAATATTAGGAAAGGATCTAATATCAAATAATTAGAAGGGGTGAGGTTTCGAACCCAGATCGTTTAGCTCACCGCCTTATGGAGCTAGCTGGAAGACCCCTAAACGTTTCTCAGGATTATTACAATTCCGGTAAGGCAAAAGAGATAATCAAGATATGTTACTATGGTTCGGTTAAGAAAAAACTGTAAGATTACCGAGATATTGCAAACACTGCTCTAAAACCGTTTGTACATAAGAATTGGCAACTACTGTTACTCATTACACGGGACTGTTGGATCTCTTTTATTAAAACACCGATATGGATATAACCTGCCATTATTAACCGGCACAAAGTACAGCAAAAATTTCCATACCATTTCCTCAATCGCAACTTGGATGAAAATTGATGTGCAGTTCAAGATATTTAGCCGGGCACCGCAGAGCCTGTGGCTCGTATAGTCGTATTGATGTCGGTGTACTTTTTCAACCACACTTGCCCATGTACAGTTACCGGTAACAGCCTAGCAGGTCGGCCTTTTTCATTTACCGGAATTATCCGAATAGTTTTACTATTTAGTAATTATTATCCATCCATTCTAAAATATAATTCAATGAATCTGGATAAGCAGGTGTTGTTTAGATTCGTTGAGCTAGTACGTAATTATAAGAATACATTAAATATTTCTAGAAATAAACTTACTCCCTCCGTCCCAAAATATAAGCAATTTCGGATTTCGACAGTCTTCGAGATGCTACTTTAACCAACAATATCTATAAAAATAAGATGTTTGAAATAAACAGAGTTACATATTATGGTAGTTTGTTTAATGCTGCTAAATCTAGTAACATCAATTTTACATGATTGATTTTTTACTAATCAAAGTTATAAATATTTGATTTGACACTATGCTTAAAAATATTTTATTGGGACGGATGGAGTACTGGTCAATCAAAGAAAATAATCCACGGCCATAAAAGTGTGAAGGAAATAATCCGAAGTAATTACCAGTAAATAATCCGTGTAAAAACAAGGAGCCGCATGTTGAATGGTGGATGGGCTCGATCGGACCATCAATTAAATTGCCGGTGTACTGGTATGGTTGAACAGAGGTAGTACGAGCTCTTCACGACACGGTATATATGTGCACCAAACAGTACACATATATTTTTTTTCTTTTGGAGTTATTAATGGCGATGTACACAAGCTGACCATCATTCGCATGTACCGGTAGTAGAGCACTGGTAGGGTGTCACTGTTCATAGGCCACGCCTGGGTGGTCGCGTTCCCTTGACGCGACGTACTGCACGCGACTGCGTACATAGGAGTAGGCACGCCGAGCTCACGTGCGTTTTTCTTATGATATAAGCTCCCTTCGACTCAGACAAGTTCCTTTCTTTTTCCTTTTTTGTTTGTATTAAAATAAGTTTGTTTTTACTAGAAGTAGTAATTAGCAAATCAAAGTTTAAATAGAAAATAAATGTATTTGCGAGTAAATAAAAAGAAGAATAATTGCATTGTAATTTGATAAATGAGGTATTATAAACTTTTTTTATATTGATATGTGTGAGATGGTGAAAACGAACTTTCTTGGATGGAGGAAGTATAACGCTCCCTATGTTTGGATTTTTAGTCTTAAAAATTTATTCAGAAATACAAAGGACTTTGATTATAGTTTTTTCAAAACCACTCTTAAACATGTTATTTTTTTCTGATCAAGTAAATTATAGATGATATTATCTTATAACAAGTATAATAAGTTGATGCAAGTATAAATAATATGGTAAATGTTATAACATCAAATTTGCGTTGGGTTGCATAAAGTAGAGGATAAGCTGGCTATATAGATGACTTGTGATATATTAAACTTATTATTAGCCTTAATTAAATTACATAGAATCTTTTATAGTGAAAAGACATCCAGTCTACTGGTTAGAGTGGCTTGAGTAGCACCTCAAATGTCTAAGTTTAAATTTCTATATAAGTGAATTTCAGATTGAGTTATCTGATGGGTTAAGTTTCAAATTTAAAAAGACTGTATATATCCGATTGAATATATAGGTTGGGTAAAAAAGTACTCTCCAAAAAAAAGAATCTTTTATAAGAATATTTGGTATACTTGTCGACCGAGATAGTACTAGTTATATGTTGATTTTCTTTTTCTCCTATGGCTTTCTTTAGAATCAACCTTAAACTTGTTTCACGATCTCTTCACGCGTAAGCGAAAAAGGACGTTCGCGTGCACATGGAATGCATGTTGTGAAAATGCAAGAAAATAGTTTTCCGAAAGCTTGTTATTCGGCATCTTCTTCGATATCCTCGTCACATGCATGATGAAACACATGATAGCGTAGTTTTTCTATTTGTAAAGGTCTCCTTTGAAAAGGGTATTTGGCTCGACGAACTTGTTCTTTTCAAATCCTTCTGAAGGGCTAATTAGATAATGGCAAATCATTTATCACCGTCTGTATACGAGAAATAGTTTGGTTTTAGCGATTGCTCCCTGTTATAGTATAGTTCTTTTTTTTTTCAAATTTGCTGAAATGAACTGCTGCATATATCTAGAGCAAAGTTAATAGTGGAATCAACCATCTTCAATTAACCTAATAGCCTAATAATACAATAGCTAGCTATTTATTCATACTACAACATAATACTTTACCCTTCCTTTTATTTTCTCTTCTCTCTTTTAACTCAGCATAAATATAATGTGACAATTTTTGTTTGAGATCGTTTACATCATTTTATTATATCATTTTCTATTTGACCCTAAAATATAATAGGAAAAGGACGGAGGATACGAGGAAGTGTATCCTTGAGCACATGCTGATCCACGAGCTATTCTACCACTTGCAGAGAATACACTTGTTTTTTAAAATACAAAGCTCAGAGTGGTGGTGAATTTTCTATTCGCGGAGTGAATTATACTGGTCGTTTTAATTACTGTATAATCTTACTACCTTAATTATACTATTGACTTCTGATACTTTTAGAGTATGTACTAAAAAGATTTCATTAAAAATGGACACGGTGTTTTTCATAGGACAATATTGCAAAAAAAAAAAAACATGAATCAAGGTATGCATTTTAATTCTTCAACGGAACGGTATCCTCTGTGGCTCTGCCCTGGCACGTTGCTCCGGCAGAGGGAAATAATGTATGTCATTATCTGTATTGTGCACCGTTAGATCTGTAGTCGACGGTTCAGATCAAGCGTTAAGGCCATAGATAATTGACAACTATTGCTACAATTATTTTATGCCATTAATCTACAATATGGTAATGCTACAACAGTACTGACTGTAGAGAGTGTCTAATCTGTCCGTCCTAAAATAACATATTAATGTTACACATCCTAGTAATATGAAACGGAGAAGGTATAACATCTAATCTATAATAGAAACACTGGCAAACACAATACTACACTCGAAAGTTTACTATTTTGTGTACATCCAAGATACATGGACATTTGTTTGTGCATTGTACTGTACATCGACAATGATTGACTTGATTACGCTAATTAAACCCCCATCATATCGTGTTGCAGGGCGAAATCACACTGTTCCACCGTACACACACGCAAACTAATTCACACTTTCACAGGACCCACACGCATAAATAAAGCGTACAGTACGCAATAAAACCAGCACAAAAGAAAATTTTCCCAAGTGCTACCCAAACAAAAGTAGATACTACCTCCATCCTCTCGTACAAGAGATATTCACTTTTTTTTTTTTTATGTTTGACAACTTATCTTATTCAAATAATTCTATGCAAATATAAAAAAATAAAAAGTTATGCTTAAAGTACTTTGGATATAAAGTAAGTCACAAATAAAATAAATAATAATTCTAAAAAAAATTAAATAAGACGAATGATTAAAGACAAATAAAATGTCAAGATTCCTTATATCGGAGGACGGATGGAGTAAATGTCTCCTTAGTGGCCCAGTATCTACAGAAAATACACCGTGCAAATTAAGAGCACGCCCATGCCATGCCATACTGCCTGACTACAGAACTTGTACGTACATATATCCATCCATACATACGAGGAGTATAATACACCACATCAACGCTACAAACCGTACGTACAATTACTACTGTAGTACTACATCCGAGGAGTACTACACAACACACATGACATCCATAAATTCTTTGGGCAGGAGATACAGAGATACTACTACAGCGGTACAGCCAGCCAGGAGAGGCCTTTGGTCCCTGCAGGTGGGGCCCAGCAGCAGTATCATACTATCATGTGTGTGTGAGTATAGGTCCATTTGGCACAACTTTAGCTCTAACCCTATCTCCAGCAGGAGCTCAACCAAAGGCCACCCAAAAGGGGAATGGAGCTGTTTAGAGCGTTCTCACAAAATAAAATAAATTAGAGAGATAAAACTGGGTTCATGTAGCTTTATAACTCTACTCCAGATCTAATTACTGAAGTTAAATTTAGGAGTTTAATCCTTAACAAAATACTCTTTGTACTTCAAAAACTCCAACCCTAGCTTTCCATGGTGGATTTAGGGGAAAGTCAAAGGATCAAAATACTTCTAATTAATAACAAAGTTATATTGATGGGTGGTAGGTGAAAGGTATTGAAAATATAAACTTTTTTCTCGATTTACGGATCTATGGTACACCTCCGTCCCAAAAAATCTAATTCATTGTTACGATTGGTCTTTTTTTTTGACGGAGTAGTAGGTACTCTATCCGTTCAAAAAGAATCAATGTAAGATAGGTTGTGGTCTATCCTATACCGATGAATTTGTACAAAGACTTGTTCAGATTTATTGTGCTGGGATATACCACTTCATATATTAGGTTGATTTTTTCGGATGAAGAGAGTAAGAGGGTAAAAATTAATTTATTTTGAGATAAATTTTAAACTATATAAAATTAGTTTATTTCCTAACGGAGGGAGTATGTGTGGGCGTGAAAAAGGACACGCATGTTGATGTTGGGGAGTACTGGTGGTACGACTAGTATCTAGTGGCCGGGTGGCAGTTTGGCACCCTACCATTTCCTGTGAAAGCAACCAACTCTCTTGGAACTTTGGGCCCAGATGCCGCTGCTGCTGTAGTAGTACTCTAGTCCCCACTTGTTGCAATGGGAATTGATATCTGTAAGTTATAATGGGATGATGGGATTGGGAACAAGATTAGCATAGTTATTTCTTTGAGATTAGATTAGATTATGTGATATACAGTTGACAGTAAAAAAATATTGGTAGCTGGCGTGGTTGGCAATGTAAGCAGACTCGGTAAGTCTGTGATGCAGAGCACCTGTGTTTATCCCAAAACAACTGGCTGTTATACCAGGGAAAACGCCAACCGGTTGGTTGGTGGTGAAGAGGTATCAGATTCTGGTCCTGTTTGGAGCTCGAGAAATCTATTGATTCTTACGGCAATCGAACTGTTTGCGTAAATTTATGCCGAGTTTAGTTTCAAACTTTTTCTTCAAACTTTCAACTTTTCTATCACATCAAAACTTTTAAAATTCGTTATAAAATATACACAAACTTCTAACTTTTTCGTCACATCCTTATACTCCATTCGTTATAAAATATATAACGTCGTTCAAAATTTTTAACACTATAATAATGTATCTAATTTGATATTAGGCTACAATATTTTAAAACAGAGAAAGTATATTATACGTGATAATAATTTCTTGTCCATTTACAGATTACCAACTATAGTGTGACACCAGTTGTACTTGTAAGTGGTAACTTTTCAACTGGTGGGGGAGCCAGTGTGCCATGAAAAGCAGTTTCAAGAAAAAAAAACATTAGTACTACTATTAGTGTAGCAGTGGAGTATAAAGTGTATAACTCGATCCATCCATCGAGGCTTAAATCGTAGTGATAATTAGATATGGTTATATGTACTAGTGTTAGTTAGTGTAAAGGTCAAAGTTATCATTTCCTTTTTACCATAATTTAAAAAATGAGTCATACTATTGTCACCATAAACTGAAGATTATCATCACACCATAACGACATGACGTACGGTGCACTTATTATGCTCCTCCTACTTTCAACAAGGGATTTGTTAAAAAAGTGAGAATTACAGGTGTCTACTTGAGTAGCATTTGTACATTTGGAGATGTGCAAAATGGAAACCCAAAAGGTCCAGGAGGGAGAGGAGAACCCAAAAAGCTTGTCACAAGAAAAGTATAGCAAGCAACAATGTTTAAGCACCAGCTTTACCCTGCTCACAACTTTATCTGGCCAGTGACTGATTTAATCACATATACTATCAAACAGTAGTGGCACTCACAGACACACACACACACACACACACACACACACACACAGAGTGACACAGACAGACAGGCAAGCAAACACTCCATGACAAGAGAAGGAGTAGCTTTGCAGCCTTTCTTCTTCCTCCTCCTTTTTAAGCCTTTTAGCTCCTGTTGGTTGGCTTGAAAAGCTCCTAGTCTAGGGTTCATGTGGCTGCTGAAGAAAGCCCTGGATCTTATCCAGGAATTGCTGCCGTTTTGCTTGAGTGCTTCTGATGAATTGCTTTATTTCCCTTTTCCAATGTGACATGGTAGTGGTAGAATGGGTCATGACATTCTTTCTCAATTGTCCATTGGGAGAAAGGATCTAGCAGCAGCTGTACGACTGGGTTTTCTTCAGAAGTTGTGTCACTTGGCTTTGCATTGACACCTTTGCAGTAATGGAAATGATAATGATCGTGGAATTAGAGGACGCCTAACTAATTGCCCTGTCGGCACATCTCTCCTCTGCAAGATACTTATGTTGTGATCAAAGGTCACGTTCAGATCTGTTTTTTTTTCCCTCAACACAGCGGTTGCGTAAGATTTTGATACCGAAAGGGTCAAACACAATAGATTTGTAGGGCTCACGTGCTTCAGAATTTTCTCTTTAAGAAAATGTAATATTTTAAAAAGATTGTCCATTGTGATGTTTTTATTCAAGAAAATACTAGTACATGTGTATGTCATACTAGGTGGAGACTTTCTTAGAAAAAATAATCATCTTATTTATTGAATTATTGAAACAAATTATTTGTTCTACGCTTAAAGAAGTACACTTCCTTAAAATACTTTCTTATACCGCATAACTTAGACCACTCATTTTAAACTATCTTAAGGTTATTCACTTTGCTACCATTTTTAACCTTACCAAGTTTTAGCAAAGTTATAAAAAATAGCTATATTTAGTTTGTTGCCAAATTTTAGTAACTACATGTGAAATCTTGCCAAAATTTGGTAACATTGCTAAAATTTTAGCAACCTTACTAAAATTTGGCAATACCAAAACTTCGTAAGGTTGAAAATGGTAGCAAAGTGAACAAGCCCTTATTTACTTTAATTTCTAATATATTTGATGGAATAGTACAATTAAGTTTAATAATCCATGGCAATAATCTAAATCAAACCCAAAAAAAAAGAGAGAGTCGAGAATAACCCATTCTCAAAATGCTCACAAGCACTACTGCCACTACAACTCTAAACAAGCCTGCAAATCTAAAAGGAAATAAAGAAATGGTGGTTTGGAGTAACATGAAAGGCAACGAACACAGACTTTAGCTAAACATAATCAAACAACAAGTAGGCGGCGAGTGTGCAATCATACGGATCACGAGATCCGAGCAAAGTTAAAGACTTCTCACATGACAGGGGGCACTTGTGGGCCCCACCCTGCCAGATTAGAACTGGCAAATTTAGGTTACGCATTTAATTCCTCCCTGTCCCTGCACTGCCCCTGTCCAGCCACACACACACACACATCAAACCCACAACACACATCGGCCACAGAGAGAACTCTGAAGATTACTGTGATGAGCTAGGCAGTGGAGTACCCCGGTCAACAACTGAACGGTTCAGTCATTCAGAGTTTCAGACAGTACTACTACTCCGGTCCTGTGCTGCAATGCAACTGCAACATCCTGCATTGCTTGTCTCAGTACTGTGCAGGAAAAAAAAACTGCAAAGGCTGCACTAATCCTGAACCCGCCCGATCACACCAAATATTTTTTCAGTTCTTGTCCTTCTGCTTTCCTCTACTGTTACATCTTAAATATTTTTGAACTGTTAGTAGGAGTACAAATAATTTCATGGTTAATTTTTGAATTGCTTGAATTCTACTCATGCTGTACCTGATTGGGTAAAAATGCTCGAATTCTAGCATATTTGAATCAGTATACTAAATATTTATATAGGAGGCAATATCTCTAAAGTTCTCGACTCTATGAGAATTTTTGTAAAAACATTTCATTGCTTCTCTTCTAGTAGGGATTTTTTATTTTTTATTTCAAAATACATTCTAACTTTTAGCTGCCTAGTTTTTCTTCTGATGATCAATTCAACCTCCGATAAAAAAAAAAAGATACACCTCAGAAAAAACAACTTGAAAAAGTTTCCATGGATGCGTGTAAACTGCAACAAGGTGAGCAGGGAATCAGTTTGGATCTTCCACTACTCATGACAAATGTTTACTGCTATGGACATAGGTGAGCTATGTAAAAAATGGATGCGGACAATTTTGAGAGAACGGCATGGAATTGGAAGACAGCCCAGGGGCATGGATGGACAGTGAAGAGAATAGAGCTTTTTAGCATTCGTGGTGATCCGGAGAACTCGATGATGGCGACGCCTCACGTCCGACACTTAACAACGCTAGCTAGCATCTATACATCGGCCAATGATGATCACTTAACAAAACTGGCCGTCTAGATCGATCTTTGCCCTGTTCTTGGAGCAACTCATCGTCTCGATTTCAGTGCTTGTCGTGTCATCTGCTTTTCTACTCTGATTATTGGTCCTGTCCTTAAATAAAAGGGATAGATATTTTTCACCCATTTGTTGAGAACAACTGAATAAGAAAGGTACTCCATCCGTTTGTAAATATAAGGGCTCTCCAGTCTCTAACATCGAACTTTAACCACCAATTATTTAAGGTATATTGTCATTGGTAGTGAGACCTACTTCCCCGTTCCGAAAAGAATTCACTTTTAGACACAAATCTATAGATATATTTGTCAAAATTCGTGTATAAAAACGATGAAGTTTTCCCGAGACGGAGGTAGCACTATATCATGAAAATGAATGTACATCTTAATTGGAATTCAACCATACTATTTTATATCACAAAATATATTTTGCTAATTGATTGCAAGTTGTCAAAATGTAGTTTAAATACTAAAGTGCTTGCCTTGTACTCCCTCTGTCCCATAATATAATAACCTATTATTTGGATATGACACATCCTATCTGGATATGTCCTCCGGATTTGGATTTATTGTATTAGAATGTGTCCATTTAGTACAGATTACTATATTTTAGGAGAGATGGAGTATTTCCAAGGGAGGGAGTAATGTGGAGTGCAAAAAGCAATGTCTACTAAATCCAAAGTTAGTATTGGTCTTGGAGGCCTGTTTCATCTGATTTCAATCAGGCACTGGCCGAATGGGCTTCTCGGCTTCATATAGCACATGAAAAGGCCCAGAATTTGATCCATCTGGGTGCAACTTGCAAGAGACAAAAAGGGACGGACTACAGGTAGAAAAGACTGTGGTATGTGGGCCACACTTCTACTAGCGGCCCAATTGGCTGCAAACCATATGGAATTTTTTTCATTTTTAAATTTTTTTCTTTTAATATTTACAGAAATAATCCATGGGCGCAAAAAATTACAAAAATAGACCATGCCGCCCTCCACTAGGGCGGCAAGCTGACGTGGCAAACGGGGAGGGACGGGCGGTGACGGCAACAGAAGAGGGAGGGTTTTTTTGCACGAAAACCTGTTAGGGCGGCAAGGGCCCCCATGGCAAAAAGCCAGCCCGGGCCTAGTACTTTTTGGCTGGTACTTTTTGCATCTGGGTCCCTTGCCGCCTAATAGAGGGCGGCAAGGGACCCAGATGCAAAATGTACGAGCCAAATGCTGCGAAATTGCATTTAGCCCCTTGCCGGCAAGGGGCTAAATGCATTTTCGCAGACGGCCGCGACGGCGCCGTCGAGCCGCCGTCTGCCACGTCAGCTTGCCGCCACAACTAGGGCGGCAGGGTCTATTTTTGTAATTTTTTGCGCCGGTAGTTATTTCTGTAAATATTAAAGAAAAAAAATTAAAAATGAAAAAAATTCAACCATATGAGCACTGCCAGTGTGCCACTGAGGCACTGAGCAACCAAAGCGAAAAGAAGCGCAAGAGAAAAGAAAAAAAAGCTCTCAATCAAAGCAGCATTTGCGCTTTGATTAGCCAAGCGTCCAGAATCGGTAGGAATGTTTTGGGTTTCGCTAGATTTGAATGGTGACCTGTGTTAGTTCCCCCAAAATAAAAGTTTGATTGAAATTGAAACGATGTGATGAAAAAATTGGAAGTTTATGTGTGTAGGAAAGTTTTGATGTGTGAAAAAGTTGAAAGTTTGAAGAAAAAGTTATTTAAACTAACTAGGCCCTATATTATGCTTTTGAAATTACGACGTTTTTAGGCTGTGTGTTTGATGTAGTACGACTCTTCTTCGACCGCAGGATAGTGTGGACAGTGGAGTACTGCTCCTCCCAAGTTCCAGCCTGTGTTTGATACCTGGAAAGGTGAGTTCAGTTGTAACTTTCAGGGCATCAACCAAAAAAGACCAGAGGTAGTTCTGTATTAAAGTAGTGCGATAAAAATCTAAAGAGGTTTCTTATTTGATTTTTTTTTAAAAAGGCTTTGGATGGATCATGGAAGATACATCCACGATCCTAAAACAAGTCCATATTGAAATTATGTACAAACGTTACTCAGACATATACTCATCTATATAAGATCCTTTTATATTGGAAGAATATTGTTTTTGTTTTTGTTTTTGATTGCTCGAATTAGGGTTTACTAAAACTGACGAAATCCACCCGGTTTTTTAATGAAATTTTGAGTTTTCGACCACGCTCAAGTTGACAAACGCTTGTTAGGGCAACCAAATTGAAAAAAAAAGGGGGAAATTTCAAACCGATTTCAATTGTTTTCTACTTTATTTCTAAATTGTGTTGAGCGGTTTCTATGAGGGAGCTGCTATGGTATGATATTATCGTCACTGCGATAGTAATACTTTTTTTTATTGCGCGTTAGATCGGATTATTGGCCGGATACACAGTTGATTAATGGCACAATCAAATTCCTCCTGATCGGATCAATAGATTCATCAAACGCGTAAAACATTAACTCGTGCTGGATAACTAGAGTGTGAGAGATTATCTGGCATAGGTAAAGACCATTTTACCCTCCCCCAACCCCACCCCTTTAACTTTATAATATACTCCAGTCAATTTCACGTAATTAGACAATTATACCAGGATATACTACAAGTATATTTTACCGTAAAAAGTTGTTAAAAAAAAAGAAGATTACCCCTGGCAGTGTGGCTACGCTGGGGCACACGGCTACACGTCTGGTAGTCCGGTGTGATGTGAACGGGACATCCCGGTCGGAGTTAAGGGCATCCCAAACAAAATTTTTTTGGCTGTCACATTGAATGGGGTATTAAAATTAGAACACATGTACGGAGTATTAAATATATAAAAAATAATTATACAGTTTATTAGAAAACTGCGAGACAAATCTTTTAAACCTAATTGCGCTATGATTTGACAATGTGGTGCTACAGTAATATTTGCTAATAACAGATTAATTAGGTTTAAGAAATTTCTCTCGCAATTTTCTAACAAAATATATAATTTATTTTGCTAGTAGATTATGTTTAATACTCTAAAAATATAATATGTGTCCTTATATCCGATATGATGTGGTGGGACAAATTTTTTTTGTTCTTGTGTTGCCCTAAACCGACGCGGACAGCCACAGTCGAGTCACACACCACAGGTGAGAGTCGAGTCGAGTCGAGAGTGACCCCTCCACGCCAGCCTTCCCGCCCCCCAACGACGCGCACGTGGGCCCCGCTCCCCTACCGCGTTATACTGTGAAGTGTACGCTCTTGCTCCCCGCCGCGTACGATCCCCCAACGGACGGTCGCGATCCAACGGTGGCTGCACCCCCTGCAGCCCATGTGCCACCCCCACCCCCCCACGCTTCTTCTTTAAGCCCGCCGCGTCGAGGCGAGAGAGAGCTCCCCTTGCCACGCCGGCCAGCTCGCCACTTTCGTTTCAGGCAGCGAGAGCGGGAGCGCGCGAGCGAATTCTCTCAGCTCGGTTTGTGTTTTTTTTTTTGAGGAGGAGGAGGTGAGTGCAACGGCGATGGTGATGACGAGGAGGAGGGCGGCGCTGCTGGTGGCGGTGGCGGTGTGCGCGTGCGCGGCGCTGCCGTCGACCACGACGGCGAACAAGTTCTCCATCAACTGGAAGCCCAACACCAACTACTCCGACTGGCCCGCCCAGCACGGCCCCTTCTACAAGGGCGACTGGCTCGGTACTCTCCCCTCTCCCCCTCCTCCTCCTGCTTCACCGGCCTCTCGTGTGCCCAGATCTGGCAGATGAAACGCTTGATTTCTCATTTGGTTTGATTTTGATTTTTCTCGTCTCTGATTTGGGATGTGGGCAGTGTTCTACTACACGGCGGGGCAGGCGGACGTGATCCAGGTGGACGCGGCGGGGTACAATACGTGCGACGCCACCAACGCCATCTCCAACTACAGCAAGGGCCGCACCTACGCCTTCGAGCTCAACGAGACCAAGACCTACTACTTCATCTGCAGCTACGGCTACTGCTTCGGTGGCATGCGCCTCCAAATCAAGACCGAGAAGCTCCCGCCCCCCTCCCCGCCGGCCGCCGCCAAGGACAAGTCCGCCGCCGCCGCTTCTCGCGCCTCGCTCTTCTACGCCGCCGCCGCCGTGCTCGCCGCGATTCTCAGGATGTTTTAGCTGCTAGTAGTAAGCATTGTTTGTTGTCTTCGTCTGATTTGGAGCTCCTCCCCTGATTTTTTTTCTAGTGTGTTTGGAACCCTGGAAATTTTAGTACAACCTCGATTATTAGTGTGGATTTGCGTAAGCCGTAAGCTGTCAATTGAGCAAAGATCAGTCAATCATTCTATCAAGTGTGAAGAAATTCAGAGCTACTACGTACTCTGCAAGTTCAGAGACGGAGTAGTTTTAACTCTGCATCTTGAATCTTGGAGAGAACAAACATTTTTAAATCCACCATTTGGCTCTTCTTTTCCACTTTACTACTAGTATTACCTGAGTATCTTCGAAATGCAGCATTGCTAGTGGTTTAGTATCTGGGAAGACGTTCTCGACAGTTCGTTCGCGAATTAAGAAGTGTGTAACGATTTTGCTTGGCTTGTCCGTAACTACAGCCTCCGTGTTTTGTGCACACGGAAGGAAGAAGTGCGCGAAAAACGCTACTGTGCCCGCAACACTGGCAACTGCAGTTACACGAGTAAAAGAATTGTCCGATGCAGTGCTTGGCTTGGGCTAGCTGTTCAGTGATACTACTCCTAGTTGACAGAGACTGTTTCAGAAGCTGCAACAGTGCTGTTACTTATCAGCCTCATCTTTTCGCCTATACTTATCAGCCAAAATTTAAATTTTTAACTTTAAATTTAAAGTTGATTTTAGGATTTTTTTATTAAAGTTTATTTT
>CM020180.1:31758352-31808204 GCA_009805545.1 Oryza longistaminata | reverse complement strand
CATGTCAAAATTCATCTATAAAACAGTCCTTCTTTGGTTATGCATGTCAGCTCTAAATATTCTTGCAAGATATGCACGCTAGCGCGGCATCAGCTTTGGTATCCATGGCAAGTCTTGACCCTGAGCAAATTAAGCACTGCACAATCAATGAGCTCTGGTCTCTCCCCAACACAGACATTGATTATAATTTAGAACTTCAAGCTTATAGTGAAAAATATTATCATTGAACAATAGTGTTCATTCTGGAGGAGAGATGCACATAGCCAGTTTAGCCACCCTGATTATTGGCCTTTATCAACTACAAAGGATGTTCAGCGGGTCCAAAGGAATTACAGAATTCATGAACCCCTGTTTCGTCTAGCAACAGTAGTATATCTAATATATCTGAGATAAGATAGATCATCATTGAGAAGGTACATTTTTCAGTGAGCAATAACAAATTCTCCAGTCTCAAAGAGAGCATGCTGCTCGCAATTAAGCCCTACTAGGCTACTACTGCACTTAACACAAATTACTCTCATGTGAAAATATCAAGCTATGCTATATAATTCCCCAAAAATCATCTAATATCCCTAACAAACAGTCTCAGAGAGCATGCTGCTCGCAATTAAGCCCTACTAGTCTACTACTGCACTTAACACAAATCACTCTCATGTGAAAATATCAAGCTATCCTATATAATTCCCAAAAATCATCTAATATCCCTAACAAACAGTCTCAGAGAGCATGCTGCTCGCAATTAAGCCCTACTAGTCTACTACTGCACTTAACACAAATCACTCTCATGTGAAAATATCAAGCTATCCTATATAATTCCCAAAAATCATCTAATATCCCTAACAAACAGTCTCAGAGAGCATGCTGCTCGCAATTAAGCCCTACTAGGCTACTACTGCACTTAACACAAATTACTCTCATGTGAAAATATCAAGCTATGCTATATAATTCCCCAAAAATCATCTAATATCCCTAACAAACAGTCTCAGAGAGCATGCTGCTCGCAATTAAGCCCTACTAGTCTACTACTGCACTTAACACAAATCACTCTCATGTGAAAATATCAAGCTATCCTATATAATTCCCAAAAAAACATCTAATATCCCTAACAAACAGTAGAACTTGCAGTACAGATAGCACATCTTACCCAAAAAGCAAGGGTAATATCCCCATACCTTGATCGAGCAGGATAGAGATGATCTCAGCTTTTCCGCTGCTCGCCGCCGTGTGGATCGGCGCCCATCCCTCCTCGTCCTTCCCGTTCACAACGCTGGCCGCCGCGTCGCCGCCCACCGCGGCAAGCGCTCTCACCACCTAAACCAGCACATAGGGGGGGAAACCGTCAAAACCCTAAACCCAGAGAGGCCGAGATGATTCGAGCCCTAGAGGCCTAGAGGATCCCATACAGCTACAAGCCGCGGTTACTTGCCTGGGCGTGGCCGGAGGCGGCGGCGACGTGGAGGAGTGACCGGCCGTCGTCGTTGCGGAGGGCGAGCGCGGCGGCGAGGTCGGCGGGAGAGAGGGAGGAGAAGGCCTCGGCGTCGCCGGACTCCGCCGCGCTGAAGAGCTCCTTCTCCGAAGATCTCCCTCCGCCCGCGGCGGCGGCGCCGCCGCCGCCGTCGACGTCCATTGTAGCAGCCATCGTGCTTAGGCAAAAGCGAAGGCGCAGAGGAGAAATACGCTTCGAGACTACGGCGCGCGTCTCCAATGAGTAGGCGTATTCGTGCTATGCTACACCTGCGGCATCTCGGCCCAGGAGATATTCGGCCTTACTTGGATATAGGAGTACTGAGATATATGGGCCAATCGATCTCTATCTCTATTAAGTTTGTCACTGTTTGGGTACGTCATCCGTGTTTGACTCGGTTTTTAAGTTTGTTCGCTTTTAGAAATATAGATCCGTGTTTGAGTTAGATTTTAGGCTTATTTACTTTTGGAAATATAAAAGGAGTTCGTATAAAAAATCTTTTTTAAAAAAACTCTCATGCTAACTTGAGATGAAATACGGACTCCTAATTGCAGCTTATGATTTTCTAAAAAAATATCTAAGTGAATTTTACCCTAGCTAAACTGTCAGGGTTATGGATACCACATACCTAATAGTAGTTGACTAAATCTCGGCAAGATCCACCACATACCATGTCTTATACGGAAACTGACCTCGAGGGAGTTCCGGATAAGGAAAGACAACCAGAGTTCTACATGAAAACGACAAGGACTACTCGGATTGTATCCATATTGGTTTCCCTAGTTCTACTTGGACAAGGGGACACCTATAGATATAAATACAAGACCCCCTAGGAGGAGATGGGAGAACGACCATGGAAGACACCCATGACACACGCCCACCAGAAGCCACAACATACAAGCCTACATACGCCAAGACATGCCGCCGGATATCGATTTCAGGGATAGGCATGGCTATTTCCCTACAGTGTCTCCGGATACTGTCAGGAGATACGAAAGTGCTATCTCTGATCTCGCCGGACACGGATTCGAGGAGGAAGGCTACCCTGTTGTCGACTACGGGTCAGACCTTCAGACCGCCATGTCGACAACAGTTAGATAGGCTACCCCACATATTGTACTGGTATGATTATGGTGAATAAAGAGCAACATCGGCTCCGCCAACAGGATGTAGGGTTATTACCTGACCACTAAGGGGCCCGAACCTGTATAAAAATCCTCGTCCCCATCTCTTTTACCTCAGTCTCGCGTATATCCTAGCACCGACGATCCCTATACTATGCAAATACCAGAATTGCGACATCAAACGTCGACATAAACCGTATAACAACAATAAAATTAAAATAGCGTTTACCCTTGCAATGCACTGGTATTTTTTCTAGTCTATCTATTATATTATTAAAACAGCTTTGAAAAAAGACATCATGTTCGCTGTGAAGCCTAAAAATTATTACCACATTAATTAAAGAAAAAGGAAAAAATACCATTAGATCATAGTAGATCCATATTTTAATGGTCTAGATTGATACACATAAAAAAAAATTGTATTTATGGAAAAAGGAAAAACTATGGATATAGACTCCGGCATACAGTCATACAAGGATAGAGTCTGATCATATTGATTGAATCGAGCCCGTATATATAGATGTCCGAGTAGAAGTCATAACGTAAGGAAAAAAGCATCTGCAACTCCTGCGCATGCAACTAAGCTTTTTTATTCCTTAGCACTTTATATTCTTCCCTGAAACATATATCTACTGGCTTGATGCATCATCTTTAAAAGTCTTCTATTTCTTATAACAAGTTTATTATGTACTACCAATGTAATTTACTCATAAAAATTTCTCCCCTCTAAAGAATACCTTAAAAGATCTTTTCAATTCCCAGAATAATCGGCGAATATTCGCAGTGATGTCCTTCTCAATGATCCGATTTGCGGCGCCAACCAAGGAGCACATTGCATTATTTTGTTGGAACTACATCATAACCATTATTGGTCATCTTATACAATGACAAATGCTAATCAATTGTCAAGACCGGCAGCAGAGGATACGATCGTACAATGGAATCAATGATATATGGCCGGCGCAGGGTGGTCCGCTACTCCGCTCCATGCACGTACGGTTGCATAATGCATGCCCCGTCACTCTCGGTCCCAATCCACGGCTGCTCTCACTCGAGGTGATCGTGTGGCCTGAGCGACATGAACATGGCCGCGTAATGGCGAAGCCGGCGGTCCCCGTCGTCGGGCCCGCCGGCGGACGGCGGCGGCGCCGCCGCCGCCAGGTCGGTCGTCGTCCTTGCCTTGTACCGGCGCCACGCGAGCTGGATGTTGACGGCCGCCCACGTCCGCCAGTTGGAGGAGTAGTAGCGCGCCGTCCGCTTGAGCTTCTCGTTGGCGAACTTGTACCGGAACTGCTCCGTGATGAAGCGGAGGTCGGGGGCGTCGAGGCAGAACGCCTGCGCCGTCTCGACGCACTCGAACGTCGCCGACGACGCCGGCAGCCGGTCCAGGAACGGCCGCCGGAGGCACCACGACAGCAGCTCGTCGCCGAGGAAGTTGCCGGCGCCGAGCATGCACGTCGCCACCACGCCCTTGGCCAGCGGCTGCGTGCTCCGGAGCTTCCCCTGGAGGACGAACACCATCCGCTGCACCGGGTCGCCCTCCCGGATCACCTTCTCGCCGCCGGAGAACACCAGCGGCCTCAGCCTGTCGCAGATGTTGTCCAGGATCAGATCGTCCATGCCATGGAACAGAGGAACCTGAAAAAATAAATTTGACGAATTTTTACATTGCAAAATGGTTGTCGCTTGTAAGTTGTAATAACTCAAATTTGACCAGGTTGTGTACCTGTTTAACTAGCTCGAGGCAGAGGTAGCGTTTGATGTCTCGCCTGAGCCCTTCAGGCAAGTCCTTGATCATCTCCATCTCCTCATCTCCCGTGATGGCCGCCCAGCGTTCACGCTCGTACTTCCGGACCCTTTGCCTCAGGCGGGACGGCAACTGCCTCCGCCGCATCCACCATTCCATGTCACGGAATCGCAGCTGCATCTTTCGCTTTCTTGCTAAGACAGCATGCAAGAAGACCTGCAACATGAATCATCCAATCTTATTAAGAAAATTATTAGCTTAATACAAATGGAGCAGCACATAAAAATTAGGTAGTACTTTACCTGTATGTTTCCAATCAGCAATGTGAAGAGCATCAACCCGCTAAGTACATTGATTATGCTGAAAATCACCTCAAGCCAATTGCTTGTAGGCTCAAGATCATTACCAAAAGTACTGCCAAGATAAAACAAAATATATAGTAGAAAATATTAGTGTGGGGATCAGGGACTAGCTACTCAAATAGTAGAAAGATAACCTGAGATATAGATATCTGGAAGTCAAACAATTTCCTCTAGGAAATTAACTCATGACCAAAATTACCTGAGAGTCATGAGTCCCCAAAATATAGGGTAGAGTATTTTAACAGCAAGTGAATTGCTGGAAATAACAGGCAGAGCCCCTTTGTAGATTCCATAAGCAAAGGACCCATTGCCGCTTAGACAGTCTGGAATGTTTTGTTGGCCAAAAGAAGTCAAGTTGCATGCCAGTCCATTCTTATCTGACCAAGGAAGGTGAAAACACATCTCCTTGGAGCAAGCAAGTGATATTAGGTTGCAAGTGTTCTTTATCTTGCATTCCTCCTGGAGGCAGGAGGCGACACGCTGAATCGCAAGGACATACCAACATCCACCTGCGATCTGCAAGCAACAAAAAAATGATGAATGGCCAGCATCACCAAGAGTAATCTAGTATTATGTAGTTCAATCAACATTAATATCCTGGTGAATCAGGAAATTACAAGAAGCACGCTTAGGTAGGTCATTTCAAGATTGTTTCTTCAAATGAACTTTGTGGTCATTGCATAATCTAGTGCCCATCTTGGTCCCTGGACCATCAGCCTTCCATTATTCAACACTTTTCAGCAATAATATGACATATATTGTCTGGGACTGTTTCACTGTTTAATAGATATCATCCTGAATAGGAACAGTTCATCTATGTACTTAATATTTAAATGCGATACACATCAGAAATAATTTGGCACTTTCCCTTGAAATTAGGCAGCACTATTTGCAGATATTCACACCAACACTTGATTTCGTTGGAAAATACTAGTAAATTCAAAACATCATGGACATACTAACAACCAGATATTGGTCTTTCGAAAGTACTAACAACAAGATATCTATGATTGGCATTTCAATTGCACTAAGTGATACTAGAAGGAAGACTCAATGATTCTATGTCTATTATTTATTAGATTTTCCAAATAACTAATGGAAGGAGGGAATACTCACGTGAGAAGCAATGAAATAGGCGAAAAGATTAAGCCCGAATCCCCACCATATGGTTCCAAAGATGTAACCAGTCACCTTCTGCATTTTCCTCATGATATAAATACTGTGATACACCTTAGGGAGAAATTGCAGCAAGAATAAGAGCAGCAGTATTGTCATGATAAGTTTGATTTGCTCTTCTCTGATTAACTTCGGTATGACCAGCCAGAAGATGACCTGAAGATTTTGACGGATCAGCTTGTTGAGCAACAAGAAGTATTTGAAGAATTGAAGTAATGGACAATTTAGAATTATTATAGTTCGAATGCTCTTAGTTTTTACCTAATATATGTTTGGTATATTTCACCACTAAGCAGAGCACCCTAAAACACCATAAAAGCTAATCGAGTGACAAGGGAAATAAGACTGTTTAAAATCTGCCTTCTAAAACTTTCGATAATCTCTGTGGGACCGGATGCTAATATCTCCTGATGATTACTTCTTTTAATACATCACAAACATAATGGATCAATTGTCTCTTTCTTTTTTTAATGATATTTTTCAAGCACTGGTGTTTCTTATTAGCGAATTTTCGAACAATAAATTATCCAGGATTGTTTTTATCGCAATGCCACTGCCATGACCTATTTGCATACATTGGGAAACATTAGAGAAACAATTGTGGAATACAAATATGACCTTAATTCGTGTCAGATGAATATGCCTTATTCTAGCTGTCTAACATACTGCTGTAGCTGAGCTCTCAACGTACTAGGCATATTGAATATTATTCAGCAGTCACTTTTAACAATAATTCATCTTCATTATTCATGACAATGGACAAATCATCTCATCAACAATCCACACATGATATGAAAAGGACACATGTAGCACTAAGTGGCCATGCATACATCCAATGCTGGCACGTAAAAGCGAAAAATATTTGCAATTATGCAAAACAAGAACCAACATGTGCTCCAAATTTTGAGGAAAAATAGAGCTCTACCTAAAAAATGACCAGGCCTCTGTTAGAAAAATGACCACGCCATTTGAAAGACAGGCTGACAGATAATCAACAAAAATCATTTCCATTGGCACGTCTAGAAATTAGCCAAATCTCCCCCATTAAAGACAGACACACAAGAGGTATAACCGGCGAGGTGAAAGGAGAATATCTGTTGTGCTGCAGGACAAACCACAACATTTTTACACCCTAGTCTCTATAAATCTTGTCTTCTTGCAATCACTTGCAATCAGGTGGATCACCTGAGAACTTCAACCGTACAAATAAGCTACCGTACAATAAGCTACTCAGTCGTATGAACCATCAAATGTTTTGAAACAGTCATTTTCCTTGCTTTTTTTCTTTTATAAATGAACTCATTTTTCTTTCACACTGCACCAGTGGCCGTATTTCAAACACTACTATTACTGCCTCTGCCAATCATTGGTGCTACAACTTCATCCATTCGTACTTGTTCCGTAAGCTCATTGAACTCTAATCATCAACTACTGAGTTTCGGCCATAATTCTAGCTAACTCATCCATCATTGTGGTCAGGGTAATTCCAGTAAGCTGGAGCCTCACTTGCTGTCACTACGTACTGACATTGTCACATTCAACGAACAAGTAGCGAGGTGGTGTAGAAACTTGCAGGTTTACACATGGGCTCTCTCACTAGCTATTGGCACACTGCCTGTACCTGCAATGTACTTTCTGATGCAGTGTGTACCCTACAGTAGTGTAATATGTTCGACAAGGAAGTTGTGATGTGTCTCAGAAACGGACATAACGAACGCCCAATAATTGTGAGCATTTGATCACTCATCTAATCCTCTACATGGTTAGATAAAAAAAAAAAAACAAAATACAAAAGAGGTTTATGATCGAGCAATCATCTCATACTACAAAGCAACCATTCCAGATTTTGTCCATTCCTAACCAAAGCATTAAGGCATTAAAGCATTTATGAGGAGGTTTCTTCACCTGAATGTCCCTTGCTTATCGAAGACAGAGACAGAGGCAGTGAGTCATAAAGCGACCAGTTCAGTTCCAACACGAAATCAACTACAAACCGTCCATTTCCAAGCAAGTAATTGTCATGAGAAACAGATCAAAATCACATCATCCATGAGGCGCCTCCGCTGTGAGGAACCCAAAGATGGTCCCGCTCGCCGATGGAACAAGACACGACACGGCCCCGCGCACCTCTGCTGGGCTGTGCAGTGGTGCCTGTACAAGGGTGGCCGTGCGTTGCGGTTCACTACACGTCAGGCAAGCGGCAACAAAACAAAACAGGTCCCATGATTCTTTTTCTTTCCTGCAAACTAGCATAGCAAACCCTGAAAAAGAGTTATGTTTTGTGTGATTATTCCCATGGAGTCTAATTTTGTTGATTTTAGCCCCTCAGTTATTTGGTTTTGTAACTTTCATTCATCGCAGAGCTCGTGTGAAATCTCGGATCAATCAAATCGAACTCCAAGGTTTATATTGTCACTTACTACAGTATGAATAAAAATCAAACCTACAAGTATAATTTGCGCAAATTCCTCGTACTCTTAAAATTGTTAACCAAAAATATCTTATTCCACTGTCTATGGTATAGTTCCATTTGAATTGTTAGCTAAAATCTACATGGTTCAACGCTAATAAGTGAGAGTTGAGCAGTTGTTTTATCACCTTAGATCTTATTATTATTTCTTAACAAAGTTATGACCATGTAACTTATAACAGAAACCGGAGATATAAACCATTCATTTTCATTATCTAAAAATGACATAAATTGTAGGAGTTACATTGCAATTATGCTAGTATGTTTTCTTCTTCTTTACCCTTGCCCTTCCTGTCACGTGAATGAGCAGCATCGCCTTGCATTGCATTCTTCATGACTAATCTTTAACAGTAAAAAAAAGAAGACAAAATTTGAAAGAACACGCCAAGAAAAGAGACTTTTAAGAAAAACAGAAGGCCCAAGAGCGATTCCCAGCCGTCGAAAAACCCGACAAAAAAAAGTGAGCCCGTTTTAATTCCCAGCCGTCGAAACCTCGCGCAAGGCAACAAGCGTGCCACAGCGCGCATGCCTTGACCTTATCAAATTTGAATGGAGATATATAGTGTATATAATAATATTTATTACGGTACTGAAATTTCAACATGATACTTCCCCTCCTCGATACAGTGGCGGATCTATTATAGGGGCGACGAGATCTCGAGCTCTTATAGGAGCCTCTATTAAACCTCCACTAAAATTTTATATAATACATCTATTAGAAGATAAAACAGTATTGGTTTTTTTTTCTCTCTCATTTTTTACCTCACATTTTCTTTTAGTTTTGGCAGGTATCGAGTCACTCTCTAGTCTCCACTCTCCACTGGTGTTTTCTGGAGAGAGATAAGTACGTATACGTATTTTGGATGTGGCCGTATACGCAGTGGAAGAGCCATCTCATCTACTCCTTTTCGTCCCGTTTCGATTTTCGATTCGAGAGGCTGCTGCTGACCGACGTCGCGGTCTCATGGACCTCGTGGAGAGCGGCGGCCTTGGAAGCCTCTGACGAGGTGGTCCGGTTCGTGGACCCGGTCCATGGGGATACTGGTGGGCCTAGCGTTTGGGCCCATGACGTGTTTCGCACACCTGGTACTCTGAGTGGGCCGGTGGGCCCGGCTAGGGGAAGGTTGTCTGGGCCAAAAGCAGAAGTAGGGTGGGCGTAGCTGGACATATGGCCTTCAATTTGTGCTGCAATTCAGCACAGGGCCATGTGTTTTTGTACCTAAGATTTCAGTAATACCTGGGCAAACAGGCCTGACATTTTCTTAAGGTACCCCGTATAAGAAGAAATAAAATGTTACTAGAAAAGGCGTAACAAAATACAAAAGAGGTTTATGCCAAAGCAATCATCTCCTACTACTAAAAAGCAACCATTCCAGATTTTCGTCCATTCCTAACCAAAGCATCAAGGCATTAGAGCATTTACGAGGAGGAGGTTTCTTCACCTGAATGTCCCTCGCTTATCGAAGACAGAGACAGAGGCAGTGAGTCATAAAGCGACCAGTTCAGTTCCAACACGAAATCAACTACAAACCGTCCATTTCCAAGCAAGTAATTGTCATGAGAAACAGATCAAAATCACATCATCCACTAGAAAATTGACGCACCAATAGGTGCGCCCATGACTTCTATGTTTGCACTATAGAAAATATACATTTGATAGAACCTATTAATAATATTTTTTAGGTGGAACCTATAATAGATAGTATTTCTTTCTCTCTATCCTAAAATATAATAACTTTTAGCATTTAGAATTTGTTCCAAAATATAACAACTTCTCCCCTACTATTCTAAAAATAAATTTCAAGAAAGCCTATGATTATAGCCTATTCCATGTTCTTATTTGAAGCATTGTGTTTGTCTTTCCTAAATATAGTAACATAAATATTTAAACAAATTAAAAATTAGACTTATTTTGTTTTTCTCATGAACTAAAATACAGACAAGTAATTATTTGTTTGATACAATTATCCTTCTTTAAAAAGTATTACAAGGGTCATTTTACAAATATGAAGTGGAGATTCAGTTATGCACGCACACAGATTGTTTTCTCTCACCCTTTCCCCATCTCGCGTCCGCACCGTTTTCCCCTTTCTTCACACTTCTCCTTCTCCAATTTACTGGAATGTTCGTGTTCTTTTTTTCCCCCTAATCATAGATGAATCTAACACTGGAGGCTGGAGCCCAGCACAACCAAAGTGCAGCCCATTTAGGCTCAAGGAATCAAGTCCCAACTGCCTAGAGTGCACCCATGAGCGACGTCCGAGGAGGCTGCTACCATTCCATTGCGCGTGAGGGGCAAATCCCTGAATCACGCTGCGCCACGTGGCAGGGCCCTCTGCCCAAGAACGCGCACGAAATTCGTATATAGAGATTAGGTAGAATCATAGAAACACGATTTAGTCATCGCGTTAACGTTCACCGTTGATTGCCTCAACGGAAAAGATAGGCCTGTGCTTCTACTGTGACTGTGGCCAATCCGACAACTGCGTGCCACCAGACTACTGCGGGGACAGTGCTTCTGCATGTATTCTGCTCCTACGACCAGTCTACGACAATTTTTGTGGTTGGACACAGGAAACAGCCAACAGTGCAATCCCATTGTGTGACCCAGATTCTCTCAGGGGAATCTCACAAGATCAAGAGAGTTTGCCCGATGCTCGGGTTGTTTCGAAGTGTGGGCTATTTGCCAACAGAGAGTATTTCTCTTGCATTCCTCTTCAAAATTCAGATATCTCTGCGAACGGGGACTAGACAAATACACTTGCTACATTGGAGCATAATTCTTTAAAAGTTAATAGAATGAGTTTCGAAATCTGCTTGAAAAGCTACAACTACTCATAACACAATTCGTTTAATGAACATAAAACCCAGGAAATAACGATGCAGTAACTAATAGCACCAACACTAAAGGAGACAAACATTATTGAAGTCTATTTATATATACACATCCCGACATCCGTACTTGGCAAATATTTGCATAACTGTTTATGCATTACTCACCACACTTAAATTTCAAAAGTTACTTTTAGAGTTGTTTTTAAGGGTATTTTAAACCTACTTTCCTTTTCAGCGTTAACATTTAAGACACTTATATAAAAAAGTATATTTATAAATTATTTTTTATTGATAGTAAGGTGTTATGATTTATAATGAGCCTAGCCAACCGACAGTGCTGCAAAGACAGTGTATGCGTATCTGTTGATAGCTAAAACTGGACTCGTTTGCCGCCAGCAACATGAAAGGATCGTCGTCTCGATCTTCAAGAGTGTATTGCAGGTTAACTGAACATGTCCAAGATGCTAGTAGTAGCATTTAGCAGCTCCTTTATCCCTGGTTTGGTACATGCTTAACTGAGGATGCATTTCACTGTTATTAAACAGAAAAGAGAAATCACCGAGGCTGCAGTTTAAGTCTTCTCTGTCACTCATCCTCCTCGTCTTTAAGCGAGCAATGCTTCATGTTTAACTGACTTCCACTGCTGCCATGGAATCTTTCTTAGTACTATTCTAAGCTGGATGCAGCAATCGATTGTTTAACGCTTCCAATGCAATCAAAGCTCCTTTTTTTTTTAAAAAAAAACAAAGAATCTTGGGATGTAATTATATACTTTCCGCCCAAGTGCTCGTCTCTTGCGGCACAACTGAGGCGATGAAAATTTGCACTAGAAGGCAACAGGCAAAGGCCAGCAGCTTCGGAAGCTCCTTTTGTTATACAAAAAAAACCAATACGGCTCTTGGGAATTCAGAAGCAGCCAACCAGTCCCTCTCTGCAACAGTTGGCAGCAGCTTGAGATTTCGTCCTAGGCTTCTTGCAGCAGATGCGAACAAGAGTGTTTTGTTCACAACCCCAGCTGCGTTTTCTTCCCGGTTTCACCTGTCCAATGCATTGTTCTTGTCACTGAATTCCATATGCATCTCTCGTCCGTTTTTATCTTCAGGCCTGAACGAAAAGAGTTATCTGAAGAAGAGAAAAAAAAAGATTGGTGAAATGAACAAAGCCTGAGTTTGCAAGTACTTCCAAACAGCAAGAGGAAGAGAAGATGAGAGTTGGGAAGAACACGCCCAAATCAATCCATTTCTGTCACTCCACTTGACACAATCACATCGTGAACCCCAGGGTTGCAATTTGCAAATTACAAACAAGCCTCGAGAGCCACTCGAAAATCCTATCCTAACCACAGTGATCACCAACTCCGAGTGAAGTGTATATTCTTTTGCTACGCTTATAGCATGCCGTGGCAACAACGTCGTTATACGTTGAAGAGATCACTAGATAGGCAAAGCATCGAACTTTGGGTTAACAGTTTGATCTTTCAGGCTCATCGAGCACAATTTTTGCTCGTGCAGAAGCTAATTCAGAGAAGCTGAATTTTCTCGTCATTTTCAGGTACGACTAATCCCGTGAAAAAAAAAATAACTTTCAAGTTCAAAAGGAGGTAGCTCAAGTATGAAGCAACAAAAGTAATTTATAGATTAAAACTTATTTTATGATATTAGAGGTATAAAAGACAGTGTAAAAATAAATACAATTTAAGAAACCCTAAAATCAACTTGGAAAAACTTTTAAATTTAAATATTAGCTACGATAAACTAACGAGCAAACTGATGGAGTGAAAATAATTCCTATTCCCATGTACACGGTTCCTAAATTGGTAAACGATACATTTTTTAATTAAAAATTATAAAAACGTTGCTTTAGAAAACCACAATAATATATTTTTAATCTTAAAACAATAATACCCAGTTAATTACTTCATCCATTCCATAAAAAACGAGTATAGAACTGGATGTGATATATTATAGTACAGTAAATATAAACAAATGTATGTCTAGATTTATAACATACAGTAGTAGTTAAATTTTTTTTTATGGGGTACAAGGAGTACGTGCTAATGACTGGTTCATTTGTAATAGTTGTGAAAATTGCTTCTTGCCTCTTCAAACAGCTAGCTGGTTACCAACCATTCCCGGTCGTTCGTTCGACCGCCGAAACCAGCGGAATCACGGCGAAAATCTCAATTTTTTTTTACCCCCGGCGTCGCGTCGTACTCGTACGAAAGAAAGAAGAGGCAAGACGCCAAATCCGGCGTGCCCCTCTCTCTCCTCTCCTCTCCTCCTTCCCCCCCAAAGCCAAATCCCTCTCCTCCCCGCCAACCCAACCCAACCCAACCCAATCCCTCCACCACCCCCGCCTATGCACGCCCGCCGCGCGTGGCGCCGGGCGGCGGGGTGACGTGACGTCATCTCCTCGCCTGCTCCTCGTCGTTCGGCGTCCCATGAGGCGGAGCGGCGACGGCGGCGCGGCGAAGAAGAAGAAGAGGAGCGCGGCGGCGTCCGAGAGGAGGCCGCGGGCGGACGGCGGGATGCGCATCGTGGTGCCGCTGCAGGGGGTGGTGCAGGACATGGTGAAATGGCTTTTGAAGTGGAAGCCCCATACCTCAAGGCGTGTGAATTGTATTTATTACCGCATTCTTATTTGTGTCATTCATTCTCAATTATGGTATATTTTGTGTATGGTGTTTTGTGCCACATTATGAACTAGTATTGCTCATTGCCATCACTGTGGTCAAACTTGATGAGTTATTTAATCTCTTAAGTTTTATTTGCTTGTTTTCTCATCATACCAGATATGTCACATACTGTATCCTGGGGACGAATCACCAGAGGGGAAAGTTCTTCGCCTGAAGCAACAATATACATTATGCTCAGCCTCACTACAGGATATTATTGCTCGTTTCGAGAGGAGAGCTGGTGATTCTCTCAGCTGGGAGGACTTCCCCTCTAAAGTTGCAGTGCAGATGAATGACACTCACCCAACACTGTGCATTCCTGAGTTGATGAGAATATTGATTGATGTTAAAGGGTTAAGCTGGAACGAGGCTTGGAGTATCACAGAAAGGTATTCACCACCAAATTAGCTAATCTTGAAACCTATTAGAGACTGCAGCTTTATGTGTTCAGTGTTCCACCAGTCCAAATAGCCTTAATTTACTTCCTCATTTATCCTCCATTAAATGTTGTACTAATTTTGAAATATTTTCCAGAACTGTGGCATACACAAACCACACGGTGCTTCCTGAAGCTCTGGAGAAGTGGAGCTTGGACATAATGCAGAAACTTCTTCCTCGGCATGTTGAAATCATAGAAAAAATTGATGGGGAGGTACCACATGTTCACAAAACTTACACAGTTAGCTTCATGCTCTGTAGACCCACTTATGTTTTCTTGTTTTGAAACAGCTGATGAACATCATTATCTCAAAATACGGAACAGAAGATACTTCACTGTTAAAAAAGAAGATTAAAGAAATGAGAATCTTAGACAACATTGACCTACCAGATTCTATTGCCAAACTATTTGTGAAACCAAAAGAGAAAAAAGAATCTCCTGCTAAATTGAAAGAGAAATTGCTTGTCAAATCTCTGGAGCCTAGTGCTGTGGTTGAGGAGAAAACTGTGTCCAAAGTAGAGATAAACGAGGACTCTGAGGAGGTGGAGGTAGACTCTGAAGAAGTTGTGGAGGCAGAAAACGAGGACTCTGAGGATGAGTTAGATCCATTTGTAAAATCAGATCCTAAATTACCTAGAGTTGTCCGAATGGCTAACCTTTGTGTTGTTGGTGGGCATTCGGTTAATGGTGTGGCTGCGATTCACAGCGAGATTGTGAAAGAAGATGTATTCAACAGCTTTTATGAGGTATTTACATGGCGTTATTTGGAATTGGGATACTTTTTTTTTCATTTATTTCCCTGCTTCTATAATCATCCAATTATATGACATTCACCATCTTCCCATTTTGCTGACAGATGTGGCCCGCTAAATTTCAAAATAAAACAAATGGAGTGACTCCTAGACGTTGGATTCGGTTTTGTAATCCTGAATTAAGTGCAATCATTTCAAAATGGATAGGCTCTGATGATTGGGTTTTGAACACTGATAAACTTGCTGAATTAAAGAAGGTACTTCTAGACATTCAGTTATATCTGTTTGCAATTTTAAGTGATGCACCTTTTTAAATAATTCCTTCACTCCATTGTTACCTATTCCTTACTTTTATATTCGAATGAACTGCAAAATGTGTGTTCTAGAGTTCTATTACTCTGAGTTTACGCGGGGAGATGAACTGGGTGTTTGTTTTGACTGAACTGCAATGATTCAGTGCGTAAAATGGGAACTCTGTTATTTCTGTATCTCGAATAGTAAGTTCTGAGAAACTTCTAGGTGGGATTTGAGGCATTCTAATTGTTCGTGAGTTCGTGTAGAATATGTCTGGAGTGTCTTAGAAAGTCCTCTAAATTTACAGCCGAGAAATATTTATTAGATTTCAATGCTGGGTGATTTATGAAGGTAGTTGTAACACAGTAGCAAAACTGATTTTCAAATGAAAATGATAATCAAGTGATCACCAATATACTGAGGCTTAATTTTCTATGAGGTGGTTGAAACGTTTAATCAAGGCAGAAGATTCAACAAGACTTGGTAGCAACCATCAAATTTTGTGGTAAAGGATAAACTGATAAAGTATGGGATTTACCTTCTGACAGTAAGTAGGAGATTTGCACGTCATTCTATTTCAAGAGAAGAAAACAGCAACTGGAGCAGGCAAAAGCTGCATCGTTCTTAATCACTGTCCCTTGATCAAGCAGAAAGGACATCAGAATAAGAATTACAGCCTAAAAGTCAAAATTTAATACTATACTAAATCCCTAGACCACTCAAGCATACAACTTGTCAAGACTAGAAGCATCAGTACTGTGGGCTTGTGGACCGTGCTAAATATCCAGGGTGTTTTGAAAGTTCAAGAATATTAGCATTAACACAACTATTTTCTTACGCTTCTTTTGTTTTAACTGTTAATGCATACTATTGGTAAGTTTTCTTTTATCCATGTCTATTAATAAATATATTTTTGGATGCTAAAACTGTTGTTCTTGTAATGCAGAGATTTCAAGTGTGCTAAATTCCATCGATTCCTCTACCATTGCATCAAACATTAAGCACCATGCGGAGTTCACACCAGTATTCTCTCCAGAGCACTTTTCACCTCTGAAGGCTTACCATGCAACTGCTAAAAGTGTTCTTGATACTCTGATAATGAACTGGAATGCAACATATGACTATTACGACAGAACAAATGTGAAGCAAGCGTATTACCTGTCCATGGAGTTTTTACAGGTCTCACATGCTGCTTCCTCAAGCCTCATCTATTACCTTTCAGTGAATACATTGCATCTTATTTGGTTGTTCTTTTGTATTGTAGGGAAGAGCTCTCACTAATGCTGTTGGTAACCTTGAGCTAACTGGACAATACGCAGAAGCACTACAACAACTTGGACACAGCCTAGAGGATGTTGCTACCCAGGTAAGAAATTTCTAGAAGAGGATTGGGATCTTTGTCCATATAAAAAAAAAAGACCAGCAGGAGAATTGTCCATATCAAATTTGTTTCATGCAATTTATTATTTAAATGCACAAAAAGTGGCATTTTTTATTAATTCATTTCCTTCCCTTTGTTCTGAAACTATCTACAAAGGCAAAGCTCGTTTCCTACCATGATTCACCACCTAACTTATATTCTTCATGTAGCTATCAGATTAAGTGACTATATTTAATTTCACCAATAGCTTATTGATTCATAGAGTTCCCTTTATTCTAGAAATATTAAGATTGGATATGCTACTTTTGTAATTGCAATCAAGTAGGAGCCAGATGCTGCCCTTGGGAACGGTGGTCTAGGCCGGTTAGCTTCCTGTTTCTTGGATTCTCTGGCAACCCTAAATTATCCAGCATGGGGATATGGACTTCGATACAAACATGGCCTCTTTAAGCAAATCATAACGAAGGATGGTCAGGAGGAGGTAGCTGAAAATTGGCTCGAGGTACTGATATGCCCTTTCATTTTTTGCTGCTTGAAATCCAGAATTTTGATTATGTTGATATACTGATTATAGCAGCTAACCATTTATGACTTCATACTTATCTTCCAGATGGGAAATCCTTGGGAGATTGTAAGAACCGATGTCTCCTATCCTGTGAAGTTCTATGGTAAAGTGGTTGAAGGCACTGATGGGAGGATGCACTGGATTGGAGGAGAAAATATCAAGGTTGTTGCTCATGATATCCCTATTCCTGGCTACAAGACTAAAACTACCAACAATCTTCGTCTTTGGTCAACAACAGTGCCATCACAAGATTTCGATTTGGAAGCTTTTAATGCTGGAGATCATGCAAGTGCATATGAAGCTCATCTAAATGCTGAAAAGGTATTATTTTCCCATGTTCTCCTTTTCAGCACAAAGCATAACTCGTCGTCAGACTATTTGAAAGGCTAAAAGATATCTCATGCACCCAACAACATTTTGATTTGATTCACACAATTGTTTAAGAACTATTCAATTAAATCACAGAGAGTAAATCCATGTATATTGCTCCTCTGAATCAATAGATCGAGACTGATGGGATATGGTCGCATCCACTAGGCTAGTTAGCACATGTTCTTTTCTCTTGAAAATAGTTAGCACATGGTGAAATGGCTTTTGAAGTGGAAGCCCCATACCTCAAGGCGTGTGAATTGTATTTATTACCGCATTCTTATTTGTGTCATTCATTCTCAATTATGGTATATTTTGTGCATGGTGTTTTGTGCCACATTATGAACTAGTATTGCTCATTGCCATCACTGTGGTCAAACTTGATGAGTTATTTAATCTCTTAAGTTTTATTTGCTTGTTTTCTCATCATACCAGATATGTCACATACTGTATCCTGGGGACGAATCACCAGAGGGGAAAGTTCTTCGCCTGAAGCAACAATATACATTATGCTCAGCCTCACTACAGGATATTATTGCTCGTTTCGAGAGGAGAGCTGGTGATTCTCTCAGCTGGGAGGACTTCCCCTCTAAAGTTGCAGTGCAGATGAATGACACTCACCCAACACTGTGCATTCCTGAGTTGATGAGAATATTGATTGATGTTAAAGGGTTAAGCTGGAACGAGGCTTGGAGTATCACAGAAAGGTATTCACCACCAAATTAGCTAATCTTGAAACCTATTAGAGTCTGCAGCTTTATGTGTTCAGTGTTCCACCAGTCCAAATAGCCTTAATTTACTTCCTCATTTATCCTCCATTAAATGTTGTACTAATTTTGAAATATTTTCCAGAACTGTGGCATACACAAACCACACGGTGCTTCCTGAAGCTCTGGAGAAGTGGAGCTTGGACATAATGCAGAAACTTCTTCCTCGGCATGTTGAAATCATAGAAAAAATTGATGGGGAGGTACCACATGTTCACAAAACTTACACAGTTAGCTTCATGCTCTGTAGACCCACTTATGTTTTCTTGTTTTGAAACAGCTGATGAACATCATTATCTCAAAATACGGAACAGAAGATACTTCACTGTTAAAAAAGAAGATTAAAGAAATGAGAATCTTAGACAACATTGACCTACCAGATTCTATTGCCAAACTATTTGTGAAACCAAAAGAGAAAAAAGAATCTCCTGCTAAATTGAAAGAGAAATTGCTTGTCAAATCTCTGGAGCCTAGTGTTGTGGTTGAGGAGAAAACTGTGTCCAAAGTAGAGATAAACGAGGACTCTGAGGAGGTGGAGGTAGACTCTGAAGAAGTTGTGGAGGCAGAAAACGAGGACTCTGAGGATGAGTTAGATCCATTTGTAAAATCAGATCCTAAATTACCTAGAGTTGTCCGAATGGCTAACCTTTGTGTTGTTGGTGGGCATTCGGTTAATGGTGTGGCTGCGATTCACAGCGAGATTGTGAAAGAAGATGTATTCAACAGCTTTTATGAGGTATTTACATGGCGTTATTTGGAATTGGGATACTTTTTTTTTCATTTATTTCCCTGCTTCTATAATCATCCAATTATATGACATTCACCATCTTCCCATTTTGCTGACAGATGTGGCCCGCTAAATTTCAAAATAAAACAAATGGAGTGACTCCTAGACGTTGGATTCGGTTTTGTAATCCTGAATTAAGTGCAATCATTTCAAAATGGATAGGATCTGATGATTGGGTTTTGAACACTGATAAATTTGCTGAATTAAAGAAGGTACTTCTAGACATTCAGTTATATCTGTTTGCAATTTTAAGTGATGCACCTTTTTAAATAATTCCTTCACTCCATTGTTACCTATTCCTTACTTTTATATTCCTGTTAATTCATCTTGCTATTTTTTGCTGATATTCATCCTGCTACAGTTTGCTGATGATGAGGATCTGCAATCAGAATGGCGTGCTGCTAAAAAGGCTAACAAGGTGAAGGTTGTTTCTCTCATAAGAGAAAAAACAGGATATATCGTCAGTCCAGATGCAATGTTTGACGTTCAGGTATATTTAATAGGAAGCATTTTCATTCTATCATGTATTGGTTCACTTAGTTTTTGTCACCTGGATTCACAGGTGAAAAGGATCCATGAGTATAAGCGACAGCTGCTAAATATCCTTGGAATTGTCTACCGCTACAAGAAGATGAAAGAAATGAGTGCAAAAGACAGAATAAATAGCTTTGTTCCAAGGGTATGCATATTTGGTGGGAAAGCATTTGCCACTTACGTACAGGCAAAGAGGATAGTGAAGTTTATTACAGATGTTGCAGCTACTGTAAATCATGATCCAGAAATTGGAGATCTATTGAAGGTATTGTTTTTCTCTCTTTAAATTCACCCGTCATCTTCATTTCATCTGTGTCATAGAAATATGGCTTTGACTAATAGCCCAGCTGCCAAAGGCATTCAATTGTTTGATTATCTATGGACAATTTTTTTCCCTGATCTCAACGATATAAATTTGGCACTTTTATCTATGGGCCCATAACAGAGGTCGTACCGTCGTAGTATATCCATGAATTTGATTCTATTTGTTTTTCTTATACTATAGAAATAAGCATCAGTATTGAAACTCAGTAATTTCCTTATGCTGCAATCAGAGAACTAACTGTGATATGCTTTTTTGTCAAGGTTGTATTTATTCCAGATTATAATGTTAGTGTTGCTGAGGCGCTAATCCCTGCCAGTGAATTGTCTCAGCATATCAGGTAATAATCTGGCTACATTTCAGTCTACAGATTCACAGAAAAACTCTCCTGCCTATTAGAATGTAGAATTTTTGCCAGACTGCCAACTGTAAGTGTTTCTACAAATTTAATTTCACGCAGTACTGCTGGAATGGAAGCTAGTGGAACCAGCAACATGAAGTTTGCAATGAATGGATGTATCCTTATTGGAACTTTGGATGGTGCTAATGTGGAAATCAGAGAGGAGGTTGGAGAGGAAAACTTTTTCCTTTTTGGTGCTGAGGCACATGAAATTGCTGGTTTAAGGAAAGAGAGAGCCCAGGGAAAGGTATCACTCGTTTTCGTTGGATCATCATATCACTCTTGTTCATGCAGTCGCATATGATCAACTCACAAAGATAGCATGAGCCAGAGTAGTACAAGCAACGTTATGACCATGTCATTTTCTTTCACTTGTAGTTTGTGCCTGACCCAAGATTCGAAGAGGTTAAGAGATTTGTCCGCAGTGGGGTCTTTGGAACTTACAACTACGATGACTTGATGGGTTCTCTGGAAGGAAATGAAGGTTATGGGCGTGCAGACTATTTTCTTGTTGGTAAAGATTTCCCCAGCTACATTGAATGCCAGGAGAAGGTTGATAAAGCATACCGCGATCAGAAAGTAAGTCCTCTTCTTTTTGCGCACTGCATGTGACTATTACATAAACTTCTTGTTTTGTGAATTTGTATCTTATGTTCTCAAACCGGTGTTTTATTACTATAAACATGAATTAACAAATTCCATAAGCATGGATGTGATGAAAGAGCAATGTAAACTGTCAGAAAATAGTGTCGCTGGTTATGTTCTCTTTCTATGCGTAGCCATTAGACCTGCTGTTTGATGAGCTTTCATGTACATAGCTGGCCATTCACTTCAGGCAAGTGCTCCTATGCTCCCTAAAAACCTAAAAAAAATAACCAAGCAATTTATGGGAATGTTGGGGCTAATTCTCTAGCACCGAATGAATGTTTTGAAATCCGCAATTTCATTTCTGGTATAAACATAAAATGCACTGCTCTGTTAGTTTCTTCTCTCCCATTTTCCCTGCTTGGCACTACATTTCCTCAAGACATATCAGATCATCATAGTTTTCATACATTCACATTATAGCATCTTCTATTCCGATTGCAGTTAACATTGTCAATAACACATGGGGAACTCAAATTGTCTATCCTTTCTACTCACATATCCATCTCTCTACCTGCAGCTATGGACAAGGATGTCAATCCTCAACACAGCCAGTTCCTCCAAGTTCAACAGCGACCGGACGATTCACGAGTACGCCAAGGACATCTGGGACATCAAGCCTGTCATCCTGCCCTAGACAGGCAAGGCAAGCACCAGCCACTCCCTGCCAGCGACCTTCAGAGCCAAGGTGCGCGCAACCGGTGATGCGATGACAGCATCTGCCTCCCAGCTCTCCTTGGCAGGAAGGTTTCGCTTTGCTCTCAGTTTTGAGTAGACAGAAGCAAGTTCAGTTCAGGCTTCGATAAAACGCTGGAACTATGCAAATTGTAGCCGTGTTGCCTAGCCTGGAACACCCTTGTTTTACCTGTAATGTGTAGCAGCCTCTGCTGATCAGCTCATGTGCTCTATGGAATTCTGAAGTGAAACCATAGTTAAAAGGGATCGGTTAGTGGCATCCTTTACAATCTCCGAGATCACTAGCATTGATATGTTCTTTTTTTGCGTGTGAGTAGAATGGGATATGCTGAATGATGGCGAATTGGCGAGGATCAAGGATAGATTAGACTTAAGTTAAATATGTTCATGTCATACGCAGAAGGGATTAAAGGGTAGATTTGGAGGCATCCAGTCATAGGGATTAGGGAGCCATGGACCACAGTTGACCGATGTAGTACCGTCCTTTTTACAGAAAAGGTGGTCAAAAGCCTTCCCCCAGTTGTTGGTTTGGACAGGTGGGCCTGGACACTGCAAGTGGGCCACTGCACGGTCGCACTAGGGCCCAATACATACTCACGTGCTTGAAACACAGAGCCCAATTAGCCCATTTTCGCCTGAGCCTTTTGCAACCTCCTTCCTTCCTAGCTTTTCACAAGAAAGTTCGTGCAGAATCTCAGCCTTTTGTCTAGGGAACTCGAGCGTTTGAGAAGCAGCTATTGAGCTATTGAATAACTGGCTGATGAAAATGTTGGATTTCTTAGTTTTTGTTTACTAGTTTATTTTCTAGATTCCGTTATATAGGTACTGATTTTTAAAATTTAGATAAAAATTAATACAGTTTAGAAGAGCTAAGATTCTAGGATTCTACAAGAAGCTATAGCCGTAAGAAACTCTCTAGACGGGGCTTTAGTCTCTGCATTTCAATTCTTTTCAGATGGGGGTGTTAGTTGCCGTGTGATCCCGTCCTAGAGGAAAAGATAAGAAGGTGCTATGCTTGTGTTGCTACTCTGCATGACATCTCCAGATTCTCCACCATTCTTAATGTGATCAATCTAGATTGGTGGGGGTGGTTTAATTAGTGTCATCTTTAATTAATCACCCATTCACCCCCCAAGATAACAAATCAGTCGATCAAGCATCATGCATCTTTCTTCCTCTTCTTCTCTCCAAAATGAGAAGAAAGGGATATACTAGAACGATGGATAGGATCAAAGGATAGAATAGACTAAGCTTAAACAAATGTACCAGCTATATTCATATATTAGAGAGGAGATATGGGGGCAGAGATAAGAGGATTAGATATGGCCATCGAGTTCAATGGACCACACCATCTATCTACCGACGGTCTCTGCCTTTTTTAGGCCAAAAGGTGAAAAAGAAAAGGTCCCCTCTCGGATGATTTGTCTCCTCTCTCTCGCCCCCACTACTACGTCTTCAAATTGAGCTAGCTGGAGTCTGCAGAGAGAGCTTGCTTAAATTATGCAGCTTTTTTCTTCTGATCTCATCGATCTCTCCTGGAAAAGTGTTTTTATCCCTCGAGAGAATATCCCTTTGTTTCGTGCATGTCAACTATATAGTTATAAGTTTTTAAAAATAATCATAAGATAGATTAATATAAAATATACTACTGCACAAATATACATGTTAAAATTCAACTTCATTAAATTGTAACAAAAATAACATCTATCCTGTATTTTTTTTGTTGCCCACAATCTGAACCTGGATTTGAATTGTCTTTTGCAGTGTTCAGCCATGGTCAGAAAGAAATTTGGCCAGCCATATTCCATACACCATGGCATACAGTTGATGCATTTCAAATCATCGAAAATTGGCACGCCACCGTCTCCAAAATGTTGCCATCAGAACATCGTCACTAGCTAGCTAGCTGGCGCAGGTACCATGCAACTGCCAGCATGCACTGCACTGGGAGGGAATATAACGAAAAGCTGGGATTTGAAGATAAATCCGACAATTGAAGCTACATAACCACATGCTTGGTTTTTGCCCTGACAAGTTACATTGTCCTTTATGTTTCCTTTTTTTTTTCTTTCAAAAACTGTTATCCATCACTTGGCTGGTTTATCTAAGTTCTAGCAAAACTTCATTCAGCTTGATTGCCTATAATATTAATTAATTGCCACAATTACCGCCCATGTCTGCATTTTAAATTTTACTTCTATGCTTAAATTTGAAGATAAATCCGACAATTGAAGCTACATAACCACATGCTTGGTTTTTGCCCTGACAAGTTACATTGTCCTTTATGTTTCCTTTTTTTTTTCTTTCAAAAACTGTTATCCATCACTTGGCTGGTTTATCTAAGTTCTAGCAAAACTTCATTCAGCTTGATTGCCTATAATATTAATTAATTGCCACAATTATCGCCCATGTCTGCATTTTAAATTTTACTTCTATGCTTAAGCATGATTGCCTGATGCCTTATTTGATTTGGAGGGGATTGAAGACGATTGAGGGGGAATATTTTTACACCATAATAGGTAGGGAATAAATCTTCTCCAATTCCTCTGTCATAGGGATTAACCGAACGAGGGCCGAGTAGTTCGTGAGTGATCAGTTGAATCACACATTAAGCTTAGACAGTAGCACTTGTGGCAATTACAAGTGGGCAGTTATCATCTGCCATACAAAATTAGGGAGATGCATGAATATATGGTTAGGTGTGCACATTGAATGAGATGGTGTCCGGCCCCTAGCCTCACATGCATGTGAGACCTATTTTACGTCGTGTGAGACATGCTGGTCGCCATCACACGCTATGTAGAGGGGAAACGAACAAACAATAATTTTACAAAGGTACATAATAATATCATACAAGTGCATAAGTTCTTAATTATGTTCTGTGTCTTTATACTTTTTTTTTTAGAACGTGTCTTGTACTTATGTACTGCTCTTGACATATCCATCTGCAAGGCCAAAAGGAAAACGTTTTGGCATAGTCACAAATTTTGGAGAGTTGATTATTTACAATGTATAAACTGCAGAATTAATTTTGTTGCAGTGTAAATTTGATGGGGTAAATTTGACGGAAAAGAATATTAACCTTTGATGGGGATTAATCGATATAGGGACAGGAGTGGTGGTTTCGTGCAGGCCAAGTTAGGTGCAAAAATGATTCTCTTCTGGGACCCACACGCACCCCTCTCTCCTCTCTTTTCGCCATCGTCCTTTCCACGGTCAAGTCTCTTATCTACCCTCGTAACCAAGTAATCGACGGTGGTAATTAATCTTAAGATAATTCTGAAAGTAATTAATCATTAAACTAATTCACCCGTGACTTGTGAAAACTTTTTTAAAAGGTTAAAAGGTTACTTTGCCGATTCGACAGATCTTGTTTAGAACATTCAAATCGACTGTTCGAGACGACGCAATGGAGACGGACATGTCAAATTAAATATATGCAGCTTTATTTTCTAAAAAAGGAATGAGATGAGGAGCTAAAGCTTCACTAAAGAACATGACATATTATTTTTTTTTAGAATAGAACATGGCATATTCAATAATGTGGTTAATTAGGCCTAAAACTGATTATCAGCTACCACAAGGTAGTTTATAATTAAACCATTTTTATATATGGCTTTAATAGTAATTTAATAGCCAATGTAGAAAATAAAAATAAGATAAAAATGCTAAAAGTTAAATTGAAATTGAAATTTTAAATTTTGATAGCGTTTTATAAGTCATAGTGTAAACGATGGGAGCTATAACATTAACTCAATCCTACCCCAAAAAGTGGACCACTTAAATAAGCGATTTAAGCAAATGTTTAACTGGGAAATGATGTTTATCTTGATCGAATACCGGCCACAAATGGTGTTATCTAATTCGAGAACTTAACTCTCAGTGGTTCCTTTCATGGAACAGTTTTTGGATGTGTATCAGTTGGTTGTATGCATGTGGCTACAAGGTGTGTTATAATACTAACTGAAGCGTCGGTGTGGGGCCTAATTAACCTTTCATCAATTCGTAAAACAGTATTGTAATCATGTAGGAATCCAGCTAATGGCGCCGAGAGGCGACCTGCAGAATTATTTAAGCAGTAGTCACTTCGTTGTTTCTTTATGACGACGTCCAACCTCGTAAGAGAATTGGTCAATGGGCGGTGGACATGTTGGTTACGTTGTACATTCCCTTCTCTAACCTCTGTTTATTGAGAACTACTCCACAAATTACGGCTGTGTTTAGTTCGATCCAAAGTTTAAAATTTGGTTAAAATTAAAGACGATGTGACTGAAAAGTTGTGTGTGTATGAAAGGTTTGATGTGATGGAAAGTTGAAAGTTTGGAAAGTACATTGTATGACTAGTTTCTAAAGAATAAAACATTGGAATTCACGATGATTAACCCCAAAGTATACTAGAAACCCACTACAATAAATATGGTTACCGGCTTACTAAGAGAGGGAAGATCAATCTCAGTTTTACCATCCACAAATTAAACGGTTTGAAATCATGTCGACTTGACAAAAGAAACTTCTATAAATTCCAATATCAAAAGCTAAAGTGAATTATTTTGTTTATTCCATTATTAAAATATATATGTGTTACATTCGGTATTATATTTGTTTATTTTAGGACAAATAGAGTAATTACGAGCTGCATTAACATAATCATGGTTTTCTCTCTTAGGGCCTCTTTGATTTGAAAAAAAAAAAGAATTTTTGAGGGTTTTAATCATACATAATTTTTTATGAGGTCTTTTGAAAAAAGGATTGAATCATATTATATCTTTTTGAAATTCTTATAGATTGAACAATCGTATAAAAGTTTTGAAAAAATTTAGCAAGAGCTTAAGTATCTTGGAAATTCCTATATTTTTCATACGATTCAATCGAACGATCATTTATATATTTTTTCTATTTTTATAATCTCTATTTTACATTTACATTCTACATTCTAGAATCATACATTTCTCTGCTCATCTGTTTTCTTCGATCCTACTATTCAATGAAAAAAAAACAATGTGCAGCAACATACCACGGTTCGACCTTTTTACAGTTTTACCCCTACACCACCATGCCCAAGAGGCCAAGAGAGAGAGCCTAAAAAAAAAAAAGTTTTAACCTCCGAGACGACGCGTCTAGTCCAGACACCGATAAAAATCACGAAAGCTACTTCTTCCCCTCCCCCTACCCCGCCCGTTAATTAATTAATTAATCACCCAAAAATAATCCATCGCCACCCCCCCCCCTCCCCCACACTAAAAATCCAGACCCCCCACCCCCAGTGCACCGCAGTTCACTGCACTCTCCTCTACAAGCGATCACCGGAGAAGAGATCGATCGGTAGCCGTAGCACGGCACGGTGGTTGATCGGCGGCGGCCATGGCCGGAGCGGAGTGGTTCGCCGTTCGACGGGGACGCCGCCTTCGCGAGAACTCGTCGGCGGTGCTGGCCGAGCTCGGCGGGTGGGCGGTGGCGCCGGGCGAGGAAGGCGGCGCGGGATGATGGTACCGGCGGCGCTGGATCTGCCGGTGGATTGTGTGGGGGCGGCGGCGGCGGCGCGGGAGGAGGAGGAGGAGGAGGGAGGAGGCGCCGGCGAGATCGGGCGACGGCGCCGCCGCCGCCGCGTCGTCGAGCTCCAGCGGTGAGCCCGCCGCCCCCGACAACGCCGCCGACAAGCGACCGGCCGCCGCCGAGGCAGCGTAAGTAGTACACGTGTCCCGCGTGCGTGCGTGCGTGCATGCGTTAGAGTTCGTCGCCGGCGTTTGGTTCTCTCGCTTCTCCTCCGGCGAGCGGCGGAGCTAGCTCACGCGAGTTTTTTCTCTCTCTCTTTTTTTGCAAATTGCAACACGTTTACATGGATTACGCGTCGGGGAGGGGCAATCTGGTAAAAAAAAGGAAAAAAATTGATAGTAGCACGCTCGCGCAGATCCGCGTGCCGCGTCGTCTCTTACGCCGCGATTTGCGTGCGAAGATTGTTCCAAGTTTCACGCGGTTTCTCTTGTTCTTTTCCCCTCCTCGCCTCGCCTCGCCTCGTTTTGATTTCGCCCATTACACTATTCATCGTCATCGTCAAGTACTACTACCACTGTATAATAATAAATTAATAATGCCCGTATCCAATACGGATACGCGTATTTTCTTTTACTCCCACCATTAATTCGACTTGCTTCCAAACATGTTCTTCAATTCGTTTGCTACTTTTATGTTGTTGATCGATCTCATATATCATTCAAATACTTTCTTGACATAAGTCAATCTGGCTGATTATATCATGCAAACAATCACTTTTTTCTTGTAGTATATTGATGTGTAATCGTTATGCGCGTTCGTAAAAAAAAAAATCTAATCGTTAAATATGTTTGCATAATCTTCTTCGAAACGGGAAGATATTGGGAGTAATTATATATAGAACGTCTCTTTTGCAATTTCGATGCATCGGTGGTCTGCAATCTGCATGTCAGAAGCGACGCTGGTTGGCGGCGAGGGGGGTGTAGTGGAGTAGTGGGGCTATCTACTGGAGTATCCCCTACTACTGTACGTCGCCATGTCTGGAGCACTGATCGACCTGACGACCGACCGACCAATTTCTTTGTCTTACCTTGGCCAACTTGATCCAAGCACTCATTAAACCTGCACTCCACATCGATCTCCAGCCCACACTGCATTTAATTTATTAACTGCATCTTGCAGCGATGCTGCGATGGTATGATATGAAATGACGCGGTGGTTTCAGTGAAGAAAGTGTGTTAATTTTTTGAGTTTTCATGGCGGTTTCTTTGATCGGTTTTGACAGTGCATGTGTGTGTGTTTGATCAGGCCGGCGGCGGCGGCGGCGACGGCGACGGCGAAGAAGGGGCAGAAGAGGGCGAGGCAGCCGCGGTTCGCGTTCATGACCAAGAGCGAGATTGACCACCTCGAGGATGGCTACAGGTGGAGGAAGTATGGGCAAAAGGCGGTCAAGAACAGCCCATTCCCAAGGTGAGCGCGTGACATCGATCGATCGCTTCCTTCTGTTTCTGTCCATCCCCTCGATCGATCATATCTCGTGTGTGTTCTCAGCTCTCACAAGCATGGGGGGCAAATCTGGCCTTGCTGTTTTTAATTTCTTTCTTCTATCCTGCTTTATAGTATATACCATATATGTGAAGTGAAAATCTTTCTGACAACTGCTAATCATTTGGTTTAGATTTTTGGTCAACAAAAGCTTTTTTTTAAATAATCTAAGTTCATGCAGTCATTGTGTCAAAGAATACTCGTTCTAAGCATGTTCTACATATACGGCTTGCATTATAATTGTTTGAAGTATGCCTGTATGTGGCTGTTGCTAGCTTAGAGTGAGTATTAATAGGATTAATTAATCCGAGTAATTTTCCCTGTCAGTTTACTTTTTATTAGCAAAGCCTAGCTATTGTCATCTAGTTCTTCCACTATATATATATAGTAGTATAGTACACAATATTTATTGCCTTTTACATATTATCTAGTTATATTAGAACTGAATATGCCAAAACGGCAAAACCCATGTTTTAAGGGGCAGTTTTTTTAGTAGTGGGGCATATGACAGAATCTGTGCAACTAGATATCTCATATGTCGTAATGGAACATTCTTCTTTTATCGGAGAGTTTTCTTTGATGGTATATATCTTGTATTATATTCCCTTTATATAGTACTAGTACTATACATAGTCTAAAACTCTATATCCATACATGCATGTGCTGATGTGCTATATACTTTGTTAAATTAGATTCTTTGTTATAATTAATCACCAAGACACACCACCATCCATAATTGCCATTTCATATTATTAAACATAGATTTGTTCAAGGCTCAACTAATCATCACATAACAAAAAATGGTTTTGCTTGACTCAGGAGCTACTACAGGTGCACCAACAGCAATGCACTGTGAAGAAGCGCGTGGAGCGGTCTTCCGACGACCCTTCCGTCGTGATCACCACCTACGAGGGCCAGCACTGCCACCACACCGCCTCCTTCCAGCGCGGCGTCGGGGCGCCGCCGTCGCGGCGCACATCCACGGCGCGGCGGCCGTCGCCCTCGCCGAGCAAATGTCGGCGTTCGTCTCGCCGCCGCCGCAGCCGCAGCCGCATTTGCTGTACAGCTTACCCCGGTTGCACCACCGTCCTCGTCCGAGACCGCCGTCAGCTGCTCGATGCCGACGACGACGTCTTTGCAGGAGCTGAACAATGGCGAGGGGCTACAACGCCCTGGCTATAATAGCCCCCAGGCGGCGGTGACCATCGGGCAGCCGCCGCCGTCGCCGTCGGTGCCTCCGGCTGTTTCGTTTGACAAGGGGCTACTTGATGATATTGTGCCTCCTGGAGTTAGACTTGGATGACAATACTCAAATATACATGCATGGTAAGTTGGTAACTAGCTACACAATGGACCTCATTAGAATTATTAGCAGTGTTAAATTGGATATGTACTTATGATACTGCTATGAAATCTGGAAGTTGGAACTCACGAAAATTTAGACACTCCTAAATTAAGTTGATTCTTACTCCTATGTAAGAGACTGCACACTAATAGAATCAAATTTTATAATTGTTCTTACTCGCATAAAAAATATAATTATTCTGCTAGTGGTTAGCCCAACAAATATATGATTTGTGTCACAATATATTTTTGTTTTTATTTTATGCTTGAATATATATTTAGTATATATATATATGTTTTTCCGTTATATTAACAATAATGCAGTGTAAAACTATAAACATTTAACATTCAATTTTGAAGACAATTAAGGCTCTTAAGGAATAATTCCTCTGTTTCACAATGTAAGACCTTTTAGGCATTGCCCCATTGTTGCTCACCACATTACATTCATTAAAATCTAAATGAATGTGGGCAATATTAGAATGTCTTACACTGTAAAACGGAGTGAGTAGTTTATTGTTTTGCGATGTAGTATAAGTATTATGTCATTTAATTTGTTTTAAGATAACTAAGACCTTCTTTGTTTGATATTAATATCCTTAATTTGTTTTGCCGCAGTTCTAAGTACTTTTGCATGGTAGAGTACCTAGTTGGTGTGTTTAGGACACCGCATAATTTGATCCCCCAAGTATTGACAAGTTCTTTTGGATATACACACAATTATTATTTGCTTATTTCCTAAGTTCGAATGGATTATTTTATCATGCAGGAACAATTGATCTTGTAGTAGTTACTCACTGGAGAATAAACTGCTGACAAAAATGCTGCATACTCTTACGTGTGTTCTTTCCAACGTTAACAACACTATTGCAAGGACAAATATGCATTAATATTTATAAGTTATATTCATTGATTGGTTTGAAGATGTGTATGCACGCCTTCAAAGTTTTATATTTATACACAATTTTTACAATCATAATCTAATTCAAATGCACATTCATTGCAGACTTATCTCCCTACACTAGATATTTGAAGTGTCATCTCATCTCTTGGCATGGAGGCAGCAGCTGGCAGGAAGGCAAATCACGCCGCTAGGGTTCTTTGATTAGCTCCTGCTGAAATCCACCGTCTCAGTCATTACCTACCAATTAATGGCTTGGAAATTAGGAGTATATATATTAATTAAGCTTATTGCAACGATGGAGAGCTGACTTACAATTGATTGCAAACCTCATTGGTCAGCCGGTGGAGTATTTTTCATGGCAAACTTTTATGTGCCCGATTAACCGTAGTCTGTGTATGCAGTTGGCAGCACTAGGCATTCCCTGACTGTATCTTCTTGGCAGAAGAATCTCTACCTATGTTAACTACTTCTGCATTATATAATGTGTATGTAGGTTGGTGTAGATATATACTACTAGCTATATCTATGTACACTTATGCTAAATTAATGTTGTGCTGTAGTATAATGACAACCATTCAACCTTCTGTTCTTTATTCCAAGTGACTTCAACTGAGATCAACTTTGGAGTTTTTAATTAGTGCTCAGTAATAATGTGATAATCTTGGTCATTTTATATACTCCATCTAAAATATAAGGATTTATAGGATTTATTTTTTTTTACCATAACATAAACATTCCTGCACTAATTTCTAATATTCTTATTATTTCAATGATTCCAAAATCAAATAAATGCTTGGAAAGGGAATATAAACAATTCAAAATTCAAAAAATAACCACTGAAGCAACTAGAAAGAAATCATGTGACCCAACCTTGGTACTTCCTTCGTAAAAAAAAATATAAGGCACAACTGTTTTCTTTCGATGTTTTATAATTTAAGACAAATATACATGTGCAATTAACTAACACCTCTCCTCTTCTTTAATTCGTTTTTTTAGAATCTTCCACCCTCTCGATCTCTAATTTCGATAGGTGTATACATTTTATTTATTGGATTGATACAAATGTGATGGTAATAATATTTTTTTCTTGGTTTTTACTTAGTGGTAGTTACGTCTAATATTTCATGATTGAAAGAGCATTAGCTAAACAACTTAATAATCCTTATATTTTAAAAGTGAGGGAGCACAAAGATAAAGCTGTGTGCAAAAGGAAAAAAAAAAGCTGTGTGGAAGCAATGCCGTCTACACCAACTTTGAATTAATTTTGATGTGGATGGAATGTTCCCAGCTTTGTGTTCAGCAATCCCTTTATGTTAGCTTGTACGGGCACGTGAGATCCCGGACCCCAGTATTACACGTACTGTCGTCTGTTTGCATCAGTGCATCACCGTATAATATCGTGCATTAATTCTTGCAAGTACTACTGCTCAGTTTTATTCTCACTATGGCATGTAACAAACAAACTCAAGTGTAGCCAAGTATGGCTGTGTTTAGTTCAGCGCAAAGTTTAGATTTTAGTTGAAATTGAAGATAATGTGACTGAAAAGTTGTGTGTATATGACAGGTTGATGTGATGGAAAAGGACTGAAGTTTGAATCCAAACTGGCATGAATCGTATTATTCCCACTGGCATGAATGGCAGCAAGCCTCTTTAGGCTGTGTTCGGTAGTAAGGGATGGAAACTAATCCCTCCCGCTAAAAAAGATCAATCTATTAGCGCGTAATTAATTAATTATTAGAATATGTCTTTTTAAGCAACTTTCGTATAGATTATTTTTTCAAAAAATATATTGTTCAACAATTTAAAAAGCATGCACGTATAAAAAGAGGAGAGTGGGTTCCCAATTATGAAACTTTTTTTTTCATTTTTTGCCACTAAAATTAAATAGTGTCCTTTCTTTCCTCTATATCCCTCTATTATCTACATGAGCAGGTCATAGTTGCAAAATCTATTTTTTCTGCTAATATATTAGGTGGTGTATGAGACTGATGAAGATGAAGATTGAATTGAAGCACGTAAAACAAGAAATTCATTAGCATGTAATTAATTAAGTTTTAATTATTACAAACTCGATAAATGTATATATTTGATATTTTAAAGCAACTTTTATATTAAAATTTTTCTCACGAAACACGTTTAAGGCCATTCCCAACCCAAGACAATAGACATAGTTTCCACAAACTCCACGTCATCAAGAAACTAGTACTAGACACTACTCTTTCAATGCAAACACCACTATTCTATACTCAAATTTAATGCTAGTCTCACATAATGTCTTGGATGCTGTGTAGAAACCATGTCTCATGCAAGACATGGTTTCCTTTTTTTTCCTTATTTATTCACTTGCCACATCATTTTTTATTCTAGGTGGCAGTTTATTTAATGCTATGGATACCATCATAGTCATTGGGATGGGAATAGCCTATTATTATGAAAAACATGTCAACGGAAACCGAGATTAAATCCAAATCTTAATCAGAAAAGAACCCGTACTAGTAGTTTGGAAGAAGGAAAAAAAAAAACAGCGTGTGAAACCGCGTCGTTGTAGCTACTATACGTCGGTGGGAAAGTGCGTGGAAAGCAGCTAGCGTAGCTATATTTCTCCATGGTCCATGCCGTGGAATCTCACCGCCGTATGACACATGCAGGGATGCCGGCATATGTGCGGCCATGCACGCACGTACTCCAGCACTCGCTGATGCCCGCGGTTGCACCGCACGACACGCCAAAGTAGTGCTCTCTAGCTTGACCCCGTATACGTTAACGTTGTGTCCATCTGTGATCTGTCCATGTGGAAGGTATACGAAGGTTTTACTTTGAAGATTCGTTCACATTTGTTTGACGTGACCACTGCACTGACTTGACTTCACTTCCTGTATCGGTATAGCTGTACCACGCACACATGGAGGTAATCACTAGTGCCGGCCACAACCGCGACCATCGTTTACTCACCATGTCTTGGCACAAACCGACTGCGGGAAATCGTACGTGGCAGACAAAAGCGTGTTAAATTAACTAACCTAAGATAATTCTTCTATTTTTTTTTGGTTTTTTGCCAATAAAGATGTATTACGCACGTACCCTCTGTCCAAAAAAAATCAATCCTATCATGAACATAGACACATGGTTTAAAGCTAGGTATTCGTTTTTTCTGAAACAGAGTAGTACTCCCTCCGCCCTAAAAAGATGTTCAATTCTAACTATAAATCTGGACATATGCGTGTTCAGATTCGTAGTTAGAGTTTATCTTTTTTTTTTTGCACAGAGTAGTACGTACGAGTATGCTTTTTAATAACAAAATTATAATGTTAGAGGTGTGTTATTGGTCTCCGTCTCTTTATACGTGCACTAGAAAAACACACTCATATCCGATACAGTATGTAAGTGTTGTGCGTGCGCTAGATTGAAAAAAATTTCATCTTGGTCGCACGTCACCGGAGAAAGTTCACTTTAACTTTCGTTTAAATATAAGTTAGATTTGATTTATATATCGCAATCTTTAAAATCAGATATATGGACTCTCTAACTATTAAAACGTGCCAAAACGATTTTCTCGACGGTTTTAAGGGCAGTTTGGACTGACGAATCCGGTGTCTCATTTGGCACGGGAACAAGACGACACGTTTATTCACAGTCACGCCCGCATCCCAAGCGGGCGCGTGGAGATGGGCCGGCAAAAGCACATGGGGGAGATGGGCCCGAGGAGGGTGGTTGATAGCTGGGCCGCGGCCGCACGATGCGCGGCGGATTCGGTGGTTGGGCTGGACACCACACGTAGCCGAGCCGAGGCCTCGTGGAAAAACGAAGCGTTTTTCGATGAATCCGGCCGACACAATGTACTCCTCGTTTAGTCATTTCTGGTTCGTTTTTGCGCACACAAGAACAACACAAGTTTTGCAGTAAGAGATATATTTGGGAATAGTACACTGGAATAACCAATCTGCTATAACAAGTTCACTGAATAATACAGGTAAATTTTCGTTCAGATGGCCCTCAAACAGCAAGAGCCATGATGACAGGGGAGGGGAGGGGATTATAGTGATCTAGAACAGTGCAAACGATGAAAAAAAAAAAACTTCAACAGCGATGACGATGATTTTACTAACAAGAACACCCCAACTTTTTTATGCCTGAGAAAATGGTAGTGTCGTCTCCTGCAAAAAAAAACGAACTATAAAGAATTTTAAGTGGCCAACCCATCTTGCATTGCTCTTCTTCCAAGTCGAATTCCTGCAGCTCGAATCGAGGTTGAGAATCGAATCGATCGATTAAAATTCACATAAATCTTATGCCACGGCGGGCATGTCCTTGAGCCAGGCGTCGAGCGGCTTGCCGATGGAGTAGACGATGAAGCCGATCTCCCTGAGCTTCTCCGGGTCGACGACGTTGCGGCCGTCGAAGACGAACGCCGGCTTCTGCATGTTGTCGTAGATCTTCTGGTAGTCGAGCGTCTTGAACTCGTCCCACTCGGTGAGGATGCAGAGGCCATGGGCGTTCTTGGTGGCCTCGTACGCGTCCCACACCACGCTCACCTGCTTGAACGCCGTGGGGCTCGTCGGCTGCAGGTGCATCGGGTGGTCCCAGTCGAACTTGCCCATGGCGAGGTCCCGCTGGATCTGGTCCTCCGTCACCTGCGGGTCGTAGATGCTGATCTGCGCCTTGTCGCCGAGCAGGCCGTGGCACACGTCGATCGCCGGCGTCTCCCTCGTGTCGCCGGTGTCCTTCTTGAACGCGAACCCCAGCACGGCGATCTTCTTGCCCGACACCGTGTTGAACATGGACGACACCACCCGGTTCACGAACCGGCTCTTCTGGTAGTCGTTGATCTTGATCACCTGCTTCCAGTAGTTCGCGACCTCGGGGAGGCCATTGCATTCGCAGATGTACACCAGATTCAGGATGTCCTTCTGGAAGCAGGAGCCGCCGAATCCAACGCTGGCGTTGAGGAATTTGGGGCCGATCCTCGAGTCCTTGCCGACGGCGTACGCCACCTCGGTGACGTTCGCGCCGGTGGCCTCGCAGAGCGCCGAGATGGCGTTCACCGACGAGATCCTCTGCGCCAGGAACGCGTTCGCGGCGAGCTTGGAGAGCTCGGCGGACCAGAGGTTGGTGGTGATGATCCTGTCCTCGGGCACCCAGTGCGCGTACACCGACTTGAGCGCCTGCACGGCCTTCCTCCCCTCCGCCGTCTCGCGGCCGCCGATGAGGACGCGGTCGGGCTTGAACAGGTCGTCAATGGCGGTGCCCTCGGCGAGGAACTCCGGGTTGGAGAGGATCTGGTAGTTGATGCCCTTGCTGTTGTGGGTCAGGATCTTCTCGATCGCCTCGGCCGTCTTGACCGGCACGGTGGACTTCTCGACGACGATCTTGTCGGACTTGGACACGTCGGCGATCATCCTCGCCGCGCTCTCCCAGTAGGTGAGGTCGGCCGCCTTGCCGGCGCCGAGGCCGCGCGTCTTGGTCGGCGTGTTCACGGACACGAAGATGATGTCCGCCTCCGCGACGTGCTTCTCGACGTCCGTGCTGAAGAAGAGGTTCCTGCCCCTGCACTCCTTGACCACCTCGTCCAGCCCCGGCTCGTAGATCGGCAGCTGCTCGCTGTTCCAGGCGTCGATGCGCGGCTTGGAGATGTCGACGACCACCACCTCGATCGCCGGGCACTTGAGGGCGATCACCGCCATGGTCGGCCCGCCCACGTACCCAGCTCCGATGCAGCAGATCTTCACCATCTTCGCCTACTGCTCTCACTGAAAAAAAAACAACAAAAAAAAAGATTGCAGTTTTTATTAGCAAACTGAATGGAGTGATGAAATGGATTGCTACCAAGTACCAAGTCAACACTAGCAAATCGGGGTTCGCGGATCACGAGCTGACGAACCGGGATCTCGCAAGAAACACGGGAAAATGGGGGCGCCCAATAGAATCGAGATGGAAACATTTCGAGGTTTTGGGGAAGAGTATCAAATCATAGACAGGGGCGGGCGAGATCCATCCATTGCCGCGACCAACTCTTTAACATGATTTTTTTTTTGCATAAAGGAAGTAAATTTGCGAGCAAAATCGCGATTTTAAGCGGCAAAAGTGAGAAACCGTGATCCAGAAAGGGGGTGAGAGGAAAATGAGATCTCCATCTCCATCTCCCAGATCCGAACACAGCAAAGATAATATCTTCAGAGAAATCAAAAACGAACACAGCTACTAGATCAAGACTTTGCAAGATCACACAACAAACTACGAGCTAAACCACAAATGATCCACAGGACCGTGAGAAGGCACTCACCAGATCTCAGCAAGTTTGGGCAAGATCTTGAGGAGGGAGTCACTGAAGAAGAAGAAGGGGAGACCTCCTCTTGTATGCAGAGAGAAGCTGCCTACAAGTTGTGTGTATTCTCAGAGGGGAGACTGCCCCCCTTATATTGGCTTCACCACTGAAGCCACCGAATTGGGTCTGAATTGGATCTACCCCTCCCCACTCGAGAAATTTTACTGTGTCAAGGCCGGTCAGACACCAGCATACTACTACTACTACTACAGGTCTCTGATGAGTTGGCCCTGACAAGTTGAAGTCACGCAATCCATGGGCCACACCAAACTCGGCATTTATCAAAGGTTCCCATCGGCACAAACCACCAACCTCTTTACTCCTTTAACCCCATTATTATTAGTAAATGGAATAGTAAGACACATTAAACAAAAGGGGATAACACGCTGGAGTATTGTTCAGTGCTGAGAACAATACTATTCAGAATTCAGAAATGGCCATGTAGTACATACTGTACAGTACTCCATAGATATGTCAGGTTCAAAATTATTTGAGGTCAGGACTCATGACCATACTAAAATTAACCAAATGCAAAGATTATAGTGGTAAATCGGGATGTAGGACTAGTAAAGAAATGTCAAGATGTGCGCCTGTGCCACAATCCAACGAGAGGAAGAACGGTAGAAGCCTCCAAGGACGGACAACAGACACTGACAAATTAGGGGAGGGTGATGCTGATGCAAACCAACGTGACACTCTCACCAACCAAAACGTGTGTATGATTAACTATTTTTTTTGTACTTTCATCTGAATAAGATACAGTTGCTGTTCAACAGGGAAGCTTCAGCGTCCATGGAAGAATTCTTTGGGCTTTCTTTAAACACAAAAAGGAAAAGGGGAGAACTTTCTTGGTGTTAAGTCACTTCTATTTGGTTACTGAAACTAAAGACTTTATAATGATTCGATCTTAATTCCTCTTTTTTCTAAAGGCATCATTTAGAGGGGGGAAATGGGTAATGAGAGACATTCAGAGTCAAGGACTGTCACATGTTCCAGGTAGCAAAGAAAGAAAACAAAAAAAAATCCAACATTTCTTTCTTGAAAACGATAGTCCAGTTCATTAAGTTCAGTGTTTTTTCCCTACCTTTTCACACAAATCAGAGAAAAAAAAAACAAGTCGCATCCACCTAAAAACAAACCTACAAAGAATTTGTGTCTATGAAAATAAAAAATCCCCAGAACACATCACCAACAACAATCAGAGCAACAAAATAAGAGACATTAAATTCACTAAACAAATTAACAGACACTAATCTAATTAATCTGAATCTCAAGTCACTTCCCCAACAAATAATTGACCCACAAGATCACCGACATTGGAGGAAGAGCGTCCTCGCAGTACCATCTCATCCCCCACCCGAATCGGTTGCAACCGCAGCAGAAGCTAACCAACCCGGAGAAAAGAGAAAGAAAAAGCGAGCCATTGATTCGCCTTTGAGTGAGTCTCAAGCGACCACGAAAACGCATCCGATCAAGCGATCAACCACGCACATGAACAACGCTGTAAAATCTTGGCACTCGTCCGGTGAAACGGAAGGATCCGAGCGCCCCCAATTTACACGCAAAGAGAACATCAAACAGCGACTCACTTCAGCAAGCTCACGCAGATTTATTGCTGCAAATTTTTACCTGCAGGCTGCTGCAGCGTCGCGGTTGATCGATTGGAAGGAGAGCGACGGCGTCAATTTTTTTTTCTTTCACGAACATGTAAAAGAATAACGCATCATTATATTAGAAGAGAGTAAGGTTTTAAAAACACAACGCAACTGCCCATGAAAGCCATTGCTAGGGGAAAAAAAGAAAAAAAAACTGCTCCTATATAGTGGGAGGAAATTTGGCTGTTTTTTCTGATCTGGTTTGGGTTTGGGGAATTTTTTTTTTCAGTGTGAGTGACAGTTTTGTAGGGCACTGTTTTAATCACTGCTACGAAATATTTAAGGAAAAACGTAAATGTGAAGATCATGCACTAAATATATTCCTTTTTTTGACCGAACACACTATACATATATTCCTTGTTTGCATCACAACGTGTGCCACTTGATCCGCTGCTACACATTGTTTTATGTTTTATAGTATAAACTTTTCCAAGCTATGCGGTCAGCATCAGGCTGCAAACCTGTTTAGAGCAGGTACAATAGCAGGCTATAAGTCAGCTATAAACATATTTTAAAGAGATAAAAGAAGAGAGAGAATAGCAGCAGGCTACAGATCTGTAGCCAGCTACAGCACGGACTCCAAGACGTACTATGTGTATGACAGATAGGACCAAGTATTAATAGTATAGTAAGTAACTATTGTATGTATTAGCTATTACATTAGCTATAGATGATTTGAAGCTAGTAGGTGGCTATACTATTAAACTTGCTCTTATCAAGTGCTTGCCCGCACACACACAGATAAAGTAAAATAGATTTGCCTAAGAATGGACTAGCAACAATTGGAGCCGGGATCGTTGGTGTGATCACTTGCCTTCCGTCAAGAATTGTGAGGTAAGTGTAGCTATCCTGTGAGCTTACTGCCACTGACCGGTGCTAGTGAATGCTTACAGAAATGCAGTTGCAGCAGTGCATTTTGGTGTGGGTTTGGCTAAGTTAGGAGGGGTGCCAATTAGGCTGGAAAATAACTTGAAAAGAAGCGGTTTAATTAGGCATGGCAAAGGGATAAATGTGATGGATGCATCACCAACTTCACTTCGCTCTTTTGTGTGTGTTCCTTTCTTTATAGCCACCTCATGAGTGATGATGATGATGATGACCATTGGCCAACGTGGCATGGGTATACTTTGGGCACACTGCTATGTGCTACCCAACATGTGGACTCATGGGCTGGGTTTAAATCTAAAGTTTGGATCCAAACTTCAGTCCTTTTCTATCACATCAACCTATCATATACACACAACTTTTCAGTCACATCATCTTTAATTTCAACCAAAATTCAAACTTTGGATCCATCTTAACACAGCCATGGTTTAGTGGTTTACTGCGGAAAAGGGCAAGTTCTTTCCTGCCTTTTTTCAGTTTCCACTACGTGCATGCATGGAGCAGAAAACAGTACGGAGAACGGGCCGGAGAAGTTGTTGCGTTGGACCGAAAAAAAGAATCCACTACACGTTTCGGCACAAAATAGCGGTTTCATCATATCTCTGAAGTCAGAACCGGTTGGATGAGCTCGTGCACGATACGTACCAGCAGTCCAGTACAGCCTCCAATCCTTTGTCTTTTGGCACAAGTGCACAACCAGAATTTCAATTCTCAAAACTTAATTTTATACTAGTACTAGTTAATTTTTTAAGAATTTATTGTCTTATTTTACTTTTAATATTGAGAATACGTATTATTTTCGGATGTTAATAAGGCACACGATCGAATTGTAAACTTAGGCTTCGTTCGTTCCCGGGTGATACGGGAGATTGAGAGAGAAAACATCTCGTTTTCCGCGCGCACGCTTCCCAAACTACTCAACGGTACGTTTTTTGCAAAAAAAATTCTATAGGAAAGTTGTTTTAAAAAAATCATATTAATCCATTTTTAAAATTTAAAATAGATAATACTCAACGCCCAATAGAATCGAGATGGAAACATTTCGAGGTTTTGGGGAAGAGTATCAAATCATAGACAGGGGCGGGCGAGATCCATCCATTGCCGCGACCAACTCTTTAACATGATTTTTTTTTTGCATAAAGGAAGTAAATTTGCGAGCAAAATCGCGATTTTAAGCGGCAAAAGTGAGAAACCGTGATCCAGAAAGGGGGTGAGAGGAAAATGAGATCTCCATCTCCATCTCCCAGATCCGAACACAGCAAAGATAATATCTTCAGAGAAATCAAAAACGAACACAGCTACTAGATCAAGACTTTGCAAGATCACACAACAAACTACGAGCTAAACCACAAATGATCCACAGGACCGTGAGAAGGCACTCACCAGATCTCAGCAAGTTTGGGCAAGATCTTGAGGAGGGAGTCACTGAAGAAGAAGAAGGGGAGACCTCCTCTTGTATGCAGAGAGAAGCTGCCTACAAGTTGTGTGTATTCTCAGAGGGGAGACTGCCCCCCTTATATTGGCTTCACCACTGAAGCCACCGAATTGGGTCTGAATTGGATCTACCCCTCCCCACTCGAGAAATTTTACTGTGTCAGGGCCGGTCAGACACCAGCATACTACTACTACTACTACACGAGCAAGGTCTCTGATGAGTTGGCCCTGACAAGTTGAAGTCACGCAATCCATGGGGCACACCAAACTCGGCATTTATCAAAGGTTCCCATCGGCACAAACCACCAACCTCTTTACTCCTTTAACCCCATTATTATTAGTAAATGGAATAGTAAGACACATTAAACAAAAGGAGATAACACGCTGGAGTATTGTTCAGTGCTGAGAACAATACTATTCAGACTTCAGAAATGGCCATGTAGTACATACTGTACAGTACTCCATAGATATGGCAGGTTCAAAATTATTTGAGGTCAGGACTCATGACCATACTAAAATTAACCAAATGCAAAGATTATAGTGGTAAATTGGGATGTAGGACTAGTAAAGAAATGTCAAGATGTGCGCCTGTGCCACAATCCAACGAGAGGAAGAACGGTAGAAGCCTCCAAGGACGGACAACAGACACTGACAAATTAGGGGAAGGTGATGCTGATGCAAACCAACGTGACACTCTCACCAACCAAAACGTGTGTATGATTAACTATTTTTTTGTACTTTCATCTGAATAAGATACAGTTGCTGTTCAACAGGGAAGCTTCAGCGTCCATGGAAGAATTCTTTGGGCTTTCTTTAAACACAAAAAGGAAAAGGGGAGAACTTTCTTGGTGTTAAGTCACTTCTATTTGGTTACTGAAACTAAAGACTTTATAATGATTCGATCTTAATTCCTCTTTTTTCTAAAGGCATCATTTAGAGGGGGGAAATGGGTAATGAGAGACATTCAGAGTCAAGGACTGTCACATGTTCCAGGTAGCAAAGAAAGAAAACAAAAAAAAATCCAACATTTCTTTCTTGAAAACGATAGTCCAGTTCATTAAGTTCAGTGTTTTTTCCCTACCTTTTCACACAAATCAGAGAAAAAAAAAACAAGTCGCATCCACCTAAAAACAAACCTACAAAGAATTTGTGTCTATGAAAATAAAAAATCCCCAGAACACATCACCAACAACAATCAGAGCAACAAAATAAGAGACATTAAATTCACTAAACAAATTAACAGACACTAATCTAATTAATCTGAATCTCAAGTCACTTCCCCAACAAATAATTGACCCACAAGATCACCGACATTGGAGGAAGAGCGTCCTCGCAGTACCATCTCATCCCCCACCCGAATCGGTTGCAACCGCAGCAGAAGCTAACCAACCCGGAGAAAAGAGAAAGAAAAAGCGAGCCATTGATTCGCCTTTGAGTGAGTCTCAAGCGACCACGAAAACGCATCCGATCAAGCGATCAACCACGCACATGAACAACGCTGTAAAATCTTGGCACTCGTCCGGTGAAACGGAAGGATCCGAGCGCCCCCAATTTACACGCAAAGAGAACATCAAACAGCGACTCACTTCAGCAAGCTCACGCAGATTTATTGCTGCAAATTTTTACCTGCAGGCTGCTGCAGCGTCGCGGTTGATCGATTGGAAGGAGAGCGACGGCGTCAATTTTTTTTTCTTTCACGAACATGTAAAAGAATAACGCATCATTATATTAGAAGAGAGTAAGGTTTTAAAAACACAACGCAACTGCCCATGAAAGCCATTGCTAGGGGAAAAAAAGAAAAAAAAACTGCTCCTATATAGTGGGAGGAAATTTGGCTGTTTTTTCTGATCTGGTTTGGGTTTGGGGAATTTTTTTTTTCAGTGTGAGTGACAGTTTTGTAGGGCACTGTTTTAATCACTGCTACGAAATATTTAAGGAAAAACGTAAATGTGAAGATCATGCACTAAATATATTCCTTTTTTTGACCGAACACACTATACATATATTCCTTGTTTGCATCACAACGTGTGCCACTTGATCCGCTGCTACACATTGTTTTATGTTTTATAGTATAAACTTTTCCAAGCTATGCGGTCAGCATCAGGCTGCAAACCTGTTTAGAGCAGGTACAATAGCAGGCTATAAGTCAGCTATAAACATATTTTAAAGAGATAAAAGAAGAGAGAGAATAGCAGCAGGCTACAGATCTGTAGCCAGCTACAGCACGGACTCCAAGACGTACTATGTGTATGACAGATAGGACCAAGTATTAATAGTATAGTAAGTAACTATTGTATGTATTAGCTATTACATTAGCTATAGATGATTTGAAGCTAGTAGTTGGTTATACTATTAAACTTGCTCTTATCAAGTGCTTGCCCGCACACACACAGATAAAGTAAAATAGAATTGCCTAAGAATGGACTAGCAACAATTGGAGCCGGGATCGTTGGTGTGATCACTTGCCTTCCGTCAAGAATTGTGAGGTAAGTGTAGCTATCCTGTGAGCTTACTGCCACTGACCGGTGCTAGTGAATGCTTACAGAAATGCAGTTGCAGCAGTGCATTTTGGTGTGGGTTTGGCTAAGTTAGGAGGGGTGCCAATTAGGCTGGAAAATAACTTGAAAAGAAGCGGTTTAATTAGGCATGGCAAAGGGATAAATGTGATGGATGCATCACCAACTTCACTTCGCTCTTTTGTGTGTGTTCCTTTCCTTCTAGCCACCTCATGTGATGATGATGATGATGATGATGATGATGACCATTGGCCAACGTGGCATGGGTATACTTTGGGCACACTGCTATGTGCTACCCAACATGTGGACTCATGGGCTGGGTTTAAATCTAAAGTTTGGATCCAAACTTCAGTCCTTTTCTATCACATCAACCTATCATATACACACAACTTTTCAGTCACATCATCTTTAATTTCAACCAAAATTCAAACTTTGGATCCATCTTAACACAGCCATGGTTTAGTGGTTTACTGCGGAAAAGGGCAAGTTCTTTCCTGCCTTTTTTCAGTTTCCACTACGTGCATGCATGGAGCAGAAAACAGTACGGAGAACGGGCCGGAGAAGTTGTTGCGTTGGACCGAAAAAAAGAATCCACTACACGTTTCGGCACAAAATAGCGGTTTCATCATATCTCCGAAGTCAGAACCGGTTGGATGAGCTCGTGCACGATACGTACCAGCAGTCCAGTACAGCCTCCAATCCTTTGTCTTTTGGCACAAGTGCACAACCAGAATTTCAATTCTCAAAACTTAATTTTATACTAGTACTAGTTAATTTTTTAAGAATTTATTGTCTTATTTTACTTTTAATATTGAGAATACGTATTATTTTCGGATGTTAATAAGGCACACGATCGAATTGTAAACTTAGGCTTCGTTCGTTCCCGGGTGATACGGGAGATTGAGAGAGAAAACATCTCGTTTTCCGCGCGCACGCTTCCCAAACTACTCAACGGTACGTTTTTTGCAAAAAAAATTCTATAGGAAAGTTGTTTTAAAAAAATCATATTAATCCATTTTTAAAATTTAAAATAGATAATACTCAACTAATCAAACGCTAATGGCTCACCTCGTTTTGCGTATCTTTCTAATCTCCTCAATCCCCTCCTGCTCAAACACACCCTTAATCACCCAAGTCCTCGTTGCACAAAAATAAATCTTAATACTGTACTCCCTCCGTCCCAAAAAAAAGGCAAACCGCGGGTTTGCGTGCCAACGTTTGACTGTCCGTCTTATATGAATTTTTTTTATAATTAGTACTTTCATTGTTGTTAGATGATAAAACATGATGAATATTTTATGCGTGATTTATCTTTTTAATTTTTTTCATATTTTTTTCAAATAAGACGGACGGTCAAACGTTGGGCACGGAAACTAGGGTTTGTCTTTTTTTTTAGGACGGAGGGAGTAGCTCCAGAACACACGGTAATGGGTTGTTTGATTAGCGACCAAAGGTTGTCATGTCAAAACTTTGGCTGCCATTATCCCATATCCCTGCCCTAGAGTCCAACGTCACCTCCACCTTTGTCTCTTTACATATGTACACTCTAATCAATCTTGTCTATATTAATTGGCGATAAGAAGATGCTATTTGACTGTTGACAAGTTGAAATTTAATTATAAGTATAAAAGTGATATTTTGCAATAAAAAATGTTAGAGATATGGAAGAAACTCGATGGTCCAGATGAATCAAACATAACTATCTATTGTAATTAATATATACTCTTGTCAAACATGCTGCGGAGTGCATGGGCAATGGACCGATGGTTGCATGAAGGGAGGAACTCTATTATGTTGTTCACTTGATGAATGGAGGAACTCATTGTATCCAGCCATTTTCCCTTTACTTTGATTGTTACTACTAGTGCATGCTGGCTTGGTCAAAACACTGAATAGTTCAGCCTTATCTTCTCATCCTACTAATGTTCAACTTCAGCAGCAAAGCAGGGCAATTTGGCACGTGAAGAAGCTGACGTGGCACAACCATGCACACACGATGGTCAACTATACTTGCCACGTGGCTAGATATCTGCCCCCAAAGTCAATGGACAGATGGATCACTGCCACTTGGGCCCGGATCGAGACAATGGGTCACTGACTCGTGGGCCCGGATATCCAGTTCTACACTGATACCGCACGTCTCAACTGCGCTTAGCTTTACGGTCTGTTTGGTTGGAGGAAGTTTTTAGGAGGGATTGGGAGTTTAGAGGGATGAGGCTATTAACTGTTTTGTTTGGTTGGGGGACATGGGAATTTTGGTGGGATGGGGATGGGGAATTGAGGAATGAACTCCCTCCTTTTTCAATACCTGAGTAGGGGCAGGTAATTGGGAGGGAATTCCTCCTTTACTTCGCCTAAACAAATCTCAGCCATCCGTTTTCATTAATGATCTAATCTCCAACTAAATTCCCTATCAATTTCTACCACCTCTACCAAACAAGAGACTGGGATGAAAAATCAAATTCCCATCTTAATCTCACCATCAATTCCCTCGTGTAAACTCCTAATCCCCTTCTTAATACTATTTATAGACGTCACCCGTACAGTTGTGCTGAGACAGCTAAGCTAAGTGGGCAGTGGGCACCACCATGTCGTCGTCGTCTTCCTCGCCGGCGCCGCCGCACGTCGTCGAGGACTGCCTCGGCATCGTGCAGCTACTCAGCGACGGCACGGTGACGCGTTCCGGCGACTACTCCAGCATCTCGCTCATGCGCGACGTCCCGATCGACCTGCCCGTCCAGTGGAAGGACGTCGTCTACGACGCCGGCCGCGGCCTCCGCCTCCGCATGTACGCGCCGGCGAGCCACGGCGGCGAGGAGGGGAAGCTCCCGGTGCTCGTCTACTTCCACGGCGGCGGTTTCTGCATCGCCAGCTTCGAGCTGCCCAACTTCCACGCCGGCGCGCTCCGCCTCGCCGGCGAGCTCCCCGCCGTCGTGCTCTCCGCCGACTACCGCCTCGCCCCCGAGCACCGGTTCCCCGCCGCGTACGACGACGGGGAGGCCGTCCTCCGCTACCTCGCCACCACCGGCCTCCGCGACGAGCACGGCGTCCCCATGGACCTCTCCGCCTGCTTCCTCGCGGGAGACAGCGCCGGCGGCAACATCGCGCACCACGTGGCTCAGCGCTGGACGACGACGACCACGACGCCGGCGACTCCGCCGCCTCCGTCAGACAACCCCGTCCACCTCGCCGGCGTGATACTCCTGGAGCCGTACTTCGGCGGCGAGGAGCGGACGGATTGGATCCAGGGTGTCTTCAACACGCAAAAATGTGGAAGAAATGCGAGTACGATCGGAGCAGAGGAAAGTTGGGATGGAGAGCGACGCCAATCGTTGTCTGGTTGTTAGAAAACTCTCCCGTTTTTTTTCTTGGAGATGTTTGGCTTCAGTCTTTTTCTGAGGTCTATTTAATTCAGTCAAGTGTATTTCTCTTCCAGAAAGGTAGAGTATTTTATCTGTATTTTTACCTGAGAACTTTAGTGAAAATACTGGATGACCACCGTGTATATTTGTTCAGGAGGAAGTAGTTTTCTCTTCTGTTTTACTACAGATCAAGGCTGGTTTTTATGTCTGCAATGTTTTACTTAAAGGTCATTATCTTTAGCAAAGATCAAGGTTGGTGTTATGTCTGCAATAGTTTACTTAAAGGTCATTATCTTTAGCAAAAGTTTACTTAAAGGTGTTGTACATGTTAAATTTGTGAATCACGTAAGGGGGTAAGATCACTACATGCCTGCGTATCAAACGGTAATGATGTCTAGAAGACCATGTCATGATATTAATCACATGCACTGACACTTGACATTGTAAAAGAAACCACACTAATCATATGCTTCTTCTGAAAATAGTAGTATTCAAGATACTGGATCTAAAGCAGTCATGTAGAGATGAACAGGTTCCATTTTTTTTTTATCATAACTCGGTGGGTTGAAATGATTGATTTATCAGGCATCCATCGATCAATCACATCCTATTAAACGATCGGTCAAGTATGCATGTTGCATGTGGAAATTTAGCTCAACACAAAACCGGAATTCATAATCACACATGATCAAACAAATCAAATTTTGCTTGCACTATACTCAAGCTGCATCTACTAACGAACTCCTGCACACACTCAAGACAAACAACAACGAAATCCTTGCCTAAAGTCGACCAGGGAGATAACGGTCCGTGATTGGAGCCGGGATGGTTGGTAAGTTTTGTCAAGAATGGGAGAAATGTGTAGCTATCGTTGTGATATTAGCAAGTCGTTGGCCTTCAAATTCCGGGTTCTAATGAGTGCTCGCTGCAGTACATGTGATGTGAGTTTGGCAAAGTTGGAAAGGTACCAATCAGGCTGACAAAAGAACAGTTCAGTTAGGCTTAGAGGGAGCAGAGAAAATGGCATGCACCAACAACCCTATACTGTCATTTGGTGATTTTTTATTTTATTTTTCTCATTTTATTCTCTTGTGAATCATGATTGCCAACTGTCTTGTCTACTTGGGCACATTGCAATGTGCTATAGGGAACATGTGGGCAGCCAGGCTCACCTAACACGGAGGTGATTGAAAATCATCATTCTATGCCGCCAGAAAGTTCAGGTTCTTTTGCTACCCTTGGAGAGGCTGGAGCAGCCACGATCAAAAGCTGGAACTGTTGAAACCAAAAGGATTAGATTAGGGGTAAAGTTTTGCGTGTATATTGGATATACGGATACACATTTGTAAGTATTAAATGTAATCTAATAAAAATAAATTAAGAATTCGCATAATAACCGCGACACAAATTTATTAAGCCTAATTAATCTCGTATTAGCAAATATTTACTGTAGCACCATATTGTCAAATCATGGCGTAATTAGGCTTAAAGATTTATCTCGCAATTACACCAATACGGTGTAATTAGTTTTTTTCTCTATATTTAATACTCATCAATGCATGTATCAGATATTCGATGTGACAAGGTGTAAAATTTTGCAGGGATCTAAATAGTGCCCTTCTCCTTTTGTACCGCAGGGGTCCGTTTCTTCTCAAGTCTGAACTGGAGCACGTGCATTTACGTACCGTACTGTGTAATTCAAGTTCCTGTACTGAAGAACACATTCTTCGGTTATCGTGTGCCAATCTTTTGAAAGAAAAAAATAGCATACATTTGATACATACCATCTGTACACAAACCAAATTCGTGCTAGCGAACGCGAATGCGAACAACGGAACAAGGCGACACCGGCAGGAATACCCGAATACAATATATATCATACGATTCCTCGCGGACGCACACATGTGGGAAGAAGCCTCAGAGTCAGCGGACGCCGTCGGCCGCGCGCGTCGTCATCCGCGGAGAGAGCGCCAACCGAACGGTCGTTGCAGGCGAGCACGCCATCGTGAGTCCACGACCGCGACCGCATCGGCGCCCCGGCACAGACGAAGGCGTGGCAAATCGTTTTCCATATTGCCCGCGAGTCGAGACGGCGGCGCGGGACGCGTCGAGTGAGGCGAGTTTGTTCCCAAATATTTCCCTTCACGCTATCACATCGATCTTTGAAACACATGTATATGAGCATTAAATTATGGACAAAAAAAAAAAACCAATTGCAACAGTTTTAGCTATAAAATCGCGAGACGATCTTTGAGCATAATTAGGCCATGATAGCCATAAGTGTCTACAGTAACCCACGTGTTGCTAATGACGGCTTAAGTAAGCTCATTAGATCGCTCCTCCGGTTTCCAGGCGAGTTTTGAAATTAGTTTTTTCATTCGTGTTCAGAAACCCCTTCCGATATTCGGTGCAAGACGTCTGATGTACACCTAAAATTTTCTTTTCCCCAACAAACACAGCCTGAACTAGCTGGAACGAAACAGAGTAGGAGCACCCGGAGCCGTAGTACTTTTTTTTTTCTTTACAGTAGCGCGCTGGCGCACGCCCCTGGTCCGAAGCAAGCCGGGGACGACGAGGCGGTGCATTGACT